>JAPXFY010000034.1:17615880-17665880 GCA_030674185.1 Monoplex corrugatus
GTATGATCATGTCTCTTTTTTCCTTCCCTTTGGCTTTGGACCACCACTGCATTTTTGTTGCTCCCAGTCCCTGTCTGTTGGTTTGCGTGTGTCCAATTATTTCTTTGATGCTGAGGTTTCTCTTGGCATTGTTTACAGCCTCTTGGACTTTCCACTTTCTGCCAGTTCTCAGCTTTGGATGAACTGATCTCACGATATTGTCTTCCGATTCCTCCAGCATGCTCAACAGTCTTGCTTTTCCAACTTTGTATTCCTCCACTATGGATTTGAGAGGTAGCTTCAGCATTGCTTGACGACAGTAGAATGCAACATCAGTGAGACCAGGTGGGACACCGAGCCATTTTCTTGTGTATTTGTTGATTTTGGCTTCCATTGCTTCGACTGTGCTGGTGCAAATGTCATAGATTAGCAGTGGCCACAGCAGTTTTGGTATCAGCATGAACTGTAGACACCAGACTTTGTATTTGCCTGGCAGTCCGCAGTTATCTATTTTCTTCAGGCCTTCTTCTGCTGTTTGCTTGGTTTCACATCCCCTTTGTGTGTCTTTCAGGGAGTCATCATACCATCTTCCGAGACTTTTTACTGGCTCTTCTGTGACAGTGGGGATGGCTTGGTTGGCTACCATGAATTTGACTGAATCTGCCACTTTTCCTTTTCGCAGTGAGAGACTTCGGGATTTCTTAGGTTTGAACCTCATTCTTGAAGAGGCCACCAGCTCATCCAGCTGCTTTAAGATTCGGTGTGTCTCTTCCTCATCCGTGGACAAGACTGTTGTGTCATCCATGAAAGCTTTCAGAGGAGGCATCTGGTATCCATCTCCCAGATTCACTGGACCTGAACTCTTCATTGCAGCTTTCAAGATGACTTCCATTGCCAACACGAACAGTATGGGAGAGATTGCACAGCCCATTGCAATGCCCACCTCTAGGTCTATCCAGTCCGTGGTGTATTCTTTGGTAGAGAACCGCATTGAGAACCCTTGGAAATACTTCTTCAGCATTGTTCGGATGTTTTCTGGGATGTGATACATTTCAAGAGCCAGCTGGATCATATCGTGTGGAACTGATCCATATGCATTCGCCAGATCAAGCCAAACTACGTCAATGTCTCTCTTCTCTGTTCTTGCTTTTTGGATGGCATCCCAAATCAACGTGGCATGTTCCAAGCATCCAGGCATTCCTGGTATGCCTCCCTTTTGGACTGACATATCCAGATACTTGTTTTCAGTCAGGTATTTTGTCAATCTTGCTGCCATAACAGAGAAGAAGATTTTCCCCTCGACGTTCAGAAGTGATATTGGCCTGAACTGATTGATGCTGCTGGAGTTCTGCTCCTTCGGAATGTACACTCCTTCAGCTCTCATCCATTGGTCGCTGATCTTCTGGTTCCTCCATGCTGATCGAATCATCTTGTGGAGCCACTCGAGCACTTTTGGGCATTTCTTGTAGAGCAGGTATGGTATTCCGTTTGGTCCAGGTGCTGACTTGGCTCTGGCTTTCTTTACTACGTTCTTCACTTCATCCAGTGTTGGTGGTTTGTTATTGAATTTTCCTTCTGGCGCTGCAGGCCAAACCAGATTCTGGATTTCGAGTGGTGCCTTGCGCTGAGAATCGGAATATGTTTCCCTGAGATGCTGCTCTAGGGTTTCCTTGCCCACTGTGAGAGTCCCTGATTTGGGTTGTTCAAACAGCTTTCTTGCAAAGTCAAAGGGATCTTTGAAGAAACGATCTTGAGTCTTCTTCTTTTTGCTCTTTCTTCGCCTTGCTGATTCCACTTTGCTGAGAGCATTGTGTTTGGCCTTCAGATCTTTCCAGAGTTCCAGGAGCCCTTGCTTCTCGAATTCTGAGGCAGTTTTCATTCGCTTTTTAAGCTTCCTTTTCTCCCTCCGGATGCTCTCCATCTGTTGCTGTCTTCTGGATTTCTGGGGAGGCGTTTTTGTCTTTGGCTGCTTCACTCCATAAGTGTCCCTGCAGATAGAGTATATGATGTCTCCGTATGTGTCAAGTTTGTGTTCCAGCGTACTGTTCCCTATTAGCGCATTCAGCTTAAGGACAAGTTCCTCATCTAATTTCTCCCATTGTTCTTTTGCACCGGCAGGCGGCAAATTGAGTTTTCCACGTTTGGCGTTAAGAGCTTGTGCAAACTCCGCATCAGAACCGTCAGCGTGGATGTCCTTGGCACTATGGTTTAATTCCTGGCCTTGGTCATCCAACGTCTCACCTGCTATCGCAGTGCGCTGCTGCTGGTTCGTATGTGTCTTCAAACAGCCCATTTTTGTCCTGTGGATCTTCATGCCGCGTTTGGTGGTGAATCTCCTTCCACACGCACACGGAAATTCCAACTGGTCATTAATCATGGTCCGTTGTGCGTTTCCAGTCGTGATGGAGTCAGTGCCGATGGATTCATCATTCTCTCCCCCTTTCGGTGAATCCTGGGAGCATCTTTCATTTGAAAAACTCGTGGCATGTTATCAAAGGCAAGGTGGGAAGCCAACCCACAAAGCCCGCAGATCTAGTCTTTCCCAGTGTCCTTCGGTCTTTCAACTATTAAACCATGTCATCAAAACAACGCTCTATACATTATCAATGGTGCTGATCAGACAAAGGATACACCAAACAGATCAATTAGCTGAGCACGTGTTTCATCAGTCATCATTATGTCAGTATGTGAATACAACCTTGTCAAGTATAAAATACTGTTCCTCTGCACATCAGTGCATCGCATCTTTGCTTTTGGCAGAATATGGTTGTCAATAGTCCAACAATAGTCACATGAAAATAGGGACTAAATCTATAGTGTCTATTACATTCAAACTTCAGTCCCATCTTTACAATGATGGCCACCACACTAAGTGCTACAGATCTTGTAAGACAGCGCATCGGTTAGATCAAAACATACTTTCTCGCTGTGCGAATTCTTCAAATCTAGCGCGGTACTCAATAGACTCGAGCTAGAATCTAAAGAAATAAGAGACACTAAAGTCTAAGCTTACTGCAAATGACAATGAATAATAAAGTGATAAAAATCCAGAACTTAGTACATGTACAGTGAAGTTGATCACCTCTGGTGAGACTGAGAGTGAAGGCAGAAAAGGACACCTCTAGTGAGATCGAGTGCGGCAGAAAATGACGAGCTTGTTAATTTATACTCTGGGAACACCCAGAGCATGATGGTCATACTTTCAAACCTTTCAGATGACAAGGTCTGAATGGTCGATCTCACCTACCCAATCAATCAACACTTGGGGTGTGGCAAAAAGTCAACTCTTGTTTGAAATTAATGGAGTCTTACATCAGTGCAGTGCCTCGGTACATACACACAACCGGCATACTCGTCTGGTGGTTTTGTAGGTGGCTCTTGGCTATTACGCCACAAACACCGAAGGGCGGCATGAAACAAAGACAGTCCACCCCGGGCTCCATACAACCGCAACATAACCTGCGGTCATTGTCTGTGGGTTTCCGCGGGCCACGCTTAGATTTTTGATTTTATCAAGATTTTGCGCTATATAAATATTGTAATTATTATTATTATGACGGCGGTTGTATTACAAAGGACTGGAGGCGGCATAGATTAAAGACCGTCTCCTCTAGGTTCTGTAGGACGACAACGTAATACAGTGGAAACCATTTATAATAGGACCAGTTATAACAGGAATCCGGATATAACAGGGCTTTTTTCAATCCCCATTTTTTCTTCCTCTTTGTCTCTATTAAAACTTATCGGCAATAACAGGGAGACAAGAGGGCTCGATCGGTTATAGCAGGGATGCCGAGACGGGCTCTGCAGCAGAAAGGCCTAGGCCTAGACTCAGCACGCCACGCAGTAGGCTTAGATCTAGATCTAGGCTAGCCTTGGTAGGCCTATACTGTGTACTGTACACTGAAAGAACGCTTCGCAATGCGAGCGTGATGCGCGCGCAAGCGTGTAGGCCTGAGGCCACTGAGTCAGTGACTGACTGCGCCATCATTCAGTTTGTAAGCTTACTGCACACTTACACCAGACCGGATTTACAAAAGTCAAGAGTTAGTTGATCAGTCCTTATTTCCCTTGATATCTGATATAACAGGGATCTGATATAACAGGGATTTTGATTTGGTCCCATCATCCCTGTTATATCAGGTTTCCACTGTACTGTGTGTAACAGACTGAAGATGACGACAAAATCTGTCATAGGCCCAGCTTTAGAGTACATGAACACATTGTAGATCTGCTCATTGTTTAGCAGTGTGTTATATGCGTCATGTATTGGTTAGATCTTTGGAATGTTCAGTGCATAGCTATGGGTGGGCAGAGGCTGTGAGATAACAGTACAATTTGACCGAGAGAACGCAAAGCGTTTTTGATCTAGGCAAGCACGCTACATGGTGTTGCCTTTGAGCGTTGTAGTTAAATGGGGAAAGATCGTAACAGAGAAAGGCACTCTGTTACACCTTGTATTTATGCTTTGTTGACTATACCAAGGCTTTTGATCGGGTACGACATGAAGAAGTGATCAACCAACTGGAGAGACTCAATGTTGATGGAAAAGATCTACGAATAATCAGGAATATGTACTGGGAACAAACAGCTGTCATGTTTCCTGTTGGAAGATACACTTGGCCAACTGGCCTTTGTCAACTGTATACATCTGTCATGTTTCCTGTTGGATGATACACTAAGAAAGTTGCCTTTGTGTGTGTGTGTGTGTGTGTGTGTGTGTGTGTGTGTGTGTGTGTGTGTGTGTGTGTGTGTGTTTGTGTGTGTGTGTTTGTGTGTGTGTGTGTGTGTGTGTGTGTGTGTGTGTGTGTGTGTGTGTGTGTTTGTGTGTGTGTTTGTGTGTGTGTGTGTGTGTGTGTGTGTTGTGTGTGTGTGTGTTGTGTGTGTGTGTGTATGTGTGTGTGTTGTGTGTGTGTGTAGTGTGTGTGTGTGTGTGTGTGTGTGTGTGGTTGTGTGTCGTGGTGTGTGGTGTGTGTGTTGTGTTGTGTTGTTGCGCGCGTGCGCGCGTTTCTCTCTCTCTCTCTCTTTCTTTCTCGCTCTCTCTCTCTCCCTCTGTCTGAATGCCTGCCTGCCTGTCTGTCTCTGTCTGTCTGTTTATCTGTCTGTCTCTGTCTCTCTCTGTATGTCTGTGTGTGTGCGAGTGCATGCCTGCGTGCGTGCGTGCGTGCGTGCGTGCGTGCATGTGTATTTGTGTGTGTGTGTTTGTGTGTCTGTGTGTGTGTGTGTGTGTGTGTGTGTGTGTGTGTGTGTGTGTGTGTGGATTTGTTGTTGTTGTTGTTAGAAAGTGTCATGATTTTAAAAATTTCAGCTCTCTCGTGGAATCGCTGCTTCGATTTACCACAGAGCGTGATGGGAACTGTCCTTTACGACAAGCTCTGGCCATGTGTGCTAACAACTTTGGCAGTGATGTTACAAGTCTTCTATACACCCAATGACAACTACTGGTGTAGTGATATTACAAGTCTTGTCTAACCAATGACACTTCTGTTGTAGTGATTGTTTACTAGTCTATCTACTCAATTGGAATATGGTTGTAGTGATGTTACAAGTCTTATCAACACAGGGACAACTACTGGTGGTACGTGATGTTACAGTCTTGTCTGCCATGTGGACAACTATGGTGTAGTGGTGTTTAAAGTTCGTTTGACTCGTGACATACTGGTGTTAGTGTTGTTCAAGTTTGTCTACAATCAGTTTAACTATGGTGTAGTCATTGTTAAAGTCGTGTCTACACAGTGACAACTACTGGTGTGCGATTTACAATCTTGTCTCACCATGACAACACTGTGTAGTGATGTTACAAGTCCTGTCTACACCAATGACAACTACTGGTGTAGTGATTTACAAGTCTTGTCTACACCAATGACAACTACTGTATAGTGATGTTACAAGTCTTGTCTACACAATGCAACTACTGGTGTAGTGATGTTACAATCATCTACACCAGACAACTACCGGTGTAGTGATGTTACAAGTCTTGTCTACACCAGTGACAACTATGGTGTAGTGATGTTCAAAGTCTTGTTACACCAATGACAACTACTGGTGTAGTGGTGTTACAAGTCTTGTCTACACAGTGACAACTACTGGTGTAGTGATGTTAAAAGTCTGTCTACACCAGTGACAACTACTGGTGTAGTGATGTTACAAGACTTGTCTACACCAATGACAACTACGGTGTAGTGATGTTAGAAGACTTGTCTACACCAGTGACAATATGGTTGTAGTGAGTGTTACAAGTCTTGTCTACACCAGTGACAAACTACTGGTGTAGTGATGTTACAAGTCGTGTCTACACCAATGACAACTACTGGTGTAGTGATGTTACAAGTCTTGTCTAACCAATGACTAATTACTGTGTAGTGATGTTACAAGTCTTGCCTACACCAATGACATCTACTGTGTAGCGATGTTAAAAGTCTTGTCTACACCAGTGACAACTACTGGTGTATGTTTGTTACAAGTCTTGTCTAACCAGTGACAACTACTGGTGTAGTGATGTTACAAGTCTGTCTACACCAGTGACAACTACTGGTGTAGTGATGTTAAAGTCTTGTCTGACCATGACAACTACTGGTTAGTGATGTTACAAGTCTTGTCTAAACCAGTGACAATATGGTGTCGTGATGTTACAAGTCTTGTCTACACCAGTGACAACTACTGGTATAGTGATGTT
The DNA here is from genome assembly GCA_030674185.1 of Monoplex corrugatus. Lineage (NCBI taxonomy): Eukaryota > Metazoa > Mollusca > Gastropoda > Littorinimorpha > Ranellidae > Monoplex > Monoplex corrugatus. The sequence goes on from JAPXFY010000034.1 coordinate 17,622,536, forward strand.
ACAAGTCTTGTCTACACCAATGACAACTACTGGTGTAGTGATGTTACAAGTCTTGTCTACACCAGTGACAACTACTGGTGTAGTGATGTACAGTCTTGTTCACAGCATCTGGGTAATGATGTTAGAAAAGTCTTGTCTACACCAGTGACAACTACAGGTGTAGTGATGTTTACAAGTGTTGTCTACACCAGTGACATACTGGTGTAGTGATGTTACAAGTCTTGTCTACACAAGTGACAACTACTGGTGTAGTGATGTTACAAGTCTTGTCTACACCAGTGACAACTACTGGTGTAGTGATGTTACAAGTCTTGTCTACACCAGTGACAGCTATGGTTTAGTGATGTTACAAGTCTTGTCTACACCATGACAACTACTGGTGTAGTGATGTTACAAGTCTTGTCAACACCAGTGACAACTACTGGTGTAGTGATGTTGACAAGTCTTGTCTACACAAGGACAACTACTGGTGTAGTGATGTTACAAGTCTGTCTACACCAGACAACTACTTAGTGATGTTACAAGTGTTTCTAACAGTCATGGTGTAGTGATACAAGTCTGCTAAACCAGACAACTATAGTGTAGTCGATGTTACAAGTCTTGTCTACACCAGTGACAACTACTGGTGTAGTGATGTTACAAGTCTTGTCTACACCAGTGACAACTACTGGTGTAGTGATGTTACAAGTCTTGTCTACACCAGTGACAACATACTGTGTAGTGATTTTACAAGTCTTGTCTACACCAGTGCAACTACTGGTGTAGTGATGTTAACAAGTCTTTCTACACCAGTGACAACTACTGGTGTAGTGATGTTACAAGTGTTGTCTACACCAGTGACACTACTGTGTAGTGATGTTACAAGTCTTGTCTACACCAGTGACAACTACTGGTGTAGTGATGTTACAAGTCTTGTCTACACCAGTGACAACTACTGGTGTAGTGATGTTACAAGTCTTGTCTACACCAGTGACAACTACTGGTGTAGTGATGTTAGAAGTGTTGTCTACACAAGTGACAACTACTGGTGTAGTGATGTTACATGTTTGTCTACACCAGTGACAACTACTGGTGTAGTGATGTTACAAGTCTTGTCTACACCAGTGACAACTACTGCTGTAGTGTTGTTACAAGTCTTCTCTACACCAGTAACAACTACTGGTGTAGTGATGTAAAGTCTCGTCTACACCAGTGACAACTCTGGTGTAGTGATGTTACACGTCTTATCACACCAGTGACAACTACTGTATAGTGATGTTACAAGTGTTTTAACCAATGACAACTACTGTTGTAGTGATGTTACAAGTCTTTTCTACACCAGTGACAACTACTGGTGTAGTGATGTTACAAGTCTTGTCTACACCAGTGACAACTACTGGTGTAGAGATGTAACAAGTCTTGTCTACACCAGTGACAACTACTGTTGTAGTGATGTTACAAGTTTGTCTACAACAGTGACAACTACTGGTGTATGATGTTACAAGTCTTGTCTACACCAATCACAACTACTCGTGAAGTGAATTTACAAGTTTTGTCTACACCAGTGACAACTGCTGGTGTAGTGATATTACAAGTCTTGTCTAAACCAGTGACAACTGCTGGTATAGTGATGTTACAAGTCTTGTCTAAACCAGTGACAACTACTGGTGTAGTGATGTTACAAGTCTTGTCTACACCAGTGAAAAATACTCGTGAAGTGATGTTACAAGTCTTGTCTACACCAGTGACAACTACTGGTGTAGTGATGTTACAAGTCTTGTCTACACCAGTGAATACTACTGGTGTAGTGATGTTACAAGTCTCGTCTACACCAGTGAAAACTACTGGTGTAGTATGTTAAAAGTTTTGTCTACACCACTGTTAACTATAGGTGTAGTGATGTGACAAGTCTTGTCTACACCAGTGACAACTACTGGTGTACTGATGTTACAAGTCTCTCTACACCAGTGATTACTGGTGTAGTGATGTTACATGTCTTAGTCTGATCCAGTGACGACTACTGGTGTAGTGATGTTACAAGTCTTGTCTGATCCAGTGACAACTACTGGTGTAGTGATGTTACAAGTCTTGTCTACACCAATGACAACTACTGGTGTAGTGATGTTACAAGTCTTGTCTACACCAGTGACAACTACTGGTGTAGTGATGTTAAAAGTCTGTGTACACCACTGTTAACTATAGGTGTAGGATCTTACAAGTATATCACAGCATGGACAACAACTGGTGTAGTGATGTTACAAGTCTTATCACACCAGTGACAACTACTGGTATAGTGATTTTACAAGTCTTGTTTACGCCAGTGACAACTATGGTTGTAGTGATGATACAATTTTTCCTTCACCAGTAACAATTACTGTGTAGTGATGTTACAATTCTTGTCTTCACCAGTGCAACTACTGGTTGTAGTGATGTTACTAGTTTTTCTACACAAGTGAAACTACTGGTGTAGTGATGTTACAGGTCTTGTCCCACCACTGACAACTATGTTGCAGTGATTTACAAGTCTTGTCTACACCAGTGACAACTACTGGTGTAGTGATGTTACAAGTCTTGTCTACACCAGTAACAACTACTGGTGTAGTGATGTTACAAGTTTTGTCTACACCAATGACAACTACTGGTGTAGTGATGTTACAAGTCTTGTCTACTCCAATGACAACTACTGGTGTATGATGTTACAAGTCTTGTTTACACCATGTGACAACTACTGGTGTAGTGATGTTACAAGTGTTGTCTACACCATTGACAAAAACTGGTGTAGTGATGTTACAAATCTTGTCTAACCATTGACAACTACTGGTGTAGTGATGTTACAAGTCTTGTCTACACCAGTGACAACTACTGGTGTAGTGGTTTTACAACCTTGTCTACACCATTGACAACTACTGGTGTAGCAATGTTAAAAGTCTTGTCTACACCAGTGACAACTACTGCTGTAGTGATGTTACAAGTCTTGTCTACACCATTGACAACTAAAGGTGTAGTGATGTTACAAGTCTTGTCTACACCAGTGACAACTACAGGTGTAGTGATGTTACAAGTCTTGTCTACAACAATGACAATTACTGGTGTAGTGATGTTACAGGTCTTTTCTACACCAGTGACAACTACTGGTGTAGTGATGTTACAAGTCTTGTTTACCCCAGCGTCAACTACTGGTGTAGTGATGTTAGAAGTCGTGTCTACACCAGTGATAAATACTGGTGTAGTGATGATAAAAGTCTTGTCTGATACAGTGACAACTACTGGTGTAGTGATGTTAATAGTCTAGTCTGATCCATGACGACTACTGGTGTAGTGATGTTACAAGTCTTGTCTAAACCAGTGACAACTACTGGTGTAGTGATGTTACAAGTCTTGTCTACACCAGTGACAACTACTGGTGTAGTGATGTTACAAGTCTTGTCTTCACCAGTGACAACTATTCGTGAAGTGATGTTACAAGTCTTGTCTACACCAGTGACAACTACTGGTGTAGTGATGGTACAAGTCATGTCTACACCAGTGAATACTACTGGTGTTGTGATGTTACAAGTCTTGTCTACACCAGTGACAACTACTGGTATAGTGATGTTAAAAGTCTTGTCTACACCACTGTTAACTAGAGGTGTAGTGATGATACAAGTCTTGTCTACACCAGTGACAACTATTGGTGTACTGATGTTACAAGTCTTGTCTACACCAGTAACACCTACTGGTGTAGTGATAGTACAAGTCTTGTCTCCACCAATGACAACTACTGGTGTAGTGATGTTACAAGTCTTGTCTACACCAGTGTCAACTACTGGTGTAGTGATGTTACAAGTCTTGTCTACACCAGTAACAACTACAGGTGTAGTGATGTTACAAGTCTTTTCGTCACCAGAGACAACTACTGGTGTAGTGATGTTACAAGTAATTGTCTACACAAATGACAACCACTGGTGTAGTGATGTTACAAGTCTTGTCTACACTAGTGACAACTACTGGTGTAGTGATGTTACAAGTCTTGTCTACACCAGTGACAAGTACTGGTGTAGTGATGTTACAAGTCTTGTCTACACCAGTGATAACTACTCGTGAAGTGATGTTACGAGTCTTGTCTACACCAGTGACAACTACTGGGGTAGTGATGTTACAAGTCATGTCTACACCAGTGAATACTACTGGTGTTGTGATGTTACAAGTCTTGTCTACACCAGTGACAACTACTGGTGTAGTGATAGTACAAGTCTTGTCTCCACCAATGACAACTACTGGTGTAGTGATGTTACAAGTCTTGTCTAAACCAGTGTCAACTACTGGTGTAGTGATGTTACAAGCCTTGTCTACACCAGTAACAACTAAAGGTGTAGTGATGTTACAAGTCTTTTCGTCACCAGAGACAACTACTGGTGTAGTGATGTTACAAGTATTGTCTACACAAGTGACAACCACTGGTGTAGTGATGTTACAAGTCTTGTCTACACTAGTGACAACTACTGGTGTAGTGATGTTACAAGTCTTGTCTACACCAGTGACAAGTACTGGTGTAGTGATGTTACAAGTGTTGTCTACACCAGTGACAACTACTCGTGAAGTGATGTTACAAGTCTTGTCTGATCCAGTGACAATTACTGGTGTAGTGTTGTTACAAATCTTGTCTAAACCAGTGACAACTACTGGTGTCGTGATGTTTACAAGTCTTATCTACACCAGTGACAACTACTGGTGTAGTGATTTAAAAGTCTTGTCTACACCAGTACAACTACAGGTGTAGTGATGTTACAAGTCTGTCGTACCAGTGACAACTACTGGTGTAGTGATGTTACAAGTCTTGTCTACACCAAGTGACAATTACTGGTGTAGTGAATGTTACAATTCTTGTCTCACCAGTGACAACTACTGGTGTAGTGATGTTACAAGTCTTGTCTACACCATGAATCAACTACTCGTTAGTGATGTTAAAGTCTTGTCTACACCAGCTGACAACTACTGTTGTAGTGATGTTACAAGTCTTGTCTACACCAGTGACAACTACTGTGTAGTGATGTTACAAGTCTTGTCTACACCAGTGACAACTACTCGGTGTAGTGATGTTACAAGTCTTGTCTACACCAGTGACAACTACTGGTGTAGTGATGTTACAAGTCTTGTCTACACCAGTGAATACTACTGGTGTAGTTGATGTTACAAGTCTGTCTACACCGTGACAACTACTGGTGTAGTGATGTTACAAGTCTATCTACACCATGACAACTACTGGTGTAGTGATGTTACAAATCTTTTCTACACCAGTGACAACTACTGGTGTAGTGATGTTACAAGTCTTTTCTAACCAGTGAAACTACTGGTGTAGTGATGTTACAAGTCTTGTCTCACCATTAACAATTACTGTGTAGTGATGTCTAAATTCTTGTCTCACCAGTGACAACTACTGGTGTAGTGATTGTTACAAGTTTGTCTACACCATTGACAACTAATGGTGTAGTGTGTTACAAGTCTTGTCTACACCAGTGACAACTACAGGTGTAGTGATGTTAAAAGTCTTGTCTACACACATGACAATACTGGTGTAGTGATGTTACAAGTCTTGTCTACACCAGGACAACTACTGGTGTAGTGATGTTACAAGTCTTGTCGTCACCAGTGTACAACTACCGTGTAGTGATGTTACAAGTCTTGTCTACACAGCGGACAAACACTGGTGTAGTGATGTTACAAGTCTTGTTCAAACCAGTGACAACTATGGTGTAGTGATGTTACAAGTCTTATCTACACCAGTGACAACTACTGGTGTAGTGAAGTACAAGTCTTGTCTACACCAGTGAAAACTACTGGTGTAGTGATGTTACAAGTCTTGTCTACACCAGTGACAACTACTGGTGTAGTGATGTTACAAGTCTTGTCTACACCAGTGATCAACTACTGGTGTAGTGATGTTACAAGTCTTGTCTACACCAGGACAACTACTGGTGTAGTGATGTTACAAGTTTGTCGTCACCAGTGACAACTACACTGGTGTAGTGATGTTACAAGTCTTGTCTACACAGTGACAACACTGGTGTAGTGATGTTACAAGTCTTGTCTACACCATGACAACTACTGGTGTAGTGATGTTACAAGTTTGTCTACACCAGTGATAACTACAGTGTAGTGATGTCAGTTTGTCACACAGTGACTCTGGGTGTGATGTTACAAGTCATGTCTGACACATGATACTACTGTTGTTACAAGTGTAAGTGTACAATGTTGATTACAACCCAGATGACAACTACTGGTGTAGTGATGTTACAAGTCTTGTCTAAACCAGTGAACTACTGTGAGTGATTTACAAGTCCTTGTCTAACACATGACAAACTACTGTTGTAGTGATGTTACAAGTTTTCTCACCAGAGACAACTACTGGTGTATGATGTTACAAGTATTGTCTACACAAGTGACAACCATGTGTAGTGATGTTACAAGTCTTGTCTACACTATGACAACTACTGGTGTAGTGATGTTAAAGTCTTGTCTACACCAGTGACAATACTGGTGTAGTGAGTTACAAGTGTTGTCTACACCAGTGACATACTCGTGAGTGATGTTACAAGTCTTGTCTGATCCAGTGACAATTACTGTGTAGTGTTGTTACAAATCTTGTCTAAACCAGTGACAACTACTGGTGTCGTGATGTTACAAGTCTTATCTACACCATGACAACTACTGTGTAGTGATATTAAAAGTCTGTCTACACAGTAACAACTACAGGTGTAGTGATTTACAAGTCGTGTCGTCACCAGTGACAACTACTGGTGTAGTGATGTTACAAGTCTTGTCTACACAAGTGACAACCACTGGTGTAGAAATGTTACAATTCTTGTCTACACCATGACAACTACCGGTGTAGTGATGTTACAAGTCTTGTCTACACCAATGACAACTACTCGTTTAGTGATGTTAAAGTCTTGTCTACACATGACAACTACTGGTGTAGTGATGTTACAAGTCTTGTCTACACCAGTGACAACTACTCGTGTAGTGATGTTACAAGTCTGTCTACACCAGTGACAACTACTCGTGAAGTGATTTACAAGTCTTGTCTACACCAGTGACAACTACTGGTGTAGTGATGTTACAAGTTTGTCTACACAGTGAATACTACTGGTGTAGTGATGTTGCAAGTCTTCTCTACACCAGTGACAACTACTGGTGTAGTGATGTTACAAGTCTACTACACCAGTGACAACTACTGTGTAGTGATGTTACAAGCTTTTCTACACCAGTGACAACTACTGGTGTATTGATGTTACAAGTCTTTTCTATAGCAGTGAGAACTACTGTGTAGTGATGTTACAAGTCTTGTCTGCACCATAACAATTACTAGTGTAGTGATGTCACAATTCTTGTCTTCACCAGTGTCAACTACTGGTAGTGATGTTACAAGTGTTGTCTACACCATTGACAACTACTTGTGTATGGTGTTACAAGTCTTGTCTACACCAGTGACAACTACTGGTGTAGTGATGTTAAAAGTCTTGTCTACACCAGTGTCAACTACTGGTGTAGTGATGTTAAAAGTCTTGTCTACACCAGGACAACTACTGGTTAGTGATGTTACAAGTCTTGTCGTCACCAGTGACAACTACACGTGTAGTGATGTTACAAGTCTTGTCTACACAGCGACAACCACTGTGTATGATGTTACAAGTCTTGTCTCAACCAGTGACAACTAATGGTGTCGTGATGTTACAAGTCTTATCTAGACCATGACAACTACTGGTGTAGTGATGTTACAAGTCTTGTCTACACATGAAAACTACTGGTGTAGTGATGTTACAAGTCTTGTCTACACCATGACAACTACTGGTGTAGTGATGTTAAAAGTCTTGTCTACACCAGTGTCAACTACTGGTGTAGTGATGTTAAAAGTCTTGTCTACACCAGGGACAACTACTGGTGTGTGATGTTACAAGTCTTGTCGTCACCAGTGACAACTACACGTGTAGTGATGTTACAAGTCTTGTCTACACAAGCGACAACCACTGGTGTAGTGATGTTAACAAGTCTTGTCTACACCAATGACAACTACTGGAGTAGTGATTTTACAAGTATTGTCTACACCAGTGATAACTACAGGTGTAGTGATGTTACAAGTCTTGTCTACACCAGTGACAACTACTCTCGAAGTGATGTTACAAGTCTTGTCTACACCAGTGACAACTACTGGTGTAGTGATGTTACAAGTCTTGTCTACACCAGTGATTACTATGTTACAAGTCTTGTCAACACTATTGACAACTACTGTTGTAGTGATGTAAAAAGTCTTGTCTACACCAATGTTAACTATAGGTGTGGTGATGTTACAAGTCTTGTCTACACCAGTGAGAACTACTGGTGTAGTGATGTAAGAAGTCTTGTTTACACCAATGACAACCTCTGGTGTAGTGATGTTACAAGTCTTATCTACACCACTGACAGCTACTGGTGTAGTGATGTTACAAGTCGTGTCTTCACCAATGACAACTACTGATGTAGTGATGTTACAAGTCTTCTCTACACCAGTGACAATTACTGGTGTATTGATGTTACAAGTCTTGTCTACACCAGTGAATACTACTGGTGTAGTGATGTGACAAGTCTTGTCTACACCAGTGAAAACTACTGGTGTAGTGATGTTAAAAGTTTTGTCTACACCACTGTTAACTATAGGTGTAGTGATGTTACAAGTCTTGTCTACACCAGTGAAAACTACTGGTGTAGTGATGTTACAAGTCTTGTCTACACCAGTGACAAATACAGGTGTAGTGATGTTACAAGTCTTGTCTACAACAATGACAATTACTGGTGTAGTGATGTTACAGGTCTTTTTACACCAGTGACAACTACTGGTGTAGTGATGTTACAAGTCTTGTTACCCAGTGCAACTACTGGTGTAGTGATGTTACAAGTCGTTGTCTACACCAGTGTCAAACTACTGGTGTAGTGATGTTAAAAGTCTTGTCTGACACCAGTGGATAACTACTGGTGTAGTGATGTTGCAAGTCTTGTCTGACCAGTGACAACTACACGTGTAGTGATGTTACAATTCTTGTCTATCACCAGTGTACAACTACTGGTGTAGTGATGTTACAAGTTTTCTACACCAGTGAATACTACTGGTGTAGTGATAGTTACAAGTCTTGTCCCCACCATGAAACTATGTTTGCAGTGATTACAAGTTTTGTCTACACCAGTTACAACTACTGGTGTAGTGATGTTACAAGCTTGTCTACACCAGTAACAACTAACTGGTGTAGTGATGTTACAAGTTTTGTCTACACCAATGACAACTACTGGTGTAGTGATGTTACAAGTTTGTCTACACAATGACAACACTGGTGTATTGATGTTACAAGTCTGTCTACACTTGTGACAACTACTGGTGTAGTGATGTTACAAGTCTTGTCCCACCATGAGAATACTGTTATGCATGATTTACAAGTCTTGTCTACACCATGACAACTACTGGTGTAAGTGATGTTACAAGTCTTGTCTACACCATAACAACTACTGGTGTAGTGATGTTACAAGTTTTGTCTACACCAATGACAACTACTGGTGTAGTGATGTTTACAAGTCTTGTCTACACCAATGACAACTACTGGTGTATTGATGTTACAAGTCGTTGTCTACACCTTGTGACAACTACTGGTGTAGTGATGTTACAAGTGCTGTCTACACCATGACAAAATGGTGTAGTGATGTTACAAATCTTGTCTACACCATTGACAACTACTGGTGTAGAATGTTACAAGTCTTGTCTACACCAGTGACAACTACGGTGTAGTGTGTTTACAAGCCTTGTCTACACCATGACAACTACTGGTGTAGCGATGTTAAAAGTCTTGTCTACACCAGTGACAACTACTGGTGTAGTATGTTACAAGTCTTGTCTAAACCATTGACAACTAAAGGTGTAGTGATGTTACAAGTCTTTCTACACCAGTGACAACTACAGGTGTAGTGATGTTACAAGTCTTTCTACAACAATGACAATACTGGTGTAGTGATGTTACAAGTCTTTTCTACACCAGTGACAACTACTGGTGTATGATGTTACAAGTTTTGTTTACCCCAGTGTCAACTACTGGTGTAGTGATGTTAGAAGTCGTGTCTACACCAGTGATAAATACTGTGTAGTGATGTTAAAAGTCTTGTCTGATCCAGTGGCAACTACTGGTTGTAGTGATGTTACATAGTCTAGTCTGATCCAGTGACGACTACTGGTGTAGTGATGTTACAATTCTTGTCTAACCAGTGACAACTACTGGTGTAGTGATGTTACAAGTCTTGTTACACCAGTCACAACTACTGGTGTAGTGATAGTTACAAGTCTTGTCTCCACCAATGACAACTACTGGTGTAGTGATGTTACAAGTCTTGTCTACACCAGTGTCAACTACTGGTGTAGTGATGTTACAAGCCTTGTCTACACCAGTAACAACTAAGGTGTAGTGATGTTACAAGTCTTGTCTCACCAAGACAACTACTGGTGTAGTGATGTTACAAGTATTGTCTACACAAGTGACAACCACTGGTGTAGTGATGTTACAAGTCTTGTCTACACATGTGACAACTACTGGAGTAGTGATGTTACAAGTCTTGTCTAACCAGTGACACTACTGGTGTAGTGATGTTACAAGTCTTGTCTAAAACCAGTGACAACTACTCGTGAAGTGATGTTACAAGTCTTGTCTGATCCAGTGACAATTACTGGTGTAGTGTTGTTACAAGTCTTGTCTAAACCAGTGACAACTACTGGTGTCGTGATGTTTACAAGTCTTATCTACACCAGTGACAACTACTGGTGTAGTGATGTTAAAAGTCTTGTCTACACCAGTAACAACTACAGGTGTAGTGATGTTACAAGTCGTGTCGTCACCAGTGACAACTACTGGTGTAGTGATGTTACAAGTCTTGTCTACACAAGTGACTACCACTGGTGTAGAGATGTTACAATTCTTGTCTACACCAGTGACAACTACTTGTGTATTGATGTTACAAGTCTTGTCTACACCAGTGACAACTACTGGTGTAGTGATGTTACAAGTCTTGTCTACACCAGTGACAACTACGCGTGAAGTGATGTTTCAAGTCTTGTCTACACCAGTGACAACTACTGGTGTAGTGATGTTACAAGTCTGGTCTACACCAGTGAATACTACTGGTGTAGTGATGTTACAAGTCTTGTCTACACCATTGACAACTACTGGTGTAGTAATAATAATAATAATAATTACAATATTTATATAGCGCAAAATCTTGATAAAATTAAATCTAAGCGCTGAAGCAGACACTCACGCACGCACGCACGCACGCACGCACGCACGCACGCACGCACACGCACACACACACACACACACACACACACACACACACACGCATGGCTATAAATGGGGAGAAAGAATAAAAGCAATAAAAGCAATGGAAAATTATAGAGAGCATAGCATATACAATTATATATTATAGCCATGTGATTCCCCTCCGAGCGCAGACAGGCTGCAGAGGGGGGGGGGGGGGGTTGAGTGAGGTTAGGATTTTATGCGGAGGAGTAAAGGTGGGTTTTGAGAGCGGACTTGAAGGAGACAAAAGTAGGTTGCTGACGGACTGAGAGAGGAAGTTTGTTCCAGGAGAGTGGACCAGAAACAGAGAAGGCTCGTGGACCATAGGTATTGAGCTTAGTGCGTGGAAAGCGAAAAGTCAGAGGATCGGAGGCAGAGCGGAGGGTACGTGAGGGAACATAGATCTCAAGTAGGCTTGACAGGTAATCAGGGGCTGCGTTATTGAGGCTTTTGTAGCACATGGTGTCTAGTTTGTACTGTATGCGCTTTGATACAGGGAGCCAGTGAAGTTGTGCCAGGAGAGGAGATATGTGGTCAGCTTTTTTCTTTTTGAGTACAAGGCGTACAGCATTGTTTTGAATGCGCTGTAGGATGTGAATGGTGGAGGCAGGAAGACCAGACAGGAGTGAATTGCAATAGTCAATGCGAGACATTATGAAGGAAAGAACGAGTTTTGCAGTTGTTTCGACAGAGAGATACTTCCTGATCAGCCTTATACGATGGAGATGATAGTAGCAAGATCTGGCAGTTTGGGAAACAAAGTTGTTCATGGAGAGGGTAGAGTCAATGCAGACACCAAGGTTTTTAGCTGAATCAGAAATTGGGACTGATGTGTTACATAATGGGAGAGAAAGAGGAGGCAGCTGAGAAAGTTTCTGACGGGTGCCAATGAGGATAGCTTCTGTCTTGTCGTCATTAAGCTGAAGTTTGATGGACGTCATCCAGTTCTTAATGTCCGAGTAACACTCAGTGGTGCGAGTCAACAGGCGCTGTATATTATCAGGTGAGTCACTGTCTTGAAGTTGGGTGTCATCAGCATAGAAGTGGTGTTTTATAGAGTGGGAGTTGATGACGGTGGACAGGGGGGAGGTGTAAAGAGTGAAAAGAACAGGGCCAAGGACAGATCCTTGTGGAACACCACAGTCAGGTATGCAGGTTGAGAGTAAGTGCCATTGATGAGAACAGTTTGTTTTCTGTTTGATAGGTATGAAGTGAACCAGGACAGAGCAATGTCAGAGATGCCAAAAGTATGATGAAGTCTAGAAAGGAGAATACCATGATCAATGGTATCAAAGGCTGCAGACAGATCAAGGAGTGTGAGGAGAGAGACTTTGCCAGTATCAGTTGCAAGGAGGAGATTGTTGAGAATGTGTAGTAGGGCAGTTTCAGTGCTATGGCACTGGTGGTAGGCTGACTGGAAAGGATTGAGGAGATTGTTGGCAGACAGGTGAGAGTTCAGCTGGTTGAGGACGACTTTTTCAAGGAGTTTTGACAAGAAAGAGAGATTAGAGATAGGCCGATAATTTTTCAGTTCATTTGGGTCTAAATTGTGTTTCTTGAGGAGAGGGTGAACAATAGCAGACTTGAAAGAATCTGGGACAGTTCCAGTTTGAAGAGAAGTGTTGATGATGTCAGTGATGAATGGGAGGAGAGTAGGGAGACAGTCGGAGTAGAGAGAACCTGGAAGAGGATCCAGTTCGCAGGTTTTGAACGACATGGATCTGATTGTGTTGAAAATTTCTTCTTGTGAGACTGGGGTAAAAGTAGTAAGAGGTGTGCCAGAGAAGGAAGGGTCAGGTGGGCATGGTTGACAGGGTGTCCTGTCAAGCCTGTCACGAAGAGTTTGTATTTTGGTGGTGAAATACTTGGAGAATACAGATGGGAGTTCTTCATTTGTATGTTTTGTTGGGAGAGGTAAATCTTTTCGTGTGCCAAGGAGATGATTCATGGTTGTAAAGAGTTCTTTTGAAGAAGAGGCATTCAAGATTTTGGTTTGGAAATAGCTTGTTTTTGCTGATGCAATGAGGGTGGATACTTTTGTTTTAGAGGCTTGGAAAAGATGCCTGTGTACAGCGAGTTTGGATTTGCGCCAACGGCGCTCTGCTCTGCGGCGGGTACGTTTTGCACAGGCAATCTCATGAGTGAGCCAGGGGGTAGGGGGGCGGTCAGGTAAAAGACGGGTTGTGGCTGGAGCATGAGTGTCCAGAAGATGGTGGAGAGTAGTATAGAATTCATCGGCAAGGATTATGTGACTTTTCAGAAAGGAGACGGGAGGCATCAGATGAAAATGTGGAGAGGTCGATAGATTTGAGATTGCGTCGAGTCACTGTGCGCATGGTACAAGTCTTGTCTACACCAGTCACAACTACTGGTGTAGTGATGTTACAAGTCTTGTCTACACCAGTGACTAATGGTATAGTGATGTTACCTGTATCGTCTGATCATGTGACAACTACTGGTGTAGTGATGTTACAAGTCTTGTCTACACCAGTGACAACTACAGGTGTAGTGATGTTACAAGACTTGTCTATAGCAGTGATAACTACTGGTGTAGTGATGTTACAAATCTTATCTACACCAGTGACAACTTCTGGTATAGTGATGTTACAAGTCTTGTTGACACCAGTGACAACTACTGGTGTAGTGATGTTACAAGTCTTGTCTACACCAGTAACAACTACAGGTGTAGTGATGTTACAAGTCTTGTCGTCACCAGTGACAACTCCTGGTGTAGTGATGTTACAAGTCTTGTCTACACCAGTGTCAACTACTGGTGTAGTGATGTTAAAAGTCTTGTCTACACCAGTAACAACTACAGGTGTATTGATGTTACAAGTCTTGTTGTCACCAGTGACAACTACTGGTGTAGTAATATTACAAGTCTTGTCTACACAAGTGACAACCACTGGTGTAGAGATGTTACAATTCTTGTCTACACCAGTGACAACTACTGGTGTAGTGATGTTACAAGTCTTGTCTACACCAGTGACAACTACTGGTGTAGTGATGTTACAAGTCTTGTCTACACCAGTGACAACTACTCGTGAAGTGATGTTACAAGTATTGTCTACACCAGTGACAAACACTGGTGTAGTGATGTTGCAAGTCTTGTCTACACCTGTGAATACTACTGGTGTAGTGATGTTACAAGTCTTGTCTACACCAGTGACAACTACTGGTGTAGTGATGTTACAAGTTTTGTCTACACCAGTGACTACTGGTGTAGTGATGTTACCTGTATTGTCTAATCCAGTGACAACTACTGGTGTAGTGATGTTACAAGTCTTGTCTACACCAGTGATAACTACTGGTGTATTGATGTTACGTCTTGTCTATAGCAGTGACAACTACTGGTGTAGTGATGTTACAAATCTTATCTACACCAGTGACAATACTGGTATAGTGATGTTACAAGACTTGTTGACACCAGTGACAACTATGGTTGTAGTGATGTTACAAGCCTTGTCTGCACCAGTGACAACTACTGGTGTAGTGATGTTACAAATCTTTTCTAAGCCAGTGACAAATACTGGTGTAGTGATGTTACAAGTCTTGTCTACACCAGTGACAAACTACTCGTGAAGTGATGTTACAAGTCTTGTCTACACCAGTGACAACTACTGGTGCAGTAATGTTATAAGTCTTGACTACACCAGTGACAACTACTGGTGTAGTGATGGTAAAAGTCTTGTCTGCACCAGTAACAACTTCTGGTGTAGTGATGTTACAAGTCTTGTCTACACCAGTGAAAACAACTAATGTATTGATGTTACAAGTCTTGTCTACACCAGTGACAACTACTGGTGTAGTGATGTTACAAGTCTTGTCTACACCAGTGACAACTACTGGTGTAGTGATGTTACAAGTCTTGTCTACACCAGTGACAACTACTGGTGTAGTGATGTTAAAATACTTCTCTGATCCAGTGACAACTACTCGTGTAGTGATGTTACAAGTCTTGTCTGATCCAGTGACAACTACTGGTGTAGTGATGTTTCAAGTCTTGTCTAAACCAGTGACAACTACTGGTGTAGTGATGTTACAATTCTTGTCTACACCAGTGACAACTACTGGTGTAGTGATGTTACAAGTCTTCTCTACACCAGTGACAACTACTAGTGTAGTGATGTTACAAGTCTTGTCTACACCACTGACAACTACTGGTGTAGTGATGTTACAAGTCTTGTCTTCACCAATGACAACTACTGGTGTAGTGATGTTACAAGTCTTCTTTACACCAGTGACAACTACTGGTGTAGTGATGTTACAAGTCTTGTCTACATCAGTGACAACTTCTGGTGTAGTAATGTTACAAGTCTTGTCTACACCAATGACAACTACTGGTGTAGTGATGTTACAAGTCTTCTTTACACATGACAACTACTGGTGTAGTGATGTTACAAGTCTTGTCTACACCAGTGACAACTACTCGTGAAGTGATGTTACAAGTCTTGTCTACACCATTGACAACTACTGGTGTAGTGATGTTACAAGTCTTGTCTACACCAGTGACCACTACTGGTGTAGTGATGGTAAGAGACTTGTCTACACCAGTAACAACTTCTGGTGTAGTGATGTTACAAGTCTTGTGGTCACCATTGACAACTACTGCTGTAGTAAAGTTACAAGTCTTGTCTACACCAGTGAAAACCACTAGTGCAGTGATGTTACAATTCTTGTCTACACCAATGACAACTACTGGTGTAGTGATGTTACAAGTCTTGTCTACACCAGTGACAACTACTGGTGTAGTGATGTTACAAGTCTTGTCTACACCAGTGACAACTACTGGTGTAGTGATGTTAAAAGTCTTATCTGATCCAGTGACAACTACTGGTGTAGTGATGTTACAAGTCTTGTCTAAACCAGTGACAACTACTGGTGATGTGATGTTACAAGTCTTGTCTACACCAGTGACAACTACTGGTGTAGTGATGTTAAAAGTCTTATCTTATCCAGTGACAATTACTGGTGTAGTGATGTTACAAGTCTTGTCTAAACCAGTGACAACTACTGGTGATGTGATGTTACAAGTCTTGTCTACACCAGTTACAACTACTGGTGTAGTGATGTACAAGTCGTCTCTACACCAGTGACAACTACTGGTGTAGTGATGTTACAAGTCTTGTCTACACCACTGACAACTACTGGTGGAGTGATGTTACAAGTCTTGTCTTCACCAATGACAACTACTGGTGTAGTGATGTTACACGTATTCTTTACACCAGTGACAACTACTGGTGCAGTGATGTTACAAGTGTTGTCTACATCAGTGACAACTACTGGTGTAGTGATAAAAGAAGTCTTGTCTTCACCAATGACAACTACTGGTGTAGTGATGCTACAAGTCTTCTTTACACCAGTGACAACTACTGGTGTAGTGATGTTACAAGTCTTGTCTACATCAGTGACAACTACTGGTGTAGTGATGTTACAAGTGTTGTCTACACCAATGACAACTACTGGTGTATGATGTTACAACTCTTGTTTACCCCAGTGACAACTAATGGTGTAGTGATATTACAAGTCTTGTCTACACCAATCTTAACTACTGGTGTAGTGATGTTACAAGTCTTGTCGTCACCAGTGACAACTACTGGTGTAGTGATATTACAAGTCTTGTAACATCAATACACCAGTAGTTGTCACTGGTATAAACAAGACTTGTAACATCACTACAGCAGTATTTGTCACTGGTGTAGACAAGACTTTTAACATCACTACACCAGTAGTTGTCACTGGTGTAGACTAGACTTGTAACATCACTACACCAGTAGTTGTCACTTGTGAATACAAGACTTGTAACATCACTACACCAGTAGTTGTCACTTGTGTAACAAGACTTGTAACATCACTACACCTAAGGTTAACAGTGGTGTAGACAAGACTTTTAACATCACTACACCATAGTTTCACTGGTGTAGACAAGACTTGTTAACATCACTACACCAGTAGTTGTCATTGGTGTAGACAAGACTTGTAACATCACTACACCATAGTTGTCATTGGTGTAGACAAGACTTGTAACATCACTACACCATAGTTGTCATTGGTGTATCCAAGACTTGTAACATCACTACACCAGTAGTTGTCATTGGTGTATCCAAGACTTGTAACATCACTACACCATAGTTGTCAGTGGTGTATCCAAGACTTGTAACATCACTACACCATAGTTGTCATTGGTGTATCCAAGACTTGTAATATCACTACACTTATAGTTTAACAGTGGTGTAGACAAGACTTGTAACATCACTACACCAGTAGTTGTCACAGGTGTAACCAAGACTTGTAACATCACTACACCAGTAGTTGTCATTGGTGTAGACAAGACTTGTAACATCACTACACCAGTAGTTGTCATTGGATCAGACAAGACTTGTAACATCACTACACCTGTAGTTGTCACTGGATCAGACAAGACTTTAACATCACTACACCAGTAGTTGTCACTGGTGTATCCAAGACTTGTAACATCACTACACCAGTAGTTGTCATTGGTGTAGACAAGACTTGTAACATCACTACACCAGTAGTTGTCATTGGATCAGACAAGACTTGTAACATCACTACACCAGTAGTTGTCACTGGATCAGACAAGACTTTTAACATCACTACACCAGTAGTTGTCACTGGTGTAGACAAGACTTGTAACATCACTACACCAGTAGTTGTCACTGGATCAGACAAGATATGTAACATCACTACACCAGTAGTCACTAGTGTAGACAAGACTTCTAACATCACTACACCATTAGTTGTCACTGGTGTAGACAAGACTTCTAACATCAGTACACCTATAGTTAACAGTGGTGTAGACAAGACTTTTAACATCACTACACCAATAGTTTTCACTGGTGTAGACAAGACTTGTAACATCACTACACCAGTAGTATTCACTTGTGTAGACCAGACTTGTAACATCACTACACCAGTAGTTGTCACTGGTGTACACAAGACTTGTAACATCACTTCACGAGTAGTTGTCACTGGTGTAGACAAGACTTATAACATCACTACACCAGTCGTATTCACTGGTGTAGACAAGACTTGTAACATAACTATGCCAGTAGTTGTCACAAGTGTAGACAAGACTTGTAATATCACAACACCAGTGGTTGTCACTTGTGTAGACAAGACTTGTAACATCACTACACCAGTAGTTGTCACTGGTGTAGACAAGACTTGTAACATCACTACACCAGTATTTGTTACTGGTGTAGACAAGACTTGTAACATAACTATGCCAGTAGTTGTCACTGGTGTAGATAACACTTGTAACATCACTACAACCATAGTTGTCACTGGTGCACACAAGATTGTAACATCACTACCCAGTACTATTCACTGGTGTAGACAACACTAGTAACATCACTACACCAGTAGTTGACACTGGTGAAGACAAGAATTGTAACATCACTACACCAGTAATTGTTACTGGTGCAGACAAGACTTGTAACATCACTACAACCATAGTTGTCCCTGGTGTAAACAAGACTTGTAACATCACTAAACCAGTAGTTGTCACTGGTGTAGACAAGACTTGTAACATCACTACACCAGTAGTTGTCACTGGTGTAGATAGGACTTGTAACATCACTACACCAGTATTTGTAACTTGTGTAGACAAGACTTGTAACATCACTACACCAGTAGTTGTCATTGGTGTACTCAAGACTTGTAACATCACTACACCAGTAGTTGTCACTGAATCAGACAAGACTTGTAACATCACTACACCAGTAGTTGTCAATGGATCAGACAAGACTTGAACATCACTACACCAGTAGTTGTCACTGCTATAGACAAGACTTGTAACATCAATACACCAGTAGTTGTCACAGGTGTAGACAAGACTTGTAACATCACTACACCAGTAGTTGTCACAGGAGCAGACAAGACAGGTAACATCACTACACCAGTAGTCACTGGTGTAGACAAGACTTGTAACATCACTACACCAGTAGTTGTCACTGGATCAGACAAGACTTGTAACATCACTACACCAGTAGTTGTCACTGGTGTAGACAAGACATTTAACATCACTACACCAGTACTTGTCACTGGTGTAGACACGACTTGTAACATCACTACACCAGTAGTTGTCATTGGTGTAGACAAGACTTGTAACATCACTACACCAGTAGTTGTCACTGGTGTAGACAAGATTTGTAATATCACTACACCAGTAGTTGTCACTGGTGTAGACACGACTTATAACATCACTACACCAGTAGTTGTCACTGGTGTAGACAAGACTTTTAACATCGCTACACTAGTAGTTGTCATTGGTGTAGAGAAGACATGTAACATCACTACACCAGTAGTTGTCATTGGTGTAGATAAGACTTGCAACATCACTACACCAGTAGTTGTCACTGGTGTAGACAAGACTTGTAACATCACTACACCAGTAGTTGTCACTGGTGTAGAGAATATTTGTAACATCACTACACCAGTAGTTGTCATTGGTGAAGACACGATTTGTAACATCACTAAATCAGTAGCTGTCACTGGTGTAGATAAGACTTGTAACATCACTACACCAGAAGTTGTCACTGGTGTAGACAAGACTTCTTACATCACTACACCAGTAGTTGTCACTGGTGTAGACAAGACTTGTAACATCACTACACCTATAGTTAACAGTGGTGTAGACAAGACTTTTAACATCACTACACCAGTAGTTGTCACTGGTGTAGACAAGACTTGTAACATCACTTGACGAGTAGTTGTCAGTGGTGTAGACAAGACTTGTAACATCACTACACCTGTAGTTATCACTGGTGTAGACAAGACTTGTAACATCACTACACAAATAGTTGTCACTGGTGTAGACAAGACTTGTAACATCACTACACCAGTGGTTGTCAGCAATAACATCGGCTTTGCCATTAGTGCATGGTGACTGAGCATTAAAAAGGCATAGTTTCAGCCTATCACAGTCATATGGTGGCGGCCGAGGTGGCGACGAAGGCGGCACCAACGGGACAGAAGGCGAATGCGGCACCGGCGGGACAGAAGGCGAAGGCGGCACCATCAGGACAGAAGGCGAAGGCGAAGACGGCAGAGGAGGAGACAAAGCTTGCAGCAGCGAGGTCAAGGGCTGGGGCAGTGGAGGAGAAGAAGAAGCAGGAGACGAAAAGTGGCGTCGGGCAGGAGGCAGATTGTGCCAAAGTCGGTGGAGACGTCCACCACGACAGGATCGCGCAGTGCGGGGCTTAGGACACAGCCCCAGTGTCCGTATTCGCTGGTAGACGCCTCCACCGAGGTAGCATTTGCTGTGTTTAAAAAGTGTCAGTCCAATTTGTTTTATAAAAGACGGGTCCATAATTGCGAGCCAGGCAGGAGAGGAAGACACTTGCAGGTTGGTGTGTGGGTTGGTCAGTTCACAACACTAAAATCCAGAGAACGCAGAACACAAAGGTTTGGAAGCTGTAGCGTTGGGCGAACACAGTAGGCTAAGGTGTAAACACAATTCACAGATAAAATGTCCGACTTGAGCGGCTGAATTAAAATGATGAAAAGTAACAGACTTCAGCTTAATGACGACAAAACAGAAGCTATCCTCATTGGCACCCGTCAGAAACTTTCTCAGCTGCCTCCTCTTTCTCTCCCATTATGTAACACATCAGTCCCAATTTCTGATTCAGCTAAAAACCTTGGTGTCTGCATTGACTCTACCCTCTCTATGAACAACTTTGTTTCTCAAACTGCCAGATCCTGCTACTATCATCTCCGTCGTATAAAGCTGATCAGGAAGTATCTCTCTGTCGAAACAACTGCAAAACTCGTTCTCTCCTTCATAATGTCTCGCATTGACTATTGCAATTCACTCCTGTCTGGTCTTCCTGCCTCCACCATTCACATCCTACAGCGCATTCAAAACAATGCTGCACGCCTTGTACTCAAAAAGAAAAAAGCTGACCACATATCTCCTCTCCTGGCACAACTTCACTGGCTCCCTGTATCAAAGCGCATACAGTACAAACTAGACACCATGTGCTACAAAAGCCTCAATAACGCAGCCCCCGATTACCTGTCAAGCCTACTTGAGATCTATGTTCCCTCACGTACCCTCCGCTCTGCCTCTGATCCTCTGACTTTTCGCTTTCCACGCACTAAGCTCAATACCTATGGTCCACGAGCCTTCTCTGTTTCTGGTCCACTCTCCTGGAACAAACTTCCTCTCTCAGTCCGTCAGCAACCTACTTTTGTCTCCTTCAAGTCCGCTCTCAAAACTCACCTTTTCTCTTCTGCATAAAATCCTAACCTCACTCAACCCTCCCCTCTGCAGCCTGTCTCCGCTCGGAGGGAATCACATGGTTATAATATATAATTGTATGCTATGCTCTCTATAATTTTCCATTGCTTTTATTCTTGCTTTTATTGCTTTTATTCTTTCTCCCCATTTATAGCCATGCGTGTGTGTGTGTGTGTGTGTGTGTGTGTCTGTGTGTGTGCGTGCGTGTGTGTGCGTGCGTGCGTGCCTGCGTGTGTGTCTGCTTCAGCGCTTAGATTTGATTTTATCAAGATTTTGCGCTATATAAATATTGTAATTATTATTATTATTATTGTCACTTGTGTAGACAAGACTTGTAACATCACTACACCAGTAGTTGTCACTGGAGACGACAAGACGTGTAACATCACTACACCTGTAGTTGTGCCTGGTGTAGAGAAGGCCTTTAACATCACTACACCAGTATTTGACACTGGTGTAGTCAAGACTTGTAACATCACTACACCAGTAGTTGTCATTGGTGTAGACAAGACTTGTAACATCACTAAACCAGTAGTTGTCACTGGTGTAGATAAGACTTGTAACATCACGACACCAGTAGTTGTCATTGGTTGGGACAAGACTTGTAACATCACTACACCATTAGTTGTCACTGGATCAGACAAGACTTGTAACATCACTACACCAGTAGTTGTCACTGGATCAGACAAGACTTGTAACATCACTACACCAGTAGTTGTCACTGGATCAGACAAGGATGTAACATCACTACACCAGTAGTTGTCATTGGTGTAGATAAGACTTGCAACATCACTACACCAGTAGTTGTCACTGGTGTAGACAAGACTTGTAACATCACTACACCAGTAGTTGTCACTGGTGTAGACAAGACTTCTAACATCACTACACAAATAGTTGTCACTGGTGTAGACAAGACTTGTAACATCACTACACCAGTGGTTGTCACTTGTGTAGACAAGACTTGTAACATCACTACACCAGTAGTTGTCACTGGAGACGACAAGACGTGTAACATCACTACACCTGTAGTTGTGCCTGGTGTAGAGAAGGCCTTTAACATCACTACACCAGTATTTGACACTGGTGTAGTCAAGACTTGTAACATCACTACACCAGTAGTTGTCATTGGTGTAGACAAGACTTGTAACATCACTACAACCATAGTTGTCACTGGTGCACACAAGATTGTAACATCACTACACCAGTACTATTCACTGGTGTAGACAACACTAGTAACATCACTACACCAGTAGTTGACACTGGTGAAGGCAAGAATTGTAACATCACTACACCAGTAATTGTTACTGGTGCAGACAAGACTTGTAACATCACTACACCATAGTTGTCATTGGTGTAGACAAGACTTCTAACATCACTACACCATAGTTGTCATTGGTGTATCCAAGACTTGTAACATCACTACACCAGTAGTTGTCATTGGTGTATCCAAGACTTGTAACATCACTACACCATAGTTGTCAGTGGTGTATCCAAGACTTGTAACATCACTACACCATAGTTGTCATTGGTGTATCCAAGACTTGTAATATCACTACACTTATAGTTAACAGTGGTGTAGACAAGACTTGTAACATCACTACACCAGTAGTTGTCACTGGTGTATCCAAGACTTGTAACATCACTACACCAGTAGTTGTCATTGGTGTAGACAAGACTTGTAACATCACTACACCAGTAGTTGTCATTGGATCAGACAAGACTTGTAACATCACTACACCAGTAGTTGTCACTGGATCAGACAAGACTTTTAACATCACTACACCAGTAGTTGTCACTGGTGTAGACAAGACTTGTAACATCACTACACCAGTAGTTGTCACTGGATCAGACAAGATATGTAACATCACTACACCAGTAGTCACTAGTGTAGACAAGACTTCTAACATCACTACACCAGTAGTTGTCACTGGTGTAGACAAGACTTCTAACATCAGTACACCTATAGTTAACAGTGGTGTAGACAAGACTTTTAACATCACTACACCAATAGTTTTCACTGGTGTAGACAAGACTTGTAACATCACTACACCAGTAGTATTCACTTGTGTAGACCAGACTTGTAACATCACTACACCAGTAGTTGTCACTGGTGTACACAAGACTTGTAACATCACTTCACGAGTAGTTGTCACTGGTGTAGACAAGACTTATAACATCACTACACCAGTCGTATTCACTGGTGTAGACAAGACTTGTAACATAACTATGCCAGTAGTTGTCACAAGTGTAGACAAGACTTGTAATATCACAACACCAGTGGTTGTCACTTGTGTAGACAAGACTTGTAACATCACTACACCAGTAGTTGTCACTGGTGTAGACAAGACTTGTAACATCACTACACCAGTATTTGTTACTGGTGTAGACAAGACTTGTAACATAACTATGCCAGTAGTTGTCACTGGTGTAGATAACACTTGTAACATCACTACAACCATAGTTGTCACTGGTGCACACAAGATTGTAACATCACTACCCAGTACTATTCACTGGTGTAGACAACACTAGTAACATCACTACACCAGTAGTTGACACTGGTGAAGACAAGAATTGTAACATCACTACACCAGTAATTGTTACTGGTGCAGACAAGACTTGTAACATCACTACAACCATAGTTGTCCCTGGTGTAAACAAGACTTGTAACATCACTAAACCAGTAGTTGTCACTGGTGTAGACAAGACTTGTAACATCACTACACCAGTAGTTGTCACTGGTGTAGATAGGACTTGTAACATCACTACACCAGTATTTGTAACTTGTGTAGACAAGACTTGTAACATCACTACACCAGTAGTTGTCATTGGTGTACTCAAGACTTGTAACATCACTACACCAGTAGTTGTCACTGAATCAGACAAGACTTGTAACATCACTACACCAGTAGTTGTCAATGGATCAGACAAGACTTGAACATCACTACACCAGTAGTTGTCACTGCTATAGACAAGACTTGTAACATCAATACACCAGTAGTTGTCACAGGTGTAGACAAGACTTGTAACATCACTACACCAGTAGTTGTCACAGGAGCAGACAAGACAGGTAACATCACTACACCAGTAGTCACTGGTGTAGACAAGACTTGTAACATCACTACACCAGTAGTTGTCACTGGATCAGACAAGACTTGTAACATCACTACACCAGTAGTTGTCACTGGTGTAGACAAGACATTTAACATCACTACACCAGTACTTGTCACTGGTGTAGACACGACTTGTAACATCACTACACCAGTAGTTGTCATTGGTGTAGACAAGACTTGTAACATCACTACACCAGTAGTTGTCACTGGTGTAGACAAGACTTGTAATATCACTACACCAGTAGTTGTCACTGGTGTAGACACGACTTATAACATCACTACACCAGTAGTTGTCACTGGTGTAGACAAGACTTTTAACATCGCTACACTAGTAGTTGTCATTGGTGTAGAGAAGACATGTAACATCACTACACCAGTAGTTGTCATTGGTGTAGATAAGACTTGCAACATCACTACACCAGTAGTTGTCACTGGTGTAGACAAGACTTGTAACATCACTACACCAGTAGTTGTCACTGGTGTAGAGAATATTTGTAACATCACTACACCAGTAGTTGTCATTGGTGAAGACACGATTTGTAACATCACTAAATCAGTAGCTGTCACTGGTGTAGATAAGACTTGTAACATCACTACACCAGAAGTTGTCACTGTGTAGACAAGACTTCTTACATCACTACACCAGTAGTTGTCACTGGTGTAGACAAGACTTGTAACATCACTACACCTATAGTTAACAGTGGTGTAGACAAGACTTTTAACATCACTACACCAGTAGTTGTCACTGGTGTAGACAAGACTTGTAACATCACTTGATGAGTAGTTGTCAGTGGTGTAGACAAGACTTGTAACATCACTACACCTGTAGTTATCACTGGTGTAGACAAGACTTGTAACATCACTACACAAATAGTTGTCACTGGTGTAGACAAGACTTGTAACATCACTACACCAGTGGTTGTCAGCAATAACATCGGCTTTGCCATTAGTGCATGGTGACTGAGCATTAAAAAGGCATAGTTTCAGCCTATCACAGTCATATGGTGGCGGCCGAGGTGGCGACGAAGGCGGCACCAACGGGACAGAAGGCGAATGCGGCACCGGCGGGACAGAAGGCGAAGGCGGCACCATCAGGACAGAAGGCGAAGGCGAAGACGGCAGAGGAGGAGACAAAGCTTGCAGCAGCGAGGTCAAGGGCTGGGGCAGTGGAGGAGAAGAAGAAGCAGGAGACGAAAAGTGGCGTCGGGCAGGAGGCAGATTGTGCCAAAGTCGGTGGAGACGTCCACCACGACAGGATCGCGCAGTGCGGGGCTTAGGACACAGCCCCAGTGTCCGTATTCGCTGGTAGACGCCTCCACCGAGGTAGCATTTGCTGTGTTTAAAAAGTGTCAGTCCAATTTGTTTTATAAAAGACGGGTCCATAATTGCGAGCCAGGCAGGAGAGGAAGACACTTGCAGGTTGGTGTGTGGGTTGGTCAGTTCACAACACTAAAATCCAGAGAACGCAGAACACAAAGGTTTGGAAGCTGTAGCGTTGGGCGAACACAGTAGGCTAAGGTGTAAACACAATTCACAGATAAAATGTCCGACTTGAGCGGCTGAATTAAAATGATGAAAAGTAACAGACTTCAGCTTAATGACGACAAAACAGAAGCTATCCTCATTGGCACCCGTCAGAAACTTTCTCAGCTGCCTCCTCTTTCTCTCCCATTATGTAACACATCAGTCCCAATTTCTGATTCAGCTAAAAACCTTGGTGTCTGCATTGACTCTACCCTCTCTATGAACAACTTTGTTTCTCAAACTGCCAGATCCTGCTACTATCATCTCCATCGTATAAAGCTGATCAGGAAGTATCTCTCTGTCGAAACAACTGCAAAACTCGTTCTCTCCTTCATAATGTCTCGCATTGACTATTGCAATTCACTCCTGTCTGGTCTTCCTGCCTCCACCATTCACATCCTACAGCGCATTCAAAACAATGCTGCACGCCTTGTACTCAAAAAGAAAAAAGCTGACCACATATCTCCTCTCCTGGCACAACTTCACTGGCTCCCTGTATCAAAGCGCATACAGTACAAACTAGACACCATGTGCTACAAAAGCCTCAATAACGCAGCCCCCGATTACCTGTCAAGCCTACTTGAGATCTATGTTCCCTCACGTACCCTCCGCTCTGCCTCTGATCCTCTGACTTTTCGCTTTCCACGCACTAAGCTCAATACCTATGGTCCACGAGCCTTCTCTGTTTCTGGTCCACTCTCCTGGAACAAACTTCCTCTCTCAGTCCGTCAGCAACCTACTTTTGTCTCCTTCAAGTCCGCTCTCAAAACTCACCTTTTCTCTTCTGCATAAAATCCTAACCTCACTCAACCCTCCCCTCTGCAGCCTGTCTCCGCTCGGAGGGAATCACATGGTTATAATATATAATTGTATGCTATGCTCTCTATAATTTTCCATTGCTTTTATTCTTGCTTTTATTGCTTTTATTCTTTCTCCCCATTTATAGCCATGCGTGTGTGTGGGTGTGTGTGTGTGTGTGTGTGTCTGTGTGTGTGCGTGCGTGTGTGTACGTGCGTGCGTGCCTGCGTGTGTGTCTGCTTCAGCGCTTAGATTTGATTTTATCAAGATTTTGCGCTATATAAATATTGTAATTATTATTATTATTATTGTCACTTGTGTAGACAAGACTTGTAACATCACTACACCAGTAGTTGTCACTGGAGACGACAAGACGTGTAACATCACTACACCTGTACTTGTGCCTGGTGTAGAGAAGGCCTTTAACATCACTACACCAGTATTTGACACTGGTGTAGTCAAGACTTGTAACATCACTACACCAGTAGTTGTCATTGGTGTAGACAAAACTTGTAACATCACTAAACCAGTAGTTGTCACTGGTGTAGATAAGACTTGTAACATCACGACACCAGTAGTTGTCATTGGTTGGGACAAGACTTGTAACATCACTACACCAGTAGTTGTCACTGGATCAGTCAAGACTTGTAACATCACTACACCAGTAGTTGTCACTGGATCAGACAAGACTTGTAACATCACTACACCAGTAGTTGTCACTGGATCAGACAAGGATGTAACATCACTACACCAGTAGTTGTCATTGGTGTAGATAAGACTTGCAACATCACTACACCAGTAGTTGTCACTGGTGTAGACAAGACTTGTAACATCACTACACCAGTAGTTGTCACTGGTGTAGAGAAGACTTCTAACATCACTACACCAGAAGTTGTCACTGGTGTAGACAAGACTTCTTACATCACTACCCCAGTAGTTGTCACTGGTGTAGACAAGACTTGTAACATCACTACACTTGTAGTTGTCACTGGTGTAGACAAGACTTGTAACATCACTACACTTGTAGTTGTCACTGGTGTAGACAAGACTTGTAACATTACGATACCAGTAGTTGTCACTGTTGGGACAAGACTTGTAACATCACTACACCAGTAGTTGTCACTGGATCACACAAGACTTGTAACATCACTACACCAGTAGTTGTCACTGGATCAGACAAGACTTGTCACATCACTTGACGAGTAGTTGTCACTGGTGTAGACAAGACTTGTAACATCACTACACCTGTAGTTGTCACTGGTGTAGACAAGACATGTAACATCACTACACCAGTAGTTGTCACTGGTGTAGACAAGACTTGTAACAACGCTACATCAGTTGTTGTCACTGTGTAGACAAGACTTGTAACATCACTACACCAGTAGTTGTCACTGGTGACGACAAGACTTGTAACATCACTACACCTGTAGTTGTCACTGGTGTAGAGAAGACTTTTAGCATCACTAAACCAGTAGCTGACACTGGTGTAGACAGGACTTGTAACATCACTACACCAGTAGTTGTCATTGGTGTAGACAAGACTTGTAACATCACTACACCAGTAGTTCGTCACTGGTGTAGATAAGACTTGTAACATCACTACACCAGTAGTTGTCACTGGATGAACAAGACTTTAACATCACTACACCAGTAGTTGTCACTGGATCAGACAAGACTTGTAACATCACTACACCAGTAGTTGTCACTGGATCAGACAAGACTTTAACATCACTACACCAGTAGTTGTCACTGGTGTAGTGAGACAAATCTTGACATCACCCAGTAGTAAGTCACTGGTGTAGTGATGTTACAATTGTCTACACCAGTGACAATACTGGTAGTAGACAGTCTTGTTACACAGAATATGGTGTATGTGTTACAAGTCTTGTCTAACAGTGCCATGTGAGTGTAAACTTTACTGTGTGTGATAAGACTTGTCTACACCAGTGCATGGTGTACAAGATCTTGTCTTACACCAGTAGACAACTACTGGTGTAGTGATGTTACATCTCTACACCAGTGCTACTGTGTAACATCAACTTGACAACTAACGTGTTGTGATGTAACAAGTCTTGTCTACACCAGTGACAACTACTGGTGTAGTGATGAATGTACAAGTCTTATACTACACCAGTGACAACTACTGGTGTAGTGATGTTACAAGTCTTGTCTACACCAGTGACAACTACTTGTGTAGTGATATTACAAGTCTTTCTACACCAGTGACAACTCTGGTGTAGTGATGTTACAAGTCTTGTCTACACCAGTGACAACTACTGGTGT
The DNA here is from genome assembly GCA_030674185.1 of Monoplex corrugatus. Taxonomy (NCBI): domain Eukaryota; kingdom Metazoa; phylum Mollusca; class Gastropoda; order Littorinimorpha; family Ranellidae; genus Monoplex; species Monoplex corrugatus. Next base: position 17,651,839 of record JAPXFY010000034.1, read on the forward strand.
AGTGATGTTACAAGTCTTGTCTACACCATGAGACAACTACTGGTGTAGTGATGTTACAAGTCTTGTCTACACCAATGACAACTACTGGTGTAGTGATATTACAAGTCTTGTCTACACCAGTGACAACTACTGGTGTAGTGATGTTACAAGTCTTGTCTACACCATAGACAACTACTGGTTAGTGATGTTACAAGTCTTGTCTACACCAGTGACAACTACTGGTGTAGTGATGTTACAAGTCTTGTCTACACCAGTGACAACTACTGGTGTAGTGATGTTACAAGTCTTGTCTACACCATGACAACTACTGGTGTAGTGATGTTACAAGTCTTGTCTACACCAGTGACAACTACTGGTGTAGTGATGTTACAAGTCTTGTCTACACCAGTGACAACTACTGGTGTAGTGATTTTACAAGTCTTGACTACACCAGAGACAACTACTGGTGTAGTGATGTTACAAGTCTTGTCTACACCAATGACAACTACTGGTGTAGTGATATTACAAGTCTTGTCTACACCAGTGACAACTGCTGGTGTAGTATGTTACAAGTCTTGTCTACACCATTGACAACTACTGGTATAGTGATGTTTACAAGTCTTGTCTACACCAGTGAATATGACTGGTGTAGTGATGTTACAAGTCTTGTCTACACCAATGACAACTACTGGTGTAGTGATATTACAAGTCTTGCTACACCAGTGACAACTGCTGGTGTAGTATGTTACAAGTCTTGTCTACACCATTGACAACTACTGGTATAGTGATGTTACAAGTCTTGTCTACACCAGTGAATATGACTGGTGTAGTGATGTTACAAGTCTTGTCTACACCAATGACAACTACTGGTGTAGTGATATTACAAGTCTTGTCTACACCAATGACAACTACTGGTGTAGTGATGTTACAAGTCTTGTCGACACCAGAGACTACTACTGTTGTAGTGATGTTTTCAAGTCATGTCGTTACCAATGACAACTACTGTTGTAGTGATGTTACAATTCTTGTCTACACCAGTGACAACTACTGGTGTAGTGATGTTAAAAGTCTTGTCTACACCAGTGACAACTACTGGTGGAGTGATGTTACAAGTCTTGTCTACACCAGTGACAACTACTGGTGTAGTGATGTTACAAGTCTTGTCTATACCAGTACAACTACTGGTGTAGTGATGTTACAAGTCTTTCTACACCAGTGACAACTACTGGTGTATGATTACAAGTCTGTTGTACACCAATGACAACTATGGTGTAGTGATAGTTACAAGTCTTGTCTACACCAGTGACAACTACTGGTGTAGTATGTTACAAGTCTTGTCTACACCAGTACAACTACTGGTATAGTGATGTTACAAGTCTTGTCTACACCAGTGAATATACTGGTGTAGTGATGTTACAAGTCTTGTTCTACACCAATGACAACTACTGGTGTAGTGATTTACAAGTCTTGTCTACACCATGACAACTACTGGTGTAGTGATGTTACAAGTCTTGTCGACACCAGACACTACTGTTGTAGTGATGTTACAAGTCTGTCGTTACCATGACAACTACTGTTGTAGTGATGTTACAATTCTTGTCTACACCATGACAACTACTGTGTAGGAATTAAAAGTCTTGTCTACACCAGTGACAACTACTGGTGGAGTGATGTTACAAGTCTTGTCTACACCAGTGACAACTACAGGTGTATTGATGTTACAAGTCTTGTCTATAGCAGTAACAACTACTGGTGTAGTGATGTTACAAGTCTTATCTACACCAGTGACAACTACTGGTATATTTACAAGTCTTGTTGACACCAGTGACAACTATGGTTGTAGTGATGTTACAAGTCTTGTCTTTACTAGTAACAACTACTGGTGTAGTGATGTTACAATTATTGTCTTCACCACAGTCAACTACTGGTGTAGTGATGTTACAAGTGTTGTCTACACAGTGACAACTACTGGTGTAGTGATGTTACAAGTCTTGTTGACACCAATGACAACTATGGTTGTAATGATGTTACAAGTCTTTTCTGCACCAGTAACAACTACTGGTGTAGTGATGTTACAAGTCGTGTCTTCACCAATGACAACTACTGTTGTAGTGATGTTACAAGTCTTCTCTACACCAGTGACAACTACTGGTGTAGTGATGTTACAAGTCTTGCCTACACCAATGACAACTACTAGTGTAGCGATATTAAAAATCTTGTCTACACCAGTGACAACTACTGGTGTAGTGATGTTACAAGTCTTGTCTACTCCAGTGACAACTACTGGTGTAGTGATGTTACAAGTCTTGTGTGCACCAGTGACAACTACTAGTGTAGTAATGTTACAAGTCTTTTCTACACCAGTGACAACTACTGGTGTAGTGATGTTAAAAGTCTTGTGTACACCACTGTTAACTATATGTGTAGTGATCTTACAAGTCTTGTCTACACAAGTGACAACTACTGGTGTAGTGATGTTACAAGTCTTGTCTACACCAGTGACAACTACTTGTGTATTGATGTTACAAGTCTTGTCTACAGCAGTGACAACAACTGGTGTAGTGATGTTACAAGTCTTATCAACACCAGTGACAACTACTGGTATAGTGATTTTACAAGTCTTGTTTACACCAGTGACAACTATGGTTGTAGTGATGTTACAAGTCTTCTCTTCACCAGTAACAATTACTGGTGTAGTGATGTTACAATTCTTGTCTTCACCAATGGCAACTACTGGTGTAGTGATGTTACAAGTCTTCTCTACACCAGTGACAACTACTTGTGTAGTGATGTTACAAGTCTTGTCTACACCAATGGCAACTACTGGTGTAGTGATGTTACAAGTCTTTTCGTAACCAGTGACAACTACTGTTGTAGTGATGTTACAAATCTTGTCTACGCCATTGACAACTACTGGTGTAGTGATGTTACAAGTCGTGTCTACACCATTGACAACTAATGGTGTAGTGATGTTACAAGTCTTGTCTACAACAATGACAACTACTGGTGTAGTGATGTTACAAGTCGTGTCTACACCAGTGACAACTACTGGTGTAGTGATGTTACAAGTCTTGTTTACCCCAGTGACAACTACTGGTGTAGTGATGTTACAAGTCGTGTCTACACTAGTGATAACTACTGGTGTAGTGATGTTATAAGTCTTGTCTGATCCAGTGACAACTACTGGTGTAGTGATGTTACAAGTCTTGTCTGATCCAGTGACAACTACTGGTGTAGTGATGTTACAAATCTTGTCGACACCAGTGACAACTACTGGTGTAGTGATGTTACAAGTCTTGTTTACACCAGTGACAACTACTAGTGTAGTGATATTACAAGTCTTGTCTACACCAGTGACAACTACTAGTGTAGTGATATTACAAGTCTTGTCTACACCAGTGACAACTACTGGTGTAGTGATATTACAAGTCTTGTCTACACCAGTGACAACTACTGGTGTCGTGATGTTACAAGTCTTGTCTACACCAGTGACAACTACTAGTGTAGTGATATTACAAGTCTTGTCTACACCAGTGACAACTACTGGTGTAGTGATATTACAAGTCTTGTCTACACCAGTGACAACTACTAGTGTAGTGATGTTACAAGTGTTGTCTACACCAGTGACAACTACTGGTGTAGTGATGTTACAAATCTTGTCTACACCAATGACAACTACTGGTGTAGTGATATTTACAAGTCTTGTCTACACCAGTGACAACTACTCGTGTAGTGATGTTTCAAGTCTTGTCTACACCAGTGACAACTACTGGTGTAGTGATGTTACAACTCTTGTCTACACCAGTGACAACAAGTGTGTCACCATGATCGGCAGACGACCCATTGCAGGCATATGATGCTGACCGTTGAAGTTTTGTTTCTGTCATTTGTGTGTCACAGTGTGTTGTAGACAGTTGTATGAGTTACTGCTTTGTTACTGTCACGATGTTGATGATGTGGCGTGTGTGTAAGGGTGAAACTAGACGTGGGGGTATGTCACAGAGAGAGAGAGAGAGAGAGACGCTCTCTGTATCTCTCTGTATGTCTCTCTCTTTCTCTCTCTCTCTCTCTTGCGTGTGTATGTGTGTGTGTGTGTGTGACGTGTGTTAACAGTAAACAGCGTGCGGATATCGTTTAAGTGATACCTGATTGCTGTTCACTGTGAAATGTATATATATGTAGTCAGTTGAGAATCAGACAGCGACGAGTAAAGACGAAGAAGCATTGCCCTGTCTTCCGAGTTGGCTGTAGAAAGAACGAAACATGGTGTCAGAATCGTGATTACGAACTCCAACAAAAATCCAGAATATTGAAGACTAAAGTTCAACCATGGAAGATGAACAAGAAGAGAGAAGAGCTAGTCGACGACATGCCAAGATTCCCTTGCCTCCTAAACTTGATGTGAATGGAGGAAACCTGCAGAGCAGCTGGAGGAAATTCTAGAGGCTTTGGGACAGCTATGAAATTGTGACAACACAGACAGAAGAAGACTCAACATACAGAACAGCAGTTTTTCTTTCTTGCATCGGGTTGGATGCTATGGACATCTATGAAGGATTGGCATTTGCTAATGAAGCTGAAAGAAATGACATTGACACCGTTCTCCAGAAATTCGAAGAATACTGTGTGGGTTCAACCAATGAAACTTACGAAGCATTCAGATTCAACTGCAGACATCAAGCAGCAGGAGAATCTATCGAACAGTTTGTAGCAGAACTGCGGAGACTGATCAAGACCTGTAACTATGGTTCACTGGAAGACAGACTGTTGAGAGATCAAATCGTACTGGGTGTACATGACGAAACTCTGCGATCAAAATTACTGGAAGTGCAACAGCTGACATTGACTGCATGTATTGATATGTGCAGAGCGCATGAATCAAGTCAACATCAAACCGTCCAAATGATGAGAAAAACGCAGGACACGCAGGAAGTCCAAGCTTTCAAAGAAAAGAAGACAGCAAAGCAGTATAGCAAAGGAAACAAACCAGAGTACAGAGAAAAATGCGGATATTGTGGTGGAAAGCACCCAAGAGCAAAAGAGAAATGTCCAGCATTTGGAAGAAAATGCAAAGCTTGTGGAGGAAATAATCACTTTGCTTCATGCTGCAGAACACCCAAGAAAAATCAAAAGAAAACAAGAGTTCAGCACTTCGAAGAAGAAGAGACCGACACTGAAAGCTATAATGAAATCCTCGGGATCGAAGACAAAACCAGAAAAAAGGAGAGAAACATACGAGCAAAAATGCTGATAAATGAGATGCCGGTAAGATTTCTTCTTGACACAGGTGCAACAACAAATGTGATGTCTGAGAGCCTGTACAGAGAAGTCACAGGAGATGAAAAAAGTCTGACCTGCAAGAGACGAAGAAGAAGCTGGTGATGTTCAACGGAACAGAAATGAAGCCTGTGGGGGAGATAGTGCTGCGAGTGAAAAACCCCAAGAACAGAAGGAAATACAAAGTCAACTTCGCGATCACCAAAACGGACTGTAAGCCAGTACTGGGACTGAAAGCTGTACAGCACATGCAATTGTTGACGATCAATGAAGAGAACATTGCAACGATAGCGGCGAATCAGAAAGAGGGGGAAAATGCAAAAGATATGCTCACAAAGTACAACGATGTCTTTGAAGGAGAAGGAAAACTGGAAGGGAAATTACACCTAGAAACAGACCCCAGTATTGCTCCAGTGAAGATGCCTTGCAGAAAGTGGCCGATAGCAGTGCAAGAGAAAGTGAAGGACGAGCTGAAGAGGTTGAAAAAAACTGGACGTGGTCACTAAAGTAGACACGCCAACGGAGTGGATAAGCAGTTTGGTCGTAACAACAAAGAGCAATGGGAAAGTCAGACTGTGCATCGACCCTAAGCCACTGAACAAAGCCCTCAGGAGAAACGAGTACCCCATGCCAACCATTGATGACGTACTGCCTCTCCTCAAAGATGCAAAATACTTCACACACCTGGACGCGAAAAACGGGTTTTGGCACGTTGAACTGGACGAAGACAGCAGCTACCTGACAACATTTGAGACGCCTTTTGGCAAATACCGATGGAAACGAATGACCTTTGGAATTTCACCAGCACCAGAAGAATTCCAGAGGAGAATTGACATCGCTCTGGCAGGATTGCCAGGCGTGGTAGCGGTTCATGATGACATCTTTGTTTTTGGCAGAGGACCAACCGACGAAGCAGGAGCACAAGTTCATGATACCAACCTGAACCGTTTGCTACAACGATGCCGAGAGACTGGAATCAAACTCAACAAGGAGAAGGTTGAGATGAAACGAACAGAGATATCATATTTGGGACACATCTTCTCAAGAGAAGGCTTGAAAGCCGACCCAAAGAAATTGGACGCTGTCCAACAACTCCCAGTGCCAGAAGACAAAGCAGCTGTGCAGAGACTACTCGGTGTAGTCGGATATCTTCAGAAATTTGCACCAAACCTGTCTGAGGCAGCAGCACCACTCAGAGAACTGGTCAAAAAAGACGTCCACTTCAGATGGATGAAGACGTCCACGGAGAAGCCCTGAAGAAAGTGAAGAAGATACTCTCTGAGCCACCGGTACTTCGCTACTTTGACTCTTCAGGAAAGCGTACAACCACCCTTCAGTGTCATGCTTCACAGTTTGGACTTGGAGCTTGTCTCATGCAGGATGGTCAACCAATTCAGTACGCATCACGAGCCTTGACCGAGACAGAAAAAAGCTATGCTCAAATAGAAAAGATGTTGGCAATACTCTTCGGTCTGGAAAGGTTTGAGAGATACGTCTATGGAAGAGACATCCTGGTGGAGACCGACCACAAACCACTAGAGACCATTCACAAGAAGAGCCTGCTCTCAGCACCTAAGAGGATTCAGAGGATGCTACTCAGAACTCAGAAGTTCAGGTACACGGTAGTCTACAAGCGTGGATCTGAGATGCACCTGGCTGACACCCTCAGCAGAGCAGTCTGTGGAAAAGCGGAACAGCAAGTCACCCACAAGGAAGCCGTTTTCCTCACAGACCTGGAGAAAACAGACTCATTACAAGAACTGGCCATCAGCCAAGAGAGACTGAACAGTCTGCAGCAAGCAACTCAGGAAGATGCAACCATGAAAACCATGAAAGCTGTCATTCTACAAGGCTGGCCAGAGGAGAAACAACAACTTTCATTACAGTTACAAGAATACTTTCCTTTCAGGGAGGAACTGTCAGTCCACAATGGACTTGTCTTCAAAAGCCACAGAGTAATTGTACCTGAAAGCGAAAGAGCAGACATCCTTGAGAAACTTCATGCAAACCACTCAGGAATTCAGAGCTGCATAAGAAGAGCACGTGAGGTAGTCTACTGGCCCAGGATGAACAGGGACATTGAAGATTTTGTCAAAACATGCAGCGCCTGTAACACATACCAACGTGGTCAGCAGAAGGAACCACTTATCAGTACAGAGATCCCTGACCTGCCCTGACAATACATCGCTTGTGACATCTTTGAACATAATGGCAATGAATACCTGGTCACGGTCGATCACTACTCTGATTTCTTTGAGATTGATCGGTTACAAACAAGAGAGTCCAAAGAGGTCATCATCTGTCTGAAGAGACACTTGGCAAGACACGGAATACCAGAACGCCTGACAACAGACTGTGGAACTCAATTCACATCAAACCAGTTTGGAAAGTTCAGAAAAACATATGGGTTTGAACACGTAACAAGCTCACCACACTACCCTCAGTCCAATGGAAAAGCAGAGAGCGCGGTGAAGGCTGCAAAGACGTGCATGAAGAAAGCAGAACACAACAATCAAGATCCCTTCCTCGCTTTACTTGAGCTGAGAAACATCCCGACAGAGACTGTAAACAGTTCGCCTGCTCAGAGACTGTTCGGCAGAAGAACATGAACACAAGTGCCGACGTCAAAGACATTACTCCAACCTACAGTTGTACCAATCAAGAAAGAACTTGATAAAAGGAAACTGAAGCAAGCGCACTACTACAACAGAAGCGCAGTAGAGCTGACAGAACTGAGTCCGGGACAGATTGTGAAATTCCAATCTCCAGGATCCAAAAAGTGGATCAGCGCCAAAGTAGACCAACAGGTGAACGTCCGGTCATACAAATTCGCACAGAGGATGGACGTCAGTACAGAAGGAATCGTCGTCAGCTACGAGACACAACAGAAACGGAGCTTCAGCAGACAATCAACCCTCAACGACTTGTCCAGAGAAGGATGATTTCTGGAAGATATCAGGAAAGCGACACATCGGGCAAGCAACAGCAAATCATCATTCCATCAAAACAGATGCTGGAAGATAACAAGAAAACTGGAACAGGAACAGATGTCAGGACGCCAGCATCGTCTGTCCGTGAGAACTCATCTGATCAGTCATCAGTCATCAAAATGTCTGAGACAACCAGCATCAAGGAGCCAGAAGAAGTTATCAAACAAACAAGGACAGGACAACCCGAACCAGTTAGTTCTTCTTACAGAACAAGATCTGGAAGACAAAGCAAAAGACCAGATTTCCTGAAATATGAATGAAACTGAAGACTCTACCACAATCAGATAAACTGAAAGCATTGCGAAATATGGACATGATGATGATGGATAGTATAATGATCAGAGATAAAATGAGGTGAATGAATGATTGGGCCCTGTGCGTGAGAATGAGTGTTTGTTAAGTTAATGTTGTGATAAAGGTGGGAAACACATTTATTTCGTATGGACTGAAAGATAGGAAAAATGATTTATTGATTTTTGTTTCATTAAAGAAAGGGAGATGTGACGTGTGTTAACAGTAAACAGCGTGCGGATAACAGCACGGCATGATATTCGTTTAAATGATAACTGATTGCTGTTCACTGTGAAATGTATATATACTGTAGTCAGTTGAGAATCAGACAGCGACGAGTAAAGACGAAGAAGCATTGCCCTGTCTTCCGAGTTGGCTGTAGAAAGAACGAAACAGTGTGTGTGGTGTGTGTGTGTGTGTGTGTGTGTGTGTGTGTGTGTGTGTGTGTGTGTGTGTGTGTGTGTGTGTGTGTTGTGTAAGTATTTGTGTTGAGTGTATGTGTATGTGAGTGAGTGTGTGTGTGTGTGTGTGTGTGTGTGTGTGTGTGTGTGTGTGTGTGTGTGCGCGCGCGCGCGCGCGTATGGATTACTATTTCAATGTGCACTCACAGATCGGTTCGATCATGTTACACAGCTGCAGGTTAAAGATCAAATACCTCGAGTACAATTCTAGCCTAGAACATAGCTGCCACTATCCTGTCTACTGCCCACCTTAAATGCTCCAGTCATTCTGGTGGTGCCAGCTTACTGTTTCATAGCTACCATTTCCCCCCTTACTTTTCAAGATTTTGCCGATGCTTAGTTTTGTGCAACTATAAGGAGTCTGCCGGAATATCGGATGGCAGATAGGGTGGAGGGCATATGGAATTCACCGAGTGTGATGAATCCATGTTGAATAAACTCCAAACTTTGATCACGTTTTCTACACGGGTTGTGTTAACCCTTTGACTCCCACACCCTATTCACCAACCACAAAAAAACAAAAAAAAACAAAAAAAACCTTTGACTCTCGCACCCTATCCACCAACTGCAAAAAAATTTACCGTCTGACTCCCGCACCCTACCCACTGGCTTCCTGAAGAAAGTTGGTGGATAGGGTTTGAATAAACTCCAAACTTTGAACAAGTCTTCAACACGGATTATAGTAACCCTTTGACTCCAGCACCCTATCCACCAACTGCAAAAACTTAACTCTTTGACTCCCCACACCCCATCCACCAACTACAAAAACCTTAACTCTTTGACTCCCACACTCCTGAAGAAAGCTGGTGGATAGGGTGAAGGAGACAAAGGATTATGTTTCTTATTTGCTAGCATGGATGGTGATGCAGGATGCTGGTGGATGGAGTGCGGGAGTTAAAGGGTTAAGATGTTGACCGATCAGATAGTTCCCATTGTCAGGCACCACTATACATTGTGATACATTGTGCCAGACACTGTGCCCATTGTGCCCTGTTGTCATGGTGATTTCAGTTTGGTAGAATCTGGAAGCGTGTTGGATAATGTTCAGTGTGAGTGGATATAAACCGGATACCTCATGTTGCAGAATCGGCCAAGCTAAAACAACATTTAAACAAATTGAAAGCGTCCTTAACCAACAAATGCACATCAGATAACATCAGGAAGAGAGTTTTTCCAGTGTTTTACAGAACCTATATTATTGTACGGATGTGAAGCATGGACAGTCAACAAGCAAAGTCAGAACAAAATTGAGGCAGCTGGAATGTGATTTCTCAGAAGAACGTCAAGAGTTCTATAAACAGCAAAGAAAACAAACTAGACAATCCTGAAAGAGGCAGAACGAGAAGAACATTAATGAAGAAGATTAGGAAAAGACAAACAGCAACATTTATAGGATATTTCATGAGGCAAGAGAAATTAGAACACCTTGTCACAAAAGGAAAGCTGGAGGGAAAAGAGCACCAGGTAGACCCAGGGAGAAAATATTGGACAGACTTGCACAGTGGATGAAGACAGAGAGGGTGGGGGATATACTTAGAGTGACAAAGGATAGATTCGTGTAGAGGGCCATGATCGCCAACGCCATGTGGCAGGGCACACAGTGATGATGATGATGATGATGATGATGATGATGATGATGATGATGATGAGTTACTGTTCTCACGTTGTGTCATGACCCGTGGTCTGAACTTCCCTTGGACTGAGCTCTGAACCACTGCACTCCTTGTTCAAACATGCTGAGCTCCCCACGGCGTCAGGTTCACTGCATGATGTGCACTGCGCCAAAGAGCTGGGGGATGTGGGCTGTGCACTGACTCCAAGATATCTGATCACTTTGTCATTGTCCACTTTCTTGGACTGGACACACACTTTGATCAGCTGCTCCACGCTGGATGGCTGCCATTTAGCAATATCTGTCTGAAGTTTGCCCAGCATGATCTGTGCCCTCTTCTCCATCCGGTGTTTCTTCCACTCCTCCAACAGGCCGTTCAGTGTGTACAGGAAAGGGTTCAGTGCTGAGTTGAGTGGCAGAACAAAGATGGCTGTCCACACGTTGAGCTGGCCAGGGATGGGAGTTCCATGGAAAGCCAACAGTCCCATCACACACACAGGGAACCAACAGCAGAAATCGGTAAAACCAATGATGAACAGACGGCGGGCGATGGTCATGTCTTTACGTCGTCGTTGATTTCCAGACGCTGTCATGGCGTTGTGAATGCATGGTAGATCAACGCTTGGCCAATTCCAATGAAAAGGAAGACGACAAAGTTAAGAGCAATGAAGATACAGAAGGCATACGTCTGTCCTGAATACTGCTTACGGGTGATGGGCAGGGGCAGACAGATGCCATTCAGTCCATAGAACTCCATGCCAGCTAAGACAGGTAGTGCAGCCAGGGTTATGCCAATGATCCAAAGCATGCAGCAGACAAAGATGGTGACACGAGAACCCAGGTGATACTGGTAGTGGAAAGGAAAGCAGATGACCAACACACGGTCCACAGTGATCACACAAACCAAGAAGGCAGACACCTCACTGGATACAAAAGATAGAAATCCTGCAATTGTACATGTCACACTTGTGGTCCACTCAGCTTCCCTGGCCACGTAATTTCCTTGAAACTGTGCGTCTACCACACCAATGATTACCATATAGACCCCCATCAAAAAGTCTGAGGCACACAAGTTCTTCAACAGAATGGGTGATGAAGGATTTGACTCACGTTTGTCAGTGAAGAGTCTGTATGTAAACACTCCACAGTTTCCAGCTATAGCCAGACAAGAAACAATCCAGAGAAACACTCTAAAGAAGTTCTGAGCCAACAGATCATCACAGGACGACAGTTCATCAACTGGAGCATAACACTGGCGTAGAGACGGGTGGAAGTAATTACAACACAGCTTGGACTGATCCGTGTACAAGACTTCCAGTGCCTGCAAACCCCAAAGTGATTCCTGGTCATAGGTGTGTAGTGGGTTATTACGTAGATCCAGGTGTTGTAGCTTGGCCAGAGGGCTGAACACTCTGTTAGCAATGACCTCCAGATTGATATTGACCAGGATCAGAGTCCTTAAGTTCTGCATTTCAGCTGTCTTGAACAATGTGCTGAAGTCACTGGTCACTGTTCTTCCAAGAGGGTTGTTAGACAGATCCAGAAACAAGAGTCCAGACAGTTTGTGGAGATGAAGAGAACCTAACTCTGTCAGTGAGTTGAAGCTGAGATCCAGAGTTTGGAGCTGAGGCATATCTGTGAGGGTGATGTTACCCAGATGACAGAAGGAGAGGTTGAGAAAGAAGAGGTACTCCATGGCATGAATGTTTTCCAAGGACACATCAGTCGCTTGGCTTAGGTCCAGATAACGTACATGAAGATGCTGCACAGGATCAGTCATGTTGGAACACGTGAAAACCTGGCCTTCACAGACACAGCCCTGTGGACAGGTCATGTGACAGAACATTTCATCATCTTTGTCAGGACAATGATAAATCCCATCACACACATAGTCCTTGTGGACACAACTACCCACCCCCTGACACCTGTAGTATCCTGGGCACGTCATGTTGTGTGCAGGTATGTCCTCATCTTCTCCATGGAAGCAGTCCTTCTCTCCATTGTTCATGAGAAATGATGGAATGCACAGACCATTGATACATCGATAAAAGCCTTCAGGACACTTGTCTGTAGGAGAGTCCAGGGTGGACAACCCATAGCCGTCAAGTCTCACCACTCCAGTGCTGTAATCTGTTGGCTGGAACCGCCAGGAAGGAACAATACTAGGACAGGTGTCGATGATTTTGTAAAAATGGTATGGCATGCATCCTATGCCTGCACAGAACATCGTTGCATGACAGGAGATGCAATATTCTTCATCGCTGTTGTCAAAACAGTCTGGAACTCCATTGCATTGTTGTTCAGCTCCAATTGCTTGAAGGCTTGTACAGAAGAAAGAAGAACTCAACAGGAAAGAATAACGTGGTTTTTGACAAACTGTTTCGTCACTGCCATCAGCACAATCATATTTTCCATCACACAGCAGTGCGTAGTGAATGGGTGGACCAAAGCGACACTGGAACAGTGGAAGGTTGCTGGGAGACCATCCCATGCTGGGGTCTGCATCATGTTCACCCCACTGACAACGATGAAATGTTTGTACCACTGAGCCATCAGGACATTCTTTGGTAGGGAACTGGTCAGGTGATGCTGATGCTCTGTGGAAACTAGCGCCGCGCGGTTTCTGGACGTGTACAAGGCGACTCGGGTTGGGTCTCATACAGATGAAACCTTTAGGGACACTTCCAGGCCGGTCACACGGCAGGGATTGAAGGGAAGGGTTTGGTGAAGTGATTAGCACAGCACAGCCATCTTTTGTCCCAGATCGTTGGATATTCTGTTGTTCGTAAGCTACGGCACTCCCGCGGTCTCCCCACTGCCACAGAAAGCGGTAGAGATGTTTGGTCTTCATGGATACGGGCTTCATTTTCCTTATTCCTACAACGGCGTTGAGAAACCCACTCTTGTGGATCATGCCTGCTGCCACCTGCATTCCTGTTGTGTCTGGAAGTATTGCTAGCGTTGCCCCATACTCTGACTGACAGATCCGTTCAGCGTGAAGAGGACTTGTGAAAATGGACTGTCCACAAGACAAGTCTTGATTACTGATAAATTTTGCCTTAAGGCAGTGATTGTTATAAGGAAACCAGTCCCCACATCCAGTTTCACTGTAAGCACAGCCTTCCTCATCTTGTCCATGTTCACAGTGGCGTATACCATCGCACGTAATGGCTGATGGAAGAGAGCTGATCCCAGCACAGAGGTACGTGAAATAACTTTCTCGTTGTTCCCGGTCTAAATTGATCGTAACTTCTGGCAATGTGTTAAGTGGAACCATGGTAAAACTAACATTAAAGTTAGATACTTTCTTTTCTTTCAACCTGTCGAAAGTCAGAGAAACTTTGATTTTAAAATTTCCCCCGTACAACGGTAACGGTGTCAACGACTCGTCAGCAAGCGCTGTGAAGTTTTTCATGACGTACTCTTTGGAAT
>JAPXFY010000034.1:17670880-17673380 GCA_030674185.1 Monoplex corrugatus
CAACTTGGTCATCGTGATGCCCAGCATCTGACCCAGCAAGAATCTGCAGAACGTTCAGATCGACATCATTGACATCAACAGCGGCCACAAACCACACAATCAGGATTCGCCATCAAACCATCAGCCGGGTAGGGCCTCTATGGGGAGCGAACCCTGGAACTGGGGTTTAGTTATTGGCAGGCGAACGTCTAACCATTCTGCCACTTTTCTCCCTATCTCCCGTTGATAATCTGATTGTCTCCCATTATTTGGAAGCCAGTGTGGCTTTTGCAAGAGTGTTTTTGTAGTATACATGTACTGTTTGCCCTCCTGCCGCACAAATCAAGCTGTGCTGTTTTGGATTGGTTGGACTTTGGATAGCTTACCAGGAAAGAATTTTTGAATGTTATATAGAACTACATCAAACTAACTCTTGGACTCTTACACACAGGTGAAGTGATACGTAAAAATTTTAATGTACATGTTAAAAACAAATTCAGTGCTCTGAAAGACGTTGGTGACAGTGAAGAACAATGGACAAAGTTGAGAAATTCGATAAATGAAGCTTGTGAAGAAATCCCTAAAGTAGATAGAAAAGCAAAAAAGAACTGGATGACAAAAGAAATTTTATGCTTGATGGAGGAACAGAGGAAGGCAAAGAGAAACCAGGAGATATACAGGAAGATAAACAAAGAAATCAGGAATAGGTGCAATGAAGCTAAGGAATCTTGGCTGAAAACAAAATGCAAAGAAATAGAAGATCGACACAAAACGGATCCTCAGGGTATGTACACACGAATTGAAGAAATTGTCCACAGGAAAAATACATGCACATCAACTGGTTGCTTAAAATCGAAAGATGGCACGCTTATCATGGAAAAAGACAAAATATTAGACAGACGAGGAGAGTACATTAAAGACCTTTTTGAAGATCAAAGAAATGAAGAACACATTATAAGAAAGAACTTTGAAGGACCACCCACAATGAAAGATGAAGTTAGAGCAGCATTGAAAAGGGTGAAACCAGGAAAAGCCCCAGGACCAGACAACATTACTACAGAGATGATTGAAGCCCTGGACGAATTTGGTATAGAAAAAATAACAGTCCTCCTAAATGAAATTTACGACACTGGAAAAATCCCCGAAGATATGTCAAAATCAATTTTCGTTGCACTTCCAAAGAAAACAGGGACTATAGAATGTGAACTCCATCGCACAATCAGTTTGATGAGTCATGTAACCAAGATCCCATTAAGAATAATCGTGATGAGGTCAAGGAATAGAATCAAAGGAGAAATAGCAGATGAACAGTGTGGATTTGTGGAAGGGATAGGAACTATCAATGCCATATACATCCTAGGAACTATCATAGAGAGGTCAATCGAGATGAACAAGGATTTATATCTATGCTTTATTGACTACACCAAGGCTTTCGATCAAATAAGACATGAAGAATTGATCAACCAACTAGAAAGACTCAATACTAATGGAAAAGAATTACGAATGATCAGAAATATGTATTGGGAAGAACAGCTGCAATGAAAATAAAAAACGATATATACTCTTTCCAAAACTGCAAAAGAGGAGTCAGACAGGATTGTGTTTTGTCACCAGATCTGTTTTCACTTTACAGCAAAAACGTCATGAGAAACCTAGAGGAAAACCCTGGATTAAATGTTGGAGGAAAAATGATAAACAACATTCGATACATAGATGACACCGTGCTAATAACCTACAAAACCTTGTGAATATACTAGAAATAGAAAACAAAGGTAAGGGGTTGGAACTAAACAGCAGGAAAACTGAAGTCATGGTGATCAGTAAAAAACATGAAATCCCCTCATGCAAAATAACAGCAAACGGCGCAACCTTGACACAGGTTGATAGGTTTAAATACCTGGGAACGATCATTTCATCAGACGGCAGATGCACATCAGAAATAGCCAGCAGAATCGGCCAAGCCAAAACAGCATTCAAGAAGATGAAAAGCATTCTTACTTACAAATGCCTATCAATTAACATCAGGAAGAGAGTTCTTGAATGTTGATAGAACCAATACTGTTGTACGGTTGCGAGGCGTGGAGAGTCAACAAGCAAAGCCAGAACAAGATTGAGGCAGCCGAGATGTGGTTTCTCAGAAGAATGTTGAGAGTTCCATGGACAGCAAAGAAAACAAACGAAACAGTCTTGATGGAGGCAGACACAAGAAGATCATTGATAAGGAAGATTAGAAAAAAACAGGCAACATTTATAGGCCACTTTATGAGGAAAGGGGAATTGGAGCACCTGGTCACAACAGGAAATATGTAGGGAAAGAGAGCACCAGGTAGACCCAGGGAGAAAATATTGGACAGACTTGCTGAGTGGCTGAAGACAGAGAAGGTGGAAGAGATGACAGAAAGCAAAGGAACAAGGCAGAAACATGAGAGTGACAGAAAAGAGGAAATTTCTAGCACAGAATTTCCAGAAGATGGGGATACTATTTATATTAAAAGAGCCCCCACCATGCCCACGGGGGAAA
>JAPXFY010000034.1:17675880-17678380 GCA_030674185.1 Monoplex corrugatus
AATTCATCTTTTACTTTACAGTAAACGGACATCAAACACACAATGTGACAACGAAAATGACAAAAAAATTATAATGGGGTTTTATAAGTAATAAAATGTAATATTTACCAAAAATAACTACAACAAGGATAAAATAATTTCTGGTTGTTCTTAGAGTCTATAACAATCTTTGTTTAAATAAACTTTTTTTTATTGATTTTTTGCTTCACAACAAACGGACCACAAACACAATTTGGTAACGAAAAATGACAACAACAAAAATTATAGTGAGGTTTTGTAAATAATATAATTAAAAATAATATTTGCCAAAAATGACTACAAGAAGAACGAGATCGTTTCTCATTAATCTTAGGATCTTTTTTTCATCAATATTCTTTTTTTATTCATTTTTTCTTTCACAACAAACGGACATCAAAACACACAACGTGGTTATGAAAACAACAACAACAGTAGTAGGCCTCCTTCGGTCATGACTGACCATGGACAAAGTACATCAGTTCTAATGTCTAGATGGGCTGTCTGCTTGGTCCAAGCAGCGTCGCCTGTGACTGTACAGACCAATGCGAGAGAGGCAGTCTCTGTCGCATGTGTATGCTGATGCTGGTCTGTGGGCTGTCATCCCTTTTCTGCGAACTCGCTTTTCTGCTGCAGCAGCTGACAGTTTGTCCTCACCAATCCGCAGCTGTTTCTTGAGAGTAGTTCTCCAGCTGTTGCGGTCGTCTGCGAGATTCTCCCAGGACTCAGTGTTGATCTCAAGCGCCTTCATGTCACGCTTGCAAACATCTTTGTATCTCAGCTGTGGGCGGCCAATGTTTCTCTGCCCTGTGGCAAGCTCACCATAAAGGATGTCTTTTGGGATGCGACCATCTTCCATGCGGCGAACGCGGCCCAACCAGCGCAGCCGACGCTGTCTCAGGATGGTATGCATGGTTGGGAGGCCAGCGCAGGTTAGGACTTCGGTGTTGGTCACCTTGTCTTGCCAGGAAATGCCAAGTATGCGCCGTAGGCTTCTCAGGTGGAAGGTATTGAGCCTTTTCTCCTGATGAGCATGCGTGGTCCACGCCTCGCTGCCATACGGCAAGGGCTGAGGACACAGGCGTTGTATACAGCCATCTTTGTCTTTGTGGTCAGCTTGGGATTTGTCCACACCCTTTGTGTGAGGCGGGCTAGTGTTGTGGCTGCCTTCCCGATCCTCTTGTCGACCTCTGTGTCAAGGGAGAGGTTATCGGTGATGGTGGACCCAAGATATGTGAATTGATGGATGGCTTCAAGCTCGTAGTCATCAATGGTGATGGCTGGTGGAGATGGCGTGTCTTGGCCCAGGACGTTTGTCTTCTTAAGACTGATGGTCAGACCAAAATCTTTGCAGGCCTGGGAGAAGCGGTCCATTAGTGACTGCAAGTCCCGCTGAGTATGGGTCACAACTGCGGCATCGTCGGCAAATAGCATGTCTCTGATGAGGGCTTCACGGACCTTTGTCCTTGCTCTGAGGCGGGCGAGGTGGAAGAGCCTGCCATCTGATCTGGTCCGCAGGTGGATCCTTTCTTGCGCTGTGCTGAACGCATGCCTCAGGAGGAGAGCGAAGAAGATTCCAAAGAGGGTTGGGGCCAGGACGCAGCCTTGTTTCACACCGCTGCGTACGTCGAAGGGCTTGGAGAGGTTTCCGTTGAACTGCGCCATCCCTTTCATGTTTGAGTGGAAGGACTCAATTAAGCTGTGCAGTTTGGGGGGGGGGGGGGGGGGGGCAGCCGATTTTTCGGAGAGCCCTGAAAAGACCATCTCTGCTGACTAGATCAAAGGCCTTGGTGAGGTCAATGAATGCCACATACAGGGGCATCCGCTGCTCTCTGCACTTCTCCTGGATTTGGCGAAGGGAGAAGACCATGTCTACCGTGGATCTCTCTGCTCGAAAACCACACTGTGATTCCGGGTAGACGCGTTCAGCCAGTTTCTGCAGGCGGATTAGGAGGACCCGAGCATAGACTTTGTCAACAATGCTGAGGAGCGAGATACCTCTGTAGTTGTTGCAGTCGCTCCTTTCGCCCTTGTTTTTGTACAGGGTGACGATCTTGACGTCCCTCATGTCCTGTGGTACAGCTCCCTCATTCCAACACTGACAGAGAACTGCGTGCAAAGGGTGCAGAAGAGAAGTCTTGCAGTGCTTGATGAGGTCTGGGGGAATTCCGTCGTTGCCAGGTGCCTTCCCTGATGCCAGGCTATCAATGGCCTTGCTGAGTTCGTCCGCAGTTGGCTCTGCGTCAAGTTCTTCCATTACCGGCATGCACTTGATGGCATCGAGGGCTAAGGGGGACACCATGTTCTGTGTGGAGTAGAGGTCGGAGTAGTGTTCCGCCCATCTTTCCATCTGTTGGCTAGGATTGCTGATTACTTCCCCAGTGGAGGATTTGAGGGGGGCGATCTTGCTCTGTGTTGGTCCCAGTGCCTTCTTGATGCCATCATACATTCCTCGGATGTTGCCTCTTTCAGCAGCACTCTGTAT
>JAPXFY010000034.1:17685880-17750880 GCA_030674185.1 Monoplex corrugatus
TTGTGTTGTTTTTCTTCTCTGGTCCCTGTTTGCTTGAACGCGGGCAGTCACACTTGTTTTGGATTTCTAATAAGTATTATTATCTGTTTCGGGTTTTATGTTAATAAACTGTTGTTATTTTCGATAAACAGACTATATTCTTTAGCATATGTAGTCGGTTAACCCCCCTCCCCCTTTCCTTTTTCATTTTCTTTTCTTCTTCTTCATCATCTTCATCATCATCATCATCATCATCATCTTCTTCTTCTTTTCTTGTTCATCATCATCATCATCATCATATTCATCAGCAGCAGCATCATCATCATCAGCATCAGCATCAGCATCATCCCGTTCACGTAGACGCACACACGTACACATACAGACACGCACACACGTATGCACACACGTACACGTACACGCACACAGCCAGACAGACACACACACACACACTGTGAATACACACGCGCACACACACACACACAACACACCACACACACACACACACACACACACCACACACACCATCACATTTTTGTGACAGAATACACATAGTATGGGTTCGAATCCTCATCAGTTCCTTCAAAAATCAGTGTAACAATGATATCTGAACGAAATGATGAGGATTCGAACCCACAACCTTCCATTTCTCTAACCACTACACCACGGCAACTGGTTGATTAAGGAACTCAGTTGGTCCACGAGTGAGAGTAGTTCTGTTGTCAGCCATCACTTATTTAATGCACTGTTTGGGCCAGTTATCATCATCATCATCATCATCATCATCATCATCATCATCATCATCATCATCATGTGCCCTGTTGCATGGCGTTGGCGACCATGGCCCTCCATATGAATCGATCCTTTGTCGCTGCAAGTACATCTTCCACCCTCTACGTCCTCAGCCACTCTGCATGTCCATCCTGTATTTTCTCCCTAGGTCTACCTGGTGCTCTTTTTCCCCTCCGGCTTTCCTGTTGTGACTAGATGCTCTGGCTTCACTTGCCTCATGAAATGTCCTATAAATGTTGCTTGTCTTTTCCTAATCTTCTTCATTAATGTTCATTGATGTTCTACTTGTGTCTGCCTTCATCAAGATTATCTCGTTTGTTTTCTTTGCTGTCCATTGGAACTCTTAACACTTTCTTAGAAATCACATTTCAGCTGCCTCAATTTGTTCTGACTTTGCGTGCTGACTATCCACACTTCACATCCGTACAACAACATTGGTTTTACACAACGCTTAAGAAGTCTGTACTTAATGTTAATTAATAGGCAATTGTTGGTAAGAACGCTTTTCGTTTTCTTAAATGTTAGCGTGTGTGATTCTTCTGCCGTTTGGTGAGATGACTGTTCCCAGATATTTAAACTTATCGAGTTGTCTCAGTGTTAGAGCTAGTGTCATCTTGAATTTTTACTAATACTTCAACATCTTTTTAAAATTGATAATACTTTTTACTTCTTTTTAACTGTGGTATTACTTTCAACCACTTTTTAAATGTGATACTACTTTCAATCTCTTTTTAACTTTGATAATATTTTTAACCTCTTTTTAAATTTGATGATACTTTTGACCACTTTTTAAATTTGTTAATACTTTTGACCATTTTTTAAATTTGATAATACTTTTGACCATTTTTTAAATTTGATATACTTTTGACCACTTTTTAAATTTGATAATACTTTTGACCACTTTTTAAATTTGATATACTTTTGACCATTTTTTAAATTTGATAATACTTTCAACCTCTTTTTAAATCGAAACCCTCCAACATATGAATAGCAATAGTAGTAAGAAACCTGGGGAGAGCCAGACAGCAGAAGGTCCTCAGAGGAGGAACCCCCGTCAATCAACTGTTTCGGCCCTTAACTCCTGACACTCTAAAGGGGTAGGGCCACATCCAGGTCATGACTCCTGGATGCCCCTGTACTGTCGCCTCCGGTAATCAGACTCGCACATCCTAGGTGGTCAGGTTTCTCAAGGTAAAACAACCCTTTGGACAGATGTCTTAACCACTTGGCTATCAGTCATCAGCAATATATGTATATGGGGGGATTTTAAACCTTATGAAGTTCACTTTTGTTCCTCCTGAAGTGTTCATGGTACTGGGTGCTGTGTATACTGGTGATAGAGATGTGAAATGTTCATGTTACTGGTGATAGAGATTTGAAATGTTCATGGTACTGGGTGCTATGTATGCTGGTGATAGAGATGTGAAATGTTAATGGTACTGGGTGCAATGTATACTGGTGATAGAAATGTGAAATGTTCATGGTACAGGGTGCTATGTATACTGGTGATAGAGATGTGAAATGTTCATGGTACAGGTGCTATGTATACTGGTGATAGAAATGTGAAATGTTCATGGTACAGGGTGCTATGTATACTGGTGATAGAGATGTGAAATGTTCATGGTACTGGGTGCTATATATCCTGGTGATAGAGATGTGAAATGTTCATGGTACTGGGTGCTATGTATACTGGTGATAGAGATGTGAAATGTTCATGGTACTGGGTGCTATGTATGCTGGTGATAGAGATGTGAAATGTTCATGTTACTGGGTGCTATGTATGCTGGTGATTGAGATGTGAAATGTTCATGTTACTGGGTGCTATGTATGCTGGTGATAGAGATGTGAAATGTTCATGTTACTGGGTGCTATGTATACTGGTGATAGAGATGTGAAATGTTCATGGTACTGGGTGCTATGTATGCTGGTGATAGAGATGTGAAATGTTCATGTTACTGGGTGCTATGTATGCTGGTGATAGAGATGTGAAATGTTCATGGTACTGGGTGCTATGTATGCTGGTGATAGAGATGTGAAATGTTCATGGTATTGGGTGCTATGTATACTGGTGATAGAGATGTGAAATGTTCATGGTACTGGGTGCTATGTATACTGGTGATAGAGATGTGAAATGTTCATGGTACAGGGTGCTATGTATACTGGTGATAGAGATGTGAAATGTTCATGGTACAGGGTGCTATATATACTGGTGATAGAGATGTCCAATGTTCATGTTACTGGTGATAGAGATGTGAAATGTTCATGGTACTGGGTGCTATGTATACTGGTGATAGAGATGTGAAATGTTCATGGTACAGGGTGCTATGTATACTGGTGATAGAGATGTGAAATGTTCATGGTACAGGGTGCTATATATACTGGTGATAGAGATGTCCAATGTTCATGTTACTGGTGATAGAGATGTGAAATGTTCATGGTACTGGGTGCTATGTATACTGGTGATAGAGATGTGAAATGTTCATGGTCCTGGGTGCTATGTATACTGATGATAGAGATGTCAAATGTTCATGGTACAGGGTGCTATGTATACTGGTAATAGAGATGTGAACTGTTCATGGTACTGGGTGCTATGTATACTGATGATAGAGATGTGAAATGTTCATGGTACTGGGTGCTATGTATACTGGTGATAGAGATGTGAACTGTTCATGGTACTGGGTGCTATGTATACTGATGATAGAGATGTGAAATGTTCGTGGTACAGGGTGCTATGTATACTGGTAATAGAGATGTGAAATGTTCGTGGTACTGGGTGCTATGTATACTTGTGATAGAGATGTGAAATGTTCATGGTACAGGGCGCTATGTATACTGATGATAGAGATGTGAAATGTTCATGGTACTGGGTGCTATGTATACTGGTGATAGAGATGTGAAATGTTCATGGTTCTGGGTGCTATGTATACTGGTGATAGAGATGTGAAATGTTCATGGTACTGGTGATAGAGATGTGAAATGTTCATGGTACTGGGTGCTATGTATACTGGTGATAGAGATGTGAAATGTTCATGGTACTGGGTGCTATGCATACTGGTGATAGAGATGTGAAATGTTCGTGGTACAGGGTGCTATGTATACTGGTGATAGAGATGTGAAATGTTCATGGTACTGGGTGCTATGCATACTGGTGATAGAGATGTGAAATGTTCATGGTACAGGGTGCTATGTATACTGGTGATAGAGATGTGAAATGTTCGTGGTACAGGGTGCTATGTATACTGGTGATAGAGATGTGAAATGTTCATGGTACTGGGTGCTATGCATACTGGTGATAGAGATGTGAAATGTTCATGGTACAGGGTGCTATGCATACTGGTGATAGAGATGTGAAATGTTCATGGTACAGGGTGCTATGTATACTGGTGATAGAGATGTGAAATGTTCGTGGTACAGGGTGCTATGTATACTGGTGATAGAGATGTGAAATGTTCATGGTACAGGGTGCTATGTATACTGGTCATCATCATCATCATCATCATCAGGTGCCTTGCCACATGGTGTTGGCGATTATGGACTTCCATCTGTCTCTATCTCTTGTTGCCTCAAGCATCTCTTCTACCTTCCCTCTCTTCAGCCACTCTGCAAGTCCGTCTAGTATCTTCTCCCTGGGTCTACCCGGTGCTTTCCTTCCCTCCAGCTTTGTCGTTGTGACCAAGTCCCCTTTGCTCATAAAATGGCCTATGAATGTTGCCTGCCTTTTCCTACTCTTCCTTATGAATGACCTACTTGTGTCTGCCTCCATCAAGACTGTCTCGTTTGTTTTCTTTTGCTGTCCATGGAACTCTCAACATCCTTCTTAGAAACTACATCTCGGCTGCCTTAATCTTGTTCTGGCTTTGCTTGTTGACTGTCCTCGCCTCACAACCGTACAACAGTATTGGTTCTATATAACATTCAAGAACTCTCCTCCTGATGTTAACTGATAGGCATTTGTTGGTAAGAATGCAGACACACCTGAAGTAAACACGTGTCAACGAGTAAACCGTAAGTGGGCAAATAATACCAAATTAGATCGGTAGGAACTAGGGCGAAGAGAGGAAAGAGAGAGAGAGAGAGAGAGAGAGAGAGAGAGAGAGAGAGAGAGAGAGAGAGAGAGAGAGAGAGAGAGAGAGACCGACCGACCGACCGACCGACCGACATACTGACAGAGACAGAGAGAGAGACAGACCCACAGACAGACACACAGACAGACACACAGACAAAGACAGAAAGAGAGACGGAGGAAGAGAGAGAGGGAGAGAGTCCACTCTCTGATATTGTCTTCCCATCTTTTCCTCTGTCTGCCTCTTCGTCTCCCTCCCTGTACTGTTCCCTGCAAGACGGTCTTTTCAATGAAGTCAGGAGGTCTTCATACGGCCCGATGGCGTTTGAATTCTGGTTTTCACTTCCTCATTGGTTATATGATCTTTGTACGAGATACCAAGGAGTTTGCGGAAGCATCTCATCTCCATTGCCTGTATCCTTCTTTCAATGTCTGTTGTTATGGTCCATGTTTCACATGCATACAAAAATACTGACATGACCAGGGAACGCATCAGTCTGATCTTGGAGCTGATAGCGATGTTCTTGTCGTTCCAGATGACTTCTAGCTTGGTCATTGCAGCTGTGGTCTGGAATATCCTGGAAAGTACTTCGGGCTTTGATCCTTCATCTGATACTATACTATAGCTCCCAGATATTCAAAGCTATGGACGGTCTCAAGTTTCTTGTTGTCTATGGTAATGTCGGTGTCATCAACTGGGTTTTCTCTGCACTGATCTGCATGCCATATGCTGTGGAGGCCTCATCAAGATGTTTTATAAGGCTGACCAGCTCTTGCTCTTGCCCAGCTAGTCCGTCAATGTCGTCAGCAAAAGGCAAGTTTGTAATTGTTCTACCTCCGATGCTGACTGTTCCCTCGTGGTCTTCAAGTGCGTCAGCCATTATTCTAAGAAGATGTTAAAGAGAGTGGGGAAGAGCAGGCATCCTTGGCGTACTCCAACTGTGGTTCGGAAACATTCTCCTGTGTTGTTGTCATGGTAGACTGCACTGGTCGTCTTTTCGTAGAGGCATTCAATGGTTCTGATCAGGTTGGCATTGATGTTGTACAGTCTCATGGTTGCCCACAAGGCTGCGTGCCAAACTCTGTCGAATGCCTTCTTGAAGTCCACGAAGACGTGGTAAAGGCCTTGCTGGTGTTGCGGGTATTCCTCACAGAGCAATCTGAGGTTGAAAATTTGCTCTGTGGTACTTCTTCCCGGTCTGAAACCTGCCTGCTGTTCTTTTATTATCAACTCAAAAGGATTTTTAACATGACCTTACTTGGATGGCTGATCAGGCTGATGGTACGGTAGTTTTGGCATAGTTGTATGTTGCCTTTCTTTGGAAGAGTGATGATCAGGGACTGGGTCCACGGTGTTGGCCACTCGCCTGTCCGCCAGATCTTACTGCAGATGATGAGTAACATATCTACCATGGTCTCTACTCCTGCCTGGACCAGCTCTGATGGAATGTTGTCCACTCCTGCCGACTTGCCTTTCTTCAATGATTTTACTGCAGCTTCAACTTCTTCTCCCACGATGGGATAGCTGTCGTTGTTTTTTGGTGGAGGAACGTCTAGCACCTTGGGATCTCCTGTTGTTGTGTGTGTGTATAATTCGGAGCAGTACTCTGTTCACCTCTTTAGAATATCTTGCTCTTGTGTGAGACATTGTCCTGCTTTGTTCTGTATGGTGGTGGTTCTGCCTTGTTTTGAGCTTGTCAGTCCTTTCACAAACTGGTAGGCTTTCTTGCTGTAATTTTTCTGCAGGTTTGCTTCGATATCTTGGCATTGTTCTTCAAATCATGTCTCCTTTGCTTTCCTCATGCCTTCTTTAACTTGCTGGTTGGCTTCTTTGTATAGTTTACCTCCTTCATCCGTACTCTTCTTTTGCTTTAGTTCTCTGCGTTTGTCGCTCAGCTTTAGTACTTCTTCCGTGACCCAGGGCATCTTTGTTGGTCGGTGTTTTCCAAGGATGTCGTTGGCTGCTTCGGTCACGGCAGTGTTGAAGTTGTTGATCATTGTCTACTTCGGTGTCCCGATTGTCAAGGACGAGGAGAGGAGCAAACTTCCCTCCTATCGTTGCTTGGAAGTTTTCAACTGTGTTGGGGTCTTTGAGCTTCTCAAGATTGAACTTGATTCTTATGTTGCCCTGTTTCTTCATCCTCTGGAGGCGGAGTTTGAAGGTCATCATTACAAGCTCATGATCGCTTCCAATGTCGGCTCCTGAAAAGCTCCTGGTCTTTGCGATGTTAACAGTTGACTGGAAGCATCTTTTAACCATGATGTAATCGATCTGATTGTGGTATTCTCCTCCCGGGCTGTGCCATGTCCAGCGTCTAGATAGTTTGTGTGGACCAAACGTGTTCACCACCTTCAGGTCGTTGTAATTGGCGAATTCTAGGAATCTCAAGCCTCTTTCGTTGGTCTCAGGATTGCAATATTGGCCACATATCCCTTTCCAGTTATTGCGTTCATCCTCTCCAATCTTCGCATTCCAGTCGCCCTGCACTATAATGATGTCTTTCTTTGGCGTCTGATCTACGATTTCCTGCAGTTGATCATAGAAGTCTTCGACAGCCTCGTCATCATACTGAGTTGTTGGGGCATAAGCTTGGATGATGGTGATGTTAAAAGGTGAAGCCTTCAGGCGAATGGTAATGAGTCTGCTAGAGACTGGTCGGCATCCCATGATGGCATTCACAGTGTCTTTGTGAATAAGAAATCCAACGCCATGCTCATGTTTGTCTTCGCTGCTTATGAAGTAGCGTTTGTGGCCTTTTGGGGTAGACGTTTCTCTGAGGTTTTTCCATCGTACCTCACAGAGCCCGAGGACGTTCCATTGGTATCTCTTCATTTCATGTGTCAGTTCTGCAACTTTTCCTGCTGCTCTCAGCGATCTCACATTCCAGGTGCCAATAGTAATATTGTTTCTTGTACGTAGTGATTTTGGTCCACCAGTCACATACTTTTCACCTCCGCCCTGATGGCCAGCGACGGAAGGCGCAGTCCTTGTTCCGAGCGACGACTGGGCCGGTATGGATTGAGCTGCGGTTGTAATATTCATTTAGTGTGTCTTGGGCAATGTCGCATGGCGGAGCCCATCCCTCTCCATGCCAGACCACAGCCAATGTCCTCCATCTAGGTGGTTCGCCTTAGTCTTGAACACATAGCCGTTGAGTTCCTTGAGGAACTTCATCTGCCTTGGCTGGTAACCTGCATCATGGAGGTTATTCGCCCAGTGATGCAGTGTTAACATCACCCTCTCACATGGTTTGGCACGGCTGCTGAGGGTGTGGCACTTGGAGCCAGCACGTGAGAGATTTAGAGGATGGACGAGGACCAGTGATGCCCGTCCACCCTACCGGGTAGAGTGCAGCAGCCAGACACCAAAGGTACTAGCTCTATCCAGAGCCCCCTACACCCCTGTGTATGGGATTAAATAGTTATTAGGGGGAGGATCTCTGTACAGTTTTGTACACTTGTGTGCTTTTGTTGTGCTTAAGGTGAGGTACACTAGTGTGATAGTTATGATTATGATTATGTACAGTTATGGTGCACCTTGTAAAAGATAATTGTTTACGTTATTTCAAAAGTATTCGAGTACTGAAGTTTTTGTTTGAAACTGTTTAGTGATGTGCATGACTTGATGTTGGTGAGTAATATATTCCAGAGATCTGTACCAAAAAAAGGATATGTTTGCTTTAAATACGTCTAATCTTGGTAGATAAAAGTTTGTTTCTTCAGTGCGTAGATCTAGTGTGTTTAGCATGGGATTAAATAGTTATTAGGGGGAGGATCTCTGTACAGTTTTGTACGTTTGTGTGCTTTTGTTGTGCTTAAGTTGCGTTTTGAAGGACATTACTTCCTCGATCAATTATTTGATTTATGTTTAAGGATCAAAGACGTTTATTTATGAAGTCTTTGTTAAGGACTGGGTAGGCCTATTAAATGTTTTTCTGCTCCTCTGTCGGGTGAAGAGCACAGAGATTTGAAGAGACTGTACATGAAGGGGTAGCATCATCATCATCATCAGGTGTCTTGCCGCATGGCGTTGGCGATTACGGACTTCCATCTGTCTCTATCTCTTGTTGCCTCAAGCATCTCTTCCACCCTCCTTGTCCCCAGCCACTCTGCAAGTCCGTCTAGTATTTTCTCCCTGGGTCTACCCGGTGCTCTCCTTCCCTCCTGCTTTCCCATTGTGATCAGGTGCTCCAATTCCCCTTTGCTCATAAAATGGCCTATAAATGTTGCCTGTCTTTTCCTAATCTTCCTTATGAATGATCTACTTGTGTCTGCCTCCACCAAGACTGTCTCGTTTGTTTTCTTTGCTGTCCATGGAACTCTCAACATTCTTCTTAGAAACCACATCTCGGCTGCCTCAATCTTGTTCTGGCTTTGCTTGTTGACTGTCCACGCCTCACAACCGTATAACAGTATTGGTTCTATATAACATTCAAGAACTCTCTTCCTGATGTTAATTGATAGGCATTTGTTGGTAAGAATGCTTTTCATCTTCTTGAATGCTGTTTCGGCTTGGCCGATTTTGCCCGCCACCTCTCATGCGCATCCGCCATCTGGTGAAATGATCGTTCCCAGGTATTTAAACTTATCAACCTGTCTCAAGGTTGTGCCGTTTGCTGTTATTTTGCATGAGGGGATTTCATGTTTTTTACTGATCACCATGATTTCAGTTTTCATGCTGTTTAGTTCCAGCCCCTTACCTTTGCTTTATATTTCTAGTATATTCACAAGGTTTTGTAGGTCCCTTTCGCTTTCTGCAATTAGCACGGTGTCATCTGCGTATCGAATGTTGTTTGTCATTTTCCCTCCAACCTTTAATCCAGGGTCTTCCTCTAGGTTTCTCATGTTTTCGCTGTAAAGTGAAAACAGATCTGGTGACAAAACACAACCCTGTCTGACTCCTCTTTTGGGGAAGCATAAAAAAGCGAAAGCGAGCTATGTTCTCTTCTCGAGCAAAACTCAGACACAAAACACTAAATCAGTAAATGGGACTTTACTTCAGAGAAAAGTGAAAACCGAAACTAAATGCACGTCTCAGCGTATATGTCCGGCTGTCGGACGTATAGCACACGTCAAGACTTCCTATGTCACCGGAAGTAAGATTAAGGATCTGTCGGCTTTTCTGTTGCACGCTGTTTTAGCTAAACCCATCAAATTTTCTCACCATTATGACCTTCTTCCACTTCGGAAACTGTGTGGCTTTAGCGTACATTCCTTATGTCATCGTCTACAAATGTTCTGGTTTGTAAGTATACTTTTGATTTGTTAGCATTTCTAGGATTACGGTGATCTGAATGATTGAAGATGCTTGAATTCAGAATTGCTTGTCTTGTGTTTGACTCCAGTGTCCTGAGTGTGGCTCGATAGTCGATTCGATGGTGGCGTGATATTGTAGTGACATGCGTACAGTTTGGTGATCTATAATACATAGATCTTCGTTTTGGAGATTTAGGATCTAAAGGAGTAAAGACTGCCCAGTGACTCTTCAGTTAGTTTAAGAAACTCTTGAATTTGTCTGCGTTGTCAGTCAGTCTGAGTCAGTGTCTCTCAATGAGTCAGTCACATTGTGATTGAGTGCCCACACACACTGTGACATAGAGTACTTACAGAGTGACGTACACACACACGCACACAGACACACACACACACACACATACACACACAGAATGAGAGAGAGAGAGAGGTGACTATATCACAAATTGAGCCAGCTGCAGATTGATTGATATGACCCATGGTAGATAGATTGGATGGAGTGGTCAGTGTCAGGGGCGTCTCCTTAGATTATGTGCGTGAATGCAATTGATTTTTTTTTCTTTTTTACCCTGTTGAAGTATTGTGTATGTTTTGAAACAGGTTATAGCTCTGATACAGCTCAATGCAGTCGGCTGGGCTTTAACTTAAAGCAAAAAATGACAGTGACAGTGGCAATCCTGTCTGACACAGGACACACATGCATGCGCGCGCACACACACACACTCACACACACACATACAGGTCACACACACACACACACACACACACACACACACACACACACACACACACACACCACACACACACACACACACACACACAAACACACACACACGCACACACACACACACACACACACACACACACACACACACACACACACACACACACACAGTGACACACACACACACACAAACACACACACAAACACAAACACACACACACACACACACACACACACACACACACACACACACACACACACACACTGTTCTAACATAGTCTCTCTTTTTGAAGCTTTTCTCCTCTCTTTCTTTCTCGTCCTCTCTGTTACAGTGTTAGTTGCTTTTTTTCTTTCATTCACTGTATCTTGCTGTCTCTCATACTTTTATTTATTTAGTTATTTGTTGTTGTTGTTTGGTTTGTTTCAGAGCTGAGTACAGCGCTTTCTGGAAATGTGTCCAGGCGGGCGGAGCTTACCTGTTCACACAGCTGTGTAAGATGATGTTGCTGGCCACCTTCTTCCCCGAGTCGGCCGTCACGGCCGGTGGGGTGGACATTACAGGGGTGAGGTACACTAGTGTGATAGTTATGATTGTAATTATGCACAGTTATGGTGCATCTAGTAATTATGATTGTGTACAGGTATGGTGCACCTAGTAATTATACTTATGTGCAGTTATGGTGTACCTGGTAATAATTATGTACAGTTATGGTACACCTAGTAATTATACTTATGTACAGTTATGGTGCACCTGGTAATAATTATGTACAGTTATGGTACACCTAGTAATTATACTTATGTGCAGTTATGGTGTACCTGGTAATAATTATGTACAGTTATAGTACACCTAGTAATTATACTTATGTACAGTTATGGTGCACCTGGTAATAATTATATACAGTTATGGTACACCTAATAATTATACTTATGTACAGTTATGCCTTTATGGTGTATTAGTAATTATACTTAAGTACAGTTGTGAGTTATGGTGTATTAGTAATCATAATTATGTACAGTTATGGTGCACCCAGTAATTATGAGTATGTATAGTTATGGTGCACCTAGTAATTATGATATGTACAGTTATGATGTACTTAGTAATTGTAATTATGTGCAGTTGTGATGTGCCTAGTAATCATTAGGTCAATAGGTGCAGTTATGATGTGCCTAGTAATTATAATTGAACTGTACATTTGTGATGTATTATACTATTAATAATTATAATTATGTGCAGTTATGGTGCATCTAGTAATTATCATTTTGTACAGTTATGGTGTACTAGTAATTATAATTCTGTACATTTGTGATGTATTAATAATTATAATTATGTGCAGTTATGGTGCATCTAGTAATTATCATTTTGTACAGTTATGGTGTCCTAGTAATTATAATTCTGTACAGTTGTGATGTACTAATAATTATATATAATTATGTACAGTTATGTATTACTAGTGGTTATAATTATGTAAGTTATGGTGTACTAATTATTATGTACAGTTATGGTGCACCTAATAATTATGTAGATATTGTGCACCTAGTACTTATAATTATATGCAGTTATGGTGTATGTGGTAATTATAATCATATACAGTTATGGAGCTCCTGATAGAATTTATGTTCAGTTATGGTGTGTCTAGTAATTATAATTATGTGCAGTTGTGGTGTGCCTGGTAATTGTAATTATGTACAGTTATGGTGCATCTAGTAATTATAATTATGTACAGTTATGGTGCGCCTGATAATTGTGATTATGTACAGTTATGGTTTGCCTAGTAATTATGATTATGCTAAGTTATGGTGTACCTAGTTATTATGATTATGTACAGAACTATGGTGTAATTATAATTACCAGGAAGCTGGTGGATAGGATGAGGGAGTCAAAGGGTCAAGTTTTTTCAGTTGGTGGATAGGGTGAGGGAGTCAAAGGATGAATATCTCTTGTCATTCTGGTGGTGTCAGCTTAAGTGTTTCATAGGTCTCCACCACCACCACCCACCCACCCCCCATTTCAAGACCTTATCAGTGCATTGGAGTTTGCGCAGGCTAAGGAAGTCTGCCAGATGATTGCTGGTAAATGTGGGCGGAGCGCATGTGGAATTGTCCAAGCACATTGAACTTGAAATTGAATCCCTTTTGAGCAAACTCCTGAACACCAGTTATCCAATGGAAACAAAAACACTGATTGCCTCCTGTCCCCACCCACACCCCACCCACCCCCCAAAAATAATGTCATTGCTTTCAGTTTCAGCAGTATACTAGAAACAAGGTTGCTTGTATGCGTTACAAAGTTGTTTCTGGTACTGCTCGTGTTTTTGTCTCTTAATTGCTCCATATCTGTTCTCCTTCCCATACGCTTTGCTCTTCTTCTGATTCTGGGCCATTCAGAATCCCTCAATACAGATGCAAGACTCATGCTTTCTGGTCTTTTGCCCATTTTTGACGTTTTCTGTGGAATAATCTGCCCTTTGATCTGAAAAATTTGCCTAACCTGTCTTTTTCGTGACTCCTTCTGTTTCATCCTTGGACTCCAGCACCCTACCCAACAACAGGAAACACTTGACTCTTTGACTTCCTCACCCTATCCACCAGCTTCCAGCGGGAAGCTGGTGGATAGGGTGAGGGGAGTCAAAGTGTGAGGTTTTTCGCTTTGCTAGCATGGTTGACCGAGCAGGTTGCTGGTGGACAGGGTGCGGGAGTCAAAGGGTAAAAAACTCGTCTCTTTGCCCAACAATGAATTCTGCAAGTTCTACTTCTCTCCCTTAGTTTATGTAGGCCTACTTTTAAAAAGAATATTGTAAATGTAAGGTAGTCTTCGTCGATTGTATGTGTATGCCTGGTGTGTAAGCGTGCTTTGATTTGAATTGTCAAGATTTGGCACTGTATAAATACTGTAATTATTTAGTAGTAGTAGTACCAGTACTAGTAGTAGTGTTATTGTTATTACTATTATTATTATTATCATTATTATTATAATTATTATTATCATCATAGTAATAGATATCTCTTGGACCATGATAGTATGATTTGTATGACAATCTATTTCTCTTGGACAAGGATATTATGATATTTATCACAATCTATATCCCTTGGACAGGATATTATTAGTACTTATATGATTTTTATGATAATCTATATCCAGAGCCTGGAATTCATCGCGGAAACAAGGATTTCCGCGGAAATCAAAATCGAAAATCGCGCAAAAAAAATTTTTTCGCGTTAAAAAAGAATCGACGACCATACTTAAAAAAAAAGAAAAGAAAAAAACAGCTGATCGGTGGAGCAGACGATTTTCACGCAAACTTGGATAAGCCTTCTAGCTAGTTTTGATGAATATGTCTGTGTATGAACACACTGAAACGATCTGCTGTGTATGATGGATCCTGATCTTGTGCCCAATGTTTATTAAATACTCTTTTGACTGATATTCATTGTGATTTTCAGTGTGTTACTGTTAGATGATGCCTTTAAATTTGTCTCCAGAATGCCTCAGAATGCACAGAATTTAGTCTTGATTTTAAAAATTTTCCGGGGGAGCATGCCCCCGGACCCCCCTAGAAGTTTCCTCTTTTTTTTTTCTTAGCAATTCCAGGCTCTGATATCTCTTGGGACCAGAATATTATTGTATGATTTTTTTATGATTATATCTCTTGGGACCATGATATTATTATATGATCTTTTATGATAATCTGTTTCTCTTGGACTAGGATATTATTATTACAGATTTACCTGATATGATTTTACATGAGTGTGTTTCTCTTGGACCAGGATATTGTTACATGATTTTTGATGACAATCTATATCTCTTGGATGGCAGGAATTTCTGAAGTGTACCGTGGACCTGGCTGACCTGTTGGGTTTGCATATTGTGATGTCGAAGTTTGCAGGCAAAGGTCAGCTGAAGTTCATGATTGCTGGTATGGGATGGGCCACAGCAGAACTGGTAATGACAAGGTGGGTGACTAGGTGGTGTTATCATATTTTGTTTTTTTGTGTTGTTTTGTGTTGTGATATTGTGGTGTTTTAAATTGGTGATGACAAGGTGGATGACTGAGTGGTGTTATCAGGTTTTGTGTTGTTTTGTGTTGTGATATTGTGGTGTTTTAAATTGGTGATGACAAGGTGGATGACTGAGTGGTGTTATCAGGTTTTGTGTTGTGATATTGTGGTGTTTTAAATTGGTGATGACAAGGTGGATGACTGAGTGGTGTTATCAGGTTTTGTGTTGTGATATTGTGGTGGTTTAAATTGGTGATGACAAGGTGGATGACTGAGTGGTGTTATCAGGTTTTGTGTTGTGATATTGTGTTGTTTTAAACTGGTGATGACAAGGTGGATGACTGAGTGGTGTTACTAGGTTTTGTGTTGTTTTGTGTTGTGATATTGTGGTGTTTTAAACTGGTGATGACAAGGTGGATGACTGAGTGGTGTTATCAGGTTTTGTTGTGTTGTGATATTGTGGTGTTTTAAACTGGTGATGACAAGGTGGATGACTGAGTGGTGTTACTAGGTTTTGTGTTGTTTTGTGTTGTGATATTGTGGTGTTTTAAACTGGTGATGACAAGATGTGTGACTGGGTGGTGTTATCATATTATGTGTTGTTTTAACCCTTTCGCTGCTATCATGTTTTGCTAAGACACATGCTAAGATTTTTTTCAGAAACAGACAAAAATCACGCTTATTATTTTCAATTGCTTATAATTCAGAAGGCATTGAAGATAGATACATAAAAGTATATATATCAAATGAAAGGAAATTGAATGAAGATTGTGTTTATGACAATTTCAAAATGAAATAATGTACCAGAGTGTCACATGTACTCTTTGAAATGCAATAAAAAAAATGTTAAAGTCAATGATGATGTAATCAAGTGATGCAGGAGCTCACAAGCAGTTTATAGCACACTTTGATTTGAAGATATAGACTGTACAAAGGTCAGAAAGCAGTGTCCAGCCACAATATAAGCACAGCCTAGCCACACATAAAATGAAAGGGTTTTATCTCCCAGTGTCTATCCCCAGTAAAAACGCTTCTGAGTGTGGTAGTTCTGGAAACAGTCTTCTAAACACAGTCCTCTCCTTCCCCCTCTTGCTCCCCTTCCCCTTCTAGCAGGCCCAGCAACAGCAGGTCCAGTAACTTCACGAAGTTCGAAGCCAGCTGGCTTGAAGTCTTCATCTCCACTGTCTTGATCTCGAAAAATCGCTTCAATAACTTCTGCAACTGTGTAGGTTCGTTGTGGGGCAGCCATAGCGCTTCAAAAACTGAAAGCTCAACTTCGTAGCACCTTGCCAATCGATCGTGATAAATTATGCAAATGATCTAAATAACTTGAACAAACGGCACTCAAAGAGCGAATATTGTCAAGGGACCTAATCAAATCATAAATAGAACGATTCTGTGATATGCTAGACGAAAAGAGAAAGAGTGTTTGATATGGGACGATCCGCGATCGTCAACAGAGCATTGCAGACGACGGTTTCTATGACGAGCGTCACTCGTCAACAGCGCAGTGAAGAGGTTTAAACTGCTGGGTACATCATCAGTGTCAGATTTTGTGTTGTTTTCAATTGCTGGGTCCCCTCTTGGGGATGCCAGGGACTCTCAGTATGAATAATATCCCCACCTTCTGGAAATTTTGTGCTTAAAAGTTTCCTCTTTTCTGTCTTTCTCTTTGTTTCTGCCTTCCTCCTTTGCTTTCTGTCATTTCTTCCTATCATTTTTCTGCCTTGCTGGTCCATTCACCTGTATGCGTTCGATAAAGCCTTACGTAGTACTCTCCTAGGATCGATAATTGGGTGTATCATATATATGTATTAATTAAGTGCAATTTTGGCTGTAGGGAAATAAGATATGCAGAAGCAATTTTAGGTAATTTAGGCCCATTTTTATGTTTTAATGTCCTTAGTTATGTTTGAATTTGTATTCGGGTACGTTTTTAAATCCCCTGTATGATGAAATGGTTATAGACCTGATATGGCTCTGTGCAGTTGGCTGGGCTTTAACACTTTGGAGACGCACTCTAAAATGGCTGCTCAAACTCTCGAGAAGCACAGTTTTTGGTACTTTTAAAAAAATTATGGAGAATAAACAATGATACTAAACCTATTAAAGTATTATGTTATAAATGTTTAAAACAGTCATTATGTCTACTTTGTAACTGTGTAGGCTGCTTGTTTATGCACGCTTTCATTTTTTTTCTGGTTTACCACTGAAAAAGGCATTTTTTGGATTTAAACAGCTAAAAAAAAAGTTCCGGATGTACGCTCACATGACTTATCAAACTGTTGCTTGTAATCCATTGAATATCCATGTCACAAAACTGCACTGAACATGTCACAGGATATACATTCTTCAGTGGGAGCCACTATAACCATGAATATTTTGTCCCAGAAATGATTAAATACAGGCATAGAGTCTTTTGACTCTTTGAATCTCCTTTGATTCGGATACCGCAAAAACAAGTCAAAAATAGATTTCCAACAGTCTGCTATGGTCAAAGGGAAAGAAATCTACTCAGAAAAAATAAACTGTGCTTTCAGCATAGTCTCCCTTAATATAGTATACAAATTGTCTCGGTAAAAAAATCATAACATCCTCCACAGCTTCGGCTGCAGAGCGTCACAGTCAAGAGACTGAACTTCACAGCCTGTGCTGCGGAGCATCGTCGACAAGTTAATTTGTTGGTGATGCTCCGCGGCTCAGTCTCTCGACTATAATGCTGTGCAGCCAAAGCTGTGGAGGATGTTATGATTTGTTTTACCGTAACAGTTTGCATGCTACAGTAAGGGAGATTATGTTGACAGCATAGTTTAACTACTTTTTTAAGTATTCCCTTTGACCGTAGCTGACTAATGGAAATGTATTTTTGGCTTGTTTTTGCAGTACCCCAAACAAAGGAATTTTGAAGAGTCAAAATGGCTCTTGAATCTACGCCCTGTATATAATTATTTTTGGGACAGAATATTCGTAAAAGCAGAACTCATAGTGACTTCCAGTGAAAGATGTATATCCTGTGACATGTTCAGTGCAGTTTTGTGACATGGATATTTAATGGATTACAAGCAGCAGTTTGATAAGTCATGTGTGTACATCAGGAATTTTCTTTTATTAGCTATTTGCATGCCTTTTTCAATGGTAAACCAGAAAAAAATGAAAGCGTGCATAAACAGGCGGCCTACACAGTTACAAAATAGACATAATGACCTTTTTAAACATGTGTAACATGGAACAGTCAGCATCGGAGGTAGAACAATCACAAACTTGCCTTTTGCTGACGACATTGACGGACTAGCTGGGCAAGAGCAAGAGCTAGTCAGCTTGATAAAACATCTTGATGAGGCCTCCACAGCATATGGCATGCAGATCAGTGCAGAGAAAACCCAGTTGATGACAAATAGTACCAATGGCATCAGCACTGACATTACCATAGACAACAAGAAACTTGAGACCGTCCATAGATTTAAATATCTGGGAGCTATAGTATCAGATGAAGGATCAAAGCCCGAAGTACTTTCCAGGATTGCCCAGACCACAGCTGCAATGACCAAGCTAAAAAGTCATCTGGAACGACAAAAATATCGCAATCGGCTCCAAGATCAGACTGATACGTTCCCTGGTCATGTCAATATTTTTGTATGCATGCGAAACATGGACCGTAACAGCAGACATTGAATGAGGATACAGGCAGTGGAGATGAGATGCTTCCGCAAACTCCTTGGTATCTCGTACAAAGATCATATAACCAATAAGGAAGTGAAAACCTGAATCGAAAACGCCATCAGGCCTTATGAAGACCTCCTGACTTCAGTGAAAAGACGCAAGCTGAGGTGGTACGGGCATGTCACACGATCATCTGGACTGGCCAAGACCGTCTTGCAGGGAACAGTTCAGGGAGGGAGACGAAGAGGCAGACAGAGAAAAAGATGGGAAGACAATATCAGAGAGTGGACTGGCCTTGAATGGAACATCATTCTGCGGAAAGCTGAGGGCCGTGAGGAGTGGAGGAAGTTGGTTGCAAAATCTTCAGTGGTGCCCCAACGGTCAACCAGACTACGGGACTGATGATGATGATGATGATGATGATGAACATGATAGATTTAGTATCGCTTGGATAGGGTGAGTGAGTCAAAGGGTTAAGTTTTTGCAGTTGGTGAATAGGGTGCAGGAGTCAAAGGGTTATGGTAATACAGAACAATGGAGTGCATAAAATCAGGTCTGTTTGAATAAGGTTTGTGGACAGTACTTTCTTAGAGACGTCTGATATTTCACATCTGTTTTTACTGCTGTGATAGTGCACAGTGCATTCACTGCACATAAAGTTTTGTTTGGACTGAAACTTCTTCAAGGTTGCAGTGACCCTGAAAAGCATGAATTCTGGATTATCTATATAAAAAAGATGTTGGTATAAAATGTGAGATTGTTACAATGGTGTTAGAATGGCTTCACCATCTTGTGTTTTGTTGTTTTTTCCTCTTACATGTACACAGCAAACATTATTTGACAACTTTTACAAACATTGAAAAGAAGGAATGTTCTGAGCTTACCACTTTATGCTTTGTGACTGTGTCTATGCTAGCTGAATGGGTAGCGCAAACTGTTGGGTTTGAGAAATTCTACGTGGGAGATAACTCTGTGACTCTCAAGAGTTATGTTGCTTAGTTGATATTTAAAATTCTCCCTGCTTCCCTCTTATTTCCTTTGGTATTGAAAGAAGCATCAGGAAAATAAACGTGTTTCTTGCATTCTTGTATCCAGTGAAATTCTATTAGTTGTGAAATTTTCACTATGAAATTTTCAAACTGGCCTGTATTGCATTCTTGTATCCAGTAAAGCTTGAGCTGTGAAATTTTCACTGTAAAATTTTCAAACTGGCCCGTATTGCATTCTTGTATCCAGTAAAGCTTGAGCTGTGAAATTTTCACTGTGAAATTTTCAAACTGGCCCATATTGCTTTCTTGTATCCAGTAAAGCTTGAGCTGTGAAATTTTCACTGTGAAATTTTCAAACTGGCCCATATTGCTTTCTTGTATCCAGTAAAACTTGAGCTGTGAAATTTTCGCTGTGAAATTTTCAAACCTGCCCATATTGCATTCCTGTAGTTGTATCCAATGAACTTTGAGCTGTGAAATTTTTACTATGACATTTTAAAAACTGCCCTTAGCTTTTGGTAGAGACAAGGGTGACACCTTTCCGGCTGGGAGCCGGAATTCCGGCTTTTTAAAATTTCCGAACCGGAGGTTTCAGGCTTTTTAAAATATCGAAACTTGATAGCCTATTTCAGAAAGTTCCAAGGCTGGACAAGTAACTAACAAGTTGTGCTGTTAGTGTAACTTTGCTTTTGAAATGAAAAAAAGTAAAACCAGTTGCTTATGCCTATTGGATATTTATTCATCAAATTCCATCAGTATTTTATATGATAGATGCTGTTTTGCCGGACATTGCCATACTTTGATTTATTAATGAACTGGACCTATTTTCTTTGGCCATTACTTTGAATTGGATTTTGAAGATAGTTGGACACATTAACTTTGGCTCAGTACTGCATGTATTCATGTGGGCTGAAAATTCTACAGAAAGTGCTTGCCTGCAATTGATCTTCTGTGTAACCTAATGAAAGTAAGTGATATAATAAGTTTCTCTTAACAACCATCAATGCTTTTTCAGTTTGAGAACAACATTGTACTTTGTTTTTTATGAGATCTTTAGATCTAACTTATTGTTGGTTTCCTCAGAATAAACATATATACCTTAATTTATAAATATTTTATTATTGGAACTTGCATTCAAAATAGTTACAGGAGACGGGGATTTTTCCTTTTGTAATGCATTTAAAGCATCAGCGTCAGCGTCTGGGGAGCGAAGCCCCCAGAACCCCCGAGCGGGGCTTTGCCCCTGCACCCCACCGGGGCCTCGGCGGCCCCTGGACCCCGGCCTTTCCTGTTTTTCAATTTTCACAGGTGTCACCCTTGTAGAGAGGCTCAAAGTGACTCAGTTTTTAGCGGTTTAAGGAACGCCGACTGTTGAGTTAAGATAAACGTTGACTGTGTTTCTGTTTTGTGCAGAGTGATACCACTGTGGGTGGGGGCCAGAGGAGTGGAGTTTGACTGGAAGTACATCCAGATGAGTCTGGACTCCAACGTCAGTCTGGTAAGTGTCTGGAATAATGAAAATATTCATATCCATATTTATATTCTTATTGATATTCTTATTCATTCATATTCATATTCTTAGTCATGTATTTTTGTCACAGCAGAGTTACCATGTAAAAGTCAGGTTGCCTTCTTTTTTTTTTATTATGTTTTTTTTAAACAAGATTTCAGAAAGGCAAGAAGGCTAATTGGCCTTCACGGGGAGGGACCTGGGAAGTCAACCTCTCTCTCCAATACTTTATGCCAGGACAGCCAGGCAGATGCACAAGCCAGAAAGCACATGAGATCGATTCGTTTTTTCATCCCCCTCTAAAGGAGTAGACGTTCAGTTCAATTTTCTGGTCAGAATGAGGAGAAAAGTCGAAGTCTGAACAGGAAACGACTCCTGTAATCTCAAGTTTAGTTATCGGCAGGCAAATGTCTGAACCACCATGTCACGTTTCTCCATAACAGGACTCCCAACATCAGCCTGGTAGGTCTCTGTTTGGAGTGTGCTCAAGAGGGGTTCATCGCATTCAGACAATTGCATATGCGCTCCACGCAAATTTACCAGCAGTTATCTGGCAAATTCCCTGAGCCTGTGCAAGGTCTTGACATGGGGAAGGGGGAAGAAGGACCAATGAAACAGTAAGTTGACACCACCAGAATGATGGAAACATTAAGATGGGCAGCCAACAGGCCAGTGGACCTATGAAACACTAAGCTGTCACCACCAGAATGATGGAAACATTAAGATGGGCAGCCAACAGACCAGTGGACCTATGAAACACTAAGCTGTCACCACCAGATGATGGAAACATTAAGATGGCAGCCAACAGACAGTGGACCTATGAAACACTAAGCTGTCACCACCAGAATGATGGAAACATTGAGATGGGCAGCCAACAGGCCAGTGGACCTATGAAACATAAAGCTGACACCACAAGAATGATGGAAACATTCAGATGGGCAGTCATCAGGCCAGTAGACCTATGAAACACTAAGCTGACACCACCAGAATGATGGAAACATTAAGATGGGCAGCCAACAGGCCAGTGGACCTATGAAACACTAAGCTGACACCACCAGAATGGTGGAAACATTAAGATGGGCAGCCAACAGGCCAGTAGACCTATGAAACACTAAGCTGACACCACCAGAATGATGGAAACATTAAGATGGGCAGCCAACAGGCCAGTGGACCTATGAAACACTAAGCTGTCACCACCAGAATGATGGAAACATTAAGATGGGCAGCCAACAGGCCAGTAGACCTATGAAACACTAAGCTGTCACCACCAGAATGATGGAAACATTAAGATGGGCAGTCAGCAGCCGGTGTTTAATGTTGCAGGCTGGAATTGAACTCAGGATATCAGATTTAGAGTCCACAGTTCTATTAGAACAACCCAAGCAGCCCGCTATAAGTGTTTGGAATGATGAACTATTTTCTTGACATGGTACTGGGAGAAGAGCCGGCAGCTATGTGAGATGAAGGCCTAGAGATTAAGGCATGAGAGGACTCTTTCATTCTCTCATGGTCCGGTAGCTGGGCTAGACCTGGTTGGTACATGCTGTGT
This sequence comes from Monoplex corrugatus, assembly GCA_030674185.1. NCBI lineage: Eukaryota > Metazoa > Mollusca > Gastropoda > Littorinimorpha > Ranellidae > Monoplex > Monoplex corrugatus. The sequence continues at coordinate 17,708,393 of JAPXFY010000034.1, forward strand.
GGCTATGTCCCCGGGTTGTCCTTTTCCCATCTTGCCATTCAATTTATAAACAAGGTGTTTGATGACTGGGTCCGAATTGGTCATGCAGCACATGGACACCCCACCCCCCACCCCTTTGCGTGGTGAAATCGCTACCATGTGGTGTCGGAAGCTGGAAGGTGATTGTCAGGAGAGTGGTGAGGTTTTGATGCTCTTGGTCCCATCCGCACCCTTGTGGTGTTGTTAATTTAAGTATCCCCACCTTCTAGAAATTCTGTACAAGGAATTTCTGCTTTTCTGTCACTCAGACTGTCTTTGTTTCTGCCTTGATCCTTTGCTTTCTGTCATTTCTTCCTATCATTCTCTGCCTTGCTGGTCCGTTCACCTGTAGGTATTCTGTAAAGCCTGAATACTTTCTCCTAGGATTGATAGTTGGGTAGGCCTACAAGTAGTGACTGCATTTTTGGCTCTAAGCGAATGTGATGTGCAGAAGCAATTTTAGGTAATTTAGGCCCGTTTTCATATGTTTTAGTGTAGTTACTTGTGTTTATACATTTATGTTCATCTTTTTTAACACCCCCCCCCCCTCCATTCTTGTGATTAATTGTGTGAAATGGTCAATGCCAGGGGAATATCTTAGGTTTTTATGCACAAATTTATTGATATATGTGTACTTAGCTTTGTTTTTATAGGGTTAACAAGGTATTGTGTGTTTTGAGATGGTTATAGCCATGACACCGTCACACGACTGTGCAGTCAGCTGGGCCTTAACCCTTTGACTTCTGCATGCTATCCACCGACTGCAAAATCAACCTTTTGACTCCCTCACTGTATCCACCAGCTTCCTACTAGTGTAGGGGATTTGAAAAGTGAAGTTTTTTTATGAGGAAGTCAAAAGGTTAAGTTTTTGCTTTGCTAGCAAGGTTGACAATGCAGATGCTGGTGGACAGGGTGTGGGAGTCAAAGGGTTAAGTTTTTGCTTTGCTAGCAAGGTTGACAATGCAGGATGCTGGTGGACAGGGTGTGGGAGTCAAAGGGTTAAGTTTTTGCTTTGCTAGCAAGGTTGACAATGCAGGATGCTGGTGGACAGGGTGTGGGAGTCAAAGGGTTAAGTTTTTGCTTTGCTAGCATGGTTGACAATGCAGGATGCTGGGGGACAGGGTGTGGGAGTCAAAGGGTTAAGTTTTTGCTTTGCTAGCATGGTTGACAATGCAGGATGCTGGGGGACAGGGTGTGGGAGTCAAAGGGTTAAGTTTTTGCTTTGCTAGCAAGGTTGACAATGCAGGATGCTGGTGGACAGGGTGTGGGAGTCAAAGGGTTAAGTTTTTGCTTTGCTAGCAAGGTTGACAATGCAGGATGCTGGTGGACAGGGTGAGGGAGTCAAAGGGTTAAGTTTTTGCTTTGCTAGCATGGTTGACAATGCAGGATGCTGGGGGACAGGGTGTGGGAGTCAAAGGGTTAAGTTTTTGCTTTGCTAGCAAGGTTGACAATGCAGGATGCTGGTGGACAGGGTGTGGGAGTCAAAGGGTTAAGTTTTTGCTTTGCTAGCAAGGTTGACAATGCAGGATGCTGGGGGACAGGTGTGGGAATCAAAGGGTTAAGTTTTTGCTTTGCTAGCAAGGTTGACAATGCAGGATGCTGGGGGACAGGTGTGGGAGTCAAAGGGTTGAACAATGATGATGATAATGTAGAAGATACATATGTGACCTCCCACCATGAAATCAGTTTTATCTCGCATTTTGGGTATTTTGAGATATACATATCACTGGAAAGTGTACATTCTGCTGATTATTTTGGTACTTGAATAAAGCTTGTCCTAAAGCAAAAATGTAGAAGTTATGTATGTTTAAAGTCATTAAGTTGTATGATGCCCATTTTGAGAAAACAGCCTCTAAGTTTTTGTGTGCTCTCTTACACATTTTCCTTAAATTTCATTTGGTGGGTTTGACCCAGTTTGTTTCTAATTTTCGCTGTCATTATCTGAAAGGTGCGGCAAGGAGCTTTCCGTCAGTATATTACATGTGCGGGTACTGTACAGGTTACGGGTTCATAATAAGAGACAAAAATAGGTACTTTTGGTAAGAAATTGCATTCTTTCTGCTGCGATCAGTGCATTAAAATACCATTTAAATTGATTAATAATATTTGTTCAAGAAAAAAAATTTCTGTGGTGGATAGATTATAGTCTACAGAAATCAATCTTGAGAAAAAGTCAAAACACCCCAGATAGACCCTCAGTCACTTTTTCAGCTCCTAGTGCTGACTGCGAGTTAAGACTGACTTCGTGGTGGGAGGTCACATATGATTGTGGAATCTATGTTGATAACCAAAGGTTATGGGACAAGGTCTTGTTAGCGTGAAGCAATGTACGTCAGTGTGTGGTCGTGGTGGTGTTGTTGGACAGATCCATCACATCAGCATGGCCATGTTGGTGTGGCTGTACGGGCGTAGCGACCTGCAGAAATCACTCCTGCCCATCGTCCTGCTTCTGCTGGGGCTGGCCTGCTACCGGCCGCTCATTGTCGAGTGAGTGTCTTTGAGTTACTTCTTAGTGAGTCAGCATGGCTAGAATGATGGTGGGTGTGGTGATTATGATGATGACGATGATGGTGGTGGTGGTGGATGATGATAGTGACAGTGGTGGTGATGATGATGATGGTGGTGGTGATGATGATAGTGATGGTGGTGATGATGGTGGTGGTGATGATGATAGTGATGGTGGTGGTGATGATGATGATGGTGGTGATGGATGATGATAGTGACAGTGGTGATGGATGATGATAGTGGTGGTGGTGGTGATGATGATAGTGGTGGTGATGATGATGATGGTGGTGGTGATGATGATAGTGATGGTGGTGGTGGATGATGATAGTGACAGTGGTGGTGATGATGATGGTGGTGGTGATGATGATAGTGATGGTGGTGGTGGATGATGATAGTGACAGTGGTGGTGATGATGATGGTGGTGGTGATGATGATAGTGATGGTGGTGGTGATGATGATGGTGGTGGTGGTGGATGATGATGATGGTGGAGGTGGTGATCATGATGATGATGATGATAAATGGTTCTTCATTGTTGAGTGAGTGTTTTGAGCTGCTTCTGAGCCCTCGACACCAGAATGATGGTGATGAATGATGATGACTGGCCTCTCATTGTCGAGTGATTGTTTTGAACATCTGAATCATAGCAGTGATGATGATGATGGCGGGTGATGATGGTGGTGGTTGTGGTGGTGATGATGATGGATGGTGTTGGTGATAACGATGATAATGATGATGAAACTCTTCATTGTCAAGTGAGTATACTGAGCTATCGCTAGAATTATGATGATGATGATGATGACTACTGGCCCGTTATTGTAGACTGAGTGTTTTGAACATCCTAGTCATCACAGTGATGATGATGATGTTAATGATGGTGATAGTGATGATAATGGTGGTGATGGATGATGATGGTCATGATGATGATGAGGGATGATGGTGGTGGTGATAGTGATGATGGTGATAGTGATGATGATGGTGGTGATAGTGGTGATGATGATGGTGTTGCAAGGTGGTGGTGATGATATTGATGATGATGCTGATGATATCTCACTGACAGGGTCCACCACGTACCCCTACCCCCCCCCCCACCCCCACCACACACACATACACTCATAAACTTGTACACTGTTACTTCTAGAATTACATCTGACTACATATCCATTTAATCATTGTTTGACGCAGAATCCTGATACACGCAGTAGGCCTGGGGTCGTGGATGTTGCTGCTGGCCAAAGCGGCCTTCACCTCCTGCGTCGCCATGGTAGCGCTCCAGATGTACCTCGGGATACCGTCACAGCTGGCCAACTCGCACTACTGAGATTGGTGGCGTCAGTGCCATCTTGGGAACGGTCGCAATTCAGGACACGAGAGACGTGAAAGTCTGTGTTTTTGAGTGGATGATTTTGAAATTGACCTAGCTGGTTTCTGATGTAAGGAATTAGCTGTTTGAAGGAGCTGACACATGAGCCGTTTTGCCTGTTTTGTTTTGAGGAGAACCGTTTGAACCGGTGAGGTCTGACCTGTCGGCGTGGAACAGCCGGAGTGCTACACCATCTCTTTGAAATGTAAGGTGAAGGTCACATAGGAGTTTTGCTGTTTTGCTTTTCAGGTGTTGGAATCAAAGGCGAAGAAAGCACATAATTGCCTTCGCCTGATAATATGTGTGTGGCTTTTTTTTTTTTTTAAGTTTTTGCTTTGATTATTCTAAAGAACATTTATAACTTGATACAACTCTGACAATAACTTATCTCTGAATCAGCAAGTTTCAGGGCTTTACTAGAAGACGCCATTTGCAAAAATGGGTGTCGGCTCAGTTCCGAGCATTGATTGGCTGGAAGATGCCAGCCATCCATTTGAATTAGATCAAAATCTATTCTGAATGGTCGGGTTGAAGCCGATACCTGGAGCTGTGTGGGACGTACGTTTACTATCACAGGTGATCTGTTTTGGGTCAGTTTCACCCTTTCCCCCGTGGGGATGCCAGCGGCTCTTACAGTATAAATAGTATCCCCACCTTCTGGACATTCTATACTAGAAATTTCCTCGTTTCTGTCACTCTCTTTGTTTCTGCCTTGTTCCTTTGCTTTCTGTCATTTTCTATTTATCATTTTCTATCTATCATTTTCTGCCTTAATGGTCCATTCACCTGTATGTGTTCGATAAAGTCTTACATACCATTTCTTAGGATTGATAATTGGGTATATGTATTAAGTGCATTTTTGGCTTTAGAGAGGTGAGATATGCGGAAGCAATTTTAGGTAATTTATGCCTGTTTTTGTATGTTTTGGTGTCCTTAGATGGGTTTTTTAAATCCCCTGTCTGATAATTGGACTGAGTGGTCATCATCAGGGGCATGTCCCTAGATTATGTGGGTGAATGCATTGATATGTGTACTTAATTTTCTTTTCCTTTTTTTTTTCCTGTTGAAGTTTTGCATGTTTTGAAGCGGTTATAGCCCTGATATGGCTGTATGCAGCTGGCTGGTCTTTAAACAACAATAACAATAACATCAACCCTAACCCTCATGAAATATATAGTTGAAACGGCTCGTGTGTCAGTACCTTTCTCCCCCTCACCCTCACCCTGTCCACCAGCTGTGCAAACTTTTATACCTTTGAAACCCTGACCCAATGTAACCTTTTCCTTAGCATCAACCTATCCACCAGAGGATTTTGGGTAGGGTGAAAGGGTTAAATTTTTCATTTGCTGTTATGATAATGCAAGAAGTTGGTGGATTGGATGAGGGATTGAAAGGGTTGTTTTTGCTTTTTATATCGAGGATGATAGCGCAGAAAGCTGGTGGATAGGTTGAGGGAGTCAAAGGGTTAAGTTTTTGCAGCTGGTGGGTAGGGTGCGGGAGTCAAAGGGTTAAGGTAGCAGAACTCTACAAAGTGTGGAGAAATCAACTAAGCAGCTAGGAGAGCACATAACGAATGTAAGAGAGAGAATCTGGAAGAAAAGTATTTAATCAGGGGAAGCTAAGTTGTGTAGTTGATTGTGGTGTAAATTAATGCTTGTGGCTTTTCTAAATCCACTGGTACTGCAGTTTGTCTTTGTGTGTGTGTATGTGTGTGTGTGTATGTGTGTGTGTGTTTGTGCATGTGTGTGTGTTTTTATGTGTGCGTTTTTTTGTGTGTGTGTGCCATGATCAGCATACACATGGCGCCTTTGACGTTAGTGCATATGAATTTGTTCCAAGCGCGGAGATGTCATCTTGATAAATTGAAACTGAAGTGTGTGTGTGTGTGTGTGTGTGGTGTGTGTGTGTGTGTGTGTGTGTACAAGGTGTGTGTGTGTACAAGGTGTGTGTGTGAGCGTGCCTTTGTGTGTGCATGCTTTCGTGTGTGCATATTTTCTCATGTGTGCGATTGTCACTGATATGAATTGAGGAACGTATTTGTTGTTATTTTTGATGAACCATGCTTATGTGGCATTGATGCATTGGTGTATACATGTATCCTGTGTGTTTGTACTGCATCATTATGTATTGGCATTAAAATGTTGATTCTGCATTGATGTGGTGGTGTATACATGTATCCTGTGTGTTTGTACTGCATCATTATGTATTGGCATTAAAATGTTGATTCTGCATTGATGTGTTGGTGTATACATGTATCCTGTGTGTTTGTACTGCATCATTATGTATTGGCATTAAATGTTGATTCTGCATTGATGTGGTGGTGTATACTTTTCATCTCTTATGGTTGTACTGCAGTATGATGTATTGGCATTAAGATGTTTATGCTCCGTTGATGTACATGTATCTTGATTGTTTTGCACATTACTGCATTAACATTGCAATGCTAATGCTGTTTGCAAAGTGCAATGAGTGTTACCTGACTCGTATGTTTGTGCTGTATAAATGGAATCATCATTATTATCATTATCGTGTAATCATTCATTTTGTGTATATGTTTTTGACCATGTGTGTGTGTGAGTGTATGTATGTTTACACACTTTTAGTGAATAGCAGCCAGAATTATATATAAAAACAGAACGAGAACAGATATTTAACTCTTTAAATCCCATACACTGTCCACCAGCATCCTGCATTGTCAACCATGCTAGCAAAACAAAAACAGGAAGCTGGTGGATAGGGTGAGGGAATCAAAGGGTTAAGTTTTAGCCATTGGTGGATAGGCTGCGAGAGTCAAAAGGGTTTATATATGTACACAAGAGAGGCGCAAATTTTCGGGCAGTTGGCCTTCGTCAGGCGCACACGACATAGGACATCAAAGACGCACAATACACAAAACTTGGGGAAGAAGAACACCAAGACTTTCCTGATGTTTTTGTGAGCTGGTTTTCTTTGGATGTTTGTGCAGATAATGTCGAAACTATGGAGGAAGGACACATGGACATACAAAACATGGGACATACAAAACATGGGACATACAAAACATGGGTGATACAAAACATGGGTGATACAAAACGTGGGACATACAAAGCATGGGACATACAAAACATGGGTGATACAAAACATGGGTGATACAAAACATGGGACATACAAAACATGGGACATACAAAACATGGGTGATACAAAACATGGGACATACAAAACATGGGACATACAAAACATGGGACATACAAAACATGGGTGATACAAAACATGGGTGATACAAAACATGGGACATACAAAACATGGGTGATACAAAACATGGGACATACAAAACATGGGTGATACAAAACATGGGACATACAAAACATGGGACATACAAAACATGGGACATACAAAACATGGGTGATACAAAACATGGGACATACAAAACATGGGACATACAAAACATGGGATACAAAACATGGGACATACAAACATGGGACATACAAAACATGGGACATACAAAACAGGACATACAAAACTGGGACATACAAAAATGGGATACAAAACATGGGACATACAAAACATGGGCATACAAAACCATGGGTGACATACAAAACATGGGAATACAAAACATGGACATACAAAACATGGACATACAAAACATGGGTGATACAAACAGGACAAAAAAATGGGACATACAAAACATGGGAATACAAACATGGGATATAAAACATGGGACATACAAACATGGGGCATACAAAACATGGAACATTAAAAAATGGGACATACAAAACATGGGACATACAAAACAGGGGACATACAAACGTGGACATACAAAACATGGGACATACAAAACATGGGACATACAAAACATGGACATCAAAACATGGGACATACAAAACATGGGACATACAAAACATGGGACATACAAACATGGGACATACAAAATGGGACATACAAACTGGGACATACAAACGTGGACATACAAAACATGGGACATACAAAACATGGGACATACAAAACATGGGTGATACAAAACATGGGTGATACAAAACATGGGACATACAAAACATGGGACATACAAACGTGGGACATACAAAACATGGGACATACAAACATGGGTGATACAAAACATGGGTGATACAAAACATGGGACATACAAACATGGGTGATACAAACATGGGTGATACAAAACATGGGTGATACAAAACGTGGGACATACAAAACATGGGACATACAAACGTGGGACATACAAAACATGGGACATACAAACATGGGTGATACAAAACATAGGACATACAAACATGGGTGATACAAACATGGGTGATACAAACATGGGTGATACAAAACATGGGTGATACAAAACGTGGGACATACAAAAACATGGGACATAAAAAAACGTGGGACATACAAAACATGGGACATACAAACGTGGGACATACAAAACATAGGACATACAAAACATGGGACATACAAAACATGGGACATACAAAACATGGGACATACAAAACATGGGACATACAAAGCATGGGTGATACAAAACATGGGACATACAAAGCATGGGTGATACAAAACATGGGACATACAAAACATGGGTGATACAAAACATGGGACATACAAAACATGGGTGATACAAAACATGGGTGATACAAAACATGGGACATACAAAACATGGGTGATAACAAAACATGGGTGATACAAAACATGGGTGATACAAAACATGGGTGATACAAAACATGGGACATACAAAACATGGGTGATACAAAACATGGGACATACAAAACATGGGTATACAAAACATGGGACATACAAAACATGGGTGATACAAAACATGGGTGATACAAAACATGGGACATACAAAACATGGGTGATACAAAACATGGTGATACAAAACATGGGTGATACAAAACATGGGACACATACAAAACATGGGTGATACAAAAACATGGGTGATACAAAACATGGGACATACAAAACATGGGTGATACAAAACATGGGTGATACAAAACATGGGACATACAAAACATGGGACATACAAAACATGGGTGATACAAAACTGGGACATACAAAACATGGGTGATACAAAACGTGGGACATACAAAACATGGGACTACAAAAGCATGGGTGACTACAAAACATGGGTGATACAAAACATGGGTGATACAAAACATGGGTGATACAAAACATGGGTGATACAAAACATGGGACTACAAAACATGGGTAAATACAAAACATGGGTGATACAAAACATGGGTGATACAAAACATGGGACATACAAAACATGGGACATACAAAGCATGGGTCATACAAAACATGGGACATACAAAAAACATGGGAATACAAAACATGGGACGGACAAAACATTATAAGTACAAAACTTGGAACAGACAAAACATGGAAGACAAAACATGGGACATACAAACATGTGAGATACAAAACATGAGACATACAAAACATTGGACATACAAAACATGGGACATACAAAACATGGGACATACAAAACATTGGACATACAAAACATGGGACATACAAAACATGGGACATACAAAACATTGGACATACAAAACATGGGACATACAAAACATGGGACATACAAAACATGGGTGATACAAAACATGGGACATACAAAACATGGGACATACAAAACATGGGACATACAAAACATGGGACATACAAAACATGGGACATACAAAACATGGGACATACAAAACATGGGACATACAAAACATGGGACATACAAAACATGGGACATACAAAACATGGGACATACAAAACATGGGACATACAAAACATGGGACATACAAAACATGGGTGATACAAAACATGGGACATACAAACAGGGACGGACAAAAACATAAAGTACAAAACTTGGAACAGACAAAACATGGAAGACAAAACATGGGACATACAAAGACATGTGAGATACAAAACATGAGAAATACAAAACATTGGACATACAAAACGGACATACAAAACATGGTGAATACAAAACATGGGACATACAAAACATGGGTGCTATAAAACATGGGACATACAAAACATGGGACATACAAAACATGGGTGATACAAAACATGGGACATACAAACATGGGACATACAAAACATGGGTGATACAAAACATGGGACATACAAACATGGGACATACAAAACATGGGTGATACAAAACAGACATACAAAACGTGGGACATACAAAACATGGGTGATACAAAACATGGGACATACAAAACATGGGTGCTATAAAACATGGGACAGACAAAACATGGGTAATACAAAACATGGGACAGACAAAACATGGGACATACAAAAAATTGGACATACAAAACATGGGTGATACAAAACAGGACACAAAAATGGGACATACAAAACATGGGACATACAAGACATGTGAGATATAAAACATGGGACATACAAACATGGGACATACAAAACATGGAACATTCAAACATGGGACATACAAAACATGGGACATACAAAACATGGGACATACAAAACATGGAACATTCAAACATGGGACATACAAAACATGGAACATTCAAACATGGGACATACAAAACATGGGACATACAAAACATGGGACATACAAAACATGGGACATACAAAACATGGGACATACAAAACATGGGACATACAAACATGGGAGATACAAAACATGGGACATACAAACATGGTGATACAAAACATGGGACATACAAACGTGTGACATACAAAACATGGGACATACAAACGTGGGACATACAAAACATGGGACATACAAAACATGGGACATACAAAACATGGGACTACAAACATGGGTGATACAAAACATGGGACATACAAAACATGGGACATACAAAACATGGGACATACAAACATGGGTGATACAAAACATGGGACATACAAAACATGGGACATACAAACATGGGTGATACAAAACATGGGATGATACAAAACATGGGACATACAAACATGGGTGATACAAAACATGGGTGATACAAAACATGGGTGATACGAAACATGGGACATACAAAACATGGGAATACAAACTGGGACATACAAAACATGGGACATACAAACATGGGTGATACAAAACATGGGTGATACAAAACATGGGACATACAAACATGGGTGATACAAAACATGGTGATACAAAACATGGGTGATACAAAACATGGGACATACAAAACATGGGACATACAAACGTGGGACATACAAAACATGGGACATACAAAACATGGGTGATACAAAACATGGGACATACAAAACATGGGAATACAAAACATGGGACATACAAACGTGGGACATACAAACGTGGGACATACAAACGTGGGACATACAAACGTGGGACATACAAAACATGGGACATTCAAACGTGGGACATACAAACATGGGACATACAAAACATGGGACAACAAAACATGGGTGATTACAAAACATGGGACATACAAACGTGGGACATACAAACATGGGACATACAAACGTGGGACATACAAACGTGGGACATACAAACGTGGGACATACAAAACATGGGACATTCAAACGTGGGACATAGAAAACATGGGACATACAAAACATGGGACATACAAAACATGGTGATACAAAACATGGGACATACAAAACGTGGGACATACAAAAATGGGACATACAAAACATGGGACATACAAAACATGGGACATACAAACATGGGACATACAAACGTGGGACATACAAACGTGGGACATACAAACATGGGACATACAAACATGGGACATACAAACATGGGACATACAAACGTGGGACATACAAACATGGGACATACAAACGTGGGACATACAAACATGGGACATACAAACATGGGACATACAAACATGGGACATACAAAACATGGGACATACAAACATGGGACATACAAAACATGGGACATACAAACATGGGACATACAAAACATGGGACATACAAAACATGGGACATACAAAACATGGGACATACAAACCATGGAACATGCAAACATGGGAGATACAAAACATGGGACATACAAAGGTATACACATCTGTTAAGTGGGTTGCTGCAGACACTGTTATTTAATATCTTTAACAATGAATATGTATATGAATACATGTATCATTAAACTGTACATTTCGATATGATTGTATTAACATATATGTTAGTAATATTTGTAATTTCACTTCCTTCTTTTCTTTTGTGTTTATGTAATGTAGAATGGCAACGGCAATTATTTAGGATGGCCTGTGTGCTAATATCTGTACCAATGGAAAATGAAGATTCAGTTCATTTTCATTTCATTTCATTTCATTGCATTGCATTTCATCTCTCTCTCTCTCTCTCTCTCTCTCTCTCTCTCTCTCTCTCCTCTCTCTCTCTCTCCCCCTATCTCTGTCTCTTTCTCTCTTTGTCTCTCTCTCTCTCTCTCTCTCTCTCTCTCTCTGTCTATCGGTCTGTCTGTCTCTCTTTCTCGCTCTCTCTCTCTCTGTCTGTCTATCTGTCTGTCTGTCTGTCTGTTTCTCTGTCTCTCTTTGTCTCTCTCTCTGTATCTGTCTCTCTCTCTCTCACCTCAAACACACACACACACATCCACATGTGCACGTGATCTGATGCACATTATGTGTGTGTGTTTGTGTGCGCGCGCGCGTGTGTGTGAGAGAGAGAGAGACAGACAGGCAGACAGACAGACAGAATGATACGCTACAGAATATACCATGCATTATTTTGCGCATTACGAAAAAGGATTGTGAACATACAGCCTTGGCAATGTCTTTCCGTTTGACAGTATCTCAAACGTGGTGGCCTGTAGCACATTTGTTGTGAGTTTAAAAAGGCGTGATGCGCAAGTATATCTCTGCCACAACATACTTCCTGATCACTATCACTTTTCCACTCAGTTACATTCCTCAAGATGCTAGCAGCCATAGAGCACTAAGAGGTTATGACACACACAGACACCAGCTGCGCCTCTGTCCTTTTTCTGTCCTCTGCCACTACATAGTACTAACCACACACTAGCATGTCACAGCAGACATTTTGTTTACTTGTTACAGGCCCTCCCTTCCTGCCACAGGATACTAAGCGCGCCTAACCCTTATCAACATCTTGCAGGTGCCATGGACACCACTTGCCCCTGCCTGCTTATTGGTTCTGTTGAGTAATACCACTTTACATCAGGCGACTGAGGGCAGAAAAGAAGGGTTGTGAATGAGTGCCAGATAGTACCAGCTAACATCAACATAAAATGACTCTTTTTTTTGCATAAAAACGGCAACAACCCTGGACTTCATTTCATATTTTTTCTATTAGATATATGGAAAGTAAACACACACTCACGGTATCAGCTTCGTGCGACTTAAATATTTCTTCTTTAGGTAGGGCCTACCTAACTTTCAAATGCCATTTTCTCAAAACTTACCACCAGAACGATAGTACCTTCTAGCAGGGAACCCTCGATGTAATTTTATGCTTCCCTGATGTTATCATGCTTGCCCCCTTCCATCTCACCTCCCATCGTCCTAAAACATTGCTGTTAAGCCTTTCCATTTCTGTCTTGACATTTTCGAGTTTGACTTTTTGCGGTAATGTTCTTACATTCCAAGTAGCAATATATATATATATATATTTTTTTTTAATCTGATCGCAGTACCTTGATGATGATAGGGTGTCAACTGTGCAGCATGACATTACCTATTTCCGGTAAACAACGATATTGACAGAGAGGCACAGTGACACACACACACTTACACACATACACACACACACACACACACACACACACACACACACACACACACACACACACACACACACACACACACACACACACACACACACACACACACACACAGACTGTTACAGGCACAAACCTGTATGGAGTAAAACACACACAGACTGTTACAGGCACAAACCTGTATGGAGTAAAACACACACAGAGACTGTTACAGACACACCTGTATGGAGTAAAACACTCACAGAGACTGTTACAGGCACAAACCTGTATGGAGTAAAACACACACAGACTGTTACAGGCACAAACATGTATGGAGTAAAACACACACAGACTGTTACAGGCACAAACCTGTATGGAGTAAAACACACACACACAGACTGTTACAGGCACAAACCTGTATGGAGTAAAACACACACACAGACTATTACAGACACAAACCTGTATGGAGTAAAACACACACACACTGACTGTTACAGGCACAAACCTGTATGGAGTAAAACACACACTGACTGTTACAGGCACAAACCTGTACGGAGTAAAACACACACACAGACTGTTACAGACACAAACCTGTATGGAGTAAAACACACAGACTGTTACAGGCACAAACCTGTATGGAGTAAAACACACACACAGACTGTTACAGGCACAAACCTGTATGGAGTAAAACACACAGACTGTTACAGGCACAAACCTGTATGGAGTAAAACACACACACAGACTGTTACAGGCACAAACCTGTATGGAGTAAAACACACACAGACTGTTTCAGGCACAAACCTGTATGGAGTAAAACACACACAGACTGTTACAGGCACAAACCTGTATGGAGTAAAACACACACAGACTGTTTCAGGCACAAACCTGTATAGAGTAAAACACACACAGACTGTTACAGGCACAAACCTGTATGGAGTAAAACACACACAGACTGTTTCAGGCACAAACCTGTATGGAGTAAAACACACACAGACTGTTTCAGGCACAAACCTGTATGGAGTAAAAACACACACAGACTGTTACAGGCACAAACCTGTATGGAGTAAAACACACACAGACTGTTTCAGGCACAAACCTGTATGGAGTAAAACACACACAGACTGTTACAGGCACAAACCTGGATGGAGTAAGACACACACAGACTGTTACAGGCACAAACCTGTATGGAGTAAAACACACACAGACTGTTACAGGCACAAACCTGTATGGAGTAAAACACACAGACTGTTACAGGCACAAACCTGTGTGGGTGTATGTGTATGTATGTGTTGTGTGTGTGTGTATGTGTCTGTGTGAGTGTATGTGTGTACGTGTGTGTATGTATGTGTGTATATATGTGTATGTGTATGTATGTGTGTGTGAGTGTATGTGTGTGTGTATGTGTGTGTATGTGTATGTATGTGTGTGTATGTGTGTGTATGTATGTGTGTGTGTGTGAGTGTATGTGCGTATGTGTGTGTATGTGTGTGTGTATGTGAGTGTGTGTGTATGTGTCTGTGTGTATGTATGTGTGTGTGTGTGTATGTATGTGTATGTATGTGTGTGTGTGAGTGTATATTTGTGTGTGTATGTGTGTGTATATGTATGTATGTGTGTGTGTGTATGTGTGTGAGTATGTATGTGTGTGTGTTGAGTGTGTGTGTGTTGAGTGTGTGTGTGTGTACGTGTGTGTGTGTGTGTGTACGTGTGTGTGTGTGTACGTGTGTGTGTTGAGTGTGTGTGTTGAGTGTGTGTGTGTGTGTGTGTACGTGTGTGTATGTGTGTGTGTGTTGAGTGTGTGTATGTGTGTGTGTACGTGTGTGTGTATGTGTGTGTGTATGAGAATAAACGTTAGTGTTCATGAATCCACTTCTCGTATTGTCCGCCCAGTGGTATTATTTAATGATCTGCGTGCACGCACGTGTGTGTGTGTGTGTGTTGCGTTTGTGTGTGAGTGTGTGTGTGTGTTGTGTGAGTGTGTGTTGTGAGTGTGTGTGAGTGTGTGTGTATGTGTGTGTTGTGTGTGGTGTCTTCTTCTGATGAAATGCCTTTGGGTATCTTGGTCTTATTTGTTTGTTTGATAGTTTTATTTATGTGTATGTGTTTTTTAAGGATCATCGCTCTTAAGATTACTTTTATAAATCATGGTCCGTTTTTTATTTTGTTATATTGAACTGATTCTTTTGAAAGATCATTTATTTTATTGTTCCGTTTATTGACTCCACAGAACAAGACGTCAACACCAGACTCGGAAGTGCCTGGGGTGCACTAAATCAACTGGACAAAATCTGGAAAGCCAATCTACCAGACAACCTGAAAAGGAACTTTTTCTGAGCAGCAGTATAGTCCGTTCTTACATATGGCTCAATCTCTTGGACCCTAACAACGACATTGGAGAAGAAGATTGATGGAGCAAACACACGGATGCTTCGTGCAGCCCTGAACAAATCCTGGAGAGAACACCCAACTAACAAAGAGTTATACAGTAAGATCCCACCAATCAGTAAATCAATACGTCAACAAAGACTGCGCTTCGCGGGACACTGCTGGCGAAGCAAAAAAGAACTGGTGGGAGATGTTCTACTATGGAGACCCACACACTGCAAACAAAGACCAGGACGTCCAAAGAAGATCTTCATCGACCAACTGATCGATGACACGGGCTGTCAGTATGATGAACTACCTACTGCAATGTCTAACAGAGAAGGATTGAAGAAACGTGTCATGGATAGCCGAGCAAGCTTGACATGATGATAATGATGATTGTTCTGTTTAATTGCTTTTTCTACTTTTTCAATTTTTTTTGTATATCATTTGGAAGATAAATCACAGTCTGTTTTATTGTTCTGTTTAATTGATTCTTTTGTCTTTTCAGTTATTTAGGTATTTGAAATGTTTTGTAATATCATTTGAAAGATAAATCACGATGTTTTATTGTTCTGTTTAACTAATTCTTTTGAAAGATAAATCTGTTTCATTGATTCTTTAGCTTTTTCAGTTATTTAGTTCTTTGTGTTATTTTTAATATCATTTGAAAGATAAATCTGTTTTATAGTTCTGCTTGATTCTTTTGTTTTTTCAGTTTAGTTTAGTTATTTTTAATATCATTTGAAAGATAAATCTTGTTTTATTGTTCTGATTGGTTGTTTTGCTTTTTCAGTTATTCAGTTATTTTTTGATATCGTTTGAAAGATAAATGTTTTATTGTTCTGCTTGAGTTTTTTGCTTTTTCAGTTTAATTTACTGAGTTATTTTTAACATCATTCGAAAGATAAATCTGTTTTGTTGTTTTGTTTGATTCTTTCACTTTTTCAGTTTAGTTATTTGAGGTTTTTGTCAAATCATTCGAAAGATAACTGACCGTTTTGTTGTTCTGTTTCATTAATTCTTTTTCCATTTTCAGTTATTCATGTATTTGAGGTTTTTGTCAAATCATTTGAAAGATGACTCATTGTGTTATGTACTGGAGGTTTTTGTCAAATCATTTGAAAGATAAATCGTAGTGTGTTTTATTTTTTCTGTTTAACTGATTCTTCTACTTTTTCGATTACTTAGTTGTTGTTGTTGTTGCTTTTACAGCGTTTCATTTCTTTCTTTTCTCTTTTTTTTCCCCCTTTCTTTCTTTTTTTTTGTTTTTGTTTTTGATGTGCATTGCTCTTGCCCACACTGTGCGGGTGGTATGTTGCTGCACAGTCTGCATACTCCACATCCAGCATACATGCTGGGTGTTTTCACGTTTCCACAAGCCAGCAGACACTGGCAATGAATTGCAGGATCTTTAACGTGCGTAACTGCGTGTATACATATACACACACGAAGGGGGTTTAGACACAGGCAGGTCTACACACATGTTGACCTGGGAGATGGAAAAGTTTCCACCCCTTTTATCCACCAGGTGGAGGTAACTCTCCACCCTTTACCCACCAGATGGAGGTAACTCTTTACCCTTTACCCACCAGGTGGAGGTAACTCTCCACCCTTTACCCCCCAGGTGGAGGTAACTCTCCACCCTTTACCCACCAGGTGGAGGTAACTCTCTACCCTTTTCCCATCAGATGGAGGTAACTCCCCACCCTTTACCCACCAGGTGGAGGTAACTCTCCACCCTTTTCCCACCGGTGGAGGTATTCTCCACCTTTTACCCACCAGGTGGAGGTAACTCTCCATCCTTTTCCCACCATGTAGAGATTTTCACCTTTTACCCACCAGGTGGAGATAACTCTCTACCCTTTACCCACCAGGTGGAGGTAACTCTCCACACTTTACCCACCAGGTGGAGGTAACTCTCCCTCCTCCCTTTACCCACCAGGTGGAGGTATCCAGGCAACATCAAACCCAGGACCTTTGACCATCACACCTGTCGATTCTTTTATCTTAACCCTTCGACTCCCTGCACTCTATCCATCCACCACCTGCAAAAACGTTTGCTCTTTTGACTCCCTCACCCTATCCACCAGCCTCCTGCAGGAAGCTAGTGGATAGGGGTGAAGGAATCAAAGGGTTAAGTTTTTTGCTTTGCTAGCGTGGTTGACGATGCCGGATGCTGGTGGACAGGGTGAGGGAGTCAAAAGGTTTTTGCTGTGGTAGACAACGCAGGATGCTGGTGGATAGGGTGAGGGAAGCAAAGGGTTTCGCTTTTTGCTTTGCTAGCATGGTTGATAATGCTGGATGCTGGTGGACAGGGTGAGGGAGTCAAAAGGTTTTTGCTGTGGTACACAATGCAGGATGCTGGTGGATAGGGTGAGGGAAGCAAAGGGTTTCGCTTTTTGCTTTGCTAGCATGGTTGATAATGCTGGATGCTGGTGGACAGGGTGAGGGAGTCAAAGGGTTAAGTATTTGCTTTGCTAGCATGGTTGACAATGCTGGACGCTGGTGGACAAAAAGGTTAAGTTCTTGCTTTGACTGACAATGCAGGATGCTGGTAGACAAGGTGTGGGAGTCAATGGGGTTAAAATGACTGAAAATTGTGGGTTACATGGATACACTGAACGTCATGAAAAAAACCCAAGAAACCTTGGGGCGTTGTTGTGGGTAAAACCATGGGATGTTTGTTTTGTCAGGTGTATTGATGTTTATGGGATTGTTAACTATTACACGAGAATAAACGTTAGTGTTCATGAATCCGCTTCTCGCATTGTCCGCCCAGTGGTATTATTTAATGATCTGTGTGCACGCACGTGTGTGTGTGTGTGTGTGTGTTGCGTTTGTGTGTGTGTGTGTGTTGTGTTTGTGTGTGAGTGTGTGTTGTGTGAGTGTGTGTTGTGTGTGTGAGTGTGTGTGTGTGTGTATGTGTGTGTTGTGTGTTTCTGTGTGTGTTGTGTGTGTGTGTGTGTGTGTGTGTGTGTGCAATTCAACTGCATGAACACACACACACACACACACACACCGTACTCACGCCCAGACAGATGGTACAATTCAATTTCGCACACACACACACACGTACAAACATACGCAAACATGCCTTCATCAGACTCAAAATCTTGAAAAGGTCATCCATTTCAATTGCAAATGCACAAACATCATCTTTATTGGACTAAAACAAAGATTAATTTCAATTCCCCATCATCCATGCATTATCTCACTGTAAATCTTGTAGCAAGCTTTACATAAACACTGCTACACATTACACTACACACACACACACACTACACACAGCTGGGTACAATGTATTACTCTTCCTCACCTGCTCTGTCCCTTGTGGCAAATATCGGAGATGATACGTCAATGCTGCGTTTTCTTGCCGGTAGGACCAGAAATTTTAAACACCTCTGTCACCACATACTCATGTGTATCTCGCTCTTCTAACATATATACACTTCAGTAGTTAACCTTCTGACTCCCTCAGTGTATCCACCAACAGCAAAAACATAACCCTCTGACTTTCTCACTCAATCCATCACCTTTCTGCAGGAAGCTGGTGGATATGGTGATGAAGTCAGAGTTAAGTTTATGCTGAGCTAGCATGGTTGACAATGCAGGATGCTGGTGGACAGGGTGGGAGAGTCAAAGGTTTAATCATTATCACTAGTCTCTCCTAACACACACCCACACACACTCCCTCACCCATCCACACACACACACTCTCCCCCTCACACACACTCTCACACAACACACACTCTCACCCACCCACACACCACACTCTCTCTCACACACATTCACACACACACTCTCACACATATACACACTCTCACCCACCCACACACACTCTTTCTCACACACACACACTCTCACCCACACACACACGCTCTCTTTCTATCTCTCACACACACACACTTTCTCTTTCTCTCTCACACATACACACATGCGCGCGCACACTCACACACACTCTCTCTCTCTCACACAAACACACACACACTCTCTCTCTCTCTCTCACACACACACACACACACACACACTCACACAAACACATTCTATCCAGTGTTCATTCCTTCAATAATGCATCGTGATCGTGTACGAAGATACACACTGAATAAATTCCACAAACTTACACACATAACTGACACATATACAAAAATACTCATATATTAACACACTTATAAATTCCACAAACTTACACACATAACTGACACATATACAAAAATACTCATATATTAACACACATATAAATTCCACAAACTTGAAGACATAAGTGACACATACGAAAGTATTCATATATTTCAAAAACTTGTACTCACGAAATCTACAACCAGTTTCACAATTACTTTTGCAAACTTGCACACATAAAGTGACATTCATGACATACTTTGCAAACTGATGTATGACATTCACAATATATTTTGCAAACTTGCACACACAACATTCACAACATATTTCCCAAATTTGCACAAATAAAGTGACATTCACAACATATTTCCCAACTTGCACACATAAAGTGACATTCACAATGTACTTCACTCATTTGAACACATATTAACCCTTTGACTCCCGCAGCCTATCTGCCAACTGCAAAAACTTAACTCAATCGAGTCGCAGTCTTCAGGGTCATTCTGCCCCTCAATTCTGAGGATTTTTAGCACATTTTAAAAAAATACAGAAAAACAACCAAATAAAGTAGACAAACAAAGTAAAGTGATACAGAAAGACCAGGATTAGATCTTTACAAATAATATTACTTTATTTATGGTATTCCGTGTACTTGTAAATGATGAGGTATCCAAAGGGGGTAATTTTTTTGTTTTGATGGATATGAACACACACTGTGACACAGTTTTAGATGAAGTCCAGAACATGATTTCCATGCCATGGATGTTTCAAATCACAAGATTACTGGTAGTTGTCACTTTTTGTGTACAGTTGCTCCAGAGCACAAAATATTTACAGAATTGTGAGGTTCGACTTGCTTTCCTTGACGCCATTTGCGAAATTCGCATGTTGTGGTAGCGCTGAAAAAAGGCTACTGTTGTCGTTGTTTCACATTGCCACAGTCTAAGGTAAATAAATGCTGTAAACATACCCTAGTTGAGGTTCCCAGTGAGTTTTCCCTATAACTGACGCTTCTGACGTAAAAAAAACAACAACAAATGTCCGCCGTCGATAAATCGACGTCACGTATCCAAGCAGTAAACGGAAGTGACGGAGATTTTCTTCCGGCACGAAGCGATTGAGTTAACCCTTTGATTCACTCATCCTTTCTGCTAGCTTCCTGCGGGAATCAAAGGGTTAGGTTTTTGCTTTGCTAGCACGGTTGGCAATGCAGGATGCTGATGGACTGGGTGCAAGAGTCACAGGGTTAAGCGACATATACGGTATCCGTACACTTCACAAACTTGTACACGCATGACATTTACAATCATTTGTGACCTCCCAGTCCCACCACGAAATCAGTCTTAACTAGCATTTTGGGCTTTTTGAGATATACATATCACTGGAAAAAGTGTACATTCTGCTGATTATTTTGGTACTTGAATAAAGCTTGTACTCCAAAAAACGTAGAAGTTATGTATGTTTAAAGTCATTAAGTTGTATGACGGCCATTTTGAGAAAACGGCCTCTAAAGTTTTTGTGTGCTCTCCTATACATTTTCCTTAAATTTCTTTATGTGGTGGCTTTGACCCAGTTTGTTTCTGATTTTAGCTGTCATTATCTGAAAGGTGCAGCAAAGAGCTTTCCATCAGTATATTACATGTGCGGGTACTGTACAAGTTTTGGTTCATAATAAGAGACAAAAATAGGTACTTTTGGTAGAAAATGGCGTTCTTTCTGCTGCAATCAGTGCATTAAAATACCATTTTAAATTGATTAATATTTTTTCAAGAAAAAAGTTTGTGTGGGGGATAGATTATAGTCTACAGAAATCAATTCTGAGAAAAAGTCAAAACACCCCAGATAGACCCTCAGTCACCTTTTCAGCTCCTAGTGCTGTTCGACTGACTGCGGGTTAAGACAAATTTCGTGGTGGGAGGTCACATTTTGCAAACTGGCACACACAACACAATTCACAAACTTGCACACAGAAAAGACATTACCAATGTGTATTAATACTAAAGGCTCTCACCAATAAATGTACACCTCTGTATACATTCACTTCACCAAAACACCCACAAAATTGAAATCAAACATCAGTAGATCAAACATCAGTAAATCATAACTATCTGTGAAACAGTTCAAAGAAATATATGTATGTACACTTACCTATGCCTCGCCTGGTTTATCATTTACTTGACAATATATTTCCACACACATGAATCCCCAAAACCAACATTTTGAGAAAATGATAAAACGCTGAGGCAAATTAGTAACGTGTGCGTGTACACGCACTCAGGCAAATTAAATCACATGCACGCAGAAACGCGCGTGTGCTCACACACACACACACACAAATAGTTAATCAAATAACTTGCGTAAGCACACACACACACACACGCACACACACACACACAGTCAATTACATACGCGCATGCTCACACTCTCTATTCTGTCTCATGCACACGCACACACACACACTCCAAATATCTCCAAAAATATAACCCAAAACAAAACCAATCAAAAACCACACACACACACACAAAAACTCTCTCAAAAAAAAAACACCATCACACAAGTGAAGAAGTTTATCGGTGGTAGTGGGAGTGGGTTGCTGGTGGGGGGTGTGGGGGGGAGGAGGGGATTATGTGTATGTGTGCGTGTGTGGGAGGGGTGTGTGTAAGGGAGGTGATGGGTGACAAGACACCACGCCATGACATAACGACCACCCTGGCACAGCTACGGGCACAAACACAGCACGACCAACGAACGCACGAAGGAAGGGCGAGGAGCAAGGGTAGCGACGCCGGTGACCGAACCACAGCGAGAACCGTCAGACAAACCGACCAGCCTCGCCACCTTGTCTGTCGGGCGAGTGTGACGGTAGATCACTAGAAGTTCTGGCACTGCTGCTGTCTCGTCCTGACCTCCCTGCTCTATCGAAGATCGCTGTTTTGTCGCTGGCAGCTGCACACCTCTCTCCCCTGGTACTGAAAGCATGCCGCCACTTTCCTCAAGGTTTAGTTTACACACTTTTCTTCCCTGGCTTCTAGTCATCACACACTTTTCTTCCCTGGCTTCTAGTCATCACACACTTTTCTTCCCTGGCTTCTAGTCATCACACACTTTTCTTCCCTGGCTTCTAGTCATCACACACTTTTCTCCCCTGGCTTCTAGTCATCACACACTTTTCTTCCCTGGCTTCTAGTCATCACACACTTTTCTTCCCTGGCTTCTAGTCATCACACACTTTTCTTCCCCTGGCTTCTAGTCATCACACACTTTTCTTCCCTGGCTTCTAGTCATCACACACTTTTCTCCCCTGGCTTCTAGTCATCACACACTTTTCTTCCCTGGCTTCTATCATCACACACTTTTCTCCCCTGGCTTCTAGTCATCACACACTTTTCTTCCCTGGCTTCTAGTCATCACACACTTTTCTCTCCTGGCTTCTAATCATCACACACTTTTCTCCCTGGCTTCTAATCATCACACACTTTTCTCTCCTGGCTTCTAATCATCACACACTTTTCTCTCCTGGCTTCTAGTCATCACACACTTTTCTCTCCTGGCTTCTAGTCATCACACACTTTTCTCCCGTGGCTTCTAATCATCACACACTTTTCTCTCCTGGCTTCTAGTCATCACACACTTTTCTCCCCTGTCTTCTAGTCATCACACACTTTTCTCCCCTGGCTTCTAATCAATGTCTGTTTTTGCTGTTTTTATTGTTGCTTAATCCTTTGGCTCCCGCACCCTGTCCACCAGCATCATGCACTGCCAGCCATGATAGCAAATCCAAAACAAGTGTCACTGCCCCCGTTCAAGCAAACAGGAACCAGAAAACACGAAAAAAGAATAAGAATGCGTATTCAATACAACAAGACAAGACAGGCGCAAATTTTCAGCCAACTGGCCTTTGTCAAGCATAAAAGATCACAAACAAACACACACCAGGTACAAAAATTTGGAGAAAGAGACTGAAATTTCCCTGCTGCTTCTTCCAGAGTCAGTTTATCCCTTTTCTCACACCGGAAGGAGCAGCAGGGAAGTTTAAGTCTTTTTCTCCTAATTTTTGTATCTGGTGTTTGTTTGTTTGTGATCTTATGCTTGACGAAGGCCAGTTGGCCGAAAATTTGCGCCTGTCTTGTCTGGTTGTATTAAATACGCGTTCTTATTCTTTTTTCGTGTTTTTTCTGGTTCGTGATAGCAAAGTAAAAACTTAACCCTTTGATTGCCTCACCCTATTAACCAGCTTAATGCAGGAAGCTGATGGGTGAGGCAATCAAAGGGTTAAGTTTTAGCAGTTGGTGGATAAGGTGAGGCAATCAAAGGGTTAAGTTTTAGCAGTTGGTGAATAGGGTGAGGCAATCAAAGGGTTAAGTTTTAGTGGTTAGTGGATAGGGTGCGGGAATCAAAGGGTTAAGTTTTAGCAGTTGGTGGATAGGGTGCGGGAATCAAAGGGTTAACTTTTAGCAGTTGGTGGATAGGGTGAGGCAATCAAAGGATTAAGTTTTAGCAGTTGGTGGATAGGGTGCGGGAATCAAAGGGTTAATTTTTAGCAGTTGGTGGATAGGGTGAGGCAATCAAAGGGTTAAGTTTTAGCAGTTGGTGGATAAGGTGAGGCAATCAAAGGGTTAAGTTTTAGCAGTTGGTGGATAGGGTGCGGGAATCAAAGGGTCAAAGCCCAGCCAACTGGGCACAGCCATACCAGGGCCATAACCACCTCAACATATCTTTGAAACTTAAAAAAAAAAAAGTTAAAAGAAAAACTGGAAAAGAAAATTAGATGCATGTATCAATACAATTGCGCACGTAATCTAAGGATATGTTCCTGGAGTTGACCACCCTATCCGTTTATCACCAGGCGGTAAAAACAATTAATACAAATGTATAAAAATATCTAAGGAAACTAAAACATTTACAAAAACCGGCCTAAATTACCTAATGCTGCTTCTGCACAGCACATTTCCTTAGAGCCAAAACTGCAGTCAACACACATGCCCAACTATCAATCCTAAAATAAAGTATGTAAAGCTTTAGTGAACACATACAGGTGAATGGACAGACAGACGGACAGACGAACACACACACATACACACACACACAGACGGACAGACACAGACAGAGGGGCAGACCAACAAGACAGACAAAGAGCAAGACACAGAGAATGAGACAGACAGCGGGACAAATGGACAGACAGACAGAGAGCAAGATACAAAGAATCAGACAGACAGACAGACAGACGCACGCGTCACACTGACTACTGACCCTCCTTCGTGCAGAACGTCTGAAGTGGTGCATGATAAACCACAGCATCTGCCCGTCAATCATCTCCGGCTCGTGACTCCGATCTTTCTCCCGGTCACGCTTGTTTTTGCGCTTTTGCTGTTATGAACAGACACACACACACACGTCAGCAACAGTCAAGTCTGCCCTTGATCTTAATCCTTTCACTCCCACACCCTATCCATCAACTGCAAAAACTTCAACCCCCCTGGTTCCCTAACCCTATCTACCAGCTTCCTTTTTTTTTGCTCTGCTAGCATGGTTGACAATGCAGGATGCTGGTGGACAGGGTGAGAGGGTCAAAGGTTAAGTTTTAAGTTTTTGCTTTGATAGCATTGCTGGCAATGCAGGATGCTGGTGGACAGGGTGAAAGAGTCAAAGGTAAAGTTTTTGCTTTGTTAGCATTGCTGACAATGCAGGATGCTGGTGGACAGGGTGAGAGGGTCAAAGGTTAAGTTTTTACTTTGTTAGCATTGCTGACAATGCAGCATGCTGGTGGACAGGGTGAAAGAGTCAAAGGTAAAGTTTTTGCATTGCTGGCAATGCAGGATGCTGATGGACAGGGTGAGGGGGTCAAAGGTAAAGTTTTTGCTTTGTTAGCATGGCTGACAATGCAGGATGCTGGTGGACAGGGCGTGAAAGTCAAAGATTAAGTTTTTTGCTTTGTTAGCATGGCTGACAATGCAGGATGCTGATGGACATGGCGTGAAAGTCAAAGATTAAGTTTTTGCTTTGTTAGCATGGCTGACAATGCAGGATGCTGGTGGACAGGGTGAAAGAGTCAAAGGTAAAGTTTTTGCATTGCTGGCAATGCAGGATGCTGATGGACAGGGTGAGGGGGTCAAAGGTAAAGTTTTTGCTTTGTTAGCATGGCTGACAATGCAGGATGCTGGTGGACAGGATGAGCGAGTCAAAGATTAAGTTTTTGCTTTGTTAGCATTGCTGACAATGCTGGATGCTGATGGACATGGCGTGAAAGTCAAAGATTAAGTTTTTGCTTTGTTAGCATTGCTGACAATGCAGGATGCTGGTGGACAGGATGAGCGAG
Source organism: Monoplex corrugatus (assembly GCA_030674185.1). Taxonomy (NCBI): domain Eukaryota; kingdom Metazoa; phylum Mollusca; class Gastropoda; order Littorinimorpha; family Ranellidae; genus Monoplex; species Monoplex corrugatus. The sequence continues at coordinate 17,734,707 of JAPXFY010000034.1, forward strand.
TCAAAGATTAAGTTTTTGCTTTGTTAGCATTGCTGACAATGCTGGATGCTGATGGACATGGCGTGAAAGTCAAAGATTAAGTTTTTGCTTTGTTAGCATTGCTGACAATGCTGGATGCTGATGGACATGGCGTGAAAGTCAAAGATTAAGTTTTTGCTTTGTTAGCATTGCTGACAATGCTGGATGCTGATGGACAGGATGAGCGAGTCAAAGATTAAGTTTTTGCTTTGTTAGCATTGCTGACAATGCTGGATGCTGATGGACATGGCGTGAAAGTCAAAGATTAAGTTTTTGCTTTGTTAGCATTGCTGACAATGCTGGATGCTGATGGACAGGATGAGCGAGTCAAAGATTAAGTTTTTGCTTTGTTAGCATTGCTGACAATGCTGGATGCTGATGGACATGGCGTGAAAGTCAAAGGTAAAGTTTTTGCTTTGTTAGCATTGCTGACAATGCTGGATGCTGATGGACAGGGTGAGGGGGTCAAAGGTAAAGTTTTTGCTTTGTTAGCATTGCTGACAATGCTGGATGCTGATGGACAGGATGAGCGAGTCAAAGATTAAGTTTTTGCTTTGTTAGCATTGCTGACAATGCTGGATGCTGATGGACAGGATGAGCGAGTCAAAGATTAAGTTTTTGCTTTGTTAGCATTGCTGACAATGCTGGATGCTGGTGGACAGGATGAGCGAGTCAAAGATTAAGTTTTTGCTTTGTTAGCATTGCTGACAATGCTGGATGCTGGTGGACAGGATGAGCGAGTCAAAGATTAAGTTTTTGCTTTGTTAGCATTGCTGACAATGCTGGATGCTGATGGACAGGGTGAGGGAGTCAAAGGTAAAGTTTTTGCTTTGTTAGCATTGCTGACAATGCTGGATGCTGATGGACAGGATGAGCGAGTCAAAGATTAAGTTTTTGCTTTGTTAGCATTGCTGACAATGCTGGATGCTGATGGACAGGATGAGCGAGTCAAAGATTAAGTTTTTGCTTTGTTAGCATTGCTGACAATGCTGGATGCTGGTGGACAGGATGAGCGAGTCAAAGATTAAGTTTTTGCTTTGTTAGCATTGCTGACAATGCTGGATGCTGATGGACAGGGTGAAAGAGTCAAAGATTAAGTTTTTGCTTTGTTAGCATTGCTGACAATGCTGGATGCTGGTGGACAGGGTGAAAGAGTCAAAGATTAAGTTTTTGCTTTGTTAGCATTGCTGACAATGCTGGATGCTGATGGACAGGGTGAAAGAGTCAAAGATTAAGTTTTTGCTTTGTTAGCATTGCTGACAATGCTGGATGCTGGTGGACAGGGTGAAAGAGTCAAAGATTAAGTTTTTGCTTTGTTAGCATTGCTGACAATGCTGGATGCTGGTGGACAGGGTGAAAGAGTCAAAGATTAAGTTTTTGCTTTGTTAGCATTGCTGACAATGCAGGATGCTGGTGGACAGGGTGAAAAAGTCAAAGATTAAGTTTTTGCTTTGTTAGCATTGCTGACAATGCAGGATGCTGGTGGACAGGGTGAAAGAGTCAAAGATTAAGTTTTTGCTTTGTTAGCATTGCTGACAATGCTGGATGCTGATGGACAGGGTGAAAGAGTCAAAGATTAAGTTTTTGCTTTGTTAGCATTGCTGACAATGCTGGATGCTGATGGACAGGGCCTGGGAATCATGGCCCTATGACAAACCAACCGTCTACAAAACTCTGCCCTTCCCCTACACCCCAAGGGTCGAACCTACAACTCCTGTGTTAGCTGCTTAGCACTCTATTCAATAAGCTAAAGGGGCCGCAAAGCATGGTGTAGGATAACAGTGAATGGGGTACATAACAGTGTGGCTTTCCAGGATGAGAAATTTGGGAAAAACTGCGGTCTGTTACTAGTAGTACTGTTTAAAGACCTGGTGACTACGCACAGCTGTATCATGGTTAACCATCTCAAAACGTGCATAACACCTCATTGGAAATAAAATGAACAAAATGGGTTACATGTATCAAAGCATTCATGCATATAATATAAGGACATGCTCCTGGTGCTGACCATTATGCCCAACTTATCATCAAGGGGTTTACAATATACAAACTTGAACACTACTGTAAATATACTTATGTACACTAATACATATACAAAATCTGGTCTAAAGTACCAACAATTGCTTCTGCGCATAACACTTCCAAAAATACAGTTAATATATGTACCCATCATCAATGCCTGTGCACATCCCATTTACTTAACGGCCAAACATGCAGTTACTATATTTGACCTGCCAGCATGAAAATGAGTCTTAACTCACATTTTGGGTATACTGAGATATACATATCACTGGAAAGTGAACATTCTGCTTATTTTGGTACTTGAATAAAGCTTGTACTCAAAAAAATGTAGACGTTATGTATTTTAAATTCATTAAGTTGTATAATGGCCATTTTGAGAAAACGGCCTCTAAAGTTTTTATGTACTCTCCTACACATTTTCCTAAAATTTCTTTATTTGGAGGCTTTGACCCAGTTTGTTTCTAATTCTAGCTGTCATTATCTGAAAGGTGCACCAAAGAGCTTTCTGTCAGTATATATTACATGTGTGGGTTCTGTACAGGTTACAATTCACAATAAGAGACAAAAGTTGGTACTTTTGGTAGGAAACTGCACTCTTTCTACTGCGATCGGTGCATTAAAATATCATTTTAAATTAATAATATTTAAAAAAAATAAAAAAAATTCTGTGGGGATTATAGTCCACAGAAATCACTTTTGAGAAAAAGTCAAAACACCCAAGATAGACCCTCAGTCACCTTAAGACCGAATTGGTGGTGGGAGGTCACATATGTACCCAATTACCAATCTAACAGGATGAGTGTAAAGCTTTACAGAACACATACAGGTAAATGGACCAGCAAAGCAGAAAATAAAAAAAGGATGAGATGACAGAAAGCAAAGGAGCAAGGCAGAAATAAAGAGAGTGACAGAAAAGAGGAAATTTCTAGTACAGAATTTCCAGAAGGTGGGGATACTGTATACAGTGAAAGAACCCCTGGCATATCCACAGGGAGCGAAAACAGGGGAACACTGATAGAAAGTATATGAGCATTAAAAAATGTTTATCTAGCAAACATTCAGTCGGTAACACAATCATCATTATATGCAGGAATCTGTTGGACAGATGGGCAGAGCGAAAAGGAGATTCATTTCACAACCTACCATGGATAGGCCTCCCAGCCTGGTGGGGTTGGGTGCTGTCGGGGCCCAGATCTTGACGTCATGATCCAGACCGCTGGTGGCCAGGACCGGGGCGAAGGGATGGGGTTCCAGCACATTCACCTGTCAACCACAGCAACCAGACATCATCATCATCATGGTTTGAATGAAAGTGATGACGGCAAGCGTTCAATCAACTATACGAACGCATGAGAACACGTAATTCACAAAACAAGACAGGCACACATTTCTGACCAACTGGACTTGACAAATATGCACAAATCATCGTCATCATCATCATCATCGTCATGTTTCTTGCCACAAGTCCTTGGCGATCATGGCCCTCCATACAAATCCACCTTCTGTTGCAACAAGTGTTTCTCCTACCCTTTCTGTCCCCTCCCATTCTGCAACTAAAGTCTAGTATTTTCTCCCCGAGTCTACCTGGTGTTCTTTTTCCCTCTAGCTTTCCTGTTGTGACTAGGTGCTCATATGTTTACATCCCAGCCGAATACTAAGGTTTAAGATAAAAGACACCAGTTAAAAATCTTGCTCACTGTTAACCTTTCAAGTCTAAAATGCAATTAAACAAAAACAGCCGCAAAATCATATCAGGTGAAATCTATTGATCTATTGTAAAAACCGGAAAATCGCATCAGGAGGTACATCTCGGAAGAGGTTCTTTTAGGGGTCCGCCATGTAGTGCTTTTGTCTCACATTGTACAAGTCCCAGCAATACTAGGATGCTCAAATTTCTCTTGCTCCACAAAATGTCCTATAAATGTTGCTTATCTTTTCTTAAGGCAGAAACAAAGAGCGACAGAAAAGAGGAAATTTCTAGCACAGAATTTCCAGGCGGTGGGGACAATATTCATACTGAAAGAGCCCCTGGCATCTCCACACAGATACTTGATATATGTGGCATCTCCACACAGATACTTGATATATGTGGCATCTCCACACAGATACTTGATATATGTGGTATCTCCACACAGGTATTTGATATATGTACCCAATTATCACTTTAAGACAAAGTATGTAAGGCTTTACTGAACACATACACCATTAAGGCAGAAAATGACAGGAAGAAATGACAGAAAGCAAAGGAACAAGGCAGAAACAAAGTGACAGAAAAGAGGAAATTTTCAGCACAGAATTTCCAGAAGGTGGAGATACTATTTATAACGAAAGAGCTCCCCCCACCCCCACAGGGGGCAGCAGACACACCACAACACAAACACATCACAAAACAAAGTACACTACTTACCACTCCACACTCGTCCGCCTTCATGAACTGCACAACCTGCTCTGTGTCCTTGTCCCACAAAAACACATGGCCACAGTCACTGCCGCTCACGATGAACTCACTCCGTGGTCCGTAGAAACTGACCCCTTTCACTGCCAACACAACATCACATCAACATATATGTGTGTGTGTGTGTGTGTGTGTGTGTTCTGTGTGTGTGTGTCTCTGTGTGGTGTGTGTGTATGTGTCTGCGTGTGTGTGTGTGTGCGCACGAGCGTGTGTGTGTGTGTGTGTGTGTGTGTGTGTGTGTGTGTGTGTGTGTGTGTGTGTGTGAGTGTGCGTGCACACGAACATTAGGTGCATATGTGTACAAATGTGACTCTGTGTGTGTGTGTGTGTGTGTGTACACGTTTGTGTGTTTCGGTATCATGCTCTGCGTGCGTGCATGTATGTGTGTGCATGCATCACACTCTGTGCCTATGCGTGTATGTGTGCGCACACGCTGTGACTCTGTGTGTGTGTGTGCGCGTGCACAAACATGTATGTGTACATATGTGCGCAAACGTGAGTGTGTGTGTATGTGCGGGTGTGTGTGTGCACACATCAATGCATATACATATGCATGTGTATATATGCGCATATGTGCATGCATGTATGTGTATGAGTGAGTGTATACACACACCTGTAGCATTGTTGCGATGTCCAATGTAGCGGTGTGCGTAGTTCGCTCCATCCGAATGGCTGTTGTTGAACAGGTAAATGTCTTCATCGTTGTAGCTGCCCAAGATTTCTTTAACACACGCAAGTCAAAACAGACACTGTTAAACAGGTAAAATCCTTGTCGTTGTAGCTGCCCAAGATTTCTTTAACAGACGCAAGTCAAAACAGACACTGTTAAACAGGTAAAATCCTTGTCGTTGTAGCTGCCCAAGATTTCTTTAACAGACGCAAGTCAACACATACACTGTTAAACAGGTACATATTCTTGTCGTTGTAGGTACCCAAGATTTCTTATAACACACAAGTCAACACATACATTGTTAAACAGGTACATATCTTTTTCGTTGCAGCTGCCCAATATTTCTTCAACATATGCTAGTCATTGTTACTGTTATTGCTGTTTAAAGCCCAGCTGACTGTGCAAAGCCATATCAGGGATATAACCATCTCAGAAAGTACACAATACCTCACTGGAAAAAAATGGAAAAGAAAATTAAGTACACGTATCAATGCATTCGCGCACATAATCTAAGGACATGCCCCCGGATTTAAAAGACATACCTGAATACATATTAAAACATAACTAAGGACACCAAAACATATAAAAATGGCCCTAGATTACTTAAAATTGCTTTCACACAACACATCTCCTTGGAGCCAAAATATGCTCAATATGTGTACTCAAATACCAATACTAAGAGAAAGCCTGTAAGACTCTATCAAACACATACAGGTGACTGGACCAGCAGAAAATGATAGGAAGAAATGACAGAAAGTAAAGGAGGAAGAAAGAAACAAAGCGTAAGAGAAAAGAAGAAATTTCTAGCACAGAACTTCCAGCAGGTGGGGATACTATTTATGCTGAGAGTCCCTGGCATCCCCATGGGGAAAATGTGGACTATGTGATCGTCTCACAAAACAGCTCAAGTTCTCCATGCTCCACTAAAAAGTCTGATTTCTGTGATGTGCAGTGAGTATACAAGAGTTTGGAAAATAGAGATGTACAAGAACAATTAACAATAATAATACTAATAACAATGATAATAACAATAGTAATATCAGTTACACTACTACTACTGCTACTACTACTACCCTTTATTATCATTGTAATCATTATACTACTACTCATAATAATTATTATACTAATAATGATGCTAATAGTGACAATAATAACGTTAATCATCAAGATCACAATAATAATAGTATTAATGATAATAACAATGATAGTGATAATAATAACAACAAAAACATCAATATTAATAATAAATAATAATGATAATTAGTAGTAGTAGTAGCAATAGTCATAGTAGAAGCAGCAGCAGCAGTAGTAATAGTAGTACCAGTAGTAGTAAACATCTTTACCTGACCATAATTTTCAGAAGACCGTAGACATATGCAACTGTAATTTTCCTGGTGTTGTTTTAATTTTCTGAGAATTTCTCAGATTCTTAACGAAAAAAGAAAAACCAACCACTTTTTTTATTCAGCTGCTGAACAAAATGTTCACTGCTATTACTTATTGGCACAGATACAGAAACTCCATGATCCAACAAACCCATCTTGTGACGTTTGAGTCGGGTTTTGTAGACCAGTATGTAGTCGGGAAAAGATCAGACATCTCACCCTTGATCTGTATCAGTGTATGGAATTTTACCTGTCTCACCTGTTGGAGTCACCAGGTTCAGTGTTGGTCGCTGCACTCTATGACAAAGCTACTCTCCTCCAAATAGCTCTGTCTTGACTTCTGTGGATAACTTCAAGGGTGCAACTTAGAAAAAGTAAAAAAACTGAAAGGGGTCCTATGGCCGGCAGAGTCCCGTATGGGCGGTCTTGGGGGCTATGCCCCCCAGACGCTGAAGCTTTTTCAAAAAACGGATTTTCCGTTTCTGACTCTTTTGAAAAAACGGATTCCATTGTCAAACGGAAAAAGATGCACCCATGTAACTTCTTGAATAATTAGGCCACGTTCTCAATGTATGAGATTGGAGGTCTGCCTTTCTTCCTCCATTTTTCCTTAAAAAATGGTTGCCACGAAGTCCGTGTTCTTGCTATGTGACACATGGCCAATGTATTTTAGTTTTCTCTTGGTGATGTCTGCTTGTAATTTTCTGGTGATATCAAGTTCTTCCAGGACACTTTCATTACTTCTTCTGTCCGTCCATTTGACACGTAGTAGTCTCCGATAAAACCAAATCCCTACTGCACTCAATTCTTCTGCAATCAGTTTTTCTGAGAGTCCAGGCTTCACAGCCATAAATCATGACTGGCCAGATTAAACAATTTTAAAGTTTCATTTTCAGACCATTTGGTATGCTTCTGTCTTTCCAGACGTTGTTGAGTTGGACCATTTTTTGCTTTGCTATTCCAATTCTTGTTTTGATGTCTTTACAGCAGGTCCATCATCAGTTTTACAGAACCAAGATATTTAAAATCTTTAACATTTTCTACAGGAACTTTATTAATTAAGATGTCATGATTGTTTTCAGTGTCTTTGCCTCTAGCATGTAGCAATTTTGTTTTCTTGGTGTTCAAATTTAGGCCAGCCTTTTTGCCTGCTGCATCTATCCTGTACAGAATTCTTTTTATGCTGGTAATGTTGTCTGCTAATAGTGCAGTATCATCAGCATGGCTCAGGTTTATAAGTTTTCCCCCCTCCTTTTTGCCCATGCAATATTTCTATTTTTAAAAGACCCATTCCATATACTGATACAGTGTATGAAATCTTTAAAAAAAAAAACACACAAAAAACCAGTCACACAGATGTCCGTCTCTTCACTTCTTCTGAGTCTCTATTCCCTCCCTTGCTTGGTCCTGCCTAGGCCATCTGCACGTTCAATCTGACGAACTCTCACATGATCCAGATCCCTGACAGGGAACTCCGGGGAACAAAAATACAGGTAAACCGTATCACTCACCTGTGCCGTTGTAGTTGTAGCACGCACATGTCACGTTGGCCTTGAGACTGCTGTTGACCTGAAACATCCACCGCTCAAGTTGTTACAAATCTGCCCTGTGTTGAAGACCATTCATACAGCTCACACATTTCTGATTCTGTCTGCAATTATCTTACTGTCTCTCTTCTGTTAACCCCTTGACTCCCACACCCTGTCCACCAACGTCCTGCATTGTGAATCAGGCTATCAAGGCAAAAACTTAACCCTTTGACTCCCTCACCCTGTCCACCAGCATCCCACATTGTGAATCAGGCTACCAAGGCAAAAACTTAACCCTATGACTCCCTCACCCTGTCCACCAGAATCCTGTATTGTGAATCAGGCTAGCAAAGCAAAAACTTAACCCTCTGACTCCTGCACCCTGTCCACCAGCATCCTGCATTGTGAATCAGGCTAGCAAAGCAAACATTTAACCTTATGACTTCCTCATCCTATCCACCAGCTTTTTGCAGGAAGCTGGTGGATAGGGTGAGGGAGTCATAAGATTAAGTTTTTGCAGTTGGTAGATAAGGTGCAGGAGTCAAAGGGTTAAAAAAATGTGTGCATAAGTGATGAAAGGGTTTAAAGTTGAACCCTTTGACTCTCACACCCTATCTACCAACTGCAAAAACTTGACCCTTTGACTCCCTCACCCTAGTACCAGCTTCCTGCAAAAACTTGACCCACTGACTCCCTCACCATCTCAACCAACTTCCTTGCAGGAAGCTGGTGGATAGGGTGAGGGAATCAAAGGATTACGTTTCTGCTTTGCTGGCATGATTGACAATTCATGAAGCTGGTGGACAGGGTGAGGGAATCAAAAGGTTAAGTTCTTGCTTTGCTAGCATGATTCACAATGCAGGAAGCTGGTGGACAGGGAGAGGGAATCAAACAGTAAAGGCGTTTGATTTGCCAGCATGGTTGAAAATGCAGGCTGCTGGTGGACAGGGTATAGGAGTCAAAGGGTTAAGTTTTAGCTTTGCTAGCATGGCTGACAATGCAGGCTGCTGGTGGATAAAAGGCTAAAAGCCAAAAGCATCAAGAAACTGGTGGGTTGGGCCACATTTCAAAGCCCTGCCACGGCAATAGCTTTTGGGCAGAGATCAAGGCGTCTGCCAGATAATTATTGCAGATCTGGGTGAATCGCATACAGAAAATTGTTTCAAGTGTGATGACATCCCTTCTGAACAACTTTCAAACAAAAACAATTGTAAAATGCTAAACGAATGAAATAAAACTAACAAAAAAATAAAGTGAAATAAAACAAAGTAAAATTGTTAAAAAAAACAAGGAGTGAAAGGGTGAAATGAAGCAAAGAAATGTTTCCTTCTTTCTCTCCTCCCTTTCCAAGTGTGAAAATCATTTTGGATTAGCCACGTGTACACACACCGCACACCACGCACATGTACACACACACACACACACAGAAAGAAAAAAAGAAAGAAAAGCAGGTTCATGCACCACGTACCAAATGTTCAGGGCAATACTTCTTCACAATGCCATCATTTGTGTCCTGAAAACAAGTTGAAAAACAGACAACTATTATCAATAGCATCCACAAACATACTCAGATACACAAAATGTGTTCACACACACACACACACACACACACAAACCACCACCACCACCATTTTTATAGAATCACAAACACACACACCAGCGCCACCACTACCATCATTTTTATAGAATCAAACACACACATACACACACACACACACACACACACACACACACATAAACACACAAACAACAACAACAATGGCCCAGCACTGCCGCCACCACCACCACTTTTACAGAATGAGTTCCAACATTTGAGATACTGAATCAGGATATTTAAAGATCTTGATTTAGCATACAATATACTGGTACAATATACTAGTAGACATATATCTACAATTTTTCTGTTGAGTGTAATCCCACATGCCCAAATTAACCATGAAATCATGAAGGGAGACAATTTCAGTCAAGAAAATGTTTTAAAAAAGGAAATTTCAGTCCAGAAATTTTCTCTGTTATATAAAAAAAAAAAAAAAAAATCAGCTTTAGTCATCATTTTTTAAGTCAGAAATATCATGACATATTTACAAACGATGTATCAACAAGAAGGCTTACCGGATTTATTCTTCGTTTGTCATACACTCTGAAAGAGAGAACAGAATAAGACATCAGTCATCATACTGTTGTTATTTCTGTTTAAAGCCCAGCCGACTGCCTAGAGCCATATCAGGGCTACAACCATTTCAAAACACAATATTTCAACAGGAAAAAAACAAGGAAAAGAAAATTAAGTACACATATCAATAAATTTGTGCACATAATCTAAGGAGATGCCTCTGTCATTGACCACTCTTGTCCAATTTACCATACACAGGATTTAAAAACCATACATGAATACAAATTTAAACGTAACCAAGGACACTAAAACATATATAAAAACAGGCATAAATTACCTAAAATCGCTTCCGCATATCTCATTTCTCTAGAACCCAAAGTGCACTCAACACATGTACCCAATTATCAATCCTAAGAGAAAGTAAGTAAGACTTTATTGAACACATACAGGTGAATGGACCAGCAAGGCAGAAATAGATAGGAAGAAATGACAGAAAGCAAACGAACAAGGCAAAACCAAAGAGAGCGACAGAAACGAGGAAATTTCTAGCACAGAATGTCCAGAAGGTGGGGATATACTTATACTGAAAGACACCCCCAGCACCTTGTCTTGTTATATCAAATACGCGTTCTTATTCTTAAAAAACAAACACACAAACAAACAACAAACAAGTGCCTGTCTTGTCTTAATATATTAAAAGGAAATTTTCCTTCTAAAATTACGTTTAATCTAACATACTTACCGTGGCTCACAAATGCAATAAGCGGCAGCGGTTTGCCAATAAGCGGCAGCGGTTTGCCAATTCTGCCTCGTAACAATAAAGTCCGAAGGGACAGTAACTCTGAGAGTGTCTACGTCTTGCGCATGCGCAGGTGCTCTTCCTCTTTTCGAGGAGACCTTGACCTTGACCCTGACTGTGGCTAGAAGGAACCAGGAAGGCGGGGAGGTCGGGAGGGACTCTGCGTGAGCCACAGTAAGTATGTTAGATTAAACGTAATTTTAGAAGGAAAATTTCCTTTTAATTACACATACTATACCGTGGCTCACAAATGCAGAATAGCACTACCCGGATGGAGGGCTTACCTGGTTAACGCCTGGAGGAATGGCAGGAGTCAGGGCGTGTGGCTGAGATGGGGTGTTGGGCCACCACAGCGGAAGCGATACCCCTGGACCCATCTTCGCGCAGACGGGAGACGTCGCGCAGGTAGAACTGGATGAAAGTGCCCGGGGAACGCCAGTACGCGGCGTCTAGGACGTTTTGGATGCTGGCATTGTGGATGACTGCCAGCGAAGAAGCCCATGCTCTGATCTCATGGGGCCTTGGGGAGAAGACAGCTAGCTCGGCGCTCGACCTGGCATACGCAGCCTTGATGACTTCCCTCAGCCATCGAGAGATGGACGTGCGTCTAATGTCCTTTCTATAGTTTTCGTTGTAAGAGAGAAAAAGGTGGCGCCGCTGCTGGCGAGAAGATTTCGTCCGTTTTCTGTACGCTCGCAGTGCGCGAACCGGGCAGAGAGTGCGATTCTCGTCGTCCGGAGCGAGGATAGACGTGAGGGGATGGATGTGGATGGCCGGCGAAGGAGAACCTGGAGACTGGTTCTTGGCCAAGAATTCCGGGAGTAGGCGGAGAGACATCGAGCCATCAGGTTCGAGAGCAACATCTCCGGGGAGACCACTAAGGGCGTGCACTTCGCTGCAGCGCCTCCCCGATGCGAGAGAGACGAGAAAGGCCGTCTTGAAAGAGAGGAACTTCAGGGAACACTCCCTGATGGGTTCGTAAGGGGGGAGTCTAAGGGATGAGAGGACGAGAAAGAGATCCCACGCCGGGGTTCGGCGGGGGTTCCTGGCTTCCTGGAGAGAAGCCCCTCTGACGAGATTCCGCAATAGAGGATCGTGCTCAAAGGACGGACCACCCAACTGACGGATGGTGGTGCAGATGGCCGCCCTGTGGACCTTCACTGAGGATGCGGAAAGCTTTTTCTCTGTGGACAGAAAGCCGAGGTAGTTGGCCAACTGCAAGCGAGAGGGTGAATGGGGTGACACCTCATTTGAGGTGCACCAAGAGACCCAGCCATTCCAGTGGGCATTGTACACCCCCTGTGTGCCCGGCCTGTGAGCTTGCTGCACAAGGCCGATTACGGCCGGGGACAGGCCTAATGAAGACATCGAGTCCCGCACAGCATCCAGGCGTGAAGGTTTAGAACGTCTGGATTGCCGTGCGGAATGCCTGACCTGGGTTGGAGGATGGAGCGGCTCGATACCGCGAGTTTTAGCGGCGGCACATGGGACAGGTGCAGAAGTTCTGGGTACCATGCCTGTGCTGGCCATTTGGGTGCGACAAGGATTAATGTCGCTGCGTCCTCCCTGGCTTTCCTCAGCACTTTCCCCATAATGGGGAACGGGGGAAAGGCATAGCCGATGAGGTTCGACCATGGAATGGATAGGGCATCTACAGCCCAGGCCGCTGGGTCCGGAACTGGAGAGACGTACAAAGGGAGGCGGTGATTGAACCTGGTGGCAAAGAGGTCCACGTGTGGTTTGAACCATGCTGCCCATACTGGCTCCAGGACTGCATGGACCAGTGTCCATTCCGATGGAAGAATCATGTGGGATCTGCTGAGAGAGTCCGCAAGTATGTTGATCTTCCCCGGGACATGCTTTGCTGAGAGCTGAATCGAGTGTTCCTCGCACCAGATGAGGAGCTGTTCCGCTCTCCGAGACAAGGAGTGGGAGCGGGCGCCCCCTTGCTTGTTGATGTAACAAGCTACTGTGGTGTTGTCCGTGTTGATGCGGACATGTTTTCCCTTCAGAAAGGGGAGAAACTCCCCGAGTGCCAGGCAAACTGCCTCCAGTTCCAACATGTTTATGTGGCAGGGCATGAGGTCGGTCGACCACCGACCTGCGGCTGTCAGCGTGCCGACATGGGCTCCCCACCCGGAGGTGGACGCGTCCGTGAACAAGTGCTCCTGAGGAGGGGGCAGTGTGATGGGGACTCCCTGGGCCAGGCGTGACTGGGAGCGCCATTTGGTCACTGCTGATATGAACCAAGGGCCCAGGTGGACCGGGAGGTCCCATGGCTGAAGCGACTGTGACCAACGCTTCCTGAAGCCGCGTTGGAATTGCCGCTTGAGAAGACGACCCAGTGGCACTAGGGGTGCCAGCGACTCCATAAGGCCCAGTAGGGAGGCCAGCTTCCTTGCTGGCGCTTGGAGTTGGGGGAGCAGTTGGGCTAAGAGGCCCTGAAGGCGCAGTAAGCGCTGGGGAGACGGGGTGACCCTCCACTTGGAGGTGTCGAAGGACATGCCCAGGAACTGGAATTGTTTGGAGGGAGTTAGGTCCGACTTCTCCTCGTTGCAGACAAAGCCCAGGTTGTGACAGAGTTGCAGGACCTGGGATGCTTGTTGCGCACACTGTTCTTTGGAGGAGGCGAGTAGAAGCCAATCGTCTAGATAGGCCTTGAGGCGGATGCCCTTCTCCCGAACATGCATGCAGAGTTCCCTCGCCACCTTCGTGAAGAGCCAAGGGGCGGGTGCCAGACCGAAGGGCAGTGCCCTGAATTGGAAGATCCGGTTCCTCCAGACGAATCTGAGGTACTTCCTGTCCCTGGGGTGAATGAGGAGATGGAAGTATGCATCCTTGAGGTCGATGGATATCCCCCAGTCGCCCGGGTGCAAGGCCTCGCGGATGGACATAGGGGTCTCCATACGGAAATGGAGGACGCGGAGGAACCGGTTTAGGGAGGAGAGGTCCAGGACGGGCCTCCAGCCCCCCGAAGTTTTGGGGACCACAAAGATGCGTCCATAGAATCCCGGGGACGCAGCGAAGGAAACTTCCTCCGTAGCCCCCTTGGCTAACATCGAAAGAACCTCCTGATCCAGGGCCTGCGAGGCCGAGCGATCTTGAGGAAGTGCGAAAGCAGGGGGAGAGAGCGTGAGAGGAGCCTTCCTTGGGCCCCAAGGAAGGCGGAACCCCGACCTGATCACCCGCAGGGCCCACGGGCTGGCGGGCAGCCTCTCCCACGCGTCGATGTGTCTGGAGAGACTGCCCACAGGATCGCCCGTGGGGGGTGATGGCCTCAGGCCGGGGGTGAGTCATTGGGGGTTGGCCGGCTGAGAGGGAGCCGGCCTGCGAGCCTTAGGCCGGGCCACCGGCCTGCCCGAATGCTGTTGCGGTCTCCTGTGCCCTTGGGGCCTGGGATCGGCCCGAAACTTGGTGTGGGTGGGCCTGTTTGGCGGGTAGGCCGCTGGAGCCGGGCGCTTCACGGCAGGGCGAGAGGGCCTCGAATGGAGGGCGAGGTCCCTTTTTATGTCCGCCTGGTGCTTCAGGACGGCCTGAACATGGTTCCCGAAGAGGGAGCCCGGCTGGATGGGCACCGCGCGCAAGGAGGCCCTTGCCGACGGTGAGGTGGCAACCGAGGATGCCGCGAGAATGGCATCCCGCCTCGCCATGACGGCGTTCAGATACGTGCGTGCTTGCGATTCGGCCACGGATCTGAGCCCCTGCGCCATGGCCTGGATAAAGGCCACGATGGTTGCCTGGTCAGGCGCCTGGCGGAGCGTGAAGGACTGCTGGTTGGGGTCCTTCAGGGCTTCCCCTAGGCCGCCCAAGAATGAGTCCAGGGCGGAGGTTGCCGCCAGCCCCCGTCTCGCGTTCTCCTCCCATTCCGTCAAGCATTTCTCCGTGATGGAGATATGCTGCGGCTGGGCCCGAGAGCGATCGTTCACAAGGAGGAGGTTCTCCTGTGTGAGCGAGAGGGGAGCGTCAGGGATAGGCCCATGGGCCATGAAGGGCTTCCGCTGGAAGGGGAGCGGTGCCGGCTTCAGGAATTTCCTGAAGGGCAAGGCTCCCGGGAAGTCAGGCACAGATCCTGGAACGAAATCTTGTGCCTCTTTCCCCCTGGCGGTGTCCTGGGCTTGCCTGAGGCAGTCAGCCACCATGTCGGACTGTTTTAGCAAGGAGGCCCGTGGGGCTGAGGTAGGGTGAGCGCTGAAAAGGCGCTCGGCCGAGCCAAGCTTGGGAGCCTTGGGCTCTGGCACAGTGGACACCGCCTCCGGTGTGAGTTGTGCCAGCCGGTCCATGGCATCCTGGAAGCAGAATGCCATGTGGGCAGGGGCCTCATCCTCTGAGGCCGAGTCCGAGTCCTCTGGCCCGCCTATGGAGGGGGCGAGAGTCTGCGGAGAGTCTGACCGGGGTGCCACGGTTGTGGGACCCGGGTCAGAGCCCCCAGGAGGCAGCCCCGGTGTTGTGTCCAACACGGGTGGTGCCGGGGGGGCTGGGCAGGGTGAGTCCTGCGCTGGTGGGGCGCCGGGCATAAAGCCGGGCCACCACGTGCATCCCGTGGCCGAGGCCGGGGGAAATCCCAAGGATGGGTGCCACGGTACCATGTGCGGTGCCATGGGATGCGGCATGGGCTGAGCCCAAGGGGCATCAGGACCCTGACCCCATGAAGGGTAGGGCCTGGCCCGGTCCCCAGTGCCCAAAGGGCCAGCCTGCTGGGGGCGGCTAGGCATGTGCCAAGGCGCCCAAGTGCTCTGTCCGGAATGGGACAGAGATGTGGCAGCCCGCCATGGGTCGCTTGGTAGTTGCCAAGGCGCCCAAGTGCTCTGTCCGGAATGGGACAGAGAGGTTGTGGCGGGTGCAGCAGCAGGCTGTGGGGGAGGAAGGGAGACAACCGGGGCGGATCGACGATCTGACGCCCGTAAGGGTGGGGTTGTCTCCCTTGGCCCACCTGGCGAACCAGGGGGTGTCCCGCCTGGCGAACCAGGGGGTGAGCCGGTTCCGCTCATATTACGGTCCATCTTGCCTCCCGAAGGAGACCCATGCCCAATGCGCCCATCAGCCATGGAGGCTGAAACAGTACCAGCAGAACCGGAGTTAAGCTGTACGAAGGGGGCGAGCACAGAATCGACAGAACCGGAGTTGAGTCGATCACCGTGCCGGGCAGTGTGAGGGCCGTAAAATGCCGAAAATTCAACTGAGCC
>JAPXFY010000034.1:17755880-17780880 GCA_030674185.1 Monoplex corrugatus
CATTATTCTGTGTAATTTCACACACAGATTCCCCCCAGACATGGAAGTCTTGTTACAGCAGTTTTAATATACATGGTAGAGACGTAACTTTTTCCCCCCGACATATGTATGGAAGACATCAGACGTCAAAAACTGTCGGCAGTCAAGGGTTAAGGCAGCACAGAAAAAAGGACATAAAAAAAAAGGAAGAAAAATACAAGGGTTAAGACAACACAGAAAATAGGACATAAACAGGAAAATACAAGGGTTAAGACAACACAGAAAATAGGACATAAAAAAGGAAGAAAAATACAGGGGCTAGGGCAGCACAGAAAATAGGACATAAAAAAGGAAGAAAAATACAGGGGCTAAGGCAGCACAGAAAATAGGATATAAAAAAGGGGAAAAAACACAGAGGTTAAGGAATCACAGAAAACAGGACATAAAAAAGGGGAAAAAATACAGGGGTTAAGGCAGCACAGAAAATAGGACATAAAAAAAGGAAGAAAAATACAGGGGTTAGGGCAGCACAGAAATTAGGACGTAAAAAAAAAAGGAAGAAAAATACAGGGGTTAAGGCAGAACAGAAAATGGACATAAAAAAGGGGAAAAAAGTACAAGGCGAGCAGAAATGAAACTGCCTAAAAATGATGCTTAAAGTAGTTGCTTTTTAAAAATGTAATACTGCACCTTGTGAGCAGCTCCTCTGTGTTGCGCCAATTTCTTGGTGTTCTTACAGATGCCGGTCAAGGACAGCTCGGCCAGTCGAACCTGTCCGTCCCTAGCACAGCTGACCACATGACAGTCACCACTAAAGGGCATGAACTTGGCCTGCACATCACGCCAAAGTGAAGCAATTGTTTAGTCGTCACACACTCTTCCTGAAAACTGATACCCATAATACCCTGTTCATCCTTATTATCGTCATTACTGTTTAACCTTTAGACTCCCGCACCTAGCCACGAACTTAAAAAATTTAACCCTCTGATTCCCTCATCCTATCCATCAGTTTCTTGCAAGAAGCTGGTGGATAGGGTGAAGGAATCAAGGGTTAAGTTTTCGTTTTGCTAGCATGGTTGATGCTGGTGGACAGGGTGCGGGGGTCAAAGGGTTAAGTTTTTGTTTTGCTAACATGGTTGATGCTGGTGGAAAGGGTGCGGGAGTCAAAGAGTTAAAGCCCAGCCAACTGCACAGTACAAAAGTGAGAAAACGTTGTCGTAACACTCCTCCTGAAAACAAATACCATTAATATCCTGTTCGTCATTATCATTATCGTTATTGTTTAAAGCCCAGCTGACTGCACAGCCCTAAAATGAGAAACCGTTCAGTTGTAACACACCCTTTCTGAAAATTGATACCCATAATACCCTGTTCGCCAATATTATTATCATTATCATTATTGTTTAACCCTTTTGCTCCGCACCCTGTCCACCAGCATCCAGAATTGTAAACCATGCTAGGAAAACAATTTAGCCTTTTTGATTCCCTCACTCTATCCACAACCTTCCTGCAGGAAGCTGGTGGATAGGGTAAGAGAGTGAAATGGTTATGTTTTTGCAGACTTCCGCACCCTATCCAATTATCCTGCAGGAAGCTGGTATATAGGGTAAGGGAATCAAATGGTAAAGTTTCTGCTTTGCTAGCATGGTTGACAATGCAGAATGCTGGTGGATAGGATGAGGGAATCAAATGGTCGCTTTTTCTTTGCTAGCATGGTTGACAATACATGATGCTGGTGGACAGGGTGAGGGAGTCAAAGGATGAAGTTTTTGCTTTGCTAGTATGGTTGACACTACAGGATGCTGGTGGACAGGGTGAGGGAGTCAAAGGATGAAGTTTTTGCTTGCTAGTGTGGTTGACACTACGAGGATGCTGTGGACAGGGTGCGGGAGTCAAAGGATGAAGTTTTTGCTTTGCTAGTGTGGTTGACACTACAGGATGCTGGTGGACAGGGTGCAGGAGTCAAAGGATGAAGTTTTTGCTTTGCTAGTATGGTTGACACTACAGGATGCTGGTGAACAGGGTGAGGGAGTCAAAGGATGAAGTTTTTGCTTTGCTAGTATGGTTGACACTAACAGGATGAGATTGGACAGGGTGAGGGAGTCAAAGGGTTAAGTTTTTGCTCTGCTATGCTATGTCTCATGTGATGGGCCATGATTGCAATGCCAATGCGGGGGGCACTTGATGATGGTGATTGAGCATGGCTGACACTGCAGGATGCTGATGAAACAGGGTTGCAAGAGTCAAAGGTTAAGTTTTTGCTTTGCTAGCATGGTTGACACTTCAGGATGCTGGTGGACAGGGTGCGGGAGTCAAAGACATAAAGCCTAGCGACTGTACGTGCCAAAATGAGAAAACTTTCAGTCGTAAAACTCTCTTCTTGAAAACTCATACCCATATTACCCTGTTCATCATTATTATTATCATTATTGTCATTGTATATAAAGCCAAGCTGATTGGGCAGGGCCATATGACTATGAGGGCTTTAACCATCTAAACATCCTGAACCTAAAAAAAAATGTGAAAAAGAAAATTAGATACATGCACAATGCATCTGTCCTAGCACAGCTGACCATAAAACAATACCATTAACAATCACCACTAAACGACATGTACTCATGGAACATTATTTTTGTTTAAGATGTCCACCCCCTCCCCACAAGTCTTCAGTCGTCCATGAAAAACAAAAAAACTACACACCTGGAAGACGTTGCTACGGTGCCCACTGTCATAGATGAGCGCACGCCGGTTGCGTATCCAGTTCCACAAGACAATCTGAAGGTCATCAGATCCGCTGGCCAGTAACGTACCTGGACACAGACACATGGGACTCAGCATCATTCTGTTTCAGATTAAATCTGACACTATTTCTCCAAAACAAAATGTTTTTTTTAATCTTAAACAAAAACAAAGTTATTATTGTAATGTAACTGTTAATTCATTCAAAGCCCAACTGACAGCATAGAGCCATATCAGGGCTAGGGCCATAACTGTTCAAAACATACACAATACTTTAACTTTAATGAAAAAAAAAAAGGAAAAGAAAACAGTACATTCACGCACATAATCTGAAGGATGCCCCTGACAATGACCACTCCAACTTATCACACAGGGGATTTAAAAAAACACCTGAACACGAATTCAAACAAGGCCACTAAAAAGTACACATAAAAATGGGTCTAAATTGCCTAATATTCACTTCCACATATCAAATTTCCCTAGAGCCAAAAATGCACTTAATACATATGTTTGTACCCAATTATCACTCCTAAGAGAAAGGACAGAAGACTTTATCGAACACAAGCAAGACAGAAAATAATAGAGGGAAATGACAGAAAGCAAAAGTACAAGGCAGAAACAAAGAGAGTGACAGACAAGAGAAAATTTGTAGCACAGAATTTTCCGAAGGTAGGATATTATTTGTACTAAAAAACAGAGGCAATGGACATGCAATTGTAGGATTTTTACAAGACATTATATTTCATGGTCCATCCTTTCGATCACAAGCTATACAGTATACTGGTTCATTTACAAATTTGTCGTACCAACGGCTGCTTCAATTAACACCAGGAAAAGAATTCTTCAGTGTTATGCAGAACCAATACGTGCGCAGCGGAGCGCCACACCCACCCACCCACACCCACCTATCCACCCACCCATTCACCCAAACACACACACAGACACACGCGCACGCCACATTTATACCTGATATTTTATGAGGCAAGAGAAATTTGAGCACCAAGTCAAAACAGGGGGGAAAAATCACCAGGCAGATCCAGGGAGAAAATACTAGTTTTGCAGAGTGGATGAGGACAGAAAGAGAAGGAGATACACTTCCAATGAAAAAGACACATTCATATGGAGAGCCATGATCATCAATGTCATGCAGCAAGGCAAATGATGACAATGATAACGTCTGCTTCGGTCACAGATATATGTCTTTTCTGAAGCCCTCGAGCAGGCTATGCTTTTTAACATGGGCCAGTCGGTTCTTTTAACAGAGTTGTGGACTCAAGATTTACTCACTTATAGATGAAAACTGGTACAGAGTAATGAACCTTCTTAAAGTTAAACACTTACCAATACAATTAAAGTGTACAGCATTAACATACATACCCCTTGTAGGAACCAGAAAAAAAACACACACAAAAATAAGAATGCGTATTTAACCTTTAGCACGCTGTAGGCGCACTGTGTCGCTGAACGGATTATTTCCCCTGCATCTGCAGGCGCACTGTGTCGCCGAGCTAAGGGTGTTCAAAATTCCCGGTTCGTGAACACTATATTCGTTACTTATAATAGAAACACTACTACTCTCAGTTCAAAACGAGGCTAAACTCGGCTCTTCCGTCCACCATTTGCATTTCCATCGATTCAACACGCGGTATTGAATTTTTGAAGTGTGATCATCGATTTTGCGAATTTTTCCAACACCAAAATGGCGGAGGCTGATTTGGAAAAATTCTTGTACGAACTCTTCTAGTTCTACGATTCGGACTCTGAAAATGAGTTTGAAGGCTTCACACAAGCTGAAATCGACGGCGAAGTGATGGTAGATGATGTTGGTGACAATGATAGTGTTTCAAGCGAAATTGACACCGAAAGTGACAGCAATGTTCCAAGTGGGTATGAACATACATGGCTGACCAATTTCACTGAAACTTCTGGTCCAAAGGAGATACCTGATGGCATTTCTGAGGGAGAAGTGTTCCGTTTATTTATGATGGACGAAATCTTCAATTTGTTTGTGACAGGAGAAAAGAGGAGAAAATGTCGGTCGCCACTCATACATCAACGTTTGGAAAGACGTCAGCTTTGATGAAATGAAAGCTTTCCTAGCCATCCTACTCCTGATAGGCCTCACCAAACGGTCATCATTCGATCTGTACTGGTCAACAGATGATTTCATTGAAATGCCAGGCTTCAGAAACATCATGCCTAGGAGCAGATTTATTGGAATTCTTTCTTTCTTCGATCTCTCAGACAACACTACTGCCAAACCCCGAGGTCACCCTGAACATGATAGGGCACATAAAATCCGCCCACTGTATGAAAAACTGGTACCACTTTGGCAGAAACACTTCCAGCCTGGAAAAGAACTTTCGGTAGATGAAAGCATGATTCCTTTCAAAGAAAGAACAGGCCTGCTCATCTACATGCCAGCCAAACCTACCAAGTGGGGCTTGAAAGCCTGGGGCCTTGCTGACGCAAAAACTGGCTACATGTACAACTGGCAGCTGTACTTAGGCCGAGAAAACGTCCAGGCACCAAGGGCAGTGGGAGTAGCACATCAAGTGGTGACCTCACTTGCAGAAAAGCTCTACAACAAGGGCCATGTTCAGATGTTGTCTACATGGACAACTTTTTTACATCACCTGCCCTCTTTGAAGACCTGGCCCAACACCAGACAGGAGCTTGCAGCACACTACGACTACGAGTCAACCGCCAGGGTGTGCCTGAATGCATCAACTGATCAAGACAGCAAGGCCCCCCCGTGCTGGCCAACCCCCAATCACACACACAGTTGGGAACACAAGGTACATATCCTGGTATGACAGAAGGCCAGTGAACCTGATGACAACTGCCCACTCTGCTCAGACCTTCAGGAAAGAAGTGCGCTCCAAACGTCACCAAGACCACATCCGTGTCGTGGACAAACCATGCGCTGTTCAGTCATACTGTCGGCACATGGGGGGGAAAGACAAGAGCTGACAAGGCGATGACCTATTACATGGTGCTACACAGGTCTACAAAGTGGTGGAAGAAAGTGTTTTTCTACCTCTTTGAGGTGTGTTTTTGCAACGCCCTTGTGATCTGGAAGACCCTGTCTCTTCGCTGTGTCAACGGTGAAAAGTTCAGGCTGGCAATTGTACACTCGCTGCTTAGTGGCTACCAGTCAGGAGTCTCACACAGGAGAGGCAGGAGGACAGAAGACCCCCCCCTCCCCCCCCAGACAGGCTGGTGTTGACTGAACATCAGCTTCTCATCAACCCCAAGCGTCTCAGCAACGGCAGGCCTTCCCGCCCGGACTGTGTTGTGTGCTCCAACCGTGAGAAGAAGCGCCATCAGACCCAGTCTGTGTGCCGAAAATGTGCTGTGGCCCTCTGCACATACCCCTGCTTCCAGAGATACCACAGTCTGGTGGACTACAAGGTAGACTGTACCCCAGAACTCCACTCACAGTAAATAAAAATAGGTCAACACGGTTGCGTTTTTTTTTTTTCAATGTCAAAACATGCATGCAGAACATAATGCATTATATGAAAACATTCCTCATCCATTACTTTATTAGTATACAAAAAAATCAAGTCTCTGCATACAATACAAGCTAAGTTATAACAATTCTAAATGAGTAGGTGCTCAAGATTTTTGCTCCCAGAGAAAGAATGCAGGGACAGAGAAAAGGAGTCCTGGAAAAATGTAGTGTGCTAAAGGTTAATACAACCTTGTGACCTTAATTCTTATGCTTGATAAAGGCCAGTTGGTCAAAAATTTGCGCCTGTCTTGTCTGGTTGTACTAATACGTGTTTTTTATTCTTTTTTCATATTTTTTTTCTGGTTCCTGTTTGCTTGAACGCAGGCAGCCATACTTGTTTTAGAATTAGATACTCCTGATTCGATCTCGTGAACTGGGTTCATCCCATGTTCGCGAGATCTGAGTAGAGATTCACGCAGACAGCATTAGAGCGCTGACGAAGATGGCGAGAACGCCATCGAAAGCTACGGAACTGTGAGTAGCGATTTTTACACTGTTGGGAGACCTTGTTCTTCAAAATTGGTAGCATTATGTCTACCCCCCAACTGTTGAAACTTCCCCTACGTCTCATTCGCGATTACGATCGGACGATCATCACTACCTTTCGTGAATCAGAGAAATTACACCGCTCCCTAGCGAAGTTCAGGAACCATCTACACTTCACACTGCACTGCAAACATCACGGCGTCTTTCCCACCAGCCTAAAAATCAAAACTTCGATGAAAGGAACAGCAGCAAATAATATCATCAATCAGGCACAACGAGCACTCATGAACGAACGCATCAAGCAAATCAACACCCGCATCACTTGTCTGGAAGGGAAAATCCAAGACCTCGAGGAAAGACTGAGCTCTAGCACACTACCAGATGCTATGCTCTCCGAAATCAAAGAGTGGCTAAACAACACACGACGAATAGAATGGGACAAAGTACGCCAACGCCATCGAAAGAAATTCGAACTTCTAGCACCAAAAAACAACAGGAGACAACAGAATGACAAAAGCGAGATTACACCTGTACCGGAAGAAACAAAAAGAAAGACCAAAGAGAGGTGGGTGATCAATCTATCAGATCGCCAACTCACTAAACCAGAACAGGAAGTACTAGAGAAAGGACTAAATTTCGCCGTAGCCCCTAACAAGCTTCCAGTGGTAGACCTCATCACAAGCATTGAAACAGCTTGCAGGTATATTGGCCCTAATTCAGAAGAAGCCACACACTTAAGATCAGACTGTGTCAGAATCATGAAACAGGCCAAACTACCGAAATCCAACTTAACACCGGACCAAAGACGGGCTCTGGCGGATTTAAAGAACGAACACGCCACGATGATCCTACCAGCTGACAAAGGTCGTGCCACAGTCATCATGCCTAGACCCATGTACTATGAGAAGGCAAGCGAACTTCTGGAAGATACTACAATATATGAACGCCTCAAGAAAGATCCTACTTCCAAGTTTTCCAACAAACTGAAAGACACACTGAAACGCCTGAAAGAGACGGACCGCCTGTCATTAGAACAGTACAGGAAATTATACCCAACTGTGTCCGACGTCCCCAAGTTCTATGGTCTACCCAAAGTCCACAAGAAAGAAGTCCCCCTCCGTCCCATAGTCGCATCCAGAGGTTCCATCATGTATGAGACGGCTAGATTTGTGGCGGACATCCTATCACCTCTCGTAGGACACACAGATCATCACATCCACAACAGTGCTGACCTAGTGGAAAAACTGAGTAACTACACCCTCGCTCATGATGAACTCCTTGTGTCATATGATGTCTCTGCCCTATTTACCAGCGTACCAGTGAAAGAAAGCATAGAGATCATACGCCGAAGGTTACAAAACGACCAAACCCTCCACCAACGTACATCTCTCACAGTGGACGACGTATGTGAACTCTTGTCCTGCTGCCTCACCACCACCTACTTCACCTTCCAAGGTGAATTCTACCAACAAAAAGAAGGAGCAGCCATGGGCTCCCCAGTAAGCCCAATAGTAGCCAACCTGTTCATGGAGGATTTTGAAGAGAAAGCATTGGCTTCTTTCCACTCCCCACCACGATACTGGGGGCGCTACGTAGACGACACCATGACTATCCTCCCCCAGCAACTGGTCGAACAGTTCACAGAACATCTGAACAACCAACACCCAGCCATCAAATTCACGAGGGAAGTGGAACAGAACAACTCCATAGCCATGCTGGACACCCTCATCACCAGAACTGATGGCATTCTATCCTTCTCGGTCTACCGTAAACCAACTCATACGGACCAATATTTACAGTTCGACAGCCACCAGCCCCTTGAACACAAACTGGGAGTGATTCGAACCCTTACCCACAGAGCTAACACCATATGCAGTACCCAAGAGGCAAAAGACAAGGAGACAAACCACCTGAAAAAAGTGCTCACCATCTCTGGCTACAAAAAGTGGGCCTGGAACAGCCCGGGAGGCAGGAAATCCAACACCGCATCCCAACAGCCAGTGAAACAACACCAGCGCAAGGGACACATCACCATCCCATACGTAGGAGGTGTGAGTGACGCTCTGTCCAGAAAGATCAGAAAACTGGGGGTGGCTGTACATTCCAAACCTTCCAACACCATACGCAGCCAGCTGGTCACCCCCAAGGACAAAACCAGCAAACTCGACAAAGCTGGCATTATATACAGAATAGACTGCCAGGACTGTAACCAACATTATGTCGGTGAAACTGAACGCCCCCTTCAGAAGAGACTAACAGAACACAAGAGGGACTCTTCTCCAGTAGGAGCTCACCTACACGCCGAAAAACATCAATTCAGTGCGGACAATGTCAACATCCTGGACAGAGAAAATAAGTGGTTCCAGCGAGGAGTCAAGGAGGCCATCTACATCGCAGCCACCAACCCCCCGCTCAACAGGGACCGGGGCCGTTACACCCTGCCCCCGGTGTACCATTCTCTGATTCGATCTCGTGAACTGGGTTCATCCCATGTTCGCGAGATCTGAGTAGAGATTCACGCAGACAGCATTAGAGTGCTGACGAAGATGGCGAGAACGCCATCGAAAGCTACGGAACTGTGAGTAGCGATTTTTACACTGTTGGGAGACCTTGTTCTTCAAAATTGGTAGCATTATAGATACTCCTTGTAATTGTAGTACTCTAGTGAATCAAGTGAAACAGATAATCTTATTGTTCAAACTAATCAAAGCCCAGCCAACTGCACAGAGCCATATCAGGGCTATAACAATGTCAAAATACACACAAACATCTGGCTGGAAAACCGATATGAATTTCACACACACTAATAAACAGCGTGCTGATCACTCGCACACAACAGACTGTTCACTGTTTCTGTTCAAAGGAGGGAGTAATTTTTTTTCGTGTGGAATAGTTCGAAGCAGGGTTCAATGCAGAGTGGTTTTTGGCACCAGCGACACCAGTAAGGACTTCGTTGAACAGATTTCAGTTGTTTTTTGGAAGCACCTTCAGCAGCCCGTTTTGCGTAGCAGACAACAGTTTTTTCGCACCTTTCTGTTTCTGTCTGCATCCTAGGACAGAAGTGTGGGGAAATGATGTTCAGAGAGACGTGAGACAGGCCGTTGTGGGCCAGCAGCTGCACAATCCGGAACTTTCACACCAACTGTTGGCAGATCCTGGAGGATGGAACGGATGACACAGTCGAGGGGAATTGTTTTCCGGTTCCGTTGTTTACGATGATGGTTTAGAATTATCATCGTCTGGATGGTGTAGAGTGTCAGGAGATGGAAAAACGGCTTCTTCCACCACTTCAAAGATTTTCGATGCATGGGAAAATAAGCGATCATCTGATCACTGTGATCAACACCAGCCATGTTCCTGATGTAGTCAATGACTGATGTTGGCTTGTCTTTCTCCTCAAACCTGCACTGGATTCTTTGGAGCTAAGGCCTGTGCATGGTGGACAGGGTGAAGATGTCTTTCTTGTCTTTCCACCTACAGGTGACCACCTGTCCACCTCTCCTGAAATCCACTTGGCCTACCTGCATTGGCTGGTCACCAAGGTCCCGCGGCATCTCCAGTCGGTTCTTTTGTACCGTCCCACATACCATGGTCCCCTGTCTTACAAGAGCTGCGCAGATCTTCGGCTCACAGTAATAATTATCAATGTACAACTGATAACCTTTGTTGAGCAGTGGAACCATTTGGCGCATAACGACATCAAAGGGTTTGTTGCTATACCGCTTGTCTCCACAGAACATTTCAAAACGATATCAGGCTGGGGAACAGGTGATCCCAAAAATCTCTGAAAAATAGGCCGGGGTCCAGGGGCTGCCTAGGGCCCGGTGGGGTCCAGGGGTAATGCCCCTGGTGGGGGGCCCAGGGGGGCAAAGCCCCCGTCCGAAATTGAATTTGAGCATTTTTGAAGACCCTTTCGTGGCCTCTCGTGATAGGCAAATTACCATGTGGCATGCAAAGAAACCAAACTAAAAACATCTTATTTACCATGCAGCATGCAAAGAAATCATAGACCTACCAAAAACAAACAAAAAACAAAAAAACCACTTATTTTTCTCCATTTTCTTGATGTACTGTAGTGCCTTGCTTCAAAAGTTCATTAATTCAGTTTTCACGAACTGAGTCCCCGTAATGTTCTACTAAATGATGCATCACCCACAGATTTATTCAAAGTCAAATACTGGCATCAGTCTACTGAGTCTAGTATTGTATATAGTCAACACTCACTCCACTTTCTTGTATGTGTACTGCAGAGCCTTGGTCAACTGTTCAGTCTTCACAAACTGAGCCTCATAAACAGGTAGTTCCTCTACTAATGATGCATCACCCTCAAACTTATTCAAAGTCAAATTAATGGAAACAGTTTATAGGCCTACTTATCATAGTCAACACGATCTCTTCACACATCATGGTAAGACAACAGGGGACAAAGAAGGTTATAAGTACACTATTTAAAAAAAAATGGCAAGAGAAGCCTGTTTTGTCTTGGTGAGGGGGGGGGGGGGGGCAGCCACAGATCCACTTGCACATCTTGGCCTCTTCTGTGGTCCTTTGCTGCTTGTTTCCATACTGACTGATGGCCTCTCTAGCCTTGTTCACTTTGTGAATGCAAGTTGAAACTCGCTGATCGTAACCTGCCACTTTTGTTGACTTTTCAGTCCAGTCCCATCTCCATTTGTTGCTAATTTATCCTTCGTCAAACGTCTCGCCACGATTTACGATGCGTGATACGCACGACATTTTGCCGATCGTAGACTCTACTGAAGCGTTACCCTTGTGAAACATGCAGAAAATGGCTGCGAAAATCGTGTTCACAAATTGATGCGCCCGCCTCGGCAACAGTTTCATAAAACACGCGGAAATACCCTCACAACCGCGGGCGGCACTGCCTCGAAAAATGGTCTGATGAAAACCTGGACTGGAAATACTGGATACGGAACGGTAATGGACTCAGAAGTGATCAAGTCCTTCACGATTTTTTTCTCCTCCGCGGGTTGTTTTTTTTCTCGGACCCGTTTTCTTTTTCTCGGAAGTCGCTTTGAAAAATCTCGGAAATCCTCGGATCCGAGGAGAGTTCCCCAGCCTGTGATATACATACCCAGACTTGCTTTCACATAACTCGTAAAACTTGAAGCCCCATTTGGTGGGCTTGTCCATGTACACCTTGAATTGTGATCGACCTTTGAAAGGACACATGGCTTTGTCGATGCAGATCTCCTTTTTGGGGTCATACACTGCCTGGAAGTTTTCTTGCAGATGCTCCACAAAGGGTCGAATTTTGTGGATTGGATCATTGTTTTCCTGACCAAATGGGACTTGGGTGGCATCGCTGTTGACATGAAGAAAGGCCAGAATTGATTTGAATCTGTCTCTGGTCATAATCTGAGCGGCGTAGGATGTATGGATACTGGGATCTGTTGACCAGTAGTCAGAAATCTGGGGCTTTTTCACCATGCCCATGTGAAGACAGATGGCCAGGAAATCCTTTACCTCAGATGTAGTGACGCTCTTCCATGTTGCAAACATACTACGAGGTGGAAGTTGACCCAAGCAACGTTTTTCTTCAATGCAAGATCTGGCATAGAAGTTTGTCTCCTCCTTGATGCGACTAATAATGTCATCATCAATAAAGAGCCGGTAGATGTCCACGGCCTTAGGATCCTCTCCCACGTCCACTTGAAGACCAGTAGCAACTGAAAAAAACAAACTCTATTACAGCCTTTGCTTTATCATCATCTATTTATGTTTTCTAACTAGTCTGATTTACATGAAATAGCGTTTATCATTCCAAGCTATGAATGAGAGAGACCAAGAGACGGCGACATAAAGACTGAGACGCAGAGAGAGTGCAAAGGTGAGGAAGGGTGGATGTGTGCGTACGTTGTGTGTGTGTGTGTGTGTGTGTGTGTGTGTGTGTGTGTGTGTGTGTGTGTGTGTGTGTGTGTGTGTGTGTGTGTTTGTGTGTGTGTGTTTGTGTGTGTTACATAGAGACTGAGACACAGAGAGAGTGTAAAGGCGAGAAGGGTGGCTGTGTATGCGCGCGCCGCGCGGCGCGTGTGTGTGTGTGTGTGTGTGTGTGTGTGTGTGTGTGTGTGTAGTGTGTGTGTGTGTGTGTGTGTGTGTGTGTGTGTGTGTGTGTGTGTGTGTGTGTGTGCGCACACATGTGTGTATGTGCCTATGCGTGCGTGCGTGCATGTGTGTGTGTGTGTGTGTGTATGTGTGTGCGTGCGTATATGTGTGTGTATTGTGTGAATGCGCTGAGAACATCATTCATGTGTGTAATTACTGTGCATGCATACATTATGAATGTTTGAGAAAGGGTGTGCACATGCACATACACTCGTGCACACCGAATCACACAAGACACACATACACTTGCACGCTGACAGAAGCATAAAAAAATGCACATAATGACATAAAAACACGCACACACACCCTTAGTTATATAAAAATACCTTCAAATCTTGGAATTGCTGGAAAGTTCGCTGGCATGTTATGGACCCAGTCACTGCTGTCATTCTTCCTTTGATCAATATCGGTATCCATATGATAGATTGGATCTTCCTCCTCATCTCTGTCTTCAAACTCGTAGTTGATTGTATCGCCGACATCTAAATCAGAGTCATAAATACCGATATCCATCGGCGCAACCGTGATGTCAGAATCGGGAATACCTGACACTGGCGATTTGTTTGATAACTGCACGTGCGTTGCTTCATCGCTTGCATTTTTGTCATCTGAATCGATGTAATCGTCGAATAAACTGAGTTGAGAATCTTAACAATGTAATTCTACATCATTTTCGCCTCATTTTCTGATCCACTTTGCAAAATAATTTCTAAAACCTCGTGGAGAGGCACATTCCTTCGCCCAGCAGACATTTTATCAAAGCAGGAAATGCCAGACCAAACCACTTGGCTTCAGTATTTCCTGGTCGGGGGGTCAATTCATTCCGTTACCTCTCAGGGCACAAAGCGCAAAGCTACAGTAAGAAAACTAACCCTGTTCACAGGCTTGAACATTGTACTTTGTACTAAGCAATACCAACGGTTTTTTCCCTTAGACTGTACAGTGGAAGTTGGTAGAATTTTTCGAAAGCTGACCGGCACTATGTGGCCGTTTCGGCTGAGCCAACAGCTGCCTGACCGGCACTATAGGCATTGTGCATCGGGAGGGAACTTTTCCTTGCACCAGCTCCCGGTGCGTCGGGAAAGGTTAAAGTGTAGAGCATTGAACCCCTTGTGGTATTCCTGTGAATCAAGTGAAACACTGATATGATTAAAGCGTAGAACACTGACAAACCCCTTGTGGTATTCCAGTGAATCAAGTGAAATACTTACCAATATGGTTAACCTTTTGACTCCCGCACCCTGTCCACCAGCACCCTGCATTGTCAATCATGCTAGCTAGGCAAAAACTTAACCCTCTTGACTACCTCATCCTATCCACCAGCTTCCTGCAAGAAGTTGGTGGACAGAGTAAGGGAGTCAAAGGATCAAGTTTTTGCAGGTGGCATTCAGGGTGTGGGAGTCAAAGAGTTAAAGTGTAGAGCTCTGACATACCCCTGGTGGTATTCCAGTGGATTAAAGTGTAGAGCGTTCATATACCTCTTGTAGTATTCCAGTCAATCAAGTGAAACACTAATACAATTAAAGTGTAGAGCACTGACATACCCCTTGTGGTATTCCAGTGAATCAAGTGAACCACTTACTAATACGATTAAAGTGTTGAGCATTGACATACCCCTGGTGGTATTCCAGAGAATTAAGTTAAACACTTCCCCCATGGAGAGGCTGGGGGTTCCTTCAGTATAAACAGTATCCCCACCTTCTGGAAATTCTGTGCTAGAAATTTCCTCTTTTCTCTCACTCTTTGTTTCTGCCTTCTTCCTTTGCTTTCCGTCATTTCTACCTATCATTTTCTGCCTCAATGGTCCGTTCACTTAAATGTGTTTGATAAAGTCTTACATAATTTTTCTTAGGATTAATAACTGGGCACATGTATTAATAATACATGTGCCCAATTATTTTAAGTGCACTTTAGGCTCTAGGGAGAAGAAATATGTGGAAGCAATTTTAGGTAATTTATGCCTGTTTTTCTATGTGTTTTGGTGTCCTTAGGTATGCTTATATTTGTATTCAGGTGTTTTTTAAATCCCCTTTGCGATAAATTGGACGGAGTGGTCAACACCAGGGACATGTCCTTAGATTATGTGCGCGAATGCATTGATACGCGAACTTAATTTTCTTTTCTATTTTTTTCCTGTAGAAGTTTTGTATGTTTTGAAGCGGTTTTAGCCCTGATGTGGCTATACGCAGTCGGCTGGGCTTTAAACAACAATAACAATAACAACAACAAAAAGTGAAACACTTACCAATACGATTAAAGTGAAGAGCGTTGACACAGCCCTCGTGATATTCCATCTTGTACTGAAGTTTCAACCTCTGTACCATCTGAAGCGACCCCTGCACTTGCTCGCGGAACACTGACGAGGGCGTGCGGTTGGTCATGCCGATCTCTCGCTTTCTCAGGTCGTGGATAGCACGCCACTTGTGTCTTGGCATGGGAACGCCTCTCCCCTCTGACTCGTCATCGCTCTTGCCCCCTGTCTCCATGTCTGAATCATCTGCCTTGTTGTTGTTGTCTGAATTATCTTCAGAAGAGCTTGACAACATAGCGTGACGACGCTTGCGTCTTGTAGATGCCGAATCGACGACCGCATCGTCGTCATCATCGTCGTCGTCGTCATCATCATCATCAAGTAATGACTGGTCGATTCTATCATCATAGTCGTCATCACTGATGTCTACATCTTCGTCCAAATGAGATGGCTCTCCAGCTTCACCGGCACAAGCATCAGAACTGCTGACACCGTCTGCTGTTTCCATATTTACTGAACTCTGAGGCTGAAAGTCTGCTGCGGCACTGGTCTCATTGGGGGAGACATCGGTGCTGTACACGTTACTGTCTGAAAAGGAGGCATCTGCCTCCTCCTCGTCTGGCTGACTAGGACTGTCTTCAGACTTCACAGACTCCGAGTGAGACAGCGAGAAGCCGGTGCTGTCCACCAAACATTCGCTCACGCTGTCGCCACAGTCGGCGTCAGAAGAGCCATCCTTGGTGCTGGCAGACGGCGACTTCTCCACATCGATGCCGCTATCATTTTTCTGCAGTTTCCTCCCTCCTCCCCCAACCTCCCCTTCGCTGCTGCTGGAGTCTGGCAGTCTGGTGTCGTCGACGTCGGCCGACAGGGCGTGGTGGGAAGATGCGCCGTTGTCTCTGCTTTCGAGGTCCTCTGACTGAACTCCTGCACTGTCGGGCAAAGCTGCTGCTTCTGCCATTGTTAGTGCAATGGGAAAATAAACTGCGACACTTGGGTATGAAGTACTGGACACGACGGTCAGTCTCTGAAGGAGAACAAAAACAGTCTGTTTGTCTTGATGTTCGAGTCCACACTCACCATCACTTTCTGATAGTCACTGATGAAATGATCTGCAACAAACAAAACCAGCTCTTTACTACCAGTGATAAAAACAATAAACATATTATTTCATACTAATTTGATTTAGTACTACTAGAGGAGGTGCTGAGAGTTATACATACTTCTAATGCTGCATTATTTCTACGAATTATGAATCTGGATTAATTTCGAACCGTAAGTAATAAAAATTCTGTAATTCTAAAATTCTATAATTGTTTTATGAAATAATGATTCATTTCATTACTATACACAGATCCGAGAAATGCACACTCCAATTAATGTAATGCTGCATTACTTTTGCCAATTATGAATTTGAATTTTGTAAATGCTGCCCCCCCCCCCCCCCCACACACACATTCTCACACTAACAGAAAAGTGAATCCTCTAGATTTGATTTTATAAACACCTCCACACCACCACACACATAAACTGATCAATAGTCTTTGCCAATAACTTTGAGCTTGCTGTACTCAGGAAAAAGAAAAAGCGCAATAAAAGTAAACTGTCAGTGGTTAACATTTCTGTCTATCTGAATTAACACTATCAGTCACCAATTTAGCTGACGTACAATGTACACTCACACACTGAAAATTTGTCAATCATACATCAAACTGAACATCTGATCCTTTGGAAGGGAATGAAAAACAAGTCGGACCCGTATGCCTTCTGGTCTGCACACACTAAAGATCCCACAGTAATTGAAAATTGTGAAGAGCAGGACTTTCATCCGGCTGACCTGGTATAAAACATTGGAGAGAGAGGTCAATTTCCCAGGTCCCTTGCCTTGAAGGCCAGCTAATCAGCCTTCTGGCCTTTCTAAAGTCTAAGTGAAAAAAAATTTGAGCGATGCAGCACTGTGGTGATGTGTACTCAAACTACAAAGGGAAGAGCAGCCCAAGTTTCACATGGTAAATCCATTGTGACAAAAAAAATAAAATATGCATGATGAATAAATCAACAGCACGTTTCACACGGTAAATTTACAGTGACAAAAGAAATCACTAGGACTAGGAGTAGGAATGATGAATATATCAACAGCACATCCAAAAAGTTAGTATACAATGCATTTACTTAATCGTGTGACTAGCGGCTCAGGTTTGGTAGCTTATTACCACCAAGACACCATATATAGCCAAAGGCCCCATGAAGGAGCAGAAAACTAGCTATCAACCGACAAAAGAAAAATGCACTGCTGACAACAGATTTAGTATTTTACTGAACGACTACCAACCTTCACCTTATGAAACACTTGCTACATGGTTTATAACAATTATTATTGTTTGTTCAAAGGTTACCTGTCACATGAAAACTTTGGCTGAAGTTTAACCACACTTTTTAAAGCAAGCAGATGTAACATAACACGACGACTGAGTGAAAAGGAAATAGGTGAGAAACGAAATCATCAACATCGAACATGTAGAACTTTATTTACATCACAACTCCTCCAAAATGAACACTATCACACCAGATCTTGACTCATTTTTAAAACCCTTTGACTCCCTCACTCTACCCACCAGCATCCCGCACAACCATGACAGCAAAGCAAAAACTTAACCCTCTGAGTCCCTCACCCTATCCACCAGCATCCCGTATCGTCAGCCAAGACATCACAGCAAAAACTTAACCCTTTCACTTCCTCAAGTGCTCTATCGAACTCATTCGAAGGTTGTTGTTATTGTTGTTTAAAGCCCAACCAACTGTGTAGAGCCATATCAGGGCAATAACCGCTTCAAAACATACAAAACTACTACAGGAAAAAAAAAAAAAAAAATTAAGTACACATATCAATGCATTCGAGCACATGATCTAAGGACATGCCCCTGGCACTGACCACTCCGTCCAATTTATTGCACAGGGGATTTAAAAAACACACCTGAATAGAAAAAAAACATACCTAAGGACACCAATACATAAAAACAGGCATAAATTACCTAAAATTGTTTCCCCATACCTCACCTCCCTAGAGCCAAAAATGCGCTTAATACATGAACCCAATTATCAATCCTAAGAAAAAGTATGCAAGACTTTTTCAAATGCATACAGGTGAATGGACCATCAAGGCAGAAAATGATAGGAATGACAGAAAGCAAAGGAACAAGGCAGAAACCAAGAGAGTGACAGAAAAAGAGAAAATTTCTAGCAAAGGTGTGTGTGTTGTGTGTGTGTGTGTGTGTGTGTGTGTGTGTGTGTGGATAGGTTGAGGGAGTGAAAAGGTCCAAGTTCTGTAGCTGGCGGATAGGGTGCATGAGTGTAAGGGTTGGACTAATTAATTAACCTGTAGGTCTAAAACCACACAAAACCATTTTGAGAATGTACAATGCCCCTTGTTACCAAACTGTGCTATATTTCACTCTCAACTAACAGATCTACAGATTTTTTTCTCTAGATACAAGTTTCCAATGAGTGCTTGTAAGTCACAATTTTGGCTAGGCCTAACAAGAATGATAAACCAGTATTATTTCTTCCTGGTCTCATTCTTGAACTCTGCAATTTGCGTTGGGATGAAAATTATGCCATTCATGGTTTTCTGTGATGCAAGATGCAAGATACCAACACCTCATCCGGACAGCCGAAGGAAACTGATGAAAGTCATTCTTTGAAACCCTTTATTCAAAGCAGATACTAGATAGTCACTCATTCACATGCACGCACACCAATTTCAAAATTTAAGAACGTTGTCGGATCATACTGAGGCTCAGCATTCACAGAGCCAAAATACTAGTCGAAACCCTAAGAAAATCGTACAAAGTGACATTGCACTGGTGTACAATTTTGTCTTTGAGCTTGTCTCCAGCGATCTTTCACACTCTACACTGAGTGAAAGTGACAAAGTCGTCAAAAGATCGACTTTTGATCGATTCGTCTTTTTGTCGGTGTCAGCACATTATTACAATGACATTTCAACTGAAAGAAAAGAATCGAATGTACCATTTCGGTCTATACGTTCAATCCTAAAGGGAATTTCCTATCTAAATGTCATATGGGTTCAAGAATGTTCAATCACAACAGAAAAAGCGCACACGAACTGTTGGCAGCCATATTGAGAAACGACACAAAAACAGGCAGAGCAAAACCAAAACAAAACTTTCAGCCGCTATATTCATAAAGACCTTGTCTCATTCATGCACAAATTTGACTCCACTGTTTTAAACATTATCTACACTGTAAAAATCGACTAGTTCGTACGCTTTTTCTCAATGCACAGCTGAGTTTCGGAAATAATCAGTTCCGTTGTGCTTACCTCTCTTCCTTCGCATCTGGGTCTGTCTTGTTTTGCTCGACCTCAGGCCTAAGTCTGCAGGAAGTGAAGTCAGAGCATTTTCGTTGGTTGTTGATTCATCCCGTATTTTTTATATATTTTTAAAATCCGAAATAACGAAAATAACAACACAACTACGAATGATTTACTCTGTATGTATTGTTTAATATAATCACATGTGGAATGATGTATAAAATCGAATAGCATTTTTTTATCATCACTGGCGCTGCATTGTTTCACTTTCACTTTTATGGTTGTAGTCCATAACTGCATAATCGGCCGATGGCAGATCAAGCAAAGATGCATGACTCTGTCTCTGTCTCTCTTTGTCTCTTTGTGTCTGTCTGTTTCTCTCTCTCTCTCTCCCTCTCTCTCTCTCTGTCTCTCTCTGTCTCTCTCTGTCTGTCTGTCTGTCTGTCTGTCTCTCTCTCTCTCTCTCACATACACACACTGAAGTGAACTTGGATACGTTTTGTGACTGCTAAATATTCATGACGACCTTATAGTTCTCATTCATGCAAACACAATGCTGCTTTCGTTTTCAGATCACTATTTGTGTTGTAAGCACATTTTAAAAAGCAACCACAACGGGACTTTGAAATAATTTACAGCTTGAATCAAGGGTATCGCAGTGTTCAACTAGACGAAAAAGAAGCAGTGATAATAAATAGCTAGATAAATAAGTAAATAAACAAACAAACAAATAGATAGATAGATAGACAGACAGACAGACAGAAGATAGATAGATAGATAGATAGACAGACAGATAGACAGA
Source organism: Monoplex corrugatus (assembly GCA_030674185.1). Taxonomy (NCBI): domain Eukaryota; kingdom Metazoa; phylum Mollusca; class Gastropoda; order Littorinimorpha; family Ranellidae; genus Monoplex; species Monoplex corrugatus. The sequence continues at coordinate 17,776,114 of JAPXFY010000034.1, forward strand.
CAGATAGATAGATAGAAGATAGATAGATAGATAGTTAGTTAGATAGACAGGCAGACAGACAGACAAACGAACGAACAAACAAACAAATAAATAAATAAACAAATAAATAAATGACACAAATTGTCTGTAAAGTTGCTTCGTAAAGAGAACAAAGGAGGCAAAGAAAAAAAAGAATAGGTATGAGTAATAGCGATAATATGAAAGAAGGAAGGAAAAGACACAATAGGTTATACAGAAACAAACTGAATGATAATGACAAAGTGAAACGAGAAATCACATTTCTCTGTCTCTCTCTGTCTGTGTCTGTTTCTGTCTCTCTCTGTCTGTCTCTCTGTCTGTCTGTTTCTCTCTGTCTGTCTGTCTGTCTGTCTCTGTCTGTCTGTCTTCTGTCTGACTCTGTGACTCTGTCTTTCTGTCTGTCTGTTTCTTTCTGTCTGTCTGTCTGTCTCTCTCTCTCTCTCTGTCTCTCTCTCTCTCTCTCAATGTCACTCTGTCTCTGTCTGTCTGCCTGCCTGTTTGTCTGTCTGTCTGTCTATCTCTCTCTCTGTCTCTTTGTATCTCTCTGTCTCTCTGTGTCTTTGTTTGTCTATCTCTGTCTCTGTCTCCATCTCAGTCTCTGTCTGTCTGTCTGTTGGTCTGTCTGTTTCTTTGTCTCTATCTCTCTCTGACTGTCTGTCTCTCTGTCTCCGTCACTCTCTATCTGTCTCTGTCTGTCTTTGTCTGTCTCTGTCTGTCTTTCTCTCAATCTCTCTCTCTCTCTCTCTCTCTCTCTCTCTCTCTCTCAATCTCATCCTCTCTCTCTCTCAATCTCAATCTCATTCTCTCTCTCTCAATCTTTCTTTCTTTCTCTCTCAGTCTCTCTCTCTCAGTCTCATTCTCTCTCTCTCTCACTCTCTATCTCTCTCACTTTCTCTCTCTCTCCTCTCTTTCTCTCTGTGTCTTTCTCAATCTCTCTGTTTCTCTCTCTCAATCTCTCTCTGTCTCTCTGTCTGTCTCTCTCTGTCTGTGTCTCTGTCTCTGTCTCCCCCCCCCCCCTCTCTCTCTCTGTGTCGTCATTATCATTATTAGCAAATTACCAAGAAAACAAAACCGGAAGTTGACTTCCTCTGTCAGATGATGTGTAAGGAATTCAGTTTGGTGTTGATTCAGAAGGGATTCATCACTTTACGACATCTCCATATGCGCTCCACCCAAATCTGCCAGCAATTAATTGGCAGAATCCTTGGGCCTACACAACATGACAAAACCATATGCCCTGGGAACTTATTGAAGTTTTAGCTTTTTTTTTCTAAAGGATAGTCGCTATTATGGAGATTAAACTTTGTAGCCTACTTACTTTTTCTTCTGTTTCTTTCTGTGTCTGCGTCTCTGTCTCTTTCTTTCTCTCTATTTCTATGTCTCTCTTCTCTCTTTCTCTGTCTGTCTGTCTGTCTCTGTGTCTCTCTGTCTCTGTCTGTCTGTCTGTGTCTCTCTCTGTGTCTCTCTCTGTCTCTGTCTCTTTCTCTTCTCTCTATTTCTATTCTCTCTTCTCTCTGTCTCTGTCTGTCTGTCTGTCTTTCTGTCTCTGTGTCTCTCTCAGTGTCTCTCTCTCTGTCTCTGTCTGTCTCTGTCTCTGTGTCTCTCTCTGTGTCTCTCTGTGTGTCTCTCTCTGTCTCTGTCTGTCTCTCTCTCGTTGCCTCTCTGTCTCCGTCTCTCTCTCTGCCTCTCTGTCTCTCTCTGTCTCTTTGTCTTTCTGTCTCTGTCTGTCTGTCTGTCCTTCTCTCCTCCTCTCTCTCTCTCTCTCTCTCTCTCTCTCTCTCTCGCAATCTCAAATTGATATATTGAACTCAGTTAAATTCTAGGTTATCTGGTCGATTAAGTCACTGGGTGACTGATTAACTGGTTAAATGATTGATCGATTGATTGAGTGAGTGAGGGAATGATTACGTGAAGTGATTGTTACTGAAGTGATATCGATTGTGCAGTTGGATGATGCATCTGACCCAGTCAATTGAAAACTGATTTGTAAGTTGATTCACGGGCTGAATGGCGGATTATTTGATTGATCAATTGGTAAATCAGTTGATTGGTTAATTGATTGGTTGACTGATTGATTGATTGGTTGGTTGGTTGATCGATTGATGGATTGATTGTTTATGTCAAGTAGCTGTGGTTGAATGTATTGATCAACTGTATGATCACTGAAGGGTACACGAAACGTCAGATCTGTGCACTAATTGAATGGTTTGTTTGTCTGATAGCCAGTTATTGTAAAATTGACAGTTGGATGAATGATATAGATGCGGTTAATGACAAATATTCTTAGCTGGCCAGTTAAGGAATATGGACTAGAATACAAATGAAAGGACTACAGTAAATGCAAAGATGAATGTATCCCAGCTTATGTGACGGTAAACGATAGAAGGGGACAATGTGACAGAGTTCACTGCAGTTTGATAGTATAACTTCTATGAATGTATAAGAAAACCTGATCTCCTCCCCTCCCCTTTCCCATGCATGTATTGTGGCCTAAGGCCGATGTACAATAAACATTTTCTGAGTTCTGAGTTCTCTCGCAATCTCTCTCTCGCAATTTCACTCTCTCTCCCCCTCTCTTCCCCTCTCTCTCTCTTGCAATCTCTCTCGCAATCTCTCTCTCTCTCTCTCTCGCAATCTCTCTCTCTCACAATCTCTGTCTCTGTCTTTCTCTCTCTCTCTCAGTCTCTCTCTCTCTCTCTCAATCTCATTCTCTCTCTCTCTCTCAATCTTTCTCTCTCTCTCCTCTCTTTCAGTCTCTCTCTCTCTCTCAGTCTCTCACTCTCTCTCTCTCTCTTTCTCTCTCCTCTCTCTCTTTCTCAATCTCTCTGTATCTGTCTGTCTGTCTGTCTGTCTCTCTCAATCTCATTCTCTCTCTCTCTCTCTCAGTCCTCTCACTCTCTCTCTCTCTTTCTCTCTCCTCTCTCTCTTTCTCAATCTCTCTGTCTCTCTCTCTCTCAATCTCTCTCTTTCTGTCTGTCTTTCTCTGTCTCTCTGTCTATGTCTCCTCTCTCTCTTCTCTCTCTCAATCTCTCTCGCAATTTCTCTCTCTCTCTCGCAATATCCCCCCCCCTCTCTCCCTCTCTCTTTCTCTCTCTGTCGTCATTATTATTATTAGCAGATAACGGAGAAAACAAAACCGGAAGACGACTTCCTCTGTAAGATGACATGTTGGGAATTCAGTTTGGTATTGATTCAAAAGGGATTCATCACTTTAGGACATCTCCATATGCGCTCCACCCAAATCTGCCAGCAATGAACCGGCCGTATCCTAGGGCCTACACAACTTGTCAAAACCATATGCCGTGTTAGCTTATTGTATTTTTGACCTTTTTTTTTTTTAAGGATAGTCGCAGTTATGGAGATTAACTTTGTACTCATCATCATCATCTTCTTCTTCTTCTTCTCTCTTCTTCTTCTTCTTCTTCTTCTTCTTTCTTCTTCTTCTCTTCTTCTTCTTCTTCTTCTTCTCTCTCTGTCTCTATTTCTCTGTCTGTCTTCTATCTGTCTCTGTCTATGTGTCTTTCTGTCTGTCTGTCTCTCTGTCTCTGTCTCTCTGTCTGTCTCTTTGTGTGACAAAACCAAACGAGAAATGACATTTCTATCTCTGTCCTTCTGTCTCTCCGTCTGTCTGTCTCTCTCTGTGTCTCTCTCTGTCTCTCTGTGTCTGTCTGTCTCTGTCTTTCTCTGTCTCTCTCCTCTCTGTCTTTGTCTGTCTGTCTCTCTCTCTGTCTGTCTCTCTGTCTCTTTCTGTCTGTCTGTCTGTTTCTCTCTCTCTCTCTCTACGCCACCTTAATAGCTACAGAAGTTGACAGTTTTTATGCTGCAATGATGATGATGACGATGAGGATGATATCCCTGATGCTATGGAGTTCCATCTAGGATTGAGACTGCATGACAGGGCTGTGATCTATGTTTACTATCACAACATACTCTGACGTCAACCAGGCCTGTGAGAGATACAGACACCTGCGGTATTGGTCAGAAAATTTGAGCAACACCCTCGACTGCGTGTGATCCCAGTCTTTCTAATGAGACCATAGCACGCTCAACTCTGGGTAGGAGCCGGTTGGAGCCTGAAAAATCCCACAATGATTTTTGAAGGAACTGATGGGGATTCGAACCCACAGCCTTCAAGTGGTCCGTTGCGCTAACCACTACACCACGACGACTGGTAAAGTATCTAGCTTCTTGAAATAGGTCATGGAACAGATTCTGTGAAAGACTGACGGTTCCAAAATGAAGCTGGAGAAAAAACTAATCGAAATATATTAACTGGCCTTTCAAAAAAATAAAATAAAATAAAAATAAATAAAATAAAATAAAAAGATCAAATCAATGACCCTTGTGTAATCAACAATGTGCACTAGTAGTAGTAGTAGTGGTAGTAGTGGTGGTGGTAGTAGTAGTATAGTAGTGAGTAGTAGTCAGTAGTAGTAAGTAGTAGGTAGTAGTAGTGGTGGTGGTGGTGGTGGTTGGTGGTGGTAGTAGTAGTACTAGTAGTAGTAGTAGTAGTCAGTAGTAGTAGTAGTAGTAGTAGTGTGTGGTGGTGGTGGTAGTAGTACTAGTAGTAGTAGTAGTCAGTAGTAGTAGTAGTAGTAGAAGTCAGTAGTAGTAGTAGTTGTCAGTAGTAGTAGTTGTTGTAGCAATAGTAGTAGTAGTAGTAGTAGTGGTGATGGTGGTGGTGGTGGTGGTGAAGGTAAGTAGTAGTATAGTAATAGTTGTAGTGGTGGTAGTGGTGGTGGTGGTGGT
>JAPXFY010000034.1:17783380-17790880 GCA_030674185.1 Monoplex corrugatus
GGACCTATGAAACACCAAGCTGACACCACCAGAATGATGGAAACATTAAGATGGGCAGCCAACAGGCCAGTGGACCTATGAAACACCAAGCTGACACCACCAGAAAGATGACCAACTCAAATAACATCCGAGGTTATCAAAGCATGCGGAGAGACTGACAAAGCATGACTACCCAGGATTTTCAGTCAGGCCTGGAAGGAAAGAAAAATCCCTGATGACTGGCACAAAACAATTATTATACCCCTATGGAAGAAAACAGGAGATAAGAGAGATTGCAGACATACCCGGGCATCTCGCTTTCAGAACACAGGGAAAATGTATACTAAAGAATTAGACCTATCATAGAACCCCACCTGAGTGAGGCACAGATCGGATTTAGGAAAGGAAGAGGATGTACAGATGTAATCCCCGCCCTTAAACAAATGTCTGAAAAGACCATTGAGTATGATGAAGAAATAAACATGGTATTTGTTGACCAAGAGAAAGCCTTCGACAGAGTAGACAGAAATATGCTGTGAGCAGTTCTAGAGACCTACAGAGTTCAAGGACAGTTATAAGAGAATGTCATGGCGATAGGCCAGCACAGTCGAAGTGCTGTGAGAATATCAGACGGCCTCAGTGACTGGTTTGATGTAAAAACAGGAGTGCACCAAGGTTGTGTTTTGTCCCCTCTATTGCTCATTATTCACATGGACAGGACGCAACTCCAGATCTTGCTGAAGACCTGCATGAATTGCTATTTGCGGATGACAATACCTAATTAATGAAGATACAGAAGAGTTACAGGAGCACTTCAGTAACTTGAATGTAAGCTGTGACGATTATAATATGAAAATCAATGTATCCAAAACAGAGGTTATGAAGGTGAGCAGAAGCCTGGGCAAGCTGAAATTATAGATCAACAACATGGAACTGAAACAAATTGAAGAATTCAAATATTTATAAAGCATCTTTACACAGAATGGCAGCATGGATAGGGAAATTGAAAACAAGAATTCAGAAAGCAATTACAGTGACTTATAGCTGGCCCCTCTGCTATCACATCCACACGTACCTATGGATACAAAACGTCAACTAATAAGTTGTTTTTACACCAACGCTTTGTTCTCAGTGCCAGACATGGACATTTAGCCGAAGACAAGAACGCAAGATAACAGCCTGCGAGATGGGGTGTCTTCGAAAGACAATAAATGTCACACGTCGAGACAAGATCATAACTAGTCTTTAGAGACATTGTGGGGACTATGCAAGGTCTAGAACACATAGAAAAACAGAGGTTGAAATTGTTTGGTCACCTCACCAGGCTTCCAAGCGAACAGCCAGCATACAAAGCTTATAACACGAAAAGGCATGGATCCAAAGGAAGGGGGCGTCCCAGGAAAAGATGGACAGAAGGTGTGAAAGAACCAACCTAACTATGGCAGACGCTACCCATCTGGCCCATGTCTGACAGCTGCATCTCTCCTCAACGCTTAACAGTACAAGAGGACAGAAAAAGTATATAAAAATGTAATTGTAATTCCATGATTTTTATTTCTCTGTTTCTTTCTCTCTCTCTCTCTCTCTCTTTCTCTCTCTCTCTCTCTCTCTCTCTCTCTCTCTTCCATCTCTCTCTCTTCCTCACTCTCTGTCTGTCTCTCTCTATTTCCCTCTCTCTCTCTGTCTCTCTCCCTCTCCCTGTCTCTCTCTCCCCTCCCCCTTTTCTCTGTCTGTCTCCCCCTCTTTGTCTCTATCTCTCTTTCTGTATCTCTCTGTTTCTCCCTCTCTCTGTCTGTCTCAATCTCTCTCTGTCTTTCTCTATGTCTGCCTTCCTTCCTTCTTCCCCCCCCCCCTCTCTCTCTCTTTTTCTCTCGGTCTGTTTGTCTCTTTTTTGTTTTTGTTGTTGTTGGTCAAATGTCTGAAAAATTTAGTCTGACTAAAACAAATGCGGGAATCGATTCCGAGAATATCAGAGATCGGCGGAGAGGCGAGGAGCCAATCTTTGTTAGTATCTATACCTATGGGGACAGACATTATTAAGCGTCACGCCTGACTGAACGCTGTCGTTGTTTGACGGAGCCCAAATGGCGAGCGATTGGCTCTGTTTGAAGGCGATAAGAGAACATAATACCTGTGACCATTAGATTTGGTCAGTCACAGGCGCTTGACACAGGTCACTTTGCTTTCAATCTTTTGTGTTTCATTTTATCAGATGCACATCAGAAATAGCCAGTAGACTCTAATTGGCAGAGCCATGGACTCAAGATCTGATATCTGGAGTTCAATCCCAGCCCACCACAATTTAAAACTGGGCCTGTTATGGTACTGCCTCTCCATCTTAATGTTTCCATCATTCTGGTGGTGCCAGCTTAGTGTTTCATAGGTCCACTGGCCTGTTCACTGCCCATCTTAATGTTTCCATCGTTCTGGTGGTGACAGCTTAGTGTTTCATAGGTCCACTGGCCTGTTGGCTGCCCATCTTAATGTTTCCATCGTTCTGGTGGTGACAGCTTAGTGTTTCATAGGTCCACTGGCCTGTTGGCTGCCCATCCTAATGTTTCCATCATTCTGGTGATGTCAGCTTAGTGTTTCATAGGTCCACTGGTCTGTTGGCTGCCCATCTGTATGTTTCTATTATTCTGGTGGTCTCAGCTTAGTGTTTCATAGGTCCACTGGCCTATTGGCTGCCCATCCTTATGTTTCCATCATTCTGGTGGTGTCAGCTTAGTGTTTCATAGGTCCCTCTTCCCCCTTCCTCGTTTCAAGACCTTGCCAGCGCATAGGGTTTTGCGCAGGCTTCGAAAGTCTGTCAGATAATTGCTGACAGATTTGGGTGGAGAGCATTTGAGTTTTCCGAGTGCAGTGAATCCCTCTTGAACAAAGAACAAACAACTAACAACTGTTTAGAACCCATATTGTTGTATGGACGTGAGGCGTGGGCAGTCAACACACAAAGTCAGAACAACATCGAGGCAGCTGAAATGTGGTTTCTAAGAAGAATGTTAAGAGTTCCATGGACAGCAAAGAAAATAAACGACAGTCTTGAAAGAGGCAAACACACACACACACACACACACACAAAAGAGAAATTTAATGAAGAAAATTAGGAAAAGACAAGTCATATTCATAGGACATTTTATGAGGCACGAGAAATCAGAGCACCTGGAGGGAAAAAAAGAGCATCAAGTAGACCCAGGGAGAAAATATTGGACGGGCTTGCAGAGTGGATGAGGACAGAGAGGATGGGAGATGTACTTGCAGCAACAAAAGATAGAATGGTATGGAGGGCCATGATCACCAACGCTATGCGGCAGGGCACATGATGATAGTGAATAAGGCTGTACTCTTTGGAGTTATTGGAGTTATTTCAAGAAGGATTCACCACGCTCGGACAATTCCATATGCGCTCCACCCAAATCTGCCAGCAATTATTTGACAGATTTCCTGAGCCTGCGCTAAACCCTAGGCGCTGGCAAGGTCTTGAAACGGGGAAAGGGGAGAAGGGACCTATCAAACACCAAGCTGATACCACCAGAATGATGGAAGCATTAAGATTGGCAGCCAACAGGTCAGTGGACCTATGAAACAGTAAGCCGACACCACCAGAATGATGGAAACATTAAGATGGACAGCGAATAGGCCAGATTTTAATGTTGCGGGCTGGGATTGAATTCAAGATAACATCTTGAGTCCATGGCTCTACCACCTAGCCCGTCGTACTCTTCACTTATTGTAATAACACACGCGGGTTTCATGGTCCTAGCAAAATGAGAAAAAGCTATCCAAAACGAGCCAGTCAAGTGAGCGGGTTTCTTACGGTCCCCTTGAGTGAGCAAAGCTAGCGGCTTATCATCATCAAGTGCCTTGCCACATGGCGTTGGCGATCATGGCCCACCATATGTTTCTATCCCTTGTTGCCGCAAGCACATCTTCCACCCTCTCTGTCTTCAGCCACTCTGCAAGTCTTCCCAATATCTTTTCCCTGGGTCTGTTTGGTTCTCTCTTTCCCTCCAGCTTTCCTGTTGTGACCAGGTGCTCTAATTCCCCTTTCCTCATAAAATGGCCTATAACTGTTGCCTGTCTTTTCCTAATCTTCCTTATGAATGATCTACTCGTGTCTGCCTCCATCAAGACTGTCTCATTTGTTTTCTCTGCTGTCCATGGAACTCTCAACATTCTTTTTAGAAACCACATCTCAACTGCCTCAATCTTGTTCTGGCTTTGTGTGCTGACGCCTTACAACTGTATAACATTATCGGTTCTAAAAACATTCAAGAACTCTCTTCCTGATGTTAATTGATAGGCATTTGTTGGTAAGAATGCTTTTCATCTTCTTGAATGCTGTTTTGGCTTGGCCGATTCTGCTGGCTATTTCTGATGTGCATCTGCCGTCTGGTGAAATGATCGTACCCAGATGTTTAAACTTAACAACCTGTGTCAAGGTTGTGCCATTTGCTTTTATTTTACATGAGGGGATTTCATGTTTTTTACTGATCACCGGTAGCTAGCGGCTACGTTAACGAAAAGTGGCGGTCTCGAGAAGTGCTAGTTTACACTTTCAAGATGGCGACTGTGTGTGCGTCAGGATACACATCTTTATATTTTCTCCCTGAGTCCACCCGGTGTTTTTTCCCCTCCAGCTTTCCTGTTGTGACCAGGTGCTCTAATTTCTCTTGCCCATAAATGTTGCTGGTCTTTTCTATAATAATAATAATAATAATTACAATATTTATATAGCGCAAAATCTTGATAAAATCAAATCTAAGCGCTGAAGCAGACACACACGCACGCACGCACGCACGCACGCACGCACGCACACACACTCACGCACGCACGCACACACACACACACACACACACACACACACACACACACACACGCATGGCTATAAATGGGAAGAAAGAATAAAAGCAATAAAAGCAAGAATAAAAGCAATGGAAAATTATAGAGAGCATAGCATATACAATTATATATTATAACAATGTGATTCCCCTCCGAGCGGAGACAGGCTGCAGAGGGGGGTTGGGTGAGGTTAGGATTTTATGCGGAGGAGAAAAGGTGAGTTTTGAGAACGGACTTGAAGGAGACAAAAGTAGGTTGCTGACGGACTGAGAGAGGAAGTTTGTTCCAGGAGAGTGGACCAGAAACAGAGAAGGCTCGTGGACCATAGGTATTGAGCTTAGTGCGTGGAAAGCGAAAAGTCAGAGGATCGGAGGCAGAGCGGAGGGTACGTGAGGGAAGATAGATCTCAAGTAGGCTTGACAGGTAATCGGGGACTGCGTTATTGAGGCTTTTGTAGCACATGGTGTCTAGTTTGTACTGTATGCGCTTTGATACAGGGAGCCAGTGAAGTTTTCTTAATCATCTTCATTAATGTTCTTCTTGTGTCGTCCACTACTACAACTACTACTACTACAACTGCCACTACTACTACTACTACTACTACCACTACTACTGCTACTACTACCACCACCACCACAACCACCACCACCACCACCGCAACCACCACTATTACCACTACTACTACTGCTACAACTTGTACTTCTACTGTTATTACACATCTTGTTCTTCTTCTTATTATTGATATTCTATCATCATTACTGTATTAATAATACGTCGCTAAGACTGGTCATAATTAACAATAACTTACCAAGACTAGTTGCAGTAGAACAGTAGTCAGCGCAAAGGACCAACAACTGGAAGGTTGTGGGTTCGAATCTCTGTTAGTCCCTTCAAAAATCATTACGGGATTTTTTCGGCTCCAACCAGCTCCTGCCCAGAGTTGAGCCTGCTAAGGAATCATTTGGAAGACTGGGATCACACAGTCGAGTCTCATCCACTTCACAGATGCGTCTTTGCTCCAATTTCCTAACCAAAACCGCAGGTGTCTGTTCTCTCGGGCCTGATTGACGCCACATCCCAGAATGGAACTACCCTGTAGCATCATGATTATCATCCTTATTTTCATTCAACTCTGTAGCATCATGATTGTCATCCTTATCTTCATTCAACTCTGTAGCATCATGATTATCATCCTTATCTTCATTCAACTCTGTAGCATTATGATTGTCATCCTTATCTTCATTCAACTCTGTAGCATTATGATTGTCATCCTTATCTTCATTCAACTCTGTAGCATTATGATTGTCATCCTTATCTTCATTCAACTCTGTAGCATTATGATTGTCATCCTTATCTTCATTCAACTCTGTAGCATTATGATTGTCATCCTTACCTTCATTCAACTCTGTAGCATTATGATTATCATCCTTATCTTCATTCAACTCTGTAGCATTATGATTGTCATCCTTATCTTCATTCAACTGTAGCATTCTGATTATCATCCTTATCTTCATTCAACTCTGTAGCATTATGATTATCATCCTTATCTTCATTCAACTGTAGCATTATGATTATCATCCTTATCTTCATTCAACTCTGTAGAATCATGATTATCATCCTTATCTTCATTCAACTCTGTAGCATAATGATTATCATCCTTATCTTCATTCAACTGTAGCATCAAGATTATCATCTTTATCTTCATTCAACTGTAGCATCAAGATTATCATCCTTATCTTCATTCAACTGTAGCATCAAGATTATCATCCTTATCTTCATTCAACTCTGTAGAATCATGATGGAAGTCCATAATCGCCAAAAGCATGCGGCAAGGCACCTGATGATGATGATGATGATGATGATGATGATGATGATGATGATGATGATGATGATGATGATGATGATGATCGTTATCTTCATTCATCAACATAACACTGTGAACTATTGTCCAAGTTTCAGTGGCCATTGTTATGGCCTCGTGTGGATATTGGTGTCTCTTTCAGTATAAATAGTATCCCCACCTTGTCGAAATTCTGTGCTTGAAAATTTCCTTATTTTCTGTCATTCTCTTTGTTTCTGCCGCCTTGCTATTTTGCTTTCTGTCATCTCTTCCTGTCATTTTCTGCCTTGCTGGTCCATTCATCTACTTGTGTTCTATACACTTTGTCTTAGTATTGATCATAACGACCCATACAGTTTTTGATCCGTACGTCTGTCTGTGTGCACCAGGTAGACCCAGGGTAAAAAATATTGGACGGACTTGCAGAGTGGCTGAAGACAAAGAGGGTGGAAGACGTGCTTGCGGCAACAAGGGATAGAAACAGATGGAAGGCCATGATCGCCAACGCCATGTGGCAAGGCACTTGATGATGATAAGCCGCTAGCTTTGCTCACTCAAAGGGACCGTAAGAAACCCGCTCTGTTTGCCTGCCACACACACATAACGGACATGTAAATAGATCAGCCAGTAACGATGCTTTGGGTTAGTTCGTCATTGTGGGTAACCTGATTTTAGTACACAGTTTTGTTGTTGTTGTTGTTGATGCTGTTGTTGTTGTTGTTGTTGATGTGTTGTTGTTGTTGATGTTGTTGTTGTTGTGTTGTAGATGTTGATGTTGTTGTTGTTGTTGATGTTGTTGTTGATGTTGATGTTGTTGATGTTTTGTTGTTGATGTGTTG
>JAPXFY010000034.1:17793380-17795880 GCA_030674185.1 Monoplex corrugatus
ACAAACTAACAAAATGACTAACTTACTAACTAGCTAAAGAAAAAAATGAACAAATGACCTACCTACCTACCTATCTACGTGCGTACGTACGTACCTAACTACCTAACTACTTACCCATTTACCTATTTACCTACTTACCTAACTACCTACCTACCTACCTACCTACCTACCTACCTACCTGCATACATACTTACCTACCTACCTAACTACCTACCTACCTACATAAGTAACTCACTCACTCACTCACTCACTCACTACCTACCTACATACCTCCTTATCGATCTACCTACCTACTCAAGTAAAGAACTAACTCACTCACCCACTGACTGACTCATTAGCTACTTACCTACATAAGTAACTCACTCACTCACTACCTACTTACCTGCCTAACTGCCTACCTGCTTAAGTAACTCATTCACTCACTCACTCACTCACTCACTTCCTACCTACCTGCCTAACTACCTACCTACTTAAGTAACTCACTCACTCACTCACTACCTACCTACCTAACTGCCTACCTACTTAAGTCACTCACTCACTCACTCACTCACTCACTCCTACCTATCTACCTGCTAACTGCCTACATACTTAAGTAACTCACTCAGTCACTCAGTCACTTATTACTCAGCTACTCACTCACTACCTACCTATCTACCTGCCTACCTATCTACCTATCTGCCTACTACTACCTACTGCTGCCTGACTGACTACCTACCTACTGAAGTAACTCAACCACTCACTCACTAACTCACTACCTACCTACCTGACTGACTGAATACTGACTGACTGACTGACTGACAAACTGATGACTGACTGACTGACTAAATGACTAACTAAACTGATTGACTGACTGACTAACTGACTGACTGATGACTGACTAAATGACTAACTAACTGACTACTGACAGACTAACTGACTGACTGACTGACTGACTAACTGACTGACTGACTGACTGACTGAAACTGACTGACTAACTGACTGACTGACTGACTGACTGACTGATTGACTAACTGACTGACTGACTGACTAACTGACTGACTGACTGACTGACTATATAACTCACTAACTAACTGACTGACTGACTGACTGACAAACTGACTGACTGACTGACTGACTATATAACTCACAAACAAACTGACTGACTGACTGACTGACTGATTGACTAAATGACTAACTAACTGACTGACTGACTGACTGACTGACTGACTATATAACTCACAAACAAACTGACTGACTGACTGACTGACTATACGAGTATAACTCACAAAACAAACTGACTGACTAACTGACTGACTGATTGACTAAATGACTAAACTGACTGACTGACTGACTGACTAACTGACTGACTGACTGACTAACTAACTGACTGACTGACTAACTAATTGACTGACTGACTAAATGACTAACTAACTGATGACTGACTGACTGACTGACTGACTAACTAACTGACTGACTGACTGACTGACTGTATAACTCACAAACTGACTGACTAAATGACTAACTAATGACTGACTAACTGACTGACTGACTAACTGACTGACTGACTGACTGACTGACTATATAACTCACAAACTAACTGACTGACTGACTGACTAACTAACTGACTGACTGACTAACTAACTGACTGATGACTGACTGACTGACTAACTAACTGACTGACTGACTAACTGACTGACTGACTAACTAACTGACTGACTAACTAACTGACTGACTGACTGACTGACTAACTAACTAACTGACTAACTAACTGACTGACTGACTGACTAACTAACTAACTGACTGACTAACTGACTGACTGACTAACTAACTGACTGACTGACTGACTGACTATATAACTCACAAACTAACTGACTGACTGACTGACTAACTAACTGACTGACTGACTAACTAACTGACTGACTGACTGACTGACTATATAACTCACAAACTAACTGACTGACTAAATGACTAACTAACTGACTGACTGACTAACTAACTGACTGACTGACTGACTGACTATATAACTCATTAACTAACTGACTGACTGATGACTGACAACGGACTGACTGAGACTGACTGACAAACTGACTGACTGACTGACTATATAACTCATTAACTAACTGACTGACTGACTGACTGACAAACGGACTGACTGACTGACTGACAAACTGACTGACTGACTGACTAAATGACTAACTGACTGACTGACTGACTATATAACTCACTGACTGACTGACTGACTGACTGACAATAACTGACTGACTGACTGACTGTTATACTCACTAACTAACTGACTGACTGACTGACTGACTGACAAACTGACTGACTGACTGATTAAATGACTAACTGACTGACTGACTGACTGACTATATAACTCACTAACTGACTGACTGATTGACTGACTGACAAACTGACTGACTGACTAAATGACTAAACTAACTGACTGACTATAAACTCACTAACTGACTGACTGACTTACAAACTGACTGACTGACTGACTGACTGACTAAATAACTAACTA
>JAPXFY010000034.1:17808380-17810880 GCA_030674185.1 Monoplex corrugatus
TTTGATTCTTCTTTCTCTTTTTTCTTCTTTTTCTTCTTTGTATTCTTCTTTTCTTCTTTGTATTCTTCTTTTTCTTCTTTGTATTCTTCTTTTTCTTCTTTGTTTTCTTCTTTTTCTTCTTTGCATTCTTCTTTTTTCTTCTTTGTATTCTTCTTTTTCTTCTTTGTATTCTTCTTTTTCTTCTTTGTATTCTTCTTTTTCTTCTTTGTATTCTTTTTCTTCTTCTTTGTATTCTTCTTTTTCTTCTTTGTATTCTTTTTCTTCTTTTGTATTCTTCTTTTTCTTCTTTGTATTCTTCTTTTTCTTCTTTGTATTCTTCTTTTTTTTCTTTGTATTCTTCTTTTTCTTCTTTGTATTCTTCTTTTTCTTCTTTGTATTCTTCTTTTTCTTTGTATTCATCTTTTTCTTCTTTGTATTCTTCTTTTTCTTTGTATTCTTCTTTTTCTTCTTTGTATTCTTCTTTTTCTTTGTATTCTTCTTTTTCTTCTTTGTATTCTTCTTCTTCTTTGTATTCTTCTTTGTATTCTTCTTTTTCTTTGTATTCTTCTTTTTCTTCTTTGTATTCTTCTTTTTTCTTTGTATTCTTCTTTTTCTTCTTTGTATTCTTCTTCTTCTTTGTATTCTTCTTTTTCTTCTTTGTATTCTTCTTCTTCTTTGTATTCTTCTTTTTCTTCTTTTATTCTTCTTTTTCTTCTTTGTATTCTTCTTCTTCTTTGTATTCTTCTTTTTCTTCTTTGTATTCTTCTTTTTCTTCTTTGTATTCTTCTTTTTCTTTGTATTCTTCTTTTTCTTCTTTGTATTCTTCTTCTTCTTTGTATTCTTCTTTTTCTTCTTTGTATTCTTCTTCTTTTTTTGTATTCTTCTTTTTCTTCTTTGTATTCTTCTTCTTTTTTGTATTCTTCTTTTTCTTCTTTGTATTCTTCTTCTTATTTGTATTCTTCTTTTTCTTCTTTGTATTCTTCTTCTTTTTTGTATTCTTCTTTTTCTTCTTTGTATTCTTCTTCTTTTTTGTATTCTTCTTTTTCTTCTTTGTATTCTTCTTCTTATTTGTATTCTTCTTTTTCTTCTTTGTATTTTCTTCTTCTTTTGTATTCTTCTTTCTCTTCTTTGTATTCTTCTTCTTCTTTGTACTTCTTCTTTTTCTTCTTTGTTTTCTTTTCTTCTTCTTTGTATTCTTCTTCTTCTTTGTATTCTTCTTTTCTTCTTTGTATTCTTCTTCTTCTTTGTATTCTTCTTCTTCTTTGTATTCTTCTTCTTCTTTGTATTCTTCTTTTTCTTCTTTGTATTCTTCTTCTTCTTTGTATTCTTCTTCTTCTTCTTTGTATTCTTCTTCTTCTTCTTTGTATTCTTCTTCTTCTTCTTTGTATTCTTCTTCTTCTTCTTTGTATTCTTCTTCTTCTTTGTATTCTTCTTCTTCTTTGTATTCTTCTTTTTCTTTGTATTCTTCTTCTTCTTCTTTGTATTCTTCTTCTTCTTCTTTGTATTCTTCTTTTTCTTCTTTGTATTCTTCTTCTTCTTTGTATTCTTCTTCTTCTTCTTTGTATTCTTCTTCTTCTTTGTATTCTTCTTCTTCTTTGTATTCTTCTTTTTCTTCTTTGTATTCTTCTTCTTCTTTGTATTCTTCTTCTTCTTCTTTGTATTCTTCTTCTTCTTTGTATTCTTCTTCTTCTTTGTATTCTTCTTTTTCTTCTTTGTATTCTTCTTCTTCTTTGTATTCTTCTTCTTCTTCTTTGTATTCTTCTTCTTCTTTGTATTCTTCTTCTTCTTTGTATTCTTCTTTTTCTTCTTTGTATTCTTCTTCTTCTTGTTTGTATTCTTCTTCTTCTTCTTTGTATTCTTCTTCTTCTTCTTTGTATTCTTCTTCTTCTTCTTTGTATTCTTCTTTTTCTTCTTTGTATTCTTCTTCTTCTTCTTTGTATTCTTCTTTTTCTTTGTATTCTTCTTTTTCTTCTTTGTATTCTTCTTTTTCTTCTTTGTATTATTCTTTTTCTTCTTTGTATTCTTCTTTTTCTTCTTTGTATTCTTCTTTTTCTTCTTTGTATTCTTCTTTTTCTTCTTTGTATTCTTCTTTGTATTATTCTTTTTCTTCTTTGTATTCTTCTTTTTCTTCTTTGTATTCTTCTTTTTCTTCTTTGCATTCTTCTTTTTCTTCTTTGTATTATTCTTTTTCTTCTTTGTATTCTTCTTTTTCTTCTTTGTATTCTTCTTTTTCTTCTTTGCATTCTTCTATTTGTTCTTCTCCGTTAACTCTGTGAAGAGCTATTGGGGCGCCACACTAAAGAACTGTTCACCAGGCTCATCCAGCTCTGTTGGTCATGTGCCACAGCCTGGGTCTCTGCAAATGGATTTTTCTCTCTCCCTTCCTCAATCTTATCACTTTATCATCCTGTTTTATTTTCTTGTCCTTCCCTCCATCTCCATCCCTGTCTGTTTGTCTGTCTGTCTCTCTGTTTCTCTCTTTCTCTGTCTGTCTGTCTCTCTGTTTCTCTCTTTCTCTGTC
>JAPXFY010000034.1:17845880-17853380 GCA_030674185.1 Monoplex corrugatus
TTTTATGTTGTGAATGTTTTGTGTATGTGTGTGTGTGTGTGTGTGTGTGTCTGTGTGTGTGTGTTTGTGGATGTGTTTGTGTGTGTTTGTGTGTATATGTGTGTGTGTATGTTAGTGTGTGTTTGTGTGTGTTTGTGTGATGTGTGTGTGTGTTTGTGTGTGTTTGTGTGTTTGTGTGATGTGTGTGTATGTGTGTGTGCATGTGTGTGTGTTTGTGTGTGCGTGGTGTGTGTGTGTGTGTGCATGTGTGTGTGTGTGTGTGTTTGTGTATGTATGTGTGTGTGTGTGAATGTGTGTGTGCATGTATGTGTACGTATGTATGTGTGTGCGTGTGTGTGTGTGTGTGTGTGTGTGTGTGTGTGTGTGTGTTGATGTGTGTGTGAGTGTGTGTTGTGTGTGTGTGAGTGTGTGTGTGTATGTGTGTGTGTGTGTGTACCAGCTTGTGTGACATTAACAAGAGAAGATTACATACATTTGCCATGTGTCACGCAACAAGAACACAGGCCTCATGGCAACCGTCTTTCAAAGAAAAAACAGCGGCAAAAAGGCAAACCTCTAATTTCATATATAGAGAACATGATCAACATCAGTGTTCAAGACATTGTCCACAAAAGTCAAGACAGAGCGACCTGGAGGGAAATGGTGGTGTCCAGGTGTGCAGCAGCCAACACCGAACCCGGTGACGCCGACAGGTGAGACAGGTGAGACAGGTGAGACCATGACTCATACCAGACGATAAAGTACCAACATGCCAGCCCATGTGTTGAGTGGGCGGGAGGTTCCATTCTTTCCTTACTGTATGTGTGTGTGTGGAAAGCTGGAGGGAAAGAGAGCACCAGGTAGACCCAGGGAGAAGATATTGGACGGACTTGCAGAGTGGCTAAAGACAGAGATTGAGGAAGATGTGTTGCGGCAACGGAAAGAAACAGATAGAAGGCCATGATCGCCAATGCCATGTGGCAAGGCACCTGATGATGATGATGGTGTCTGTGTGTGACAGGTTGTACGTTTGACTTTGCCGCCAGCACGGGGAAGATCGTCTCCCCTGGTTACCAGACTGACCTGTACCCAAACATCTTGACCTGTGAATGGATCATCCAGGTTCAGGCAGGACGAACTCTGACCCTGACCTTTGCCCCTGGATTCGCGTTGGAATCTGGGAAAGATTACCTGAAGGTGAGTGTCGTTGGGTTTTTAGCATTTTAATTTTTTGGATGTGTTTGTGCAGGTAGTTTTGCCCACACTACGCAGGCGAAATGTTACTGCACAGTCTGCATACTCCATCTATGGGGGGTGTGCAACCAGAGGTATGAGGCCTGCAGGCGCCTTCTAACAAACCATGGTACCATGCAATATAACAGGGCTGAAATCAGAGGTACCAGGCCTGCAGACGTCTTCCAACAAACCATGGTACCATGCAATATAACAGGACTGAAATCCGAGGTACCAGGCCTGCAGACGTCTTCCAGTCTTCCAACAAACCATGGTACCGAGCAATATAGCAGGCCTGAAGTCAGAGGTACCAGGCCTGTGGGTGTCTTCTAACAAACCATGGTACCATGCAATATAACAGGGCTGAAGTCAGAGGTACCAGGCCTGTGGGTGTCTTCTAACAAACCATGGTACCATGCAATATAACAGGGCTGAAGTCAGAGGTACCAGGCCTGCAGGTGTCTTCTAACAAACCATGGTACCATGCAATATAACAGGGCTGAAGTCAGAGGTACCAGGCCTGCAGGTGTCTTCTAACAAACCATGGTATCATGTAATATAACAGGGCTGAAGTCAGAGGTACCAGGCCTGCAGGTGTCTTCTAACAAACCATGGTACCATACAATATAACAGGGCTGAAGTCAGACGTACCAGGCCTGCAGACGTCTTCTAACAAACCATGTTACCATGCAATATAACAGGCCTGAAGTCAGAGGTACCAGGCCTGCAGACATCTTCTAACAAACCATAGTACCATGCAATATAACATGGCTATAGTCAGAGGTACCAGGCCTGCATACGTTTTCTAACAAACCATGGTACCATGCAATATAACAGGCCTGAAGTCAGAGGTACCAGGCCTGCATACGTTTTCTAACAAACCATGGTACCATACAATATAACAGGGCTGAAGTCAGAGGTACCAGGCCTGCAGACGTCTTCTAACAAACCATGGTACCATACAATATAACAGGGCTGAAGTCAGAGGTACCAGGCCTGCAGACGTCTTCTAACAAACCATGGTACCATGCAATATAACAGGGCTGAAGTCAGAGGTACCAGGCCTGCAGACGTCTTCTAACAAACCATGGTACCATACAATATAACATGGCTATAGTCAGAGGTACCAGGCCTGCAGACGTCTTCTAACAAACCATGGTACCATACAATATAACAGGGCTGAAGTCAGACGTACCAGGCCTGCAGACGTCTTCTAACAAACCATGTTACCATGCAATATAACAGGCCTGAAGTCAGAGGTACCAGGCCTGCAGACATCTTCTAACAAACCATGGTACCATGCAATATAACATGGCTATAGTCAGAGGTACCAGGCCTGCATACGTTTTCTAACAAACCATGGTACCATGCAATATAACAGGCCTGAAGTCAGAGGTACCAGGCCTGCATACGTTTTCTAACAAACCATGGTACCATACAATATAACAGGGCTGAAGTCAGAGGTACCAGGCCTGCAGACGTCTTCTAACAAACCATGGTACCATACAATATAACAGGGCTGAAGTCAGAGGTACCAGGCCTGCAGACGTCTTCTAACAAACCATGGTACCATGCAATATAACAGGGCTGAAGTCAGAGGTACCAGGCCTGCAGACGTCTTCTAACAAACCATGGTACCATACAATA
This sequence comes from Monoplex corrugatus, assembly GCA_030674185.1. Taxonomy (NCBI): domain Eukaryota; kingdom Metazoa; phylum Mollusca; class Gastropoda; order Littorinimorpha; family Ranellidae; genus Monoplex; species Monoplex corrugatus. Next base: position 17,848,740 of record JAPXFY010000034.1, read on the forward strand.
TAACATGGCTATAGTCAGAGGTACCAGGCCTGCAGACGTCTTCTAACAAACCATGGTACCATACAATATAACAGGGCTGAAGTCAGATGTACCAGGCCTGCTGGTGTCTTCTAAGAAACCATGGTACCATCAGTCACCAAAGCATTCACTCGCGATAACAAAAACTCCAGGGCACAAAATTTACACACAAACCGGGAGGGGGGGGGGACAGGAGGGGAGTAGGACAAAAGGGTGGGCAAATCACTGCTGGACAAAAAGGTATGTCTTCAAGATGGACATGAAGGAAGACAGAATGTGTGACTATCGAATGGACAGGGGAAGCTTGTTCCAAATGTATGGACCAGACACATAAAATGAGCGGCGACCGATTTTGGTACGTTTGTATCGAGTTTGTGATTTATCATAATCATCATGTGTTCTGCCGTATGGCGTTGGCAATCATCTTCCTCCATATGCATCTATCCGCTGTCGCTGCAAGTACACCTTCCACCCTCTCTGTCTTCATCCACTCCACAAGTGCGTCCAGTATTTTCTCCCTGGGTCTACCAGGTGCTCTTTTCCCCTGTAACTTTCCTGTTGTGACTAGGTGCTCCGACTTCTCTTTCCTCATGAAATGTCCTATAAATGTTGCTTGTCTTTTCCTAATCTTCTTCATTCATGTTCTTTTTGTGTCTGCCTCCTTTAGGACTGTTTCGTTTGTTTTCTTTTTCCATGGAACTCTTATCGTTCTTCTTAGAAATCACATTTCGGCTGCCCCAATCTTGTTCTGACTTTGCGTGTTGACTGTTCATGCTTCATATCCGTACAACAATATCGTTTCTGTATGACACTGATGAATTCTCTTCCTGGTGTTAATTGACAGGCATTTGCTGGTAAGAACGAGGTTGTGATTATATTAAATCGGTTTGAGGACTAAAAGACCAGCAAGAGGAGAGCAATACTTGATGACCTTGGAGGCATTATGGATCAAGGAAATACGAGCCGACGATAAACACGAAGGATGAATGCAGGAGCAGACAACTCACGATGAAGTTGTAATCAGTATTCCATGATCGTTTGATTCCTGTGTTTATCCTTGGTAGGATGACATTACATCACATTGACATGATAATGATATTAATGTTAGTAACTTTTCTTTTCCACATTATCCGATGATGTCCCACACCAGTCCGTGGGAATGCCGGGGGCTCTTTCAGTATAAATAGCATCCCCACCTTTTGGAAATTCTGTGCTAGAATTTTTGTCATTTCTGTCACTGTCTTTGTTTCTGCCTTGTTCCTTTGCTTTGTCATTTCTTTTTATCATTTTCTGCCTTGCTGGTCCATTCACCTGTATGTGTTCCATAAAGTCTTACATGCTTTATCTTAGGATTGATAATTGGGTACATGTATTAAGTGCATTTTTGGCCCTTGGGAAATAAGGTGTGGAAGCAATTTTGGATAATTTAGACCCGTTTTATATATGCTTTAGCATCTGTAGGTAAGTTTGAATTTGTAGTCAGGTATAATTTTTTTTAAATCCCCTGTGTGATAAATTGGACGGAGTGGTCAACGCCAGGGGCATGTCTTTAGATTATGTGCGCGAATGCTTTGATATGTGTACTTAATTTTTTTCTTTTCGTTTTCCCCCTGTTGAAGTATTGTATATGTTTAGAAACGGTTAAGCCCTGATGCACCTGTACTCAATCAGCTGGGCTTTGAACAAAGATAACATAACAGTCTGACGATGTCAGAAATGTCGAAAATATTCATATAAACTATTGGCATAATTATACTTCGTTAAAAATATTGTTTGTTTCACAGATTATCGCGGACGGATCTCAGGTCCATACCGGCTCTGGCTTCACGGGCTCCACACCCCCGACAGGTCTGGTGGCTCAAAACGGCCGGGTCCAACTGACACTGACTACTGGGGCCACGGGCCGGTCAGTGGGTTTCAGCGCTACCTTCAATGCCGGCTGCCCTACAGTGACCGACCCAACACTGGCCACCACGTACAGCGCGGACTTTGGCCAGTCCATCGTGGTGCGGTGCGCTAACGAATACGTCTTTACCGGAATGTTCGTGGGTCAGAACTCTGTGGGGGTTTACTGCCAGGAAGGTGGACATTGGAGTCAGGAAACTTTCCCCACCTGTGTCCGTAAGTACGAGAAGAACTGGCAGAATGGTTCAGAGTGGCAGAATGGTTCAGACGTTTACAGGGAGAAGAATGGCAGAATGGTTCAGAGTGGCAGAATGGTTCAGAGTGGCAGAATGGTTCAGAGTGGCAGAATGGTTCAGAGTGGCAGAATGGTTCAGAGTGGATGGTTCAGAGTGGCTGAATGGTTCAGAGTGGATGGTTCAGAGTGGCAGATTGGTTCAGAGTGGCAGAATGGTTCAGAGTGGATGGTTCAGAGTGGCAGAATGGTTCAGACATTCGCCTGCCAATAACTAAACTCAAAGTTCCGGAGTTTGCTCCTCGTAGAGTTTGACCGGAAACTCGAACTGAACGTCTAGTCCTTCGGAAGTGGACGAAAAATAAGTCTGACCCGTGTGTCTTCTGGCTGCGCACGCTAAAGATCCCAAGGCAGTTGAAAATCGTGAAGAGCAGGGCATTGCCTGGCTGCCTTGGTATAAAATATTGGAAAGATAGGTTGATTTCCCAGGTTCTATCCCTTGAAAACCAATCAGCCTTTTTGCCTTTCTGAAGTCTTGGTAAAAAAAATGAATATGAGTATGAATTTGATTTGAGGGAGAGGGAATGGCCGCCACCCTCGTGGTTCTGGCCCTGGGAAAAGTTGAGGTCCCTACCACCTCACTCCCTACAACCCCAGTGTTATGGAACTATCTAGGTGGGACATCAGGACCTGGCCAGCTCGTGGAAGGCTTGTGCCGTGGTCATTCTGGATCTTCTCCATCACTTGGCACCTGTGACGTTAGTGGATATGGAATTCATTCCGAGCGCGGTGACGTCTTCTTGAGAAACTGTAATTGAAACTGAAAGTAAGCTATGACATACTAACATACATGTGTTTGTCCAAGTAGCAGTTTTTTTGGTGCATTTTTTAAAAAATGTGATGGCAGTAGCTTGATGATGGTTGGGTGTCATCTGCGCAACATGACATTACCTACTGGACGAAAGTGTTCCTTAGGAGCCCATGTTTGCGTCGTTTAGTTTTCTGTTTTTCGGGTAGCCTTGATACGTGGAAGGATACGATGGTAGTAACCCTTTGCCTTCCATCGGTTTTTGTACGGACTCTTATGTGTTCGTCAGTCCTATGTCATCACGTCAATCCTATGTTATCAACAAGTGCTCTGCCGCATGGCGTTGGCGATCATGGCCCTCCATACGAATCTATCCTTTGTTCCTGCAAGTACATCTCCCAACCTGTCTGTCTTCATCCACTCTGTAATCCGTCCAATATTTTGTCCCTGGGTTTACCTGGTGTTCTCTTTCCCTCCGGCATTCCTGTTGTGACTAGGTGCTCCAATTCCTCTTGCCTCATAAAATGTCCTATACATGTTGCTTGTCCTTTCCTAATCTTCTTCATTAATGTTCTTTTTGTGTCTGCCTCTTTCAAGACTGTTTCATGTGTTTTCTTTGCTGTCCATGGAACTCGTAACAAATTCTTCTTAGAAACCACATTTCAGTTGCCTCCATCTTGTTGTGACTTTGCGTGTAAGTCGTATGTAGTATGTACCACACATAAGACGAGGGAGAAAATATTGGACAGTTTTACAGAGTGAGTGAGGACAGGAAGGATGACAGATACACTTGCAGATGGAGGGCCATGATCGCCAACGCCATGCGGCAAGACAGATGATGATGATGATGATGGTGACTTCACACCTGTGATCATATGCATCATCATCATCATCATCATCATCATCATCATCATCATCAGGTGTCCTGCCGCATGGCGTTGGCGATCATGGACTTGCATCTGTTTCTATCTGTTGTTGCCCCAAGCATCTCCTCCACCCTCCTCGTCTTCAGCCACTCCGCAAGTCCGTCTAACATTTTCTCCCTGGGTCTACCTGGTGCTCTCTTTTCCTCCAGCTTTCCCGTTGTGACCACGGGTCATATGCATAATGTATTAATACAATACAATACAGTACAGTACAGTACAATGCAATACAATACAATACAATACAATACAATACGATACGATACGATGCGATACGATACAATAAAACATGGAAGAACATGGTACAATATGGTACAGTACAATGCGGTATTATGCAATATGATGCAGGACAATACAAAACAATATGATACAATACAGTGCATTGCAGTACAATGTGATGCAATTCAATATACTATCATATGACACGATCTGATGCAGAACAATGTTGCACTATACTTGTTCTCCCTCTTCTCCTCCACTTCCTTCTTCTTCTTCTTTCCTTCTTTTTCTTTTTCTTCTTCTCTTCTTCTCTTCTTCTTCTCTTCTTCTTCTTCTCTTCTTCTTCTTCTTCTTCTTCTTCTTCTTCTTCTTCTTCTTCTTCTTCTTCTTCTTCTTCTTCTTCTTCTTCTTCTTCTTCTTCTTCTTCTTCCTTCTTCTTCTTTCTTCTTCTTCTTTCTTCTTCTTCTTCTTCTTTTCTTCGTTTTCGTTTTCGTTTTCTTTCTTCTTCTTCTTCTCCTTCTCCTTCTTCTTCTTCT
>JAPXFY010000034.1:17858380-17863380 GCA_030674185.1 Monoplex corrugatus
GTGTCTTTATTGTTGTTTGTGTGTGTGTCTTTATTTTTTGTGTGTGTGTCTTTATGTGTGTGTGTGTGTTGTCTTTATGTGTCTGTGTGTGTGTCTTTATGTGTCTCTGTGTGTGTCTTTATGTGTCTGTGTGTGTGTCTTTATGTGTGTTTGTGTGTGTGTCTTTATGTGTGTGTGTGTCTTTATGTGTCTTGTGTGTGTGTCTTTATGTGTCTCTGTGTGTGTCTTTATGTCTGTGTGTGTGTCTTTATGTGTGTTTGTGTGTGTGTGTCTTTATGTGTGTGTGTGTCTTTATGTGTCTGTGTGTGTGTCTTTATGTGTCTGTGTGTGTGTCTTTATGTGTTGTGTGTGTGTCTTTATGTGTGTGTGTGTGTGTGTCTTTATGTGTGTGTGTGTCTTTATGTGTCTGTGTGTGTGTCTTTATGTGTCTCTGTGTGTGTCTTTATGTGTCTGTGTGTCTTTATATGTCTGTGTGTCTTTATATGAGTGTGTGTGTCTTTATGAGTCTGTGTGTGTGTCTTTATGTGTGTTTGTGTGTGTGTGTCTTTATGTGTCTGTGTGTGTGTCTTTATGTGTGTTTTGTGTGTGTGTCTTTATGTGTGTGTGTGTCTTTATGTGTGTGTGTGTGTGTGTCTTTATGTGTGTTTGTGTGTCTTTATGTGTGTGTGTGTCTTTATGTGTGTGTGTGTCTTTTATTTTGTGTGTGTCTTTATGTGTGTGTGTGTGTCTTTATGTGTGTGTGTGTCTTTATGTGTGTGTGTGTGTGTGTCTTTATGTGTGTGTGTGTGTCTTTATGTGTCTGTATGTGTTTTTATGTGTGTGTGTGTTCTTTATGTGTCTGTGTGTGTGTCTGTATGTTGTGTGTGTGTCTTTATGTGTGTCTTGGTGTGTCTTTATATGTGTGTGTGTCTTTATGTGTGTGTGTGTGTGTTTATGTGTGTCTGTGTGTGTGTCTTTATATGTGTGTGTGTCTTTATGTGTGTGTGTGTCTTTATGTGTGTCTCTGTGTGTGTCTTTATGTGTGTTGTGTGTGTCTTTATGTGTGTGTGTGTCTTTATGTGTGTGTGTGTCTTTATGTGTGTCTCTGTGTGTGTCTTTATGTGTGTGTGTGTGTGTCTTTATGTGTGTGTGTGTCTTTATGTGTGTCTCTGTGTGTGTCTTTATGTGTGTGTGTGTGTGTCTTTATATGTGTGTGTGTCTTTATGTGTGTGTGTGTCTTTATGTGTGTCTCTGTGTGTGTCTTTATGTGTGTGGGGTGTGTCTTTATGTGTGTGTGTGTCTTTATGTGTGTCTCTGTGTGTGTCTTTATATGTGTGTGTGTCTTTATGTGTGTGTGTGGGGTCTTTATGTGTGTCTCTGTGTGTGTCTTTATATGTGTGTGTGTCTTTATGTGTCTGTGTGTGTGTCTTTATGTGTGTCTTGTGTGTGTGTCTTTATGTTTGTGTGTGTGTCTTTATGTGTGTCTGTGTGTGTGTCTTTATGTGTCTGTGTGTGTGTCTTTATGTGTCTGTGTGTGTGTTTTTATGTGTTTGTGTGTGTGTCTTTAGGTGTGTCTGTGTGTGTCTTTATGTGTCTGTGTGTGTCTCTATGTGTCTGTGTGTGTCTTTATGTGTGTGTGTGTCTTTATGTGTCTGTGTGTGTGTCTTTATGTGTCTGTGTGTGTGTCTTTATGTGTGTGTGTGTCTTTATGTGTGTGTCTGTGTGTGTGTCTTTATGTGTGTGTGTGTCTTTATGTGTGTGTCTGTGTGTGTGTCTTTATGTGTGTGTGTGTGTGTGTCTTTATGTATCTGTGTGTGTGTCTTTATGTGTCTGTGTGTGTGTCTCTATGTCTGTGTGTGAGTCTTTATGTGTGTGTGTGTTTATGTGTCAGGTGTGTCTTTATGTCTGTTTGTGTCTTTATGTGTCTGTTTGTGTCTTTATGTGTGTGTGTGTGTGTGTGTGTGTGTGTGTGTGTGTGTGTGTGTGTGTGTGTGTGTGTGTGTGTGTGTGTGTGTGTGTGTGAATGACTGTGTCTGTATGTATGTATCTCTGCATGTATATCTGTGTCGATTCTGTTTGGGTTCAGTTTTTACGTCGGCACCCACCTCAGGTGATATGGCCGACGGGGATAACCATCCTACGGAAGTGGGGGAAGGGGGACTTTTCTAATCCTATACTGACACCACCAGAACAACAACGATGTTAAGATGGGACAGTGAAAAGGCCAGTTTTAAATGTAACACACCCTGGGATTGGAACCCACAACCATTAGCATGTAAATCCGACGCTCAACCAATTGAGCTACTGAGGCCCGCTATATCTGTGTCTGTGTCTTAATATATGTGTGTGGGTGTGCTGGCTTGCAGCGTACCAGTCGTGCCCACTGCTACAGGATCCATTCAAAGGCCGGTACCTGGTGACTGCAGGGAACGGACTGGACCACGGGTCAGTGGTCAACTTCACCTGCACTGACCCCCTGTACGAATTGCATGGGTCGGCCAACCTGATCTGTGAGCAGGGACAGTGGTCTGGACCTATCCCCACCTGTGAACGTAAGTAGGCCCTACATCCTGGGATGGGCAGTGGGTTGGTTTTGGTTTTGGTTGGGTTGGGTTGGGTTGGTAGAGTAGGATGGGTTGTGTTGTGGTTGTTTGGGTTGGTTGTGGTTGTGGTGTTGTGGTTGGGTTGTGTTTTGGTTGGTTGTGTTGTGGTTGTTTTGAGTTGGGCTGGGTTGGGTTGGGTTGGGTTGGGTTACTGCATGGTTCGGCCAACCTGATCTGTGACAGGGACAGTGGTCTGGACCTATCCCGACCTGTGAACGTACGTAGGCCCTGACATCCTGGGACTGGGCGATGGGTTGGTTTTGGTTTTGGTTGGGTTGGGTTGGGTTAGAGTAGGATGGGTTGTGTTGTGTTGTGTTTGTGTGGTTGTTTTGAGTTGGGGTTGTGCTGGGTTGTTCTTGGGTTGTGTTGTGTTGGGCTTGGTTGGGTTGGTTGGGTTGGGTTACTGCATGGTCGGCCAACCTGATCTGTGACAGGGACAGTGGTCTGGACTATCCCCACCTGTGAACGTACGTAGGCCCTGCATCCTGGGATGGGCAGTGGGTTGGTTTTGGTTTTGGTTGGGTTGGGTTAGAGTAGGGTGGGTTGTGTTGTGTTGTGTTGTGGTTGTTTTGGGTTGGGTTGGGGTTGTAGTGTTGTGTTGGGTTGTGGTTGTTTTGAGTTGGGTTGGGGTTGTAGTGTTTGTGTTGTGTTGTGGTTGTTTTGGGTTGGGTTGGGGTTGTAGTGTTGTGTTGGGTTGTGGTTGTTTTGAGTTGGGTTGTGGTTGTGGTTGTGCTGGGTTGTTCTTGTGTTGGTTGTTTGTGTTGTTGTGTTGTTGGTGTGTTGGGTTGTTACTGCATGGTTCGGCCAGCCTGATATGTGAACAGGGACAGTGGTCTGGACCTATCCCCACCTGTGAACGTACGTACATCCTGGGCTGGGCTGTGGGTTGTGGTGGGTTGTGGGTTGGGTTGGGTTGGTTCGGTGGGTTTTGGTTGGGTTGTGGTTGTTTTGGGTTGGGTTGTGGTTGGGTTGGTTGGTTGTGGTTGGTTGTGGGTTTGTTTTGGGTTGGTGTTGTGGTTGTGTTGGTTGTGGTGGTGTTGTGTTGTGGTTGTGTTGGGTTGTGTTGGTTGGTGTTGGTTGTGTTGGTGTGTTGTGTTGGTTGTGTTGGTGAGTTGTGTTGTGGTGGTTTGTTGTGTTGGGTGATGTTTGTGTTGGTGTTGGTTGGTTGGGTTGGATGGGTGTTGATGGTGGTGGTTGATTTGGTTGTGGTTGGTACTGATTTGTTTGATTTGATGCGTGGTTGGATTTGGGTGCTGGTGCGTGGTTGGTTTGGTTGGTTGTGCGTTGGGTTGATGGTTGTGTGTTGGGTTGCGTGGTGGTTGGGTTGGTGGGTTGGGTATTTGTTGGTACAACACGGTTTGGCCATTGTGATATGTGAACAGGGACAGTGGTCTGGTGCTGTCCCACCGGTGAACGTACGTACATCCTGGGCTGTGGGTGCTGGTTGGTTTGGGTGAGGTTGGGTTAGATTAGGTTGGGTGGGTTAAGTTCGGGGTGGTTGGGATGGGTGGGTTGTGATGGGTTGTGTTGTGGTTGGGTTGGGTTTTCTGGTTTGGGTTGATTTCGGTTAGGTTGGGTTACCCCATGGTTCGGCCAACCTGTTCGGATGTGTTGTGTTGGGGTGGGGTTGGTTGGTTGGGTTTGGTTGGGTGTGTGGGTACTGCATAGGTCGGCCAACCTGATATATGAACAGGGACAGTGGTCTGGGCCTATCCCCACCTGTGCACGTACGTACATCCTGGGCTGGGCTGTGGGTTGGGGGTTGGGTGGTTGTGGTTGGGTTGGGTGGGTTTTAGTTGGGTTGTGGTTGTTTTGGTTGTGGTTGTGTTGTGTAGTGTTGGGGTGGGTTCTTGGTTGTGTTTGGTTGGTTGGGTTGGTTGTGGTTGGGTTGGGTTGGGTTGTGCTATGTTGGGTGTGTTGGATTGGGTTTATTGTTTGGTCGGAATGGGTTCAGCTGCTTGGGTTAGGCTGATTGAGCTGGATGAGATTGGGTTGGGTTGTGTTGGATGAAATTGGGTTGGGCTGGGTCGGGTTGGGTTGAATTGAGTTGGATGAAGTGGGTTGCATCGGTTGGTTTGGATTTGGATTAGATTACGTTGGGATGGGTTGGGTCGGAATGAATTGGGTTTATTATGGGCGTGTTGGATTGGGTTAGAGTTAAGTTAGGGTTGAGTTAGGTTAGTCGCCTTTACATAATGAACCTATGATCATGATGATGTGAAATGATAATGACACAAATCTGATGGAGCTTATGATAATTACGACGATGACGACGACGATGATGATGATACTGATAACGAAAACTAACGATAAAAACTCTAAAGATACTGACGGACGATGAAGACAACCACGACAACGATGATGATTCTGATAATGACACTAATGATAATAACTCTTAAAGATAATGACGACGATGAA
>JAPXFY010000034.1:17893380-17908380 GCA_030674185.1 Monoplex corrugatus
ACAAACAAAGAAACAAACAAAGAAAGAAACAAACAAACACAAACAGACAAAAACCCATTAATGAAGAAGATTAGGAAAAGACAAGAAACATTTACAGGACAATTTATCAGGCAAGAGAAATTAGATGACCTAGTCACGACAGGAAAGCTGGAGGGAAAAAGAACACCAGGTAGACCCAGGGAGAAAATATTGGGTGGTTGTGAACGCTCTATCGGTATACTCAGCCCTATCGGTATACACAACACAGCCCTATCGTTCAAACAGCTATTAACAACAGCCTATCGGTATACACAACACAGCCTATCGGTATACACACAGCTATCGGTATACACAACGCCTTCGGTATAACAACACAGCCTATCGGTATACAGCAATACACAGCCTATCGGTATAACACACTACGATAAAACACAGCCCTATGGGTATACAACAAGCCCTATCGGTATACAAACACAGCCTATCGGTATACACAACACGCCTATCGGTATAACAACAGCCTATCGGTATAACGACAAGACCTATCGGTATACACAAACAGCCCTATCGGTATACACAACACAGCCTATCGTATAAACTTCGGTATACACAACACAGCCCTATCGGTATACACAACACAGCCCTATCGGTATACACAACACAGCCCTATCGGTATACACAGCTACGACAACAGCCCTATCGGTATACACAGCTATCGGTAACACAACAGCCCTATCGGTATACACAACACAGCCCTATCGGTATACACAACACAGCCCTATCGGTATACACAACACAGCTCTATCGGTATACCAGCCCTATCGGTATACACAACACAGCCTATCGGTATACTCAGCCCTATCGGTATACACAACACAGCCTATCGGTATACCACAGCCTATCGGTATACAACACAGCCCTATCGGTATACACAACACAGCCCTATCGGTATACTCAGCCTATCGGTATACACAACACAGCCCTATCGGTATACACAACACAGCCCTATCGGTATACACAACACAGCCCTATCGGTATACTCAGCCCTATCGGTATACACAAACAGCCCTATCGGTATACTCAGCCCTATCGGTATAACAACACAGCCCTATCGGTATACACAACACAGCCCTATCGGTATACTCAGCCCTATCGGTATACACAACACAGCCCTATCGGTATACACAACACAGCCCTATCGGTATACACAGCCACTATCGGTATACACAACACAGCCCTATCGGTATACACAACACAGCTATCGGTATACACAGCCCTATCGGTATACACAGCCTATCGTATACACAGCCTATCGGTATACACAACACAGCCTATCGGTATACACAGCCCTACGGTATACACAACACAGCTCTTCGGTATACACAACACAGCCTATCGGTATCCCACAGCTCTATCGGTATACACAACACAGCCCTATCGGTATACACAACACAGCCTATCGGTATACACAACACAGCCCTATCGGTATACCACACAGCTCTATCGTATACACAACACAGCCCTATCGGTATACACAACACAGCCCTATCGTATACACAACACAGCCCTATCGGTATACTCAGCCCTATCGTATACACAACACAGCCCTATCGGTATACTCACCCTATCGGTATACACAGCCCTATCGGTATACACAACACAGCCCTTCGGTATACACAACACAGCCTATCGGTATACACACACAGCCCTATCGGTATACACAGCCCTATCGGTATACACAACACAGCCTATCGGTATACACAACACAGCCCTATCGGTATACACACCCTATCGGTATACACAACACAGCCCTATCGGTATACACAACACAGCCCTATCGGTATACACAACACAGCTCTATCGGTATACACAACACAGCCCTATCGGTATACACAACACAGCCCTATCGGTATACACAACACAGCTCTATCGGTATACACAACACAGCCCTATCGGTATACACAACACAGCCCTATCGGTATACACAACACAGCCCTATCGGTATACACAACACAGCCCTATCGGTATACACAACACAGCTCTATCGGTATACACAGCCCTATCGGTATACACAGCCCTATCGGTATACACAGCCCTATCGGTATACACAACACAGCCCTATCGGTATACACAACACAGCCCTATCGGTATACACAACCACAGCCCTATCGGTATACACAACACAGCTCTATCGGTATACACAACACAGCCCTATCGGTATACACAACACAGCCTATCGGTATACACAGCCCTATCGGTATACACAACACAGCCCTATCGGTATACACAACACAGCCCTATCGGTATACACAACCAGCCCTATCGGTATACACAACACAGCCCTATCGGTATACACAACACAGCCCTATCGGTATACACAACACAGCCCTATCGGTATACACAACACAGCCTATCGGTATACTCAGCCCTATCGGTATACACAACACAGCCTATCGGTATACTCAGCCCTATCGGTATACACAACACAGCCCTATCGGTATACACAACACAGCCCTATCGGTATACTCAGCCCTATCGGTATACTCAGCCCTATCGGTATACACAGCCCTATCGGTATACACAACACAGCCTATCGGTATACTCAGCCATATCGGTATACTCAGCCCTATCGGTATACTCAGCCCTATTGGTATACTCAGCCCTATCGATATACTCGGCCCTATCGGTATACTCGGCCCGATCAGTATACTCGGCCCCTATCGGTATACTCGGCCCTATCAGTATACTCAGCCAAATCGGTATACTCGGCCCTATCGGTATACTCAGCCCTATAGGTATACTCAGCTATGGGCATACTCAGCTCTATCGGTATACTCAGCCCTATCAGTATACTCAGCCCATCGTTATGGAAGCGGGTGTTTTCCATCCCACACACCCCGACTAACAACTCCTCCCCAGGAACAATTAGCATAGCAACCAGGTCTGTTACATGTGTCTCATCACTGGTACCGATGGTCAGCCAGCACGCAGAGCCATGCCAAATCTTATACATTCCACATTTTTTACGTTTTTATAAACATAACAAACTTGTTCATGTAGAATGAATTAAAAAAAGAAGATATTTTCATTAGTGCACATTAGATTGAAATAGGACTGTCTACCGAAATAATGAAATGGCTTTGAATAATTTGTTGGGGGTGCAAAAAAAATGTATCACCGTTCGCTGTAAAAGTAGGTTAGGATAGGAGGCCAATTTCTACTCTACCACAGAATTTGAAATAAAAGCATTTCTAACTTAATCGTGACCTTTTCGTTTTCATTGTGTGCACATTTATATAATCTTCCAAAGCAGTTTGCAGAAACGCTAAGCTTTACATTTCCTCGATAATGTTGTGTGTGCTGTTTATAACGAAATATACCGCTAGGGCGTTAACAGACAGTTCTGCGGAGTAGATGAAGACAGAAAGACAGAAAGGGTGGGAGATGTACTTGCAATGACAACAAAAACAAAAAAAAGAGGGGGGGGGGGGAGAAGAAAAAGATTCGTGTGGAGGAGCATGATCGCCAACGCCAGGCAGCGTGGCACATGATGATGATGATGATGATTATGATGACAACAACGACGACGACGACGACGACGACGATAATGTTGACAATGACGATGATAACAACGACGACGTCGATGATGATGATGATGGTGGTGGTGGTGGTGTGGTGGTGGTGATGATGATGATGATTATGATGACAACGACGACGACGACGACAATGATGATGATGACGATGACGACGACGACGACGACGATGATGATGACAATGACGACGACAACGACGACGATGATGATGATAATGGTGGTGGTGGTGATGGTGGCGGCGGCGATGATGATGATGATGATAACGACAATGTTGATGACGACGATGACAATAATGACGATGGTGAAGATGATGATGATTCTGCTGATGATGATGATGACGACGACGACGATGGTGATGGTGATGATAATACTGCTGCTGCTGCTGCTGCTGCTGATGACGACGACAACCATAATGATGACGACAACGACGACGACGATGATGACGACGATGACGATACTGACGACAACGACGATATTGTTGATACTGAGAATGACGATGACGCTGACGACGACGATGACGATGATGCTGACTACGATTTCAGTGTCGTGCATTCCCGGGTACACCAGCTCCATCGGGTCCAAATGCTCAGCATGTAGTGTGGGGTCATATTACGACAGTACCACAGGGTCCTGCCAGTTCTGCCCCGCTGGTACCCGCTCACAGAAACTAGCCGCTAGCAGTGTTGATGAGTGCTATTGTGAGTATATATATACATGATGTGTCTGTGTGTCTTTGGTTGTGTGTGTGTGTGTGTGTGTGTGTGTGTGTGTGTGTGTGTGTGTGTGTGTGTGTGTGTGTGTGTGTGTGTTCGTTCGTTCGTTCTTTAATTTAACGTCTGTTCACTATGAGTGATATTAGACGGGGGGGGGGGGGGGGGGGGTGGAGGATGAGAGGTGGGCGAGTTGCATTGTGGGGAGAGGGGAGACAGAGTAAAAGACATAAATAAGTGGGTAAATAGAAAAATGGAACAAGATCTTAACACTAACAATTAACATTAACAATGTGAAGGAAAAATTTAACGCGAAAATACTAACTTCATAAACTTAAAGCAATACATTAATAGAACTGTGAACCAATGATTCTGAAATTTTAACTGATAAAAACTGATCTGAAGTTACTTCTTTAAAATGAGTTTCAGAATAGTTTTCTTGTGTAAATATTTTTGGTAAAAAAGAACGTAGCATTTTGCAGTAAAATAAACAGTGAAACAGTTTGAATTATTCTCCACAAATACACTTGATATTTTACAATATTTTGTTTTCAACGCGTTTAGCTGAATACGAAAATGAACAGCAACAATCGATCTCGAATGATATACGGAAGAATACTTCAATTTTTTTACATACATTTTGTTGTGTCACAAAAACTTTTCATTGAAATGTTCATGAAATCGAATCCATGAGGCTGATTCTAGCAAGTTGCAAGCTTCTTTTACGGAAGTTTTAATACGTAATTCTATAGTATTATCAGTGTTGTGTGCACCTTGTTTAGCTGCTCTGTCTACTACTTCGTTGCCATGTGTGTGTGTGTGTGTGTGTGTGTGTGTGTGTGTGTGTGTGTGTGTGTGTGTGTGTGTGTGTGTGTGTGTGTGTGTGTGTGTGTGTGTGGTATGTGTGTGTGTGTGAGTTCTCTCTCTCACTCCCTCTGTCTGTCTGTATCTCTGTTCTCTCTCTGTGTATCTCTCTCTCTTTCTGTTCTCTCTCTCTGTTCTCTCTCTCTCTCTATCTGTGTGTGTGTGTGTGTGTGTGTGTGTGTGTGTGTTTTCACTCGCTCTCTCGCTCACTTTCTCTCTCTCTCTCTCTGTTCTCTTTCTCTCTCTGATCTCTCTCTATTCTCTCTCTCTGTTCTCTGTGTTCTCTGTGTGTGTGTATTCTCTCTCTGTGTTCTCTCTCTGTGTTCTCTCTCTCTGTTCTCTCTCTGTGTTCTCTCTCTGTGTTCTCTCTCTCTCTGTTCTCTCTCTCTGTGTTCTTCTCTCTCTCTGTGTCTCTCTCTTCTCTCCTCTGTTCTCTCTCTATCTGTTCTCTCTCTTTCTGTTCTCTCTCTCTGTTCTCTCTCTCTCTGTTCTCTCTCTGTTATCTCTCTCTGTTCTCTCTCTCTGTGTTCTCTCTCTCTGTTTTCTCTCTCTGTTTTCTCTCTCTGTTCTCTCTCTGTGTTCTCTCTCTGTGTTCTCTCTCTGTGTGCTCTCTCTCTCTGTCTCTTCTCTCTCTGTGTTCTCTCTCTGTTCTCTCTCTGTGTGTTCTCTCTCTCTGTTCTCCTCTCTCTCTGTTCTCTCTCTCTGTTCTCTCTCTGTGTGTTCTCTCTCTCTGTTCTCTCTCTCTGTGTTCTCTCTCTTTGTGTTCTCTCTCTGTGTTCTCTCTCTGTGTTTTCTCTCTCTGTTCTCTCTCTGTGTTTTTCTCTCTCTCTGATCTCTCTCTCTCTGTGTTCTCTCTCTGTGTTCTCTCTCTCTGTTCTCTCTCTGTGTTCTCTCTCTGTGTTTTCTCTCTCTGTGATCTCTCTCTCTCTGTGTTCTCTCTCTCTGTGTTTTCTCTCTGTGTTCTCTCTCTGTGTTTCTCTCTCTGTGTTTTCTCTCTCTGTTCTCTCTCTGTGTTCTCTCTCTGTGTTCTCTCTCTTTGTTCTCTCTCTGTGTTTTCTCTCTCTCTGATCTCTCTCTCTGTGTTCTCTCTCTGTGTTCTCTCTCTCTGTTCTCTCTCTGTGTTCTCTCTCTCTCTGATCTCTCTCTCTCTCTGTTCTCTCTCTCTCTCTGTTCTCTCTCTGTGTTCTCTCTCTCTCTGTGTTCTCTCTCTCTGTTCTCCTCTCTGTGTTTCTCTCTCTCTCTCTCTGATCTCTCTCTCTCTTCTCTCTCTCTCTCTGTTCTCTCTCTGTTCTCTCTCTCTGTTGTTCTCTCTCTCTCTCTGTTCTCTCTCTTCTCTCTGTTCTCTCTCTCTCTGTTCTCTCTCTCTGTGTTCTCTCTCTGTGTTTTCTCTCTTCTCTCTCTGTTTCTCTCTTCTGTGTTCTCTCTCTCTGTGTTCTCTCTCTCTGTTTCTCTCTCTGTGTTCTCTCTCTCTTGTTCTCTCTCTCTGTTCTCTCTCTCTCTGTTCTCTCTCTCTCTCTGTTCTCTCTCTCTGTTCTCTCTCTCTGTTTCTCTCTCTCTCTCTGTTCTCTCTGTTCTCTCTCCTGTGTTCTCTCTCTGTTCTCTCTCTCTGTTCTCTCTCTCTATCTCTCTCTCTCTGTTCTCTCTCTCTGTTCTCTCCTCTCTCTGTTCTCTCTCTCTCTCTGTTCTCTCTCTGTTATTCTTCTCTCTGTTCTCCTCTCTCTCTCTCTTTCTCTCTCTCTTTCTCTCTCTCTGTTTTCTCTCTTTCTCTCTGTTCTCCTCTCTCTGTTCTCTCTCTCTGTCCTCTCTCCTGTTCTCTCTCTGTTTCTCTTGTTCTCTCTCTCTTGTTCTCTCTCTCTGTGTTCTCTCTCTCCCTTTTCTCTCTCTCGTTCTCTCCTCTTTCTCTCTCTGTTCTCTCTCTCTCTGTTCTCTCTCTCTGTCTCTTCTCTGTTCTCCCCTCTGTTTCTCTCTCTCTGATCTTCTCTCTGTCTCTCTCTTGTGTTCTCTCTCTCTCTTGTTCTCTCTCTGTTTCTCTCTCTCTTCTTTCTCTTGTTCTCTCTCTGTTTCTTCTCTGTGTTCTCTCTCTCTTCTCTTCTCTGTTCTCTCTCTCTGTTTCTCTCTCTTGTTTCTCTCTCTGTTCTCTCTCTCTTTGTTCTCTCTCTCTCTCTTGTTCTCTCTCTCTGTTTCTCTCTTCTGTCTCTCTCTCTGTTCTCTCTCTCTTGTCTCTCTCTGTTTCTCTCTCTTTTCTCTCTCTGTTTCTCTCTCTGTGTTCTCTCTCTCTTGTCTCTCTCTCTGTGTTCTCTCTCTTGTTTCTCTCTGTGTTTCTCTCTCTTGTTTCTCTCTCTGTTGTTCTCTCTCTGTGTTCTCTCTCTTGTTCTCTCTCTCTGTTCTCTCTCTGTGTTCTCTCTCTCTGTTTCTCTCTCTGCTCTTGTTTCTCTCTCTCTGTTCTCTCTCTTTCTGTTCTCTCTCTCTGTGTTCTCTCTCTCTGTGTTCTCTCTCTCTGTTCTCTCTCTCTGTTCTCTCTCTCTGTGTTCTCTCTCTCTCTGTTCTCTCTTCTGTGTGTTCTCTCTGTGTGTTCTCTCCTCTGTTCTCTCTCTCTGTTTCTCTCTCTCTGTTCTCTCTGTGTGTTCTCTCTCTCTGTTCTCTCTCTTCTGTGTTCTCTCTCTCTCTGTGTGTTCTCTCTTCTCTCTGTGTTCTCTCTCTCTGTTCTCTCTCTCTCTGTGTTCTCTCTCTCTCTGTTCTCTCTCTCTGTGTTCTCTCTCTGTTCTCTCTCTTGTGTTCTCTCTCTCTGTTTCTCTCTCTGTGTTCTCTCTCTCTGTGTTCTCTCTCTGTTCTCTCTCTCTCTCTCTGTTCTCTCTCTCTGTGTTCCTCTCTCTTCTGTTCTCTCTCTCTGTTCTCTCTCTCTGTTCTCTCTCCGTTCTCTCTCTCTCTGTTCTCTCTCTCTCTCTCGTTCTCTCTTCTCTGTGTTCTCTCTCTCTCTTCTCTCTTCTCTGTCTCTCTCTGTTCTCTCTCTCTCTGTCTCTTCTCCTCTCTCTGTTCTCTCTCTGTTCTCTTCTCTTCTCTCTCCTCTGTTCTCTCTCTTTCTCTGTTCTCTCTCTGTGTGTTCTCTCTCTCTTTCTCTGTTTCTCTCTTTCTGTTTCTCTCTCTTCTCTTTCTCTGTTCTCTCTCTCTGTTTCTCTCTCTCTTTCCCCTCTGTTCTCTCTCTCTTGTTTCTCTCTCTTTCTCATTCTCGTCTCTCTTGTTTTCTCTCTCTCTCTGTTCTCTCTCTCTATTCTCTCTCTGTTCTCTCTCTCTGTTCTCTCTGTTCTTTCTCTGTGTTCTCTCTCTCTATTCTCTCTCTGTTCTCTCTCTCTGTTCTCTCTCTCTGTTCTTTCTCTGTGTTCTCTCTCTCTGTGTTCTCTCTCTCTGTTCTCTCTCCTCTCTGTTCTCTCTATCTCTCTGTTCTCTCTCTCTATTCTCTCTGTTCTTTCTCTGTGTTCTCTCTCTGTTTTCTCTCTCTGTTCTCTCTCTCTGTTCTCTCTCTCTGTTTTTTCTCTGTGTTCTCTCTCTCTCTGTTCTCTCTCTCTGTTCTCTCTCTCTCTGTTCTCTCTCTCTGTTCTCTCTCTCTATTCTCTCTGTTCTTTCTCTGTGTTCTCTCTCTCTGTTCTCTCTCTGTTCTCTCTCTCTGTTCTCTCTCTCTGTTCTTTCTCTGTGTTCTCTCTCTCTCTCTGTTCTCTCTCTCTGTTCTCTCTCTCTCTGTTCTCTCTCTCTCTGTTCTCTCTCTCTGTTCTTTCTCTGTGTTCTCTCTCTCTCTGTTCTCTCTCTGTTCTCTCTCTCTCTGTTCTTTCTCTGTGTTCTCTCTCTCTCTCTGTTTCTCTCTCTGTTCTCTCTCTGTTCTCTCTCTGTGTTCTCTCTGTTCTTTGTGTTCTCTCTCTCTCTGTTCTCTCTCTCTCTGTTTCTCTCTCTCTGTGTTCTCTCTCTCTCTCTGTTCTCTCTCTCGTACATTCACAAACAAACGAGAATGGTAGAATGGCTTGACCATCGTAACGAGCATTTTCTGACATGGGCTGCCAACCAGGCCCGAGAGATACAGACACCTGCGATGTTGGTCAGGAGATTTGAGCAACACCTTCAATGTCACATCCGTGAAGTGGATGGGACTCAACTTGTGTGGTCCCAGTCTTCCCGATGAGCCCTTAGCACGCTCAACTTTGGGTAGGAGCTGGTTAGAGCTGAAAAACCACCACAATGATTTTTAAAGGGACTGATGGGGCGGGGGGGGGGGGGACAATGGTGTGTTGACTGTGTGTGTTAACCAACTGAAGTCTGAAAAAAAGATTGATTGATTGATTGATTGATTGTTTGACTAATTGATTGATTGTTTGGCTGATTGATCAATCGATTGATTTGTTGGTTAGTGGTTGATTGATTGATTTAGTTATTGGTTTGTTAGTTGATTGACTGATTGAGTGAGTGAGTGAGTGAATGAGGGAATTGATTGATTGATTAATTGATTGAGGGAGTGATTAAGTGATTGATTGATTGATTGATTGATTGATTGATTGATTGATTGAGTGAGTGAGTGAGTGATCGGTTGGTTGGTTGTTTGGTTGGTTAGTTAGTTGGTTGGTTGGTTAGTTATTTGGTTGGTTGGTTGGTTAGTTGGTTGGTTGGTTGTTTGGTTGGTTAGTTAGTTGGTTGGTTGGTTAGTTATTTGGTTGGTTGGTTGGTTAGTTGGTTGGTTGGTTGGTTTTGTTAGATGGTTGGTTGGGTGTGGCATCTCTGCACAGTACACTTGATTGATGGATTGATGGATTGATGGATGGATGGATGGATGGATGGATGGACGGATGGATAGATGGATGGATTGATTGATCAACTGATGGACTGATTGATTGATGGGTTGACTGATTGATTGTCACCTGTTTTTACAGTGCACTGCCCCTATGGTTACATATCGACAACAGGAGAGGCGCCATGCACCCCGTGTCCAGAACACACGTACTCGCTGAACAGGACATACTGTGGTCCCTGTCCACCCGGCTTGTTCACCAGGGGTGATGCCCAGGGCTACCCAGCCAGCTGTAGAGGTGTGTGTGTGTGTGTGTGTGTGTGTGTGTGTGTGTGTGTGTGTGTGTGTGTGTGTGTGTGTATGTGTGTGTGTGTGTGTGTGTGTGTGTGTGTGTGTGTGTGTGTGAGGGAAAGAGAAAGAGAGAGAGAGAAGGCGGAGAGAAAGAGAGAGAGACAGACGGACAGAGAGACACAGAGACAGAGATAGATAGATAATAGAGAGAGAGAGAGGGAGATAAAGAGAGAAAGAAAGAGAGAGAGAGAGAGAGAGAGAGAGAGAGAGAGAGAGAGAGAGAGAGAGAGAGAGAGAGAGAATGTGAATGTGAATGTGTGTTTGTTGTGTGTTGTGTGTTTGTGTCTGTGTATGTATGTGTTTGTGTGTGCGTGTGCATGTGTGTGTATGTGTGTGTGTGGTGTGTGTGTAAGTGTGTGTGAGGGGGGAGATAGAGATTGTGTGTATGTGTGTGTGTGTGTGTGTGTGTGTATGTGTGTTTGGTTTGTGTATGTAAATGTGTATGTGTGTGTGCTTGTGTGTATGCTTGTTTGTGTGTCTGTGTGTGTGTGCTTGTGTGTATGTATGTATGTGTGTGTGTGTGTGAGAGAGAGAGAGAGATAGAGACAGAGAGACAGAGACAGACAGAGACAGACACAGAGAGACAGAGACAGACAGGGTCAGTGCGTGTGTGTGTTTGTGTGTGTATGTGTGTAAGTGTGTGTAAGTGTGCGTGTGTGTGTATGTGTGTGTGTGTGTGTGTGTGTGTGTGTGTGTGTGTGTGTGTGTGTGTGTGTGTGTGAGAGACAGAGAGAGAGACAGAAAGAGAGAGAAAGAGAGAAAGTTTCTATGTGTGTGTGGGAGGTGTGTGTGTGAGAGAGTGAGACAGTGTGTGTGTGTGTGTGTGTGTGTGTGAAAGAATAAAGAGTGAGAAAGTGCGAGTGTGTGTGTATGTGTGTGCGTGTGTGCGCGCGCGCGTGTGTGTGTGTGTGTGTGTGTGTGTGTGTGTGTGTGTGTGTGTGTGTGTGAAAGAAAGAGACAAAGAAAGAAAGATAGAGAGAGAGTGAGAGAGAGATAGAGAGACAGTGTGTGTATAATGTGTGTTTGTATGTGTGTTTGTGTGTTGTGTATGTATATGGGAGTGTGTGTGTGTGTGTGTGTGTGTGTGTGTGTGTGTGTGTGTGTGTGTGTGTGTGTGTGTGACTGTGAGTGTGTGTGTGTGTGTCAGTGTGTGTGTGTATATATGTATGTGTGTGTGTTTGAGAAAATTAGGGAGTGTGTGTGTGACAGAGAAAACGAGAAAGAGAGAGAAAAACCGGGGAGAGAGAGAGAGAGAGAGAGAGAGAGAGAGAGAGAGAGAGAGAGAGAGAGAGAGAGAGAGAGAGAGAGAGAAAGAAAGAGAGAGAGAGGACTGTGTGTGTTTGTGTGTGTGTATGTGTGTTTGTTTGTGTGTGTGTGTGTGTGTGTGTGTGTGTGTGTGCGTGTGTGTGTGTGTGTTTTGAGAGAATGACAGAGAGAGAGAGAGAGAGAGAGAGAGAGAGAGAGAGAGTGTTTCGTTCGTTTTTTTAAACGTCTATTCACATTTGTGCTTTTAGACGAGAGAGAGAGAGAGAGAGAGAGAGAGAGAGAGAGAGAGAGAGAGTGTGTGTGTGTGTGTGTATGCACGTGTGTGCGTGTGTATATATATGTGTGTGTTTTGTGTGCATGTGTGTGTGAATGAGAGAGAGAGAGAGAGAGAGAGAGAGGTGTGTGTATCAGAATGAATTCGATATACATGTACATGCCACCACTGATGCCATGTGATGGAGAAGATCCACAATAATCATGGCACACACCATAAGCCTGTACATAAACACTATGTAAAGCCTCCCAAAGCCCAACCCCTCGTCCTCGTCGTGGGAGGTGGAAACAGGTAATGCTGGCCAACGGGGCACTGGTGAAGCTGTGACTGGCTTAGCAGGCCGGCAGTGGATAAACGAATTGCCCAAGAAAATATAAGGAGATATAAACGGACTGATTACAACGGAAAACGACGCGGCGAGGAAAACGGACAACAAATAAAGAAAAACGAAAAGGTTGGGACCTGGAACATTTGCGGTTTGACGAACAAAGAACCAGAGATAGTAGAGTTCATGACCCAGCGCAAGATCTCCATACTGGGCATTGCAGACACCAGAAAGAAAGGAACAGGAACAAAGGAAATAGACGCCAACTATGTTCTCATTTGGAGCGGTGTAAGCAAGGAACAGAGAGCAGCACATGGCGTGGGTTTCATTGTACACCATGACAAGGCAAAAGACCTAGTGAGTACGGAGTTCATTTCAGAAAGACTCTTGAAGATCGGCATTAGGGAGGACAACAAGATCAACAACTACATTCAAGTGTATGCACCATGTAATGACTCCTACTCAGATGAGGATAAGGACTCTTTCTTCGAAAAACTCTCGGACACCATCAACAGCATCCCGGACCAAGAAGACCTGTACGTCATGGGAGATTTCAATGGCAGAGTCGGAGAGAGAAGAACACCATGGACAAAACACCTTGGTCCACACAGTGACCACAGAACACCATGCAACTACAACGGCAACCTTGTATTGGAACTGTGTGCAGAGCATGACCTTATTGTCACCAACACCTTCTTCCAGCACAGAGCCACTCAGATCTACACCTGGTACAAATGGAGCGACATCGACGTCTCATCTCAAATCGACTTCACACTAGCAAGATCTCGAATGCGGAGCAACATCAGACACTCAAGAGCCATCCCCAACGCAGGCATGGACACAGACCACAGGCCAATCATCACGACGTTGGTCACTCAGAAGAAGAGGAAGTTCACCAAAAAGAAGAAACAGCCAGAAAGACTCAACATGCACAAACTTCAAGACGAAGAGGTGCAGACTCAGATCAGGTGCACCATCAGTGAAAAATTGGACTGTAGTGACCCTACATTACTAAACGTAGAGGAAGCTTGGGGCATCTTCAAGACAGTCCTCCTGGACACTATAAAAGAAGCCTGTGGCACCAAGGAGACAGGAGGAAGAAACAGAAAGGCAACAGCTTGGTGGAACAAAGAAGTGAAGGATGCTATCAAGGAAAAAAAGAAACTATACAAGATTTGGGTCAAGTCAAAGGATGAAGAGGACTACATCAAGTACAGACTTGCAAGAAGACACAGCAAGAAAGTTGTGAGAACAGCAAAGGAAAAGTCATGGACCCAGTATGGTGAAAAACTCTGTGAAACATGCAAAGCTTCCCCAAGAGAGTTTTACAAGTGTGTGAAAGCGATGAGAGTGCGAGATCAACCTTTCGATCCAACCACTATCATCAACGATGCAAACGGGGAAACATTGCATGGAGAGGAGAAAATAGTGAAGAGATGGGCACAAGACACACAGTCCCGGTTCACCCCCAGCCACCCAGACCACTCAGAACCTACCATCTTAGAGAGTGAAGTAAGAAAAGCAGTGAAGACCAGTCCTAAAGGCAAGGCAGCTGGAGACGACGGCATAACAACTGAAGCCATCCATGTGTGCGGTGAAACCGGAATTCAGTGGCTCACCACCATCTTTCAGAAAGCTTGGGAGGAGAGAAAAGTACCAGAAGACTGGCAAAATGCAATAGTGGTGCCAATATGGAAGAAGAAGGGCAGCAAGAAAGACTGCAGTACCTACAGAGGCATATCACTATTCAGTCATGTAGGGAAAATGTACGCAAAGATCCCGGAGCAGCGCACTCGAGCGAAAACAACATCTCAGTGACGCCCAATTTGGCTTCAGAAAAGGAAGAGGGTGCACCGATGCAATCTTTGCACTACGACAACTGTGCGAGAGGGCGATCGAATACGACCGAGATCTCCATCTT
The DNA here is from genome assembly GCA_030674185.1 of Monoplex corrugatus. NCBI lineage: Eukaryota > Metazoa > Mollusca > Gastropoda > Littorinimorpha > Ranellidae > Monoplex > Monoplex corrugatus. The sequence continues at coordinate 17,907,429 of JAPXFY010000034.1, forward strand.
GTATTCGTTGATCAAGAAAAGGCCTTTGATCGAGTCAACAGAGACAAGCTATGGAAGGTCCTCGAGCAGTACGACGTCAAGGGCCAGCTGCTAGACAACATTCGGGCCATCTATGCCAACAGCAGGAGTGCAGTCCACACCGCCAGTGGAACATCTGACTGGTTCCCAGTGACATCGGGAGTAAGGCAGGGCTGTAATCTCTCCCCTCTTCTCTTCGTGATCTATATGGATCAGATTACGAAGGAGGCAAACCCAGACCCTGAGGCACTCAATGAACTCATGTTTGTGGACGACCAGGCAATGGTAAACAATGACAAGATACAGCTACAGGAGCACACAGACCAGCTCAGTGAAAGCTGCGAGACATACGGCATGAAGATCAGCGTCAGCAAGATCGAGGTCATGACTGTCAGTAAGAGACCAAACAAACTGGATATCAACATCAACGGAACCCAGTTGAAGCAAGCCAGTGAATTTAAATACCTGGGCAGCATCTTCACTGAAAATGGCAAACTAGACAGAGAAATCGAGACCAGATGCCAGAAAGCCAACGCAGTCAGCTACCAACTTGCCCCTCTCCTGAAACACCCCAGCATTCCCACCAGCACTAAGGCGAAACTCATCAACACCATTTTTCTACCAACGCTGACATACCAGTGCCAGACATGGTCCCTAACTAAAGTCCTCAAGAGAAAACTGGTCACCTGTGAAATGAAATGCCTGAGGAAAGCAGTAAACAAGACAAGGCGGGACAAGATCAAAAATGAGGTGATACGAGACATGGTAGGAGCAACACCAATCCTACAACACATCGAACATATGAGGATCAATTGGTTCGGACACCTCACACGTATGCCCCTAAACCAACCAGCTCTTCGGGCATACAACACCAGATACTCTGGCTGGAGAGCCAGAGGAAGACCAAGACGACGATGGAGCGACTCCGTGGCAG
>JAPXFY010000034.1:17915880-17918380 GCA_030674185.1 Monoplex corrugatus
TCATCATCATCACCACTACCACCACCACTACCACCACCATCACCATCACCACCGTCATCATCATCATCATTATCACCTCCATCACCATCACCATATTCGTCATCACCACCACCACCACCACCATTATCATCATCACCACCACCACCACCACCATCACCACCACCACCATCACCACCACCACCATCACCATCACCATCATCATCATCATCATCACCACCACCACCACCACCATCATCATCATCACCACCACCATCACCACCACCACCATCACCACCACCACCATCACCATCACCATCACATCATCATCATCATCACCACCACCACCACCATCATCATCACCACCACCACCACCACCACCATCATCACCACCACATCATCATCATCATCATCACCACCAAGTCCTGTATATCTAACCACATCAGAATGTATTATGTCCATGTACAGGTTACACAGGCAGAAACTGCCAGACACGTATCAGACCGTGTGACTCCAGCCCTTGTTACAACGGGGGGTTCTGTGTCAACAAGGACACCAGCTACGAGTGTGTCTGCACTAAGGGTCTGTACTGCCCTTCTCTCTCTGTCTGTCTGTCTGTCTGTTTGTTTGTCTGTGTTTCTGTCTGTCTGCCTGTCTGTATGTGTGTCTGTCTCTGTGTCTGTGTGTCTGTCTGTCCGTCTGTCTTTCTGTCTCTCTTTCTCTCTGTGTGTCTGCCTGTCCGTCTGTCTTTTTGTCTCTCTTTCTCTCTGTCTGTCTGTGTGTCTGCCTGTCCGTCTGTCTTTCTGTCTCTCTTTCTCTCTGTGTGTCTGTGTGTGTCTGTCTGTCTCTCTGTCTGTCTCTTTCTCTCTCTGTCTTTCTCTCTGTCTCTGTCTGTCTGTCTTTCTCTCTGTCTGTCTGTCTCTCTTTCTTTCCCTCTCTTTCTCTCTCTCTGTCTTTCCCTCTCTCTTTCTGTCTCTTGCTCTCTCTTTCTCTCTCTTTGTCTTACTCTCTGTCTCTCTGTGTCTCTCTCTTTTTCTTTCTCTCTCTCTTTCTCACTCTCTCTCTCTTTCTGTCTCTCTCTCACTCGTTCTCTCTCATTTTTTTGTCTCTCTCAATCTCTCTTCTTCTCTCTGTCTTTTTCACTCTCTCCCCCTCTCTCTATGTCTCTGTCTGTCTGTCTCTCTCTCTCACATTCTCTATATCTCTGTCTGTCTTTCTCTAACCCCCCCCCCCCCCCATCTCTCTGTCTCTGGCTTCTGTTTTGTGTAGTTAAGTTTTGGTTTGATTTGTTTTCATTTAGTTTGATTTGATTTTGTTGGGTTTGGTTGGTGACTGGGTTGGGTTTGGCAGATTTGGGTTTGGTTTGGTTTGGTTTATATTGGTTTAGTTTTGGGGTTTGTGCTTTGGGTAGGTTGGGTTGGATTGGGTTAGTTTGGGTTTCGGTTTGGTTTGGTGTAGTTTGGTTCAGGCTTTTTTTGTTTGTTTGTTTGTTTCTTTGTTTAGCGTAGTTTTGGTTTATTTGCTTTGGTTTGAGTTTTATATATATAAAAACAGTAATCGCAAGAGACTGACTACAAAGTGAGACAACTGCGGACAAACTATCATAGTCCCAAGAGGGAAAAATAGGCAGGGTTGTTTCCCGTGGAAAAGCCAGACCAAAGAGAAATGGGGAGACAGAAGCAAGCAGAAAAAAACAGATCTGTAACTCGATAGAATAAACTTAACTGACTTGAAATACAAAATGAAACGTGCCAGAAATCTTTGAAAGAGAGAGCGAGAGAGTTAGAGTGACAGAGAAAAATAGAGAGAGGGAAGGAGGGAGAGAGAGAGAGAGAGAGAGAGAGGGGGGAGAGGGAAAGAGAGAGAGAGAGAGGCAAAATCAGAGAGAAAGAGAGAGGAAGAGAGGGAGAGAGAGGCAAAATCAGAGAGAAAGAAAGAGAGAGAGAGAGAGAGAGAGAGAGGAGGAGAGAGAGAGAGGCAAAATCAGAGAGAAAGAGAGAGAGAGAGGCAAGAAAAAAGATGGTAATAATAAAAAAATAAAAATAAAAAAAATCTGGCTCCACAGTATTTTTTTTTAATAACCATTTAAATTTCACACACAACACTTAACCCTTAAACACTTTATACATTGTTTATTTATTGTTTCATCATCATCGTCAAGTGCCTTGCCACATGGCGTTGGCGATAATGGCTCTCCATCTGTTTCTATCGCTAGTTGCCTCAAGCACATCTTCCACCCTTCGAGGAGTATTCTGAGCTTACGGTTTTTGTGCTTTGCATCTGCTTCTATGCTAGCTGAATGGGTAGCGCAAGCTGTCTTGGATTTGAGAAGTTCTGCAATATGGGAGATAATTCCTACGTGACTCTCAAGAGTTGTGTTCTTTGATTTAATATTACAAAAATTCTCCCTGCTTCCCTCTTATTTCTTTGGTATTACCCTTACTTATTGTTTACTATAATCTAAATTGGACACACAACACTTAACCCTTTTACAACTGACTCTACATTTCTTGTTTATTTGTTA
>JAPXFY010000034.1:17930880-17933380 GCA_030674185.1 Monoplex corrugatus
TTGTTGTTGTTGTTGTTGTTTGTTCTTCTTCTTCTTCTTCTCTCTTCTTCTTCTTCTTGTTGTTGTTCTTGTCGTTGTTGTTGTTGTTGTTCTTCTTCTTCTTCTTTTTCTTCTTCTTCTCCTTGTTGTTGTTCTTGTCGTTGTTGTTGTTGTTTTTTCTTCTTCTTTTTCTTCTTCTTCTCCTTGTTGTTCTTGTCGTTGTTGTTGTTGTTCTTCTTTTCTTCTTCTTCTCCTTGTTGTTGTTCTTGTCGTTGCTGTTGTTGTTGTTGTTGTTCGTCGTCTTCTTGTTCTTCTGATTCTTCTTGTTCTTCTTCTTATTATTTTCTTCTTCTCCTCCTTGTTGTTGTTGTTGTTGTTGTTGTTGTTGTTGTTGTTGTTGTTTCTTCTTCTTCTTCTTTCTTCTTCTTCTTCTTCTTCTTCTTCTTCTTCTTCTCTTCCTCCTCCTCCTCCTTCTTCTCGTTGTTGTTGTTGTTGTCCCTCTTGTTCTGTCACTCTCTTTGTTTCTGTCATTCCTTCCTATCATTTTCTGCCTTGCTGGCCCAGTCACCTGTATGTGTCCAATAAAGTTTTACGTACTTTGTCTTAGAATTGATGATTGGGTTCATGTATCAAATGCATCTTTGACTAAGAAAATGTGATATGCAGTAACAGTTTTAGGTCTGTCAGGCCTGTTTTATATATGTTTTATATATGTTTTACTGTCCTTAGTTATGTTTGTATTTGTATTCATTTTTTTTAATTTCCTGGTGATTCTGACCAACAAATGCCTATCAATTAACACCAGAAAGAGAGTCCTTGAATGTTATATAGAACCAATACTGTTGTACGGATGCGAGGCGTGGACAGTCAGCAAGCAAAGCCAGAGCAGGATCGAGGCAGCTGAGATGTGGTTTCTCAGAAGAATGTTGAGAGTTCCATGGACAGCAAAGAAAACAAAGGAGACAGTCTTGATGGAGGCAGACACAAGTAGATCACTGATAAGGAAGATTAGGAAAAGACAGCAACATTTATAGGCCATTTTATGAGGAAGGGTTTTTTGGAGTACCTGGTCACAACGGGAAAGCTGGAGGGAAAGAGAGCACCAGGTAGACCCAGGGAGAGAATGCTGGACGGACTTGCAGAGTGGCTGGGGATGAGGAGGGTGGGGGAGATGCTGGGGGCAACGAGAGATAGAGATGGTTGGAAGTCCATGGTCGCCAATGCCATGCGGCAGGGCACCTGATGAGGATGATGACGATGATGGTGATAAATTGGACGGAGTTGTCAACGCCAGGAACATATCTTTACATATGTGCGTTACTTAATTTACTTCATTTTCTTTTCCGGGTGTTTTCTGTTTCTCCAGTGAGGCATGGTGTGCTTTTTGAGATGGTTGTGGTCCTGATAGAAAACAAAGGTAAGGGGCTGGAACTAAACAGCAGGAAGACTGAAGTCATGGTGATCAGTAAAAAACATGAAATCCCCTCATGCAAATCAACAGCAAACGGCACAACCTTGACACAAGTTGATAACTTCAAATACCTGGGAACGATCATTTCACCAGATGGCAGATGCACACTAGAAATAGCCAGCAGAATCGGCCAAGCCAAAACAGCATTCAAGAAGATGAAAAGCATTCTGACCAACAAATGCCTATCAATTAACATCAGGAAGAGAGTTCTTGAATGTTATATAGAACCAATACTGTTGTACGGTTGCGAGGCGTGGACAGTCATCAAGCAAAGCCAGAGCAAGATTGAGGCAGCCGAGATGTGGTTTCTCAGAAGAATGTTGAGAGTTCCATGGATAGCAAAGAAAACAAACGAGACAGTCTTGATGGTGGCAGACACAAGTAGATCATTGATAAGGAAGATTAGGAAAAAACAGGCAACATTTATAGGCCATTTTATGAGGAAAAGGGAATTGAAGCACCTGGTCACAACGGGAAAGCTGGAGGGAAAGAGAGCACCGGGTAGACCCAGGGAGAAGATACTAGACTGACTTGCAGAGTGGCTGAGGACAAGGAGGGTGGAAGAGATGCTTGAGGCAACAAGTCATAGAGACAGATGGAAGTCCATAATCGCCGACGCCATGCGGCAAGGTACCTGATGATGATGATATAGCCCTGATATGGCTCTATGCAGTCGGCTGGGCTTACAAGAACAACAATAATAACAAGAACTGTGAGTTCAATTGCAAAAAGATTGGGCAGATCCCTCAGACCAGTTGGTAGAGAGTTCCATACAGTTGGGCGATAAAACTGAGAGCATGTTCTGCATCGGACTGAAAATCGTAATTTTTGCAGTGTCGGAAGCTTTTTGTTTTTGAGGATTTCAGGGTGCATGGTAAACAGTCATTGTCTCATCAAGTACGAGAGAATGTGTCATAATGATTGTAGTAAAGATGGTGGTGACCTTACTATCGTTTGCTGTTGATGATGCTGGTCATAATGATGATGATGATGATGATGATGATGATGTTGATGATGATGATGCTGATGATGTTGATGATGGTGGTGGTG
>JAPXFY010000034.1:17950880-17953380 GCA_030674185.1 Monoplex corrugatus
GCCGAAAATTTGCGCCTGTCTTGTCTTGTTGTATTAAATACTCGTTCTTATTCTTTTTTCTTCTTTTTTTTTATGGTTTTTGATTTTCAGTCTTAGTTTCTTAAGATAATGTCTCTTCCTTTGGAACGAATTCCATATGCAATATCGCCATGTGATGGAGAATGTCCAAAAGTGATCATAGCCTTAGTCTTAGGACTGCACATAAACCCTGTGTATTGGCAAGCCACTGATGCCATGTGATAGAGAAGATCCAAATTGATCATGGCACAAGCCTTAAAGCCTGCACATAAACCCTGTGTGTTGGCAAGCCACTGATGCCATGTGATAGAGAAGATCCAGAATGATCATGGCACAAGCCTTAAAGCCTGCACATAAACCCTGTGTGTTGGCAAGCCACTGATGCCATGTGATAGAGAAGATCCAGAATGATCATGGCACAAGCCTTAAAGCCTGCACATAAACCCTGTGTGTTGGCAAGCCACTGATGCCATGTGATAGAGAAGATCCAAATTGATCATGGCACAAGCCTTAAAGCCTGCACATAAACCCTGTGTGTTGGCAAGCCACTGATGCCATGTGATAGAGAAGATCCAGAATGATCATAGCACAATCCTTACGCCTGCACATAAAATCCTATGTGTTGGTAAGCTACTAATGCCATGTGATGAAGAAGACCCACACACATACACACACATGTATACACACACATGTATACACACACACACACACACACACACACACACACACACACACACACACACACACACACACACACACACACACACACACACACACACACCACACACACACCACTGATCATAAACATGTACATACACGAACAACTATACCATACCGTATGATCGGTGGTCTGTTATTTTTTGTTTAAAGCCCAGCCGACTGCGAAGAGCCACATCAGGGCTATAACACGTTTCAACACATACTACTTCAATAAAGGAAAAAAAAGGAAAAGTACACACATCAGTTGCATTCGTGCACACAATCCAAGGAGATGCCCCTGGCATTGACCACTCCGTCCAATTTATCACACAAGGGACCTAAAAAAAAACCTAAATACAAATATAAATATAACTAAGAACACTAAAACATACATAAAACAGGCCCGAATTAACTAAAATTGATTCCGCATATCTCATATCCCTAGAGCCCAAAACTCACTTATTACATGTACCCAATTATCAATCTTAAGAGAAATTATATACGATTTTATCGAACACATTCAGGTGAATGGACCAGCAAGGCAGACAATGATAGGAAGAAATGACAGAAAGCAAATGAACAAGGTATAAAATGATAGGAGCAAATGACAGAGAGCAAAGGAGAAACTTAGAAACACAGAGGGTGACAGAAAAGAGGAAATTTCGAACACAGAATTGGGGATGCTATTTATACTGAAAGAGCCCTCGTCATCTCCACAATGGTGTGTGTGTGTGTGTGTGTGTGTGTGTGTGGTGTGTGTGGGGGGGGGGGTGATCGGTAGTCAAAAGTGGAAGCATGATTTGATTCATTCATCCTTCTGTCTTCCAGTTCCGCCTCCGCCATCAAAAATCCTCAGCATCTCGCGCGTATAGATCGCACCAGCGCTACCTTGGATTTCGCCGGCACGAAGACCTTGACCTTGTCGCCTGCAATTGACGACGGGTTCTGGCACCACGTGGCGCTGACGTGGGACGGGTCATCGGGTCAAGCTACAGTGTACGTGGACAACACCATCAGCGCCAGCACCACCTTCTATGGCCAAGGCATTCGTCTGGCTCCTTAGTGAGTGTTGGCGTTTTCTTTTTTTTTTCCCTACAACTTGTTGTTTTCATATAATTTTTAAAAAAATGTTTCCAATATAATAACGACTGTCACTGTGTGTTTCTGTGTCTCTTTTTCTCGTTGTTCTCGCTCTCTCTTTGTCTCTATCTGTCTGTCTGGCTGTCAGTCTGTCTCTGTCTCTGTCTGTTTGTCTATCCGTCTGTTTGTCTATCCGTCTGTCTGTCTATCCGTCTGTCTGCCTCTGTTTCTGTCTGTGCTGTCTGTCTGTCTGTCTGTCTCTGTCTCTGTCTCTCTCTCTCGTTCTCTCAGTCTTTTAATTTAATTTCCAGTATAACGACTGTCTCTGTCTCCCTGCCTGTCTGTCTGTCTGTCTGTCTGTCTCTCTTCTCCCCTTTCTCTCCCTCTTGTCTTGTGTGTGTGTGCCTGTGTTCTGTTTGTCTGTCTGTCTGTCTCTCTTTTCTCCCCCTCTCTCTCCCTCTGTCTCTGTCCGTCCGTCTCTGTCTGCATGCCTGACTGTCTGTCTGTCTCACTGTCTCACTTGCTCTGTGTGTGTGTGTGTGTGTGTGTGTGTGTGTAGTGTGTGTGTGTGTGTGTGTGTGTGTGTGTGTGTGTGTGTGTGTGTGTGTGTGTGTGTGTGTTGTTTTTTCGTTCCTTATTTCTTTTAACGTCTATTCACATATGTGCTTTTTGTCTCCCCTTCACACACTCTCTCTCCTATCTC
>JAPXFY010000034.1:17980880-17983380 GCA_030674185.1 Monoplex corrugatus
TGTATCTTTCTTCGGTAAATCTTGGGTCTGTCTTTCTATTTCTTCAGTTTGCTGTTGGAAGGCTCTATCCACGGAATCGAGAAACAGGTGATATGAAATAAATCAGAATGTAAATGATGCAAATAAAAGCTGGGCATTTTGTTTGTGTACATGGGATATGAAAATGAACACAGTTCCAAGTAACTGGAAGTACAGAAGACGTACATATTAGGGGTAAATTAGGTATACGCCTGTTCATCAGGCATGGAGAGATACAGTCTTCTCCCACTCCCTTCATGACCTGTAAAGAGTCATTGATATATCCTATTGTTCAGCAGATTTTTCCAGTTCTGCCGGTTGTGTGCCAGAGTCTGGGTCTCTGCAGATTTATTTTTCTGTCCTTTCTGCAATGTTGTCAGTCCATCATTGCATTTTTTTTTTGTCTTCCCCTCCGATCCCCTTCCCTCAACAGTTCCACGGAGAATTGATGTAGCAAGGCCTTTGGATTTTCTGACATGATCATACCAGGGTCATTAATAGTGGTACATAATATCAGGTAAATTAAATTGTGAATGAAATGAATAATAGATGCATAGTTGGTACATTCACTAAATATCAGGATTAATATTATCGCCTAGAAGTTATCATGAATGAAATAGATCAGAAGTGTTTTTCTATGCAGTTGTTTTCTTCGTATTTATTTGTTTGTTTGTTTGTTTGTTTGTTTCGTTACTCGTTATTCATATATTATAAATTATTATTTTTTATCAACTTCTCTCTCTCTCTCTCTCTCTCTCTCTCTCTCTCTCTCTCTCTCTCTCTCTCTCTCTCTCTCTCTCAAACTTATTCATTCATTTGTATATTTACTTGACTATTCATGTATACATTTATTTATTCATTTGTTTACTTATTTATTTATTTTTCATTTATTTATTTATTTGTCTGTTCTTTTACTTGTTGAAGTGGTTGTTACTGCTTGGTGTTGTTACAATATTGAACGTATGTTGATCTTTTACCAAAGTTTGTTATGTAATTGTTATTCGAAAGTTACTAGTTTTGGAGTATCTGTATCAAAAGTTTGTATTGTGTGAAGGTTATGTGAAAATCATGTTTTAAATTATCAATGCCAAAGTTCGTGTTTTGTTCACATTATTTAAGTCACTGTTTTTGTGATACATACACCAAAGGAACGTGTTTTGTTGATGTTATTGGAGTCTTTCTTTCTATAAGATCTATGCCAAAGAGTGTGATATTTTCTTTGTTTGGTTGTACTTGTTAAAATGCTGCCTTTTTGCTCAGTATGTTTCCCAGTATGTGTGTGTGTAGTTTATGTAAATTGAAAGTCACTATTTTTTCAGTATACATTCCAAAGTGTGTGGTTGTTCATTGTAAATTCAGTGTTATTTATTTTTTTCAGTATATTTTCTGAAGTGTGTAAGTTATTCATTTTTCCAGTATATTTTCTGAAGTGTGCGTTATGTTATGGTAAACTGAAAGTAATTTGTTTTCAGTATATATTCCAAAGTGTGTTTTTTTTATTGTAAATTCAAAGTCATTATTTTTTTTCCAGTATATTCCAAAGAATGCAGTATGTTATAATAACTGAACGTCATTTTATCGGTATGTTTTTCAAAGTGTGTGTGTTTTATTATGAATTCAAAGTCATTATTTTTTTTTTATAGTTTCCAATCTGTGGGGTTTGTTATGGTAGATTGAAAGTCACTATTTCTCAGTATGTATTCCAAAGTGTGTGTGTGTTTTTTTTTTTTGACGTTGTGAATCGAAAGTCATTATTATTTAATAGTATTCTAAAGTGTGTTTTGTTATGGTGATTTGAAAATCATCACTTTCACATTCACTGTATTCCAAGTATTTTTTTCTGTTGCTACAGTTTAAATATTCTTTTGTTACTTTCATTATTAGAAATTGCTATGTTTTTAGTATATGTATCTGTGTTTTGTTACTGTAAATTGAAAATATTTTTTGTATATATATATATTCTGAAGTGTAAGTGATTTTTTCTGTTTTTTTTTCCTCTTCTATCTTTCTTTTCCTTTTTTTTTTCCTTTCTTTCTTTCTTTCCTAATTTTTTTTGTTTTTTGTTTTGTTTTTTTGATGTTCATTTGTTTAAGTGTTACTGGTTTTTATAACGTATTTGTATCTGAGTGTGTGTTTCGTTGTTGTAAATATAAAGTTGGTATGTTTTTTGAGTATCCATACCAAACAGTGTGTTGAAAAATTGGAAAGTTTGCGTCAAGTTTTGTGATAGTTTTTTTTTTCTGTATCGCTACTTGTCTGGGCAGATACTCAAAGTGATATGAAAACCATAATATTACAGTTTATATTGTTTCATTACTGTGTTTGCATGTTTACTGCGTAGATTTTGTTGTGTCTTACTTGTGTTTTCCTAGGGATAGTTTTGATGATGTTTGTTGTGTTATATTGCTGTTTGTTGTTGTTGTTGTTGTTGCTATGTAATGTTGTTGTTGTCATTGTTGTTGTTTTTTCGGTACATGAGATT
>JAPXFY010000034.1:17993380-17995880 GCA_030674185.1 Monoplex corrugatus
CTACACACACACGAACACATATACACTTCACGCACAACGCACTCAACATACACACACACCACACACACACAACACACACACACACACACAACACCACACACACACACACCACACACACACACACACACACACACAAACCATCAACACACCACACACAACACAAACACAAACAACACAGACAAGACGACAGAGACAGAGCAGAACAGAACAGACAAGAGCAGAGACAGAGACAGAGACAGAGACAGAGACAGAGACAAGACAGAGACAGAACAGAGCAGAGACAGAGACAGAGACAGAGACAGAGACAGAGACAGAGACAGAGACAGAGACAGAGACAGAGACAGAGACAGGACAGAGACAGAGACAGAGACAGAGACAGAGACAGAGACAGAGACAGAGACAGAGACAGAGACAGAGACAGAGACAGAGACAGAGACAGAGACAGAGACAGAGACAGAGACAGAGACAGAGACAGAGACAGAGACAGAGACAGAGACAGAGACAGAGACAGAGACAGAGACAGAGACAGAGACAGAGACAGAGACAGAGACAGAGACAGAGACAGAGACAGAGACAGAGACAGAGACAGAGACAGAGACAGAGACAGAGACAGAGACAGAGACAGAGACAGAGACAGAGACAGAGACAGAGACAGAGACAGAGACAGAGACAGAGACAGAGACAGAGACAGGAGACAGAGACAGAGACAGAGACAGAGACAGAGACAGAGACAGAGACAGAGACAGAGACAGAGACAGAGACAGAGACAGAGACAGAGACAGAGACAGAGACAGAGACAGAGAGGTACTAGTACTCTAACACACAGACACACACACAGGGAGGGAGGGCTCGTACTCGAACACGCACGCACACACACACACACACACACACACACAATTTATCATTATCCTATTTTGTTTTGTTTTGCTTTTTATGACGATTTTTCTTTTACATTTGATGTTAGCGTTGTTCTAGTTTCATTTCTCTGTTCATCCATATCCTTTTTCTAAAGACCTTGCCAATTCCTTTTAATTTTTTTTCCGTCTCTTACTCTGTTCCCTTCTTTCCCCTCCTCCCTCCTCCCCCCCCCCCCCCCCAAAAAAAAATCCATGCCATTTTTACCCGTCTAATATCACTTATAGTGAAAAGACGTTAAATCAAGAAATGAAACGAACACACACACAACTAACACCGCCTAACCTCAACAATCCCCCCACCCCCACCCCTACCCCTACCCACACACAATCTCCCTGGCACCGCGCGTGAGGTGAGTGGACTGGCTAGCGGACTGACAGCCATGCAGGGGCTTCAGGTAGTCAATCAGTCACACTGGCTAAAACCACACACAGGTTTTTAGTGAAGTCTCTCTGTGTGTGTGTGTGTGTGTGGGTGGGGGAAAGACAAGTAACCTTTTTGCACACGTCAGGTGATGGTTCTGTTCTGTTCTACAGAGGAGGAAGAGGAACTTGTGTCGAGTCGTGTCGTGTCGTGTCGTGTTGTGTCGTGTTGTGTTTGAAACAGTCTGATGCACACGAGGAAACGCGTAACTCTATTCAGGTTTGTTCCTGAGTGTGTTCCATCGAAAATGAGAGACAAGTCATTCGTTTCGTAACAAAGACACGGTCAGCATTCAGTCTTTCTTCAGGTGAGTTCCACCTCATGGGAATGCCTAGTGGGTGTGGGGTGTAGTGGGTGAGGGGTGAGGGAGTTCTCTTGAGTTTAAAATTGTATCTCTCCCCCACCCCACCCCCCTTGTGGAAATTCTGTGCTAGGAATTTCCTATTTTCTTTCTTTCTCTCTGTCTGTCTGTCTGTCTGTCTGTCTCTTTCTTTCTCTCCCTCTAACTCTCTCTCTCTCTCTCTTTCTAAAACAAGTGTGACCGCCTGCGTTCAAGCAAACAGGAACTAGAAAGACACACGGACGGAAAAAATCAGAACGTGTATTTAATACAACCAGACAAGGCAGACGCAAATTTTCGGCCAACTGGCCTTTGTCAAGCGTAGACGTAAGATCACAAACAAACAAACAAACAAACAAACAAACAAACCCCAGATACAAACATTATGAGAAAAAGACTGAAACTTCCCGACTGTTTCCTTTTCTCCCACTGGACGAAGCAGCAGGGAAGTTTCAGTCTTTTTCTCGAACTGCTTAGTGATGATCTGAGGCATAACAGTGCAGTCTTTAGATATATGTTTTTGTGTACTTTCCTATGCTTATATTGGTATCCCTCCCCCCCCCCCCCCTTTGGGATACCTGGGGCTCTTTCAGTATAAATAGTATCCCCACCTTCTAGAAATTCTGTGCTAGAAATTTCCTCATTGCTGTTACTCTCCTTGTTTCTGCCTTGTTCCTTTGCTTTCTGCCATTTCTTCCTATCATTTTCTGCCTTGCTGGTTCATTCACCTGTATGTGTTCGATAAAGTCTTACGTACTTTTTTCTTAGGATTGATAATTGGGTACATGTATTAAGTGCATGTTTGGCTCTAGGGAAATGAGA
>JAPXFY010000034.1:18000880-18020880 GCA_030674185.1 Monoplex corrugatus
GTGTGTGTATGTGTGTGTGTATGTGTGTGTGTCTGTGTGTGTGTGTGTGAGTACGTGTGGGTGTATGTGTGTGTGTGCGTGCATGTGTGTGTGTATGTATGTGTGTTTGTGTGTATGTGTGTATATGTGTGTGTGTATCTGATGTGTTTGTACGTGTGTGTATGTGAGTGTGTGTGTATCTCTCTTGTGTGTGTGTGTGTGTGTGTGTGTGTGTGTGTGTGTGTGTGTGTGTGTGTGATGTGTTTGTGTATGTGTGTATGTGTCTGATATGTGTGTATGCGTTTGTATGTGAAAGAGAGAGAGAGAGAGAGAAAGATAGAGAGACAGAGAGAGAGAGCAAGAGAAAGAGAGAGAGAAAGAGAGAGAGAGACATAAACAGAGAAAGAGAGAGACAGACAGACACACAGACACACAGAGACAGAGAGAGACAGACAGACAGACACACAGAGAGACAGAAACAGAGACAGAGATAGACAGACAGAGACAGAGAGAGAGAGAGAGTATTCATTATACATTCAACCCCAAACCTCTTCTCACCCACACACAACACAAACATCTGCCTGGCATTACGGTAGGGACTTGACCTAAGCCATTAATGTCCATGAGAGTCTTTGAGTCTTTAGTCCTTCGAGAGAAAATAAAAACCAAACAAAAGGGGAGGCAGGGGGAGGGGGGAGGGGAGGGGTGAGGGTGTTGGGAGTAGAGAGCTGTAAGTTGGTCATGGTATGTGTTTATGGCAACACGCACTGGTTACCACTGGACGAAAGCTGGTCGGGTGGTAGTACCCTGGGGTATGCCATGACCTCTTCCACCTGGTGACCGAAGAGTCATTTTGGGAAAGGAGAGGGATGAGAGAGAGAGAGAGAGGGAGGGAGGGAGAGAGAGGGGACGAGAGAGAGACAGGGGAAGGGACAGGGGGAGTCTGAGAGAGCTAGACAGAGACAGAAAGAGACAAAGAGAGTGAGAGAAAGAAAGAAACAGAGAGAGAGAGAGAGAGTAAGAGAGAGAGAGAAAGAGAGAAAGGCAGACAAAGGGAGAGGCAGACAAAGGTTGCGGGAAAAAAGAGAGAAGAAAGAAAGGGAGGGAGAGAAAGGGAGGAGGAGATGGAGAAATAGAGAAAGAGAGAGGAAATAGAGAGAGACAGAGAGAGGAGACAGAGGGAGGAGAGAGAGGGGGGAAAGAGGGAAAGAGAGAGAAAGACAGAGAAAGTAAGAGACAAAGAAAGAGAGAGACAGAGTAATAGACAGAGAGACAGAGAGGGGAGACGGAGGGAATGGGAGAGAGAGAGAGAGAGAGAGAGAGAGAGAGAGAGAGAGAGAAAGAGGAGAGAGAGAGAGAGAAAGAGAGAGAAAGTAAGAGACAAAGAAAGAGAGAGACAGAATAATAGACAGAGAGACAGAGAGGAGAGGCGGAGGGAATGGGAGAGAGAGGGAGAGAGAGAGAGGGGAGGGAGGGGGGAGAGAGAGAGAGAGAGAGAGAGACAGACAGACAAACAGACAGACAGACAGACAGACAAACAGACAGACAGACAGACAGACAGACAGACAGACAGACAGAGAGGTTATATTATATTTTCCAACAGTAGGATATATTTTCTAAAAGCCATATTTTCATCAATTGTTGAAATTTGCAGTTGTTTGCACACTGACTTAACGTTTTCATCATTGTGGTGGTGTCAGCTTAGTGTTTTATAGGTCCACAGGTCTGTTGGCTACCCATCTTGAATTTTCCATCATTCTGGTGGTGTCAGCTTAGTGTTTTATAGGTCCACAGGTCTGTTGGCTACCCATCTTGAATTTTCCATCATTCTGGTGGTGTCAGCTTAGTGTTTTATAGGTCCACAGGTCTGTTGGCTACCCATCTTGAATTTTCCATCATTCTGGTGATATCTGCGTAGTGTTTCATAGGTCCACTGGCCTGTTGGTTGCCCGTCTTAATGTTTTTATTATTCTGGTGATGTCAGTTTACTGTTCCATAGGTCCACTGGCCTGTTAATTGCTCGCCTGAATTTTCCATCATTCTGGTGGTATCAGTTTGGTGTTTGATAGGTCCACCGGTCTGTTGGCTGCCCATTTAATGTTTCTATCATTCTGGTAGTGTCAGCTTAGTGTTCCATAGGTCCACTGGCCTGTTGGTGACCCATCGTAATTTTCCATCATTCTGGTGGTGTCTGTTTATTGTTTCATAGGTACACTGGCCTGTTGGCTGCCCATCTGAATGTTTCGATCATTCTGTTTGTGTCAGCTTATTGTTTGATAGATCCACTGGCCGTTGACTGCCCATCTTAATGTTTCCATCATTCTGGTGGTGTCAGCTTATTGTTTGATAGATCCACTGGCCGGTTGACTGCCCATCTTAATGTTTCCATCATTCTGGTGGTGTCAGCTTATGTTTGATAGATCCACTGGCCGGTTGACTGCCCATCTTAATGTTTCCATCATTCCAGTGGTGTCAGCTTATTGTTTGATAGGTCCACAGGCCTGTTGGCTGCCCATCTTAAATTTTCCATGATTCGGGTGGTGTCTGCTTACTGTTTCATAGGTCCACTGGCCTGTTGGCTGCCCATCTTAATGTTTCCAACATTCTGGTGTTGTCTGCTTACTGTTTCATAGGTCCACTGGCCTGTTGCTGCCCATCTTAATGTTTCCAACATTCTGGTGTTGTTATGCTTAGTGTTTCCCTCATCATCCGTTTCAAGACCTTACCATCGCATAGGGTTTTAGTAACGTTCAAAGAGTCTGGTATATGGATGCTGGCAAATTTGGGTGCTGCGCATATGGAATGGCTCGATTCGATGGATGTCTCTTGGACAAATTCCAAACTCTGTTATGACTGCAAACCTGATTTTTCAATCGTCTTGTTGTGTGGTCTGCGTGCTTCTCTCAGTCATATTCTTTCCGGGTCAACGAAAAATTGTCATATTATCTTTTTCAACCCCACACGCTTAGCACCCCACGTGAAGGGAGATTGTTTTGTACGAACCAGGGTGGGTGGGGTGGGGGAAGAGGGCAGAGGTGGTGGAGAGAAAGACAGGAGAAAGAAAGGGGAGGGTGAACCTCAGTGAGAGAGAGGGGAGAGAGGGAGGGAACATATTGTTTCGTTTCACTTCAACCGGAAGGGAAGGAAAAAGACGAGAGAGAGAGAGAGAGAGAGAGAAACAGACAGACAGACAGACAGACAGACAGAGAAAGAGACACAGAGAGAGAGGGAGGAAAGAGAGACAGACAGACAGAGGGAGACAGCGGAGTGAGAATGGGGGGGGGGGGCGAGAGAGAGAGAGAGAGAGAGAGAGAGAGAGAGAAAGAGAGAGGGAGAGAGTGGGAAAAAACAGACAGAAAGACAGACAGACTGACCGACTGACAGAGAGAGATGGAGAGACAGAGAGAGACAGAGAAAAAAACAGAGAAAGAGAGAGGAGATACGTAGAGAGGGAGAGAGAGAAAGAGAGGGAGAGAGAGACAGACCCGACAGACAGACAGATAGACAGAAAGGGGAAACAGAGAGAGAGAGCGAGGAAGATAGGAAGAGAGAGAGAGAAAGAGAGAGAAAAGAGAGAGAAAGAGAGAGAGATGAGAGGGGAGGAGGGAGAAAAAGAGAGATGGGGGTAAGAGAGAAAGAAAAGAGAGCTGGGAAAAACAGAGAGAGAGGGGAGAGAGAAAGAAAGAAACAGAGAAAGAGAGAGAGAGACAGAGACAGAGACAGAGGCAGAGACAGAGACAGAGGCAGAGACAGAGACAGAGACAGAGGCAGAGACAGAGACAGAGGCAGAGACAGAGGCAGAGACAGAGACAGAGGCAGAGACAGAGGCAGAGACAGAGGCAGAGAAAGAGACAGAGACAGAGAGAGAGAGAGACAGAGACAGAGACAGAGACAGAGGCAGAGGCAGAGAAAGAGACAGAGACAGAGACAGAGACAGACAGAGAGAGACAGAGACAGAGGCAGAGACAGAAGCAGAGACAGAGGCAGAGAAAGAGAGAGAGACAGAGAGAGAGAGACAGAGACAGAGACAGAGACAGAGGCAGAGACAGAGGCAGAGAAAGAGACAGAGACAGAGACAGAGAGAGAGAGACAGAGACAGAGGCAGAGACAGAGGCAGAGACAGAGGCAGAGAAAGAAACAGAGAAAGAGACAAAGACAGAGACAGAGACAGAGACAGAGGCAGAGAAAGAAACAGAGAAAGAGAGACAGAGACAGAGACAGAGGCAGAGAAAGAGACAGAGACAGAGACAGAGGCAGAGAAAGAAACAGAGAAAGAGAGACAGAGACAGAGACAGAGGCAGAGAAAGAGACAGAGACAGAGACAGAGACAGAGACAGAGGCAGAGAAAGAGACAGAGACAGAGGCAGAGACAGAGGCAGAGACAGAGGCAGAGACAGAGACAGAGACAGAGACAGAGGCAGAGACAGAGACAGAGACAGAGACAGAGGCAGAGACAGAGACAGAGACAGAGACAGAGGCAGAGACAGAGGCAGAGACAGAGGCAGAGAAAGAGACAGAGACAGAAACAGAGAGAGAGACAGAGGCAGAGACAGAGGCAGAGACAGAGGCAGAGAAAGAAACAGAGACAGAGGCAGAGACAGAGACAGAGACAGAGACAGAGGCAGAGACAGAGGCAGAGACAGAGACAGAGACAGAGACAGAGACAGAGACAGAGAGAGAGAGACAGAGACAGAGGCAGAGACAGAGGCAGAGACAGAGACAGAGGCAGAGACAGAGACAGAGGCAGAGACAGAGGCAGAGAAAGAGACAGAGAAAAAAGAGAGAGAAGTGAGAGGGAGGTGGAAGAAACAGAGACAGACAAATAGACAGACAGACAGAGACAGATAGAAAGAAAGAAAGATGAAGGGAAAGAGAGAGAGGGGGGGGGTAGAGAGACAGAGAGAGAGAAACAGAGACAGAGACAAGGAGACAGAGAGAGAGACAGAGAGAGACAGAGACAGACAGAGACAGACAGACAGATAGGCAGACAGACAGACAGACTGACTGACAGGGAGACACTTCATATTTCGAGTCCACGGTTCTTCATAGGAACCAACGATCCTGCAAAGTTATAAAATAAAAAGACTTTTTGTCGTCCTTCTTAACCCTTTGACTCCCGTACCCTGTCCACTAGTATCCTGCATTGTCAACCATGCTATGAAAGCAAAAAAACCCTATCCACAAGCTTCCTGCATTCATAGGTCCACTGGCCTGCTGGCTGCCCATCTTAATGTTTCCGTCATTCCGGTGGTGTCAGCTTAGTATTTCATAGGTCCAGTGGCCTGTTGACTGCCCATCTTAATGTTTCCATCATTGTGGTGGTGTCAGCTTGGTGTTTCATAGGTCCACTGACCTGTTGCCTGCCCATCTTAATGTTTCCATCATTCTGGTAGTGTCAGCTTGGTGTTTCATAGGTCCACTGACCTGTTGGCTGCCCATCTTAATGTTTCCATCATTCTGGTGGTGTCAGCTTAGTGTTTCATAGGTCCACTGACCTGTTGCCTGCCCATCTTAATGTTTCCATCATTGTGGTGGTGTCAGCTTACTGTTTCATAGGTCCACTGACCTTGGCTGCCCATCTTAATGTTTCCATCATTGTGGTGGTGTCAGCTTATTGTTTCATAGGTCCACTGACTGTTGGCTGCCCATCTTAATGTTTCCATCATTGTGGTGGTGTCAACTTACTGTTTCATAGGTCCACTGACCTGTTGGCTGCCCATCTTAAGGTTTCCATCATTGTGGTGGTGTCAGCTTACTGTTTCATAGGTCCACTGACCTGTTGGCTGCCCATCTTAATGTTCCCATCATTGTGGTGGTGTCAGCTTACTGTTTCATAGGTCCACTGGCCTGTTGGCTGCCCATCTTAATGTTTCCATCATTCTGGTGGTGTCAGCTTACTGTTTCATAGGTCCACTGACCTGTTGGCTGCCCATCTTAATGTTTCCATCATTGTGGTGGTGTCAGCTTATTGTTTCATAGGTCCACTGACCTGTTGGCTGCCCATCTTAAGGTTTCCATCATTGTGGTGGTGTCAGCTTACTGTTTCATAGGTCCACTGACCTGTTGGCTGCCCATCTTAAGGTTTCCATCATTGTGGTGGTGTCAGCTTACTGTTTCATAGGTCCACTGACCTGTTGGCTGCCCATCTTAAGGTTTCCATCATTGTGGTGGTGTCAGCTTACTGTTTCATAGGTCCACTGGCCTGTTGGCTGCCCATCTTAATGTTTCCATCATTGTGGTGGTGTCAGCTTACTGTTTCATAGGTCCACTGACCTGTTGGCTGCCCATCTTAATGTTTCCATCATTGTGGTGGTGTCAGCTTACTGTTTCATAGGTCCACTGACCTGTTGGCTGCCCATCTTAATGTTCCCATCATTGTGGTGGTGTCAGCTTACTGTTTCATAGGTCCACTGACCTGTTGGCTGCCCATCTTAATGTTTCCATCATTCTGGTGGTGTCAGCTTACTGTTTCATTGGTCTCCCCTCCCTTTTTCCCATTTCAAGGCCTCGCGAACACAAAGATTTTTGCACAGGCTCAGGGACTATACTGGATTAATGCTGGCAGATTTGGGTGGAGCGCATATGGAATGACCCGAGTGCGATGAATTGTTCTTGGAAAAGTTCCAAACTGACAGCTCCGTTACTGTAAACTTTGCCCTTTTGATTGTCTTGTTTTGTCGTGTGCGTGTCTAAGTTAGACTCAATTGTTCTGGCTCTAGGCAAGAATGTCTTACATTTCTTTTTTCAAACTCAGTGGCTTAGGACCTCACGCAAAGGGGAGATCATTTGTTATCAGTCAAGAGGGGCGGTGGAAGGGAAAAAAATGAGAGAGAAGGGGAGGGAGATAGAGAGAGAGTGAGTGAGTGAGAGATAGAGAGAGGTGGAAGAGAGATAGAGAGATAGAGAGAGAGGTGAAAGAGAGAGATCTCGAGAGAGAGAGAGAGGTAGAGAAAGATAAAGATATAGAGAGATAGAGAGAGACAGAGATAGAGAGAAATAGAGATATACATAGAGAGAGAGAGAGGAGAGAGAGAAATAGGAGAGAGAGAGAGGTTAAAGAGAAAGAGAGAGAGGTTAAAGAGAAAGAGAGAGAGGTTAAAGAGAAAGAGAGAAAGAGAGAGAGGTTAAAGAGAAAGAGAGAGAGGTTAAAGAGAAAGAGAGAGAGAGAGAGGAGAAAGATAGAGGGGAGAGAGGGGGGAAGAGAAAGAGTTATGTTACGTTATGTTATGTTATGTTGTGCTGTGTTATGTCGTGCCATGTTATGTTACGTTATGTTATGTTATGTTACGTTACGTTACGTTATGTTATGTTATGTTATGTTACGTTATGTTATGTTACGTTACGTTATGTTATGTTATGTTACGCTACGTTATGTTATGTTATGTTATGTTACGTTACCGCGTAGAAAAGGAAGAAGACTGTAAGCACTGGCTTGACTTAAAAAACAAGAAAACAGAAAAACTTTAACACAACAACAAATTATAGGCATATAACGAAATAATTCAAACGGAAGATTCAGAAGATCACACACGACAGCAGACGACAAAAAGTTTAAGTGACTCGACCAGCAGCATGGAAGAGGTTAACTGGTTGATTGATTGATTGATTGATTGATTGATTGATTGATTGATTGATTTATTGATTGACTGATTGATTTGTTCAGTTTTTACGTCGACACCTACCTCAGTTGAATGGCTGACAGGGATAACCATCCCAGGATGTGGGGGACTTACTAATCCTTACTGACACCACCAAACAACAATGATGTTAAGATGGGACAGTGAAAAGGCCAGTTTTAATGGGGGACTTATCTAATCTATACTGAACCAAGAACAACAACCATGTTAAGATGGAACAGTGAAAGGCCAGTTTTAATGGGGGGACTTATCTAATCCTATACTGACACCACCAGAACAACAATCATGTTAAGATAGGACAGTGAGAAGGCCAATTTTAATGGGGGGACTTAACTAATCCTATACTGACACCACCAGAACAACAATGATGTTAAGATGGACAGTGAGAAGGCCAGTTTTAATGTAGCGCACCTCGGCGATCGAACCCACAGTCATTAGCATGTGAATCCGACGCTCAAACCAACTGAGCTACTGGGGCCTACCGAAGGTAATTGGTCAGGTTCCCTTTTACACACCTGTGTCTAGCGTCGCTTCGCCAAACGGTGATTGATTGATTGATTTGATTTGATTCAGGTTTTACGTCGATGCCCACCTCAGGTGATATGGCCGGCGGGGATAACCATCCCAGGGAAGTGGGGGAAGGGGGACTTATTTAATCCTATACTGACACCACCAGAACAACAATGATGTTAAGATGGGACAGTGGGAAGGCCAGTTTTAATGTAGCGTACCCCGGGATTCGAACCCACAACCATTAGCATGTGAATCCGACGCTCAAACCAACTGAGGTATTGAGGCCTGCCCACGTTAATTGGTCAGGTTCCCTTAACACACCTGTAGTTAAGCGTCGCTTCGTCAAACAGTGACCTGGCAGGTACCTGTTAAATTAGGCGTGTAGCTCTAATACTCCCCCCCCCCATCGCCCCACCCCCACCCCAACCCGCAGGGACACCCCCTTTCCCCCCTCCCATTTGCTGTCAATGGCAACATGACCTTACCTGTTTAACAGTAGAGGAACCGGTATAGGTTGTCACGTCACACGGTGAGGGTGGGGGAAGGAGGTGGAGGGTGATAGAGAATGGGGGTGGGGGGTGGGGGGTGGGGAAGGGGGAGGGGTAACGAATGGGCATTGCCTCATTGCCTGAGAGGTTGTTAAAATAAAATGTAGATAATTGTATTGTCATGGCCGAGAGGGAGGGAAAGACGGGTTGTCGTCCTTGGGATGGTATAAAGAAAGACAAGCTTCACAGAACACTTTATTATCCAAGCGTAGTAGACAGGTAACATTTATAGGCCATTTTATGAGGAAAGGGGAATTGGAGCATCTGGTCACAACAGGAAAACTGGAGGGAAATAGAGCACCAGGTAGACCCAGAGAAAAAAATATTGGGCGGACTTGTAGAGTGGCTGAAGACAGAGAGGGTGGAAGATGTGCTTGCGGCAACAAGGGATAGATACATATGAAGGGCCATGATCGCCAAAGTCATGTGGCAAGGCACTTGATGATGATGATGAGTAGATGGAGGTAGCTGGAATGTAGTTCCTAAGAAGATTGTTAAGAGTTCCATGGACACAACGAGACAAGTCTTGAAAGAAGCAAACACAAAAAGCCGTTAATGAAGAATATCAGGAAAAGACAAGCAACAGTTATAAGACATTTGAATGACGCAGAGAAATGTCAGCACCTGAAAAGACAGCAACAGTTATGAATTTGATGACGCAGAGAAATGTCACACTAGTAACAAGACAGTAACAGTTATAAGACATTATGAGGCAAGAGAAATTACAGCACCTAGTCAAAAGGGAAGCTGGAGGGAAAAGAGCACCAGTAGACCCAGGAGAAAATGTTGGACAGTTTTGCAGAGTGTATGGAACAGAAAGGTAGGAGAGTACTTGCTGCGACAATAGATAATTCGTATGGAGGCTAGATCGCTAACGCCATGCGGCATGGAACATGATAATTTTGAGATAGGGAAAGGGAGTGTTTGCAGGAATCTGCTGAGGGAAATAAGAAGAGAAGAGAAGAAGAAGAGGAGGAGTAGGGGGAGGAGGAGGAGGAGAAGAAGAAGAAAAGACGAAGAAGAAGAAGAAGAAATGAAGAAGAAGAATGAAGAAGAAAAGGGAGAAGAGGAAAAGACAGAAACAGAAAAGAATGAGAAACGAGAAAAGAGAAATAGAAGAATAGAAAAGAAGAAGCAGTAGAAAATAGAAGAAGAAGAGAAAATGCAAGACGAAAGCAAGAAGAAAGAAAAGAAAGAAAGAAGAGAAGAAGAAGAAGAGACAGAAAGAGGAGAAAGAAGAAGAAAGAACAGAAGGAGAGAAAAAGAGTAGAAGGAGAGTAGAGGAAGAAAGAGAAGGAGAGGAGGAGGGAAGAAGAGAGGAGAGCAGAGAAGAAGAAGAAGAGAGAGGAAGAAAGAGAGATAGAAGAAGAAGAAGAAGAAGAAGAAGAAGAAGAAGGAAGAGAGGAGGAGGAGGAGGAGAGAAGGAAGAAGAAGAGAAGAAGAAGAAGAAAGAAGAAGAAGAAGAAGAGAAGAGAAGAAGAAGAAAGAAAGAAGGAAGAGAGAGAAGAAGAAGAAGAGAGAAGAGAAGAAGGAAGAAAGAAAAAGAAGGAAGAAGAGAGAAAAGAAGAAGAGAAGAGAAAGAAGAAGAGAGAAGGAGAAAGAAGAAGAAGGAAGAAGAAAGAAGAAGAAGAAGAAGAAGAAGAAGAAAAGAAGACAGAGGAGAAGAAGAGGAGGAAGAGAGGAGGAAAGAGAAGAACAAGAGAAAAAGAAGAAAAAAGAAACAAGAAATGAAGATGAAGAAGATAAAGTGAGGAGCAGGGACAAAGGAAATAAGAATGAAAAAGGGTAGGAGGAGGAGAAGGGTGAATGAAGAAGTAAAGAATACAAAGAAGGAGAGAAAGTGATGATCGCTAGCAAGAGAATGAATAGAGACAGTAGAAGAGAACACAATCAAAGGAGGAGAAAAGACAACAGAAGGAGAGAAAAACCCAACACTGCCATTTCTTATCGTACTGACAACATTGCCTGGTAGGTGAGCCAACTGATTTGCTAGTATCCGTATCTAAGAATTATGATCGCTACGTCCTCACCCCTGATCGATCCATTTACCAGGTGGAGAGACATAGGCTGTAGAACACTCAACCTGACATCATCAAATTCACATATACCTCTCCCCTTCGCGCATCCCACCCACCCGAATTAACAAGTGTCTAGTTCACACACTGGTTCTTTTGATATAGACGTGAACTCAAGATCTCAAATCTCGAGTTCAATCCCAGCCCTCAACATTAAAATTAAAACTGGTCTGTTGGCTGCCCATCTTAATGTTTCCATCATTCTGGTGATGTCAGCTTAGTGTTTCATAGGTCCACTGGTCTGTTCACTGCCCATCTTAACGTTTCCATCATTCTGGTGGTGTCAGCTTACTGTTCCGTAGGTCCACTGGTCTGTTGGCTGCCCACCTTACTGTTTCCATCATTCTGGTGGTGTCAGCTTACTGTTTCATAGGTCCACTGGTCTGTTGGCTGGCCATCTTAACGTTTCTATCATTCTGGTGGTGTCAGCTTACTGTTCCGTAGGTCCACTGGTCTGTTGGCTGGCCATCTTAATGTTTCCATCATTCTGGTGATGTCAGCTTAGTTTTTCATAGGTCCACTGGTCTGTTCACTGCCCATCTTAATGTTTCCATCGTTCTGTGTGTCAAGCTGGTGTTCATAGGTCACTGGTGTTTGCCATCTTAAAGTTTCCATCATTCTGATGTCAGCTGTGTTTCATAGGTCACTGGCCTGTTGGCTGCCCATCTTAATGTTTCCATCATTCTGATGGTGTCAACTTACTGTTTCATAAGTCCACTGGCCTGTTGACTGCCCATCTTAATGTTTCCATCATTCTGGTGGTGTCTGCTTACTGTTTCGTAGGTCATAATCCCCCTTCGCCCTCAACCCGATTGAAAAACTTTGCCAATACTCACAGTTCCATGGATAGCAAAGAAACAAACGAGACAGTCTTGAAAGAGGCAGACACAAAATGAACATTATTGAAGAAGATTAGGAAAAGACAGCAACAGTTATAAGACATTTTATGTGCAGACACATGCAGACTACCAAATTTGCACGTTAACCCTTTAACTCCCGCACCATATCCACCAGCATCTGACATTGTTAAGCATACCAACAAAGCAAAAACTTGACCCTTTGACTCCTACACCCTGCAGGAAGCTGGTGGGTAGTATGAGGGAGTCAAAGGGTTAATTGTTTGCAATTGGTGGGTAGGGTGCGGGACTGAAAGGGTTAAAGATCCCGTAAGTGACATCAGTGGCTGGTTTATGGAAACGTAAAAAAAATGAATGAAATAACACCCATCTTACAAACAACAAAGAAGTTTGAGGACGAAAGTGGCATTTAGCTGAGTGCTTATATCGTTGGGAACATAAAAGTATCGTTATCAATATTATCATCATCATCATTATCTTTATCATTATCACAAAAGTATCGTTATCACTAATATCATCATTGTCATCATCACTATCGACTGAGATCACCCACAACCTCAGCCACGATAGACTTTCAGACTAGGATGTCACAAGGCAAGTGCAACCACGTAAGTTTTAATATTTCATATCCGCAGGAGATGCACTGGGCCGTAGCAACATTTCATGTCAGGTCGCGTCATGGGGAGGGGGGGGGGAGGGAAGGAGGGGGGTAGAGGAAGGGGATAAGGGCTGGGAAAGGTTGGAGGTGCATGAGGGCAAAGTATGGACATCCTTTTTATAATTTTTAAAGGATTGGTCCATGTGGGGGGTGTGAGTGTGTGTGTGTTCGTTGAACTTGGCGATGAAATGTTTTGTATCTTGTGAAACAGTTCGGAGTTTGTTCAAGGGGATTCATGGCGCTCGGTCAATCCCACATGCGCTCCACCCAAATCTGCCATACCTTATCTGGGCTGGGCAGGCTACCTGAGCCTGCTAAAAAAAAATTCTATGCTCTGGTAAGATGATGAGGGGTGGGGGAGGGGAGGGATGTGTGAAACTATTTAACTGACATCAGCAGAACATTAGGATGGGCAGCCAACAGGCCAGTGGACCTTTAAAACAGTAAGCTGACACCACCAGAATGATGGAAACATTAAGATGGGCAGCGAACAGGCCAGTGGACCTATAAAACAGTAAGCTGACACCACCAGAATGATAGGAAACATTAAGATGGGCAGCCAACAGACCAGTGGACCTATAAAACAGTAAGCTGACACCACCAGAATGATGGAAACATTAAGATGGGCAGCTAAACAGGCCAGTGGACCTATATAAACACTAAGCTGACACCACCAGAATGATAGAAACATTTAAATAGGCAGTGAACAGACCAATTTTAATGTTATAGCAGGCTGGGATTGAAACTCGAACATCAGATTTGAATTTGTGCCCCGCGGGTCTAACACAAAAAAATGTTACCATACTATTATAACTCATGCTGTGTTGTTCTTCTCAAACTACATGCATTGTAGTAATTGCTGTGTTCTCTTTGAAAAAAAATTGTAAGTATCCGTGTTGCGCCAGCTGTTTGTGTGTGTGTGTTTTTTGTGTATTGTGTGTGGGTGTGTGTGTTGTGTGTGTGTGTGTGTGTGTGTGTGTGTGTGTGTGTGTGTGTGTGAGTGTGTGTGTGTTTGAATGTGTGTATGTGTGTGTGTTTGAATGTGTGTGTGTAGTATGTGTGTGTATGTGTGTGTGTGTGTGTGTGTGGTGTGTGTGTGTGTGTTGGTGTGTGTGTGCGTGTTGTGTGTGTGTGTGTCTCTGTGTGTGTGTAGTATATATATATGTGTGTGTGTGTGTGGTGTGTCGTGGTGTGTGTGTGTGTGTGTGGTGTGTGTGTGTGTGTGTGTGTGTGTGTGTGTGTGTGTGTGTGTGTGTGTGGTGGTGTGTGTGTGGTGGTGTGTGTGTTGCGTGTGTGTGTGTGAGTGTGTGTGTGTTTGAATGTATGTATGTGTGTGTGTGTGTGTGTTTGATGTGTGGTGTGTGTAGTATGTGTGTGTGTATGTGTGTGTGTGTGTGTGTGTGTGTGTGTGTGTGTGTGTGTGTGTGTGTGTGTGTGTGTGTGTGTGGTGTGTGTGTGTGTGTGTAGTGTGTGTGTGTATGTGTGTGTGTGTGTGTGTGTGTGTGTGTGTGTGTGTGTGTGTGTGTGTGTGTGTGTGTGCGTGTTTCGTGCATGCGTCTCTCCCTCACCCTCTCTCTCTCTCTCTCTCTCTGTCTTTTAGTCTACCTGCCTTTCTGTTCATCTATCTGTCTGTCTGCCTCTCTCTCTCTCTCTGTCTCTATCTCACTATCTCTTTCTCTCTCTGTGTCTCTATCTCTATATTTTTGTCTCTATGTCTGTACGTCTCTGTCCGCCTGTCTGACTCTTTCTCTGTCTCTTTGTCTCTGTCTCACTCTCTCTTTCTCTATTTCTGTCTGTCTCTCTCTCTCTTTTTATCTCTGTGTCTGTACGTCTCTGTCTGCCTGTCTGTTTGTCTGCCTCTCTCTTTCTCTGTTTCTCTGTCTCTATCTCACTCACTCTCTCGTTCTCTCTCTCTCTTTCTCTCTCTCCCTCCCTCTCTCCCTTTCTCTCCCCCTCTCTCTCCATGTCTCTCTCCCCCTTTCTCTCTTCCTCTCTCCTTATGTGGAAACAATGTCGATAATGAAAAACACTTTTTATTCCAATGCCAAATTTTTGACACAATACGTGGAAAATGCAAAGTTTTTGAATCCGACATGGCGAAAAGACAAGATGTTGTATCTATTTTGTCATCTGATGACGAAGTCATAATCAAATCAGTGGCACTATACATTGCGGAAGCACAAAAAATAAGACATAAACACTTACAAGCCCGACAATAGTGCTAGACAATATCATACTGGGATTAATTTAATCTCTTTTGACTGATGTGGGCTATATCACGTTAACTCCAAAAGAAGCCGCTTTATTATAGACTCTGTTTTGTAAAGAGCTGTTTTCATTTGCTTTATTTTGCTTTGTTTGCCGATAATTTAAGAGTAGCTAATAATATGAAAATAATGGTATATTTGTAGAATATGTTAGAAGTGGATATTGAAAGGGTATATAGACACATAAGGGTCTACTATATATGTTAACAAAAACAAAAAAACAAACAAACCAAAAAACAAATAAATAAAAGGCATAGTGATGTCCCTTGTTAACAGAGTATTTTGGGGCAGTTATGTGAAGATTATATTATTATCACTAAATGTAAGGTTTGGGTGGTCTAGCCCAGATGTTTCATCATATTACAGTTTTGATGTGTGTGTGTGTGTGCACGAGCGCGCGCCCGCGTGTGAGCGTATATGGATGCGTGTGAGTGGGTGTGGGTGTGTGAAAAAGATTTTGGTTTGTCTAAACTTAGACAAATTATTGGCCTGAATGTGGGAACACTGTTTTGATATTTTTTGTTGTTGTTTTCTTTGCATTATGTAGTAGTGGTAAAATGGATGATTGTTCATTATATATGATTTGAATATGTTCGACTGTTCAAGGAATGGATGTTCGATATTTTTTTTGATTATGTGTGAAGAATTTGCGCACATACAAAGAGTGGATTATGTGTCGCACTACTGGAAAATTGTTATCCCCCTTGTCAAAAGACCTTTTCGGGTAATGACAATAAACAGTTTCAGTTTCTCTTCCTCTCTCTTCCTATCTCTCTCTCCGCTCTCTATCTCTCTCTCCCCTTTCTCTCTCTCCCTTTCTCTCCCTCTCTCTCCCCTTTCTCTCCCTCTCTCTCTCAACCCCCTCTCTCTCCCTGTCTCTCTCTCTGCCCTCACTCTCTCTCTTTCTCTCTCTCTCTCCCTGTGTGTGTGTGTGTGTGTGTGTGTGTGTGTGTGTGTGTGTGTGTTTCCATGGAGCTGACTTTCTGGCTTTCTGGCGGTAGCAGTGGTGAGCCGGCGAAAAAATAGTTTGGCGTCCACAATGGACTGCTGCATCTTTGACCTCTGAGTGACTAAGAAGGCCAAGGTCACGCTTACCGCTCGATCAACCGTGGTCGATGACAAAACAGCCCTTCCCCCTTCCACCCCCTATTCTGTCCTCTCCCTCTCCCTCTCCCTCCCTCCACTCGCCCCTGGTCCGTCTTGCTCGTTTACCTCCCTTAGTTGATCTACAGTTATGGGGGCCTTGTATTCAAGCGAAGTTGGAGAGAGAGAGGGGGTGGCGGGAGGGAAAGAAGGGGGGGGGGACAGAAAGAAGGAGCGAGAGAGAGAAGACAGAAAAGGGAGAGAGAGGGGGAGGGAGAGAGTGAGACAGAGATATGGAGGAGAGAGGGAGGGAGAGAGATATGGAGGAGAGAGGGAGGGAGAGGGAGAGAAGGAGAGAAAGACGGAGGAGAGGAGGAGAAGTGGAAAGAGACGGGGGGGGGGGGGGGTGGAGGAGATGTAGGGTGAGAAGGAGTAAGGTAGAGACAGAGATGGGGAGAGAGAAAGACAGGAAAGGGAGAGAGAGAGATGAAGGAGAGAAAGGGAGAGAGAGAGGGAGAGAGAGGGAAGAAGAAGATGAAGAAGGAGAAGAAGAAGAAAGAAGAGAGAGAGAGAGAGAGGAGAGAGAGAGAGAGAGAGAGAGAGAGACAGACAGAGAAAGACAGAGATAGAGAAATGGAAAGGGAGAGACACAGAGGGAGAAAAGAAAGGCAGAGAGTGAGAAAGTGAGTGAGAGAGAGGGAGTGAGAAAAAGAGATAGGAAGAGGGAGAGAGACAGAGGGAAGGACGGAGAGAGACAGAGAGACATGGAGAGAGAAAGAAAAAGGTAGTGAATGGGGGAGAGGGGAAGAGAAAGAGAGGGAGACAGAGACACACACAGAGACAGACAGAGAGGGAGAGAGTGATATAAAGCTAGAGAGAGACAGACAGGCAGAGACAGTGACAGTGACAGACAGAGAGAGAGAGAGAGAGACAGACAGACAGAAAGACAGGCAGAAACAGAGACAAAGAGAGAGATAGACAGAGAGAGACTGAAGTTTCCAGTTTGTTCAAAAGGGATTCATGCACTTAGACAACTCCATATGCGCTCCACCCAAATCCTGCCAACAATTACCTGACACACTCCTTTAACCCTACGCCATTCTGTCTGTCTGCCTGTCTGCCTGTCTGTCTGTCTGTCTGTCTGTCTGTCTTTCTTTCGTTCTGTCCTTCGATCTTTCTTCCTTTCGTTTTTCTTTCTTCCTTTCTTTCTTCCTTTCTTTGTTTCATTTTTCGTTCTTTCTTTCTTTCTGTCTGTCTTTGTTTTTTCCTTTTTTCTTTGTTTGTTTGTTTCTTTCTTTCTTTCTGTTTTCTTTCGTTCTTTCTTTCGTCCGTTCTTTCCTTTTTTCTTTCTTTCGTTCGTTCTTTCTTTCTTTCTTTCCTTCTTTCTTTCTTTCATTCGTTCTTTCTTTCTTTCTTTCCTTTTTCTTTCGTTCTTTCTTTCTGTCTGTCTTTCTTTCTTTTTTTCTTCCTTTCTTTCTGTCTTTCTTTCTGTCTTTCTTTCTGTCTGTCTTTCTGTCTTTCTTTCTTTCTGTCTTACTTTCTGTCTTTCTTTCTGCCTTTCTTTCTTTCTTTCTGTCTGTCTTTCTTTCTTTCTTTCTGTCTTTCTTTCTGTCTTTCTTTCTTTCTGTCTTTCTTTCTGTCTTTCTTTCTTTCTGTCTGTCTGTCTTTCTGTCTGTCTTTCTTTCCTTTTTTCTGTCTTTCTTTCTTTCTGTCTTTCTTTCTTTCTGTTCTTTCTTTCTTTCCTTCTTTCTGTCTTTCTTTCTGTCTCTCTTTCTTTCTTTCTTTCTGTCTCTCTTTCTTTCTTTCTGTCTTTCTTTCTGCCTTTTTTTCTTTCTTTCTTTTTTTCCTTCTTTCATTCTTTCTGTCTTTGTTTCTTTATTTCTTTCTTTCCTTCTTTCTTTCTTTCTTTCTGTCTGTCTGTCTGTCTTTCTTTATTTCTTTCTGTCTTTCTTTCTGTCTTTCTTTCCTTCTTTCTTTATTTCTTTCTTTCCTTCTTTCTTTATTTCTTTCTGTCTTTCTTTCCTTCTTTCTTTCTGTCTTTCTTTCTGTCTTTCTTTCTGTCTTTCTTTCCTTCTTTCTGTCTTTCTTTCTTTACTTCTTTCTTTCCTTCTTTCTTTCTTTCTTTCTTTCTTTATTTCTTTCTTTCTGTCTTTCTTTCTTTATTTCTTTCTGTCTTTCTTTCTGTCTTTCTTTCCTTCTTTCTGTCTTTCTTTCTGTCTTTCTTTCTTTCCTTCCTTCCTTCTTTCTTTCTTTCTGTCTTTCTTTCCTTCTTTCTGTCTTTCCTTCTTTCTGTCTTTCCTTCTTTCTGTCTGTCTTTCTTTCTTTCTGTCTTTCCTTCTTTCTTTCTTTCTTTCCTTCTTTCTGTCTTTCTTTCTTTCTGTCTTTCCTTCTTTCTTTCTCTTCTGTCTGTCTTTCTTTCTTTCTTTCTTTCTGTCTTTCTTTCTTTCTTTCTGTCTTTCTTCTTTCTTTCTTTCTTTCTTTCCTTCTTTCTGTCTTTCTTTCTTTCTGTCTTTCCTTCTTTCTGTCTTTCTTTCTTTCTTTCTGTCTTTCTTTCTTTCTTTCTGTCTTTCTTTCTGTCTTTCCTTCTTTCTTTCCTTCTTTCTTTCTTTTCTGTCTTTCTTTCTGTCTTTCTTTCTTTCTTTCTGTCTTTCTTTCTTTCTTTCTGCCTTTCTTTCTGTCTTTCCTTCTTTCTTTCTTTTAAAAAATTTTTTTTTTGTCATCTCAGAAGTCAACGCGTGCGCAAAAGATGTTAGTACCTTAACTGCCTTCGCATATGTATACATGTGCGTCAGATCAATTGTGCACGTTAAACATCCTGTAAGTCATTGTCAGTGTCCGCTGGATTGTGGTAACGTGAAAAACACACGCAGCATGCACGTCTGCTGAAGATGGTGTATGCAGACTGTGCAGCAACATATTGCCTGCGTAGTGTGTGTGAAAAACAACGCGTGTACATGCATCCGAGACAAAATCGGTCATCATCATTATCGTCGTCATCGTCGTCGTCATTGTCGTCTTCGTCGTCATCATCATCATCATCATCATCATCATCACCACCACCACCACCATCATCACCATCATCATCATCATCATCATCATCATCATCATCATCATCATCATCATCATCATCATCATGTGTCCTGCCCAGCATGGCATTGGCGATCATGGCCCTCCACACGAATCTATCCCCTGTCGCTGCAAGTACATCTCCCACCCTCTCTGTCCTCAGCCACCCTGCAAGTCCGTTCAATATTTTCTCCCTGGTTCTACCTGGTGTTCTCTTTCCCTCCAGCATTCCTGTTGTGACCAGATGCTCTAACGTCTCTTTCCTTAAAAAAAAAGGCCTATAAATGTTGCTTGTCATTTCCTAATCTTCCTTATCAATGATCTTCTTGTGTCTGCCTTCTTTAATTAAGGCTGTCTCGTTTGTTTTCTTTGCTGTCCATGGAACTCTCAACATTCTTCTTAGAAACCACATTTCGGCTGCCTCAATCTTGTTTTGGCTTTGCGTGTTGACTGTCCACGCCTCACAACCGTATAACATTATCGGTTCTATATAACATTGAAGAACTCTCTTCGTGATGAAAGGCATTTGTTGGTAAGAATGCTTTTAACAATAACAACAATAGCAAAAACAGCGACAACTAAGTTGTAAGCATACACATATAAGTTGTTAAAGAATCAGACTCACTGGCACATTACATTATATATACATTGACAACATTTGTATTAACATTTGACCCACATTTGTTATTGATGGTGAAACATGGCAGTCATTTCTCTTTAAAAGGTGTGCAGATTCCACGTGTGTGTGTGTGTGTGTGTGTGTGTGTGTGTGTGTGTGTGTGCGTGCTCGCGCGCGCGCTCGCATAGGTGGGGTGGGGGGAGAGAGCTTGTGTGTGTATGTGTATATGCGTGCGTGCGTATGTGTGTATGTGTGTGTGTGCGTGATTGTGTATGTGTGTGTGTGTTGTGTTTTGTGGTGTGTGTGTGTGTGTGTGTGTGTGTGTGTGTGTGTGTGTGGTGTGTGTGTGTGTGTGTGTGTGTATGTGTGTGTGTGTGAGTGTTGGTTTGTTTGTTTTGTATTGTTTTGTTTTGTTTAATTTTCCTAAGTTTTGTGTATTTGCTTTCTTGTTTTGTCTTGAGAATACGTTTGGTTAAGAAAGCTAGTTTTGCGCTTCTCTCTCTTTCTCTCTCTCTCTCTCCTCTCTCTCTCTCTCTCTCTCTCTCTCTCTCTCTCTCCTCTCCCTCTCTCTCTCTCTCACTGTGTGTGTGTGTGTGTGTGTGTGTGTTGTGTGTGTTGTGTGTGTGTGCATTTGTATGTATGTGTGTGTGTGTGTGTGTGTGTGTGTGTATGTATGTGTGTGCATATGTGTATGTGTG
>JAPXFY010000034.1:18028380-18030880 GCA_030674185.1 Monoplex corrugatus
TGTCTGTCTGTCTGTCTGTCTGTCTCTTCTCTCTATCTCAGGCTATAACCAGTTTAATAACGGAAAAGAAAATGAAGTATACGTATGAATGCATTACGCATATACAATATTTCAACAAGGAAAAAACATAATGGGAAAGAAAAGTAAGTTCACATATCGCACACATAATCTGAAGAGACGCCCCTGGCGTTGACCACTCGGTCCAATTCATCACACAGGATTTGAAAGAAAACAGACCTGAACACAAATTTAAGCATAACTCAGGACACTGAAACATGAAAACGGTCCCACATTACCAAAAATTGCTTCCGCAGATCACATTTTCCTAGATCAAAAAAAAAAAAGCATTTAATACATGTACCCAATTAACAATCCTAAAAGAAAGTACGAAAGACTTTATCAAACACATACAGGTGAATGGGATCAGCAAGGCAGAAAATTGACAGGAAGAAATGACAAAACAAAGGAAAAAAGCAGAAAGAGAGAGTAACAGAATACAGGAAATTTCTAGCACATAATTTTCAGAAGATGGGGATACCATTTATACTGAAAGAGCCCCCGGCATCCCTACAGGGGGAAGCAAAAGAGTTAATCAATGGAGTTTGTCGGACACGGATTCCCGACTCTGTAGTCTGCGTTTGAGAGCGTGACGATTCCATGCGTGCAACAGATTTTGTCAAGTTTTCTGGCGGTAGCGAAATCAATCAAGGGAATTAAACCTGTTCCTGGGTTCCTCTGACAATCTTGTAGCAGTTTTTCCCCTTGAATAAGAACACCAGGAACGCTGTTAGTTCTTTGGCCAATGGATGTCTTTTTGACTTACTTTTTAGCAAGCCACTCCTCAGAAATATTAACTTCGGTAAAGTTCTTTGAAATTTCCTTTTCTATTTCTATTGTCCAGTGGTATTTGTTTTATGTCTGAGCTTTTGGGGTTTGACTTTCGTTAAACTTTTTACACTTTGGTCAAAGTTGTGTGAATTTTGATGGTCAAGTCGCTCACCTCAAACTGTGACCCTATTGTTATAAGCCGTGACATCTGTGTGGTTGAGTTCAGGTCTTGTGTAGTGGCTATGGTTAAACTAGAGGAGAAGACTTTCTCTTTGTCTCTCTCTGTCTCTCTCTCTCTCTCTCTCTGTCTGTCTGTCTCTATCTGTCTTTCTCTCTCTGTGTCTCCCCCTCCTCTCTCTCTGTCACTCTCTGTCTCTGTCTGTCTATCTGCCTCTCTCTCTCTCTGTGTCTCTCTTACAGTTTATCTTTTCCTCTCTGTCTCTCTCTCTCTTTTTGCCTCTCTTGGTCTCTCTTTGCCTCTCTCTCTCTCTTCTCTGTCTCTTTCTCTCTCTTTGCCTCTCTCTCTGTGTTTCTCTCAGTCTCTCTCTCTCTCTCTCTTTGCCTCTTTCTCTCTCTCTATCTATCTATCTGTTTATCTATCTTTTTCTGTCTGCCTCCCCCCCTCTCTCTCTTTGTCTGTCTCTTTCTCTGTCTATCTGTCTGTCCCCCCCCCTCTCTCTTTCTCCTTCTCTGTCCCTCTTTCTGTCTTTTTGTCTGTTTTTTCTGTCTGTCTGCCGCCTGCCTGATTCTCTCTCTGTCTGTTTGTCTGTCTGTCTGTGTGTCCTCTCTCTGTGTGTCCTCTCTGTCTGTCTGTCTGTCTGTCCCGCCTGCTGATTCCTCTCTCTCTGTCTGTTTGTCTGTCTGTCTGTGTGTCCTCTCTCTGTGTGTCCTCTCTGTCTGTCTGTCTGTCTGCCCCCTGCCTGATTCTCTCTCTGTCTGTTTGTCTGTCTGTCTGTGTGTCCTCTCTCTGTGTGTCCTCTCTGTCTGTCTGTCTGTCTGTCTGCCCGCCTGCCTGATTCTCTCTCTCTGTCTGTTTGTCTGTCTGTCCTCTCTCTGTGTGTCCTCTCTATCTGTCTGTCTGTCTGTCTGCCCGCCTGCCTGATTCTCTCTCTCTGTCTGTTTGCGTCTGTTGTGTCTTCTTCTGTGTCCTCTCTGTGTGTGTCCTCTCTGTCTTCTGTCTGTCTGTCTCTCTCTCTTCTCACACACACACACACCACTCTCTCTCTTGTGTCTCTCGTTTCCCCTTTTGACCCATCATGAAAATCCGTGACAACTGTGTGCTGTTGTGTGTGTGTGTGTGTGCAGGTCCATGTCTGGTGGTCAAGGTGAAACCAGAGGAGAAGACAGGATGGCACCATGTGGACAGGTAACTCTTCCCTGATGTCCACTTGGTCTGTCTGACTATAAGTCTCTGTTGTGTGTGTGTGTGTGTGTGTGTTGTTGTGTGCGTGTCTGTTTGTGCTGTGTGTGTGTTTTGTCTGTGTGCGCGGCGCGCCTGTGTGTGTGTTTGTTGTGTTGTTTGTCGGTGTGGGTTGTGTGTGTGTGTGTGTTGTTTGTCTCTGTCTGTTTGTCTGTGTGTGTGTGTTTGTGTGTGTGTGTGTGTGTTGTGTCTGTTGTCTGTGTTGTGTTGTGTGTTGTGTGTTTTGTCTATGTGTGTGTCTGTTTGTCTGTG
>JAPXFY010000034.1:18035880-18085880 GCA_030674185.1 Monoplex corrugatus
CATAATATCTATCTATCTATCTATGTATATATACATATATATATATTGTTTTATTGTGTGTGTGTGTGTGTGTGTGTGTGTGTGTGTCCATATACATGCACATGATCACATTATGTATGCACAAATGAATATTTTTTGTTGTCTCAAAAATCCGGTATTTTCTTTCTTCCATGTGAAATTATTGATTCTCTCTCTCTCTCTCTCTCTCTTTGTCTCTCTCTCTCTCTCTCTCTCTCCCTGTCTGTCTCTCTTTTTTTCTTTTTGTTTTTTGTTGTTGTTGTTCTTTCATTCATTTGTGTTACCCTTTGTTTTTTAGTTTTCTTTTCTGCCGTCTTGTCAGTTTTTCTTTCTTCCCTTCTTCTTATTTGTGTTGTTGTTTTGTTTGTTTGTTTGTTGCGGTTGATCTCGATAAGTTTCAAAATATTTGCTTTCCTTCATCTACGCAAAGACAAGTGCTATTATAATATTACACATTATGATGTTCATTATTGTCTTATACTATTGGCGTGATTTTTGTCTCTCATACGTTTAGAAAGTATTTACTTGATCACTTGACATAAATATGTAAGTCAATGATCTATTATAATCCATATAATTGACATATAAATATATAAGTCAATAATTTGTCATAATCCATGTTTAATACTTTGACATTGTATATTTCATGGTTCATTTTTTTAAAATTTGTTCCTGCAGAATAGAAATCTATAAGACAGGTCCATGGGGACCTAACGCTACTATCCTGTAATAAAGTGTTCTGAAGTTTTGCGTTATATGTGTACAGTAGGAAGAACTAGCTGTAAAACAGGTCCAGTGGGGACCTAATGCTACTATCTTTCAGTAATAATAGGTTTTGAAGCTTGGAGTTTTGAAGTAGACAATGTTTCTGTTTCTCTTTCTTTCTTCTTCTTTTCAACATCTTCTTCTTTATTTCCTCAAATTTTTTCTTCTTCTCCTTCCACTTCTTCTTTCTTTCTTTCTTTCTTTCTTTCTTCTTCTTCTTGTTTTCTTTCCTCCGAATGTAAAATGTGGACAAGGTAGTTAGCCATCACACTCCCTCCCTACGCACAATTTGGATGTTATAATTACATTTTTATTTATGGTAAAGGGATGAAATATTAATGTTATTTATCGATTTTTGTTTTATTGATTGATTGACTATGTGTATGAGTATGAGTGCGTGCGCGTGTGTGTGTGTGTGTGTTTGTGTGTGTGTGTGTGTGTGTGTGTTGATTGATTGATTGATTGAGTCAGTAATTTTTCATTTTATCTAATTTATTCACAGATTTCCTTATCTGTTTATTTGTTCATGCATCTATTTATTCATTGATCTGTATAATCATTCATGTATCCGTTCAAATTATCTATTTGTTTAATTACTTGTGTGATCATTTGTTTATTTACTTTATTTATTCATGTATTCATCTATTTATCAGATTATTTATTTTTCACAATGGATTTACCACATCACCAGATTATTTATTTGTCGCAATGGATTTACCATTTCAACTTCGTTTTTCTCTTCCAGGCGAGAGCACGTCGCCACAGTGTTGCGCCACCCACATTTTTCAGTATGCATGCCCTCCCGTGCCTTATCCACCAGCTTCCAGCAAAAACTTAACCCTTTGACTCCATCACCCTCTCCACCAAAGCAAGATCGTGGACAGGGTGTGGGAGTCAATGGATTAAGTTTTTGCTTTGCTAGCATAGTTGACAATGCAGGATGTTGGTGGACAGGATGCGAGAGTCAAAGGGTTAATTTGTAAAGGAAACAAGAATTGTATCGTTAGCTATGGTTGTATTCTGCCCATATGGCCTGCAAAACAGCAATTCAAGAAAATGGAAAGTGTTTTACCAACAAATGCTTTCAAGAAAATGACACGTGGTCTTACCAACAAATACATTCAAGAAAATGAACATTACTCTTACCAGCAAATGCATTCAAGAAAATGGAAAGTGTTCTTATCAACAAATGCATTCAAGAAAATGAAAAGTATTTTTACCAACAAATGCATTCAAGAAAATGGAAAATGTTCTTATCAACAAATGCATTCAAGAAAATGAAAAGTATTTTACCAACAAATGCATTCAAGAAAATGGAAAATGTTCTTATCAACAAATGCATTCAAGAAAATGAAAAGTATTTTTACCAACAAATGCATTCAAGAAAATGGAAAATGTTCTTATCAACAAATGCATTCAAGAAAATGAAAAGTATTCTTACCAATAAATGCATTCAAGAGAATGAAAAATGTTCTTACCAACAAATGCATTCAAGAAAATGAAAAGAGTTCTTACCAACAAATGCCTATCGTTTAATATCAGGAAGAGGGGTGGTGGTTTTTGTTGTTGTTGTTGTTGTTTTTTTTGTTTTTTAATTTTATACTGTTATATAGAACCAATACTGTTGTACGGATGTGAAGCGTGGACAATCAACACGTGAAGTCAGAACAAGACTTTGGCAGCTGAAATGTGGTTTCTAAGAAGGATGTTAAGAGTTCTATGGACAGCAAAGAAAAGAAACGAGACAGTCTTGAGACAATCTTGAGAGAAGCAAACACAAAAAGAACATTTATGAAGAAGATTAGGAAAGTACAACATTAATGAAGAAGATTAGGAAAGTACAAGCAACATTTATAGGACATTTTATAAGGCAAGAGAAATATGAGCACCTAGTTACGACAGGAAAGCTGGAGGGAAAAAGAGCACCAGGGAGAAAATATTAAACAGTTTTAAGAGTGGATGGGGACTGAAAGGGTAGGAGATATAGTTAAGTGCATTTTTAGCTCTTGGGAAATGAGACATGTGGAAGCAATTTTATGTAATTTAGGCCCGTTCTTTATATGCTTTATTGTCCTTAGTTATGTATAAATTTGTATTAAGGTGTGTGTGTTTTAAATCCCATGTGTGATAAATTTGACGGAGTGGTCTAAGCCAGGGACATTTCCTTACATTATGCGCACAAATACATCGATATGTATATTAAATTTTCATTTCCATTTTCCTACAACCAACCAACCAACCAACCAATCAATCAACCAATCAACCAACCAACCAATCAATCAATCAATCAATCAATGAACAAACAAACATGCAGACAAATAAATAAACAAACAGATAAATTAATAAGAATAGATAAATAAATAATATATAAACAAGCTAATAAATCAATAAATAAGTTGATAAATAAATACATGATAAGCAGCCCTAGTTGTTATTTGTATTACTGATTTTGTTGTGTTTGTGTGTGTGGGTCAATTGATATGTATTCTGAGTCAAATAAAGCTGATGTGATCTTTTCGTAGAGGAAGATGAATCATTAGATATAGTATTCTTTTTTATTTTGTTGAACGATTGAAAATCATCACCTGTGTGTGTGTGTGTGTGTGTGTGTGTGTGTGTGTGTGTGTGTGTGTGTGTGTGTGTGTGTGTGTGTGTGTGTGTGTGTGTGTGTGGAGAGAGAGAGAGAGAGAGAAATCAGAAACTTTTTTGCCTAAACCAAACAGCTCGTTTCTCTCTCTCTGTCTGTCTGTCTGTCTGTCTCTGTCTGTCTGTCTCTTTCTCTGTCTGTCTGTCTGTCTGTCCCTCTGTCTCTGTCTCTATCTCTTTTACTCTTTATGTAGGAAATGGATGGGTTGGTATGTTCTGTATACATAATGACTAGTGTATCTGTGTGTGTGTGTGTGTGTGTGTGTGTGTTTGTGTTTTGTGTGTGTTTTGTGTGTGTGTGTATGTGTGTCTAGCTGTTAATACCTAAACGACGTCCATGTGTACACACAGAACATCAAGTGTCAACAGTACAGATCCAGTAATTCAAGTGTATACACACACAGAACATAAAGTGTCAACAATACAAATCCATAATGCTACCAATTTTGAAGAACAAGGTCTCCCAACAGTGTAAAAATCGCTACTCACAGTTC
This sequence comes from Monoplex corrugatus, assembly GCA_030674185.1. Lineage (NCBI taxonomy): Eukaryota > Metazoa > Mollusca > Gastropoda > Littorinimorpha > Ranellidae > Monoplex > Monoplex corrugatus. Next base: position 18,039,804 of record JAPXFY010000034.1, read on the forward strand.
CGTAGCTTTCGATGGCGTTCTCGCCATCTTCGTCAGCGCTCTAATGCTGTCTGCGTGAATCTCTACTCAGATCTCGCGAACATGGGATGAACCCAGTTCACGAGATCGAATCAGAGAATGGTACACCGGGGGCAGGGTGTAACGGCCCCGGTCCCTGTTGAGCGGGGGGTTGGTGGCTGCGATGTAGATGGCCTCCTTGACTCCTCGCTGGAACCACTTATTTTCTCTGTCCAGGATGTTGACATTGTCCGCACTGAATGATGTTTTTCGGCGTGTAGGTGAGCTCCTACTGGAGAAGAGTCCCTCTTGTGTTCTGTTAGTCTCTTCAGAAGGGGGCGTTCAGTTTCACCGACATAATGTTGGTTACAGTCCTGGCAGTCTATTCTGTATATAATGCCAGCTTTGTCGAGTTTGCTGGTTTTGTCCTTGGGGGTGACCAGCTGGCTGCGTATGGTGTTGGAAGGTTTGGAATGTACAGCCACCCCCAGTTTTCTGATCTTTCTGGACAGAGCGTCACTCACACCTCCTACGTATGGGATGGTGATGTGTCCCTTGCGCTGGTGTTGTTTTACTGGCTGTTGGGATGCGGTGTTGGATTTCCTGCCTCCCGGGCTGTTCCAGGCCCACTTTTTGTAGCCCGAGATGGTGAGCACTTTTTTCAGGTGGTTTGTCTCCTTGTCTTTTGCCTCTTGGGTACTGCATATGGTGTTAGCTCTGTGGGTAAGGGTTCGAATCACTCCCAGTTTGTGTTCAAGGGGCTGGTGGCTGTCGAACTGTAAATATTGGTCCGTATGAGTTGGTTTACGGTAGATCGAGAAGGATAGAATGCCATCAGTTCTGGTGATGAGGGTGTCCAGCATGGCTATGGAGTTGTTCTGTTCCACTTCCCTCGTGAATTTGATGGCTGGGTGTTGGTTGTTCAGATGTTCTGTGAACTGTTCGACCAGTTGCTGGGGGAGGATAGTCATGGTGTCGTCTACGTAGCGCCCCAGTATCGTGGTGGGGAGTGGAAAGAAGCCAATGCTTTCTCTTCAAAATCCTCCATGAACAGGTTGGCTACTATTGGGCTTACTGGGGAGCCCATGGCTGCTCCTTCTTTTTGTTGGTAGAATTCACCTTGGAAGGTGAAGTAGGTGGTGGTGAGGCAGCAGGACAAGAGTTCACATACGTCGTCCACTGTGAGAGATGTACGTTGGTGGAGGGTTTGGTCGTTTTGTAACCTTCGGCGTATGATCTCTATGCTTTCTTTCACTGGTACGCTGGTAAATAGGGCAGAGACATCATATGACACAAGGAGTTCATCATGAGCGAGGGTGTAGTTACTCAGTTTTTCCACTAGGTCAGCACTGTTGTGGATGTGATGATCTGTGTGTCCTACGAGAGGTGATAGGATGTCCGCCACAAATCTAGCCGTCTCATACATGATGGAACCTCTGGATGCGACTATGGGACGGAGGGGGACTTCTTTCTTGTGGACTTTGGGTAGACCATAGAACTTGGGGACGTCGGACACAGTTGGGTATAATTTCCTGTACTGTTCTAATGACAGGCGGTCCGTCTCTTTCAGGCGTTTCAGTGTGTCTTTCAGTTTGTTGGAAAACTTGGAAGTAGGATCTTTCTTGAGGCGTTCATATGTTGTAGTATCTTCCAGAAGTTTGCTTGCCTTCTCATAGTACATGGGTCTAGGCATGATGACTGTGGCACGACCTTTGTCAGCTGGTAGGATCATCGTGGCGTGTTCGTTCTTTAAATCCGCCAGAGCCCGTCTTTGGTCCGGTGTTAAGTTGGATTTCGGTAGTTTGGCCTGTTTCATGATTCTGACACAGTCTGATCTTAAGTGTGTGGCTTCTTCTGAATTAGGGCCAATATCTGCATGTTTTCAATTTGCTTGTGTTGAGGTCTACAATGGAAGCTTGTTAGGGCTTCTGAGCGAAATTAGGTCCTTTCTCTAGAATGTCCTGTTATGGTTTAGTGATTCTTGATCTTGTGATAGATTGATCACAACCACCTCACTTTGGTCTTTTTGTTTGTTTCTTCCGGTAAGGTGTATTCGCTTTTGTCATTCTGTTGTCTCTGTTGTTTTGTTGGTGGCTAGAATGTTCGAATTTCTTTCGATGGGTTGGGAGTACTTTTGTCCCCAATCTCTATTCGTCGTGTTCTTGTTCCATCTTTGTTGTCGGAGTGCATGTAGATCTGTAGTTGTTGCTAGAGCTCAGTCCTTTCTCGAGGTCTTGATTTTTCCCTTCCAGTACAATGATGGTGTTGTATTTGCTGATTGCGTTCGTATCATGAGTGCTCGGTTGTGGCCTGATTTGTTGTATTGTTTGTTGCTGCTGTTTCCTTTCATCGAAGTTTTGAGTTTTTAGCTGTTGATAAACGCGTCATGTGTTAAGCAGTGCAGTGTGAAGTTACTTCAACATGTACATTATGTCTAACCCCCAACTTTGAAATTCCACAATACAAATCCAGTAATTCATGTGTATACACACACAGAACATAAAGTGTCAACAGTACAGATCCAGTAATTCAAGTGTATACACACACAGAACATAAAGTGTCAACAATACAGATCCAGTAATTCAAGTGTATACACACACAGAACATAAAGTGTCAACAGTACAAATCCAGTAATTCAAGTGTATACACACAGAACATAAACTGTCAACAATACAGATCCAGTAATTCATGTGTATACATACAGAACATAAACTGTCAACAATACAGATTCAGTAATTCATGTGTATACACACACAGAACATAAAGTGTCAACAATACAAATCCAGTAATTCATGTGTATACACACACAGAACATAAAGTGTCAACAGTACAAATCCTGTAAGTCATGTGTATACACACACAGAACATAAAGTGTCAACAGTACAAATCCTGTAATTCATGTGTATACACACACAGAACATAAAGTGTCAACAGTACAAATCCTGTAAGTCATGTGTATACACACACAGAACATAAAGTGTCAACAGTACAAATCCTGTAATTCATGTGTATACACACACAGAACATAAAGTGTCAACAGTACAAATCCTGTAATTCATGTGTATACACACGCAGAACGTGAAATATCAACAGTACAAATCCATTAAATGATGTATACATACACAGAACGTCAAGTGTCAACAGCACAGATCCGTAAGTCATGAATACACACACAAGTGAAATATCAACGTACAATCTTGTAAGTCATGTATACACACACACACAAGTATCAACGTACAAATCTTGTAAGTCATGTGTATACACACACAACATCAAGTATCAACAGTACAAATCTTGTAATTCATGTGTATACACACACAACATCAAGTATCAACAGTACAAATCTTGTAATTCATGTATATACACACACAACATCAAGTATCAACAGTACAAATCTTGTAATTCATGTATACACACACAGAACGTCAAGTATCAACAGTACAAATCTTGTAAGTCATGTATACACACACAACATCAAGTATCAACAGTACAAATCTTGTAAGTCAAGTGTATACACACACAACATCAAGTATCAACAGTACAAATCTTGTAATTCATGTGTATACACACACAACATCAAGTATCAACAGTACAAATCTTGTAAATCATGTTATACACACACAACATCAAGTATCAACAGTACAAATCCTGTAATTCATGTATGCACACACAGAACGTCAAGTATAACAGTACAAATCCTGTAAGTCATGTATATACACACACACAACATCAAGTATCAACAGTACAAATCCTGTAATTCATGTATACACACACACAGAACATCAAGTATCAACAGTACAAATCCAGTAATTCATGTGTATACACACACACAGAACATCAAGTATCAACAGTACATGTACAAATCCTGCAAGTCATGTATACACGCAAAACATGAAGTATCAACAGTACAAATCCTGTAAGTCGTGTCAGTGTCAGTGACTTATGGGAACAATGAAAACACCCAGCAGCACACCCACTGAAAATAGAGTATGCAAACTGTGCAGCAAAACAGCACCTGCCCAGCGCGCGCAAAACAAAAGTTCATACATCTGAGAAATATCACTTAAAGAAGGAAATGGTAGACATCCTGGTGAAGATGGTTGGAATCAAAATGTCAAATATGCAGACAGCAATTCTGAAAAACTAGAAAAGTAGTCCTTCAATGGATCCCCGCTCACTGTGGAATACCAGGAACGGAGATGGTAGATAAGCCAGCAAAAAGAAGAGACCAGGAAGACCAACTAGACAACAGCGTCAGAAACATAGAAAAGACAAGCATTGTCAGATCACTCCAAAACCCATAGACAGAAAGGGACAGTTACCATCATCTATCCAGGGAAGCAACAAGTAATCCTGATGAGGCCCCACACCAGCCATAACAGAGATCAGCAAGTAATCCTGATGATGTTCCACACCAGCCATAACCAGAGACCAGCAAGTAATCCTGATGATGTTCCCATCCAGTCATAACCAGAGAGCAACAAGTAATCCTGATGATGTTCCACACCAGTCATAACCAGAGAGCAACAAATAATCCTGATGATGTTCCACACCAGCTATAACCAGAGACCAACAAAGTAATCCTGATGATGTTCCACACCAGCCATAACCAGAGACAACAAGTAATCCTGATGATGTTCCATACCAGTCATAACCAGAGAGCAACAAGTAATCCTGATGATGTTCCACACCAGTCATAACCAGAGAGCAACAAATAATCCTGATGATGTTCCACACCAGTCATAACCAGAGAGCAACAAGTAATCCTGATGATGTTCCACATCAGTCATAACCAGAGAGCAACAATAATCCTGATGATGTTCCACACCAGTCATAACCAGAGAGCAACAAATAATCCTGATGATGTTCCACACCAGTCATAACCAGAGAGCAACAAATAATCCTGATGATGTTCCACACCCGTCATAACCAGAGAACAGCAAGCAATCCTGATGATGTTCCACACCAGTCATAACCGAGAGACCAGCAAGCAATCCTGATGATGTTCCACACCAGTCATAACCAGAGAACAACAAGTAACCTTGATGATGTTCCATAAAAGTCATAACCTAGAGAACATGAGTAATCCTGATGATGTTCCACACGAGTCATAACCAGAGAGCAACAAGTAATCCTGATGATGTTCCACACCATGTCATAACCAGAGAGCAACAAGTAATCCTGATGATCGTTCCACACCAGCATACAAGAGCAACAAGTAATCTGATGATGTTCCACACCAGTCATAACCAGAGAAGCAACAAGTAATCCTGATGATGTTCCACACCAGTCATAACCAGAGATCAACAAGTAATCTTGATGACGTTCCACACCAGCATAACCAGAGAACAGAGTAATCCTGATGATGTTCCACAACAGTCATAACAGAGAGCAACAAGTAATATTGAGTGATGTTCCACACCAGTCATAACCAGAGAACATGAGTAATCTTGATGATGTTCCACACCAGTCATAACAGAGAGCAACAAGTAATCCTGATGATGTTCCACACCTGTCATAACTAGAGAAACAACAAGTAATCCTGATGATGTTCCATCCAGTCATAACTAGAGAGCAACAGGTCATCCTGATGTTGTTCCACACCAGTCATAACCAGAGACACAACCAGTAATCCTGATGATGTTCCATGCCAGTCATAACTAGAGAGCAACAAGTAATCCTGATGTTGTTCCACACCAGTCATAACCAGAGAACAACAAGTAATGTGATGATGTTCCACACCAGTTATAACCAGAGAACAGTGATAATCCTGATGATGTCCACACCAATCATAACCAGAGAGCAACAAGTAATCCTGATGATGTTCCACACCAATCATAACCAGAGAGCAACAAGTAATCCTGATGATGTTCCACACCAATCATAACCAGAGAGCAACAAGTAATCCTGATGATGTTCCACACCCGTCATAACCAGAGAGCAACCAAGTAATCCTGATGATGTTCCACACCAGCCATAACCAGAGAGCAACAGTAATCCTGATGATGTCCCACACCAGTCATAACCAGAGAGAACAAGTAATCCTGATGATGTTCAACACCCGTCATATCCAGAGAGCAACAAGTAATCCTGATGATGTTCCACACCAGTCATAACCAGAGAGCAACCAGTAATCCTGATGATGTTCCACACCCGTCATAACCAGAGAGCAACAGTAATCCTGATGATGTTCAACACCAGTCATAACCAGAGAGCAACAAATAATCCTGATGATGTTCCACACCAGTCATAAACCAGAGAGCAACAAGTAATCCTGATGATGTTCCACACACGTCATAACCAGAGAGCAACCAGTAATCCTGATGATGTTCCACACCAGTCAAACCAAGAGACAACAAGTAATCCTGATGATGTTCCACACACTGTCATATCCAGAGAGCAACCAGTAATCCTGATGATGTTCCACACCGTCATAACCAGAAGAACATGATAATCTGATGGTGTTCCACACCGTGTCATAACTAGAGAGCAACAAGTAATCCTGATGATGTCCATCCAGGTCATAACAGAGAGCAACAAGTAATCTGATTGATCCACACCCTCATAATCAGAGGATCAAACAAGTAATCCTGAATGTCCACACACAACATAAACCAAGAGCAAACAAATAAAAACTGATGATGTTCCCACCGCATAACCAAAGGCACAAGTAATCCTGATGATGTTCCACACCAGCCATAACCAGAGAGCAACAAGTAATCCTGATGATGTTCCACACCAGTCATAACTAGAGAGCAACAAGTAATCCTGATGATTTTCCACATTAGTCTTAACCAGAGAGCAACAAGTAATCCTGATTATGTTCCACACCAGTCATAACCAGAGAGCAACAAGTAATCCTGATGATGTTCCACACCAGTCATAACCAGAGAGCAACAAGTAATCCTGATGATGTTCCACACCAGTCATAACCAGAGATCAACAAGTAATCCTGATGATGTTCCACACCTGCTATAACCAGAGATCAACAAGTAATCCTGATGATGTTCAACACTAGTCATAACCAGAGAGGAACCAGTAATCCTGATGATGTTCAACACTAGTCATAACCAGAGAGCAACAAGTAATCCTGATGATGTTCCACACCTGTCATAACCAGAGAACAACAAGTAATCCTGATGATGTTCAACACTAGTCATAACCAGAGAACAACAAGTAATCCTGATGATTTGACATCTGGTGTTTTCCATGTGCTGAAGGGAAACGTAATTTGAAATCACTACATATTTGTCATATTTTGTGGAAATTCCCATAAAAAAATCACAACTGCTCACAGTAAAAACAACAACAACAAAACAAACAAAGAAACAAACAAACAAAAAACAAAGAAAAAAATAGAAGATATGGCCCTCCTGATGAAATCTAAAAGTGTTCAGACTTTGGCAGACTATTGAAAGATCACTGACAGCTGACGAGCTACAAAGAACGGCAGTGTACTGTAAAAGTACTAGCGCACAAAGTGGCTTGACCTGGTTACGTCATCACACTAGTGCTTCTAATACTGCTCACTGGAAATAGTTAATTATTTTACACTGTCGGGGTTCTATTCTTCAACACTCTGAAGGTGTTGGTTGGCTGCTAGTATTGCCTGCAGCCTCAAACCCTTTGTGTCAGGTGCTGGTAGGATCAATAGTTTTCATGTGGGGGTCTGTCTAGTGCACATTTCATACCAACAGTGAGTAAATACTGCTGTTTCGACCTCCTGTTAAGTCAGCATTGTCTTCTCAATCATCCTAGAGTCACTTATATGTTCTTTGGCTCAACTCACATGCTTTCAAAGGCTGAAGACACGCAGGATTGCAAGACAGTTTTGGTATCGCCATTTTGCTGAAAACCAGTTTCTAATCTCGGAAAAATAAAACCAATCTGGTGAAGGTTGCATGTCAAAAACCCTCTCCGAGATTGACAACATCAGTCAGTGCTTCTCTCCCATTTACATTAGGTCGAAACGTGTGTCAAACTACTCCCATTAATTTTACGTGTGTGTGCCTCGCAGAAGGTTCTGAGAACTCCGTAAAGTTTACGTTGGTGGCATTTATTACGTGCAATGATCACCAAAAACAACAACAACAAGAGAGAGTTCACTGAAAAATACAGAAACAATGTTCATGACCTCATTCTATTTACAGAGTGCTCAGTCCTGGCATGTCTGGATAGAGCTTCAGTGTGACACAAAATGAAATCAACAGACATGAAGACAGCCTTGCATAACAAACCGCAACTTTCAGTTCAGGATCAGAAGTTGAAGTAATAATGAAGCTTCCCAGAAGCTAGCTTCATGAAGTCAGACTAGGAAGCATAATGTTGCTATCCTCCTGACTGACTGCACGAACTTACTTCAGACAGTGGACAACAGAATGGAAACTCCAAATTGGCATGATGAGATGATCAAAACAATGACATCTGCACGTTGTTCGAAATCAGTTTACAGATACTATAATTCACAGCTAGGTAGACTTTATTCATCCCGATGTTGTACACTTTCAAGTCATCATCAGCAAGATGAAAACATGATCATTCATAGCAGCTAAAATACACTACTATAGTGATCATGTTCCATCAAGCATCATACTGAAACTGTACACAAAACGTTCTTCACAGTGTTGACATTCAAAAGTTGAAGTAGCCATTAATTGCCCAAATATTTTCAAACGTAGATAGATAAACAGCTCGAGGCCCAGAACTCTGTCAACAGCATGATAGACACAGTGACGGGAGATATGTACATAGTTTAAACAACTGTTGATTGGCCAGCTGACCACTCTGCGAACCCTGAGGTAGCTTATCCATTAGTCTTCATTACATCAATGCTATCACGACAGGCATAGCGAGTGCAAGCCTACTCCCCGTGGGTGTATACCTGCACTAGCTGTACAGTCTTTGCTGACGTGTATACTTTGTCACTTGTGTCATCACCATCATCATCAGGTGCCCTGCCATCTGGCGTTGGTGATCGTGGACTTCCATCTGTCTCTATCTCTCGTTGCCCTTAGCATCCCCCCCCCCCCTCCTCGACCCCAGCCACTCATCAAGTTCATCCAGCATTTTATCCCTGGGTCTACCTGGTGCTCTCTTTCCCTCCAGCTTTCCCATTGTGACCAGGTGCTCCAAATCCCCTTCCTCATAAAATGGCCTATAAATGTTGCCTGTCTTTTCCTAATCTTCATTATGAGTGATCGATTTGTGTCTGCATCCATCAAGACTGTCTCGTTTGTTTTCTTTGCTGTCCATGGAACTCTCAACATTCTTCTTAGAAACCACATCTCGGCTGCTCAATCTTGTTCTGGCTTTGCTTGTTGACTGTCCACGCCTCACATCCGTACAACAGTATTGGTTCTATATAACATTCAAGAACTCTCTTCCTGATGTTAATTACAGGCGTTTGTGGTAAAAATGCTTGTATTACTTTAATACTGCCTACATGATGACTAACAGCGTTGTAATTGTGTGTGTGTGTGTGCGTGTATGTGTGTGTGTGTGTGTGTGCGTGCATGCGTGCGTGCGTGTGTGTGTGTGTACATGATTGACTGAATCGAAAATCTCTCTCTCTCTCTAGATATCTATATATATATATATATATATATATATTATATATATAATATATATACATACATATATATATACATACATATATAGATACATTATATATATATCATATATATATAGTATATACATACAGGGGGGGGGGGTGCAAACGTAGGTATACAGTTATGAAAAAAGAAAACACGTACAATACTCATTGCATTTATTATACAAACAAATGAATATTGCATATACATGTAATAACAAGCACAGCCTTAATCCCTCAGATACTCAAACTGCTTGCCGTTGGTATTCACACACTCCTCTAATCGAGAGCGGAATTAGGCATTATAATAATGATGTGATACTTACTGTATACCTACTTTATCAGAAATATGTACTGGGAACAAACAGCTGCAATGAGAATAGAAAACAATGTAAGCTCTTTCCAAAATATCAAAAGAGGAGTCAGACAGGGTTGTGTTTTGTCCCCAGATCTGTTTTCACTATACAGTGAAAACATCATGAGAAACCTAGAAGAAGACACTGGATTAAAGATTGGAGGGAAAATGATAATCAACATTCGATACGCAGATGACAACGTGCTAATTGCAGAAAGTGAAAGAGACCTACAAAACCTTGTGAATATACTAGAAATAGAAAGCAAAGGAAAGGGGCTGGAACTGAACAGCAGGAAGACTGAAGTCATGGTGATCAGTAAAAAACATGAAATCCCCTCATGCAAAATAACAGCAAATGGCACAACCTTGACACAGGTTGATCAATTCAAATACCTGGGAACGATCATTTCATCAGATGGCAGATGCACATCAGAAATAGCTGGCAGAATTGGCCAAGCCAAAACAGCATTCAAGAAGATGACAAGCATTCTTACCAACAAATGCCTATCAATTAACATCAGGAAGAGAGTTCTTGAATGTTACATAGAACCAATACTGTTATACGGATGCGAGGCGTGGACAGTCAACAAACAAAGCCAGAACAAGATTGAGGCAGCCGAGATGTGGTTTCTAAGAAGAATGTTGAGGGTTCCATGGACAGCAAAGAAAACAAACGAGACAGTCTTGATGGAGGCAGACACAAGTAGATCACTCATAATGAAGATTAGGAAAAGACAGGCAACATTTATATGCCATTTTATGAGAAAGGGGGATTTGGAGCACCTGGTCACAATGGGAAAGCTGGAGGGAAAGAGAGCACTGGGTAGACCCAGGAGAAAATGCTGGACGGACTTGCAGAGTGGCTGGGGACGAGGAGGGTGGGGGAGATGCTGGGGCAACGAGAGATAGAGACAGATGGAAGTCCATGATCACCAACGCCATGCGGCAGGGCACCTGATGATGATGTATATATATATACACACACACACACACAAATGTGTGTGTCTGTGGTGTGCGTGTGTGTGTGTGCGCGCGCGCGTGCGTGCGTGCGTGTGTGTGTACATGATCGAATGAATGGAAATTTCGCCTACCCATATACTACGCAGCTTAAGTCCAATTTAGAGAGAATTAAAGCTCTGTACAGGTGAAGTAGCGTTTTCTTGTCAGCACCCCAGTCTGAAATGCAGGATTATGTATTTTAACAGACCAGGTCTGTTTCCTTTCCTGTCATTACGTCCACAATTTTTCATAATGTATTTTCATTTTTTTTTTAAAAAGATCAAGCAGAACATGTCACGTTTTAGGAGAAATTAGAACATGTTAAAACAAGACACGAACAGACAACAATAATGATTGTTTTCTGAAACAGTGTTACAGAGATGAAAGTCAACAAGCAAAGTGTTGTCAGGTTGTTTCTAAAATCAAAAGACTGTTTCATACTTTACGTGTTACTTAACACTTAGCTGTGTGCGAACAATGTGCAAAGATAACATTATACTAGAAGAACTCAGCCTACGGTTTTACCTGTGTGAGTGCATGGGTGAATATGTATGAGTCTGTGTGTATAGCGCACTGCATCATGATATGAAGCATGCAGCTCACTTAAATGCTGAAAGTATATTTAATGTCGCCAGCGTGTTAAACAAAGGGAACTGTTGTTTAGTAAACTGTTCAAAACAGAAGCCACCATTTATTTCAAATAAAACATGACAGTACTGTCATTCTGATCGGTAGTTGGATAGAAAACCACTACACAAGGAAAAATAAATGCACAACGGAAAGCTCCACATACACGTCACGATTAAAAAGGAAATGTTAATATGAACTAAATGGATAATAAAATCAACCGAAGAGCGCTCAGCATGTGAAGTTAGTTTCCAGGATGCAAGGTACTTGTGAGAACGTCTGCAATCACTAAGTAAGTAACACAACTGTACAGCATCATATCATTGACTGCCAGACAATAAATCAAGCGACTTGTCAGTGAAACAGATATTCCTCTTGTTGCTCGTGTTATAACTGTACCTGGACATAAATCATTTGTGTAATTCCCTGTTCACCACAACACTATTTTTGTCAGTCCTTTCGTCAGTGTAACCAACACGCTATGACATAAATCATGGATGTTCACAGTACTTTTTAAAAGAATTTCTCGTGATTTACTGCACGATACCAAATTGAAGAAAATGCTTCTGTTTTTTAGAGACAGAGAGGGAAGGGAGGGGATAAGGGGTGTAGCAAATACTTTGTTAGATTATAAACATGATTCACTTGTCATTAACAGAATATGTATTTGCATGTGTGTGACAGTGAGGAACAATGGACAAAGTTGAGAAATTCGATAAATGAAGCTTGTGAAGAAATCCCTAAGGCAGATAGAAAAGCAAAAAAGAAATGGATGACTAATGAAGTGTTGGGCTTGATGGAGGAAAGGAGGAAGGCAAAGAGAAACGAGGAGATATACAGGAAGATAAACAAGGAGATCAGGAATAGGTGCAATGAAGCTAAGGAAGCTTGGCTGAAAACAAAGTGCAAAGAAATGGAAAACCAACACAAAACGTATCCTCAGGGTATGTACAGACAAACTGAAGAAATTGTCCACAGGAAAAATACATGCACATCAACTGGTTGCTTGAAATCGAAAGATGGCATGCTTATCATGGAAAAAGACAAGATATTAGACAGATGGGGAGAGTACATTAAAGACGTTTTTGAGGATGACAGAAACAAAGAACACATTATAAAAAAGAACTTTGAAGGACCACCCATAATGAAAGATGAAGTTAGAGCAGCACTGAAAAAGATGAAACCAGAAAAAGCGCCAGGACCTGACAACATCAATACAGAGATGATTGAAGCCCTGGAGGAATTTGGCATAGAAAAAATAAGTCCTCCTAAATGAAATTTACGACACTGGAAAAATCCCTAAAGATATGTCAAAATCAATTTTCATTGCACTTCCAAAGAAGACAGGGGCTATAGAATGCGAACTCCATCGCACAATCAGGTTGATGATTCATGTAACAAAAATCCTGTTAAGAATAACCATGATGAGAACAAGGAATAGAATCAAAAGAGAAATAGCAGAAGAACAGTGTGGATTTGTGGAAGGAAAGGAACTATTAATGCCATATATTCTAAGAACTGTCATAGAGAGGTCAATTCAGATGAATAAGGATTTGTATTTATGCTTTGTTGACTACACCAAGGCTTTTGATCGGGTAAGACATGAAGAATTGATCAACCAACTGGAGAGACTCAATGTTGATGGAAAAGATCTACGAATAATCAGAAATATGTACTGGGAACAAACAGCTGCAATGAGAATAGAAAACAATGTAAGCTCTTTCCAAAACATCAAAAGAGGAGTCAGACAGGGATGTGTTTTGTCCCCAGATCTGTTTTCACTTTACAGCGAAAACATCATGAGAAACCTAGAAGAAGACACTGGATTAAAGGTTGGAGGGAAAATGATAAACAACATTCGATACGCAGATGACAACGTGCTAATTGCAGAAAATGAAAGGGACCTACAAAACCTTGTGAATATACTAGAAATAGAAAGCAAAGGTAAGGGGCTGGAACTGAACAGCAGGAAGACTGAAGTCATGGTGATCAGTAAAAACATGAAATCCCCTCATGCAAAATAACAGCAAATGGTACAACCTTGACACAGGTTGATCAATTCAAATACCTGGGAATGATCATTTCATCAGACGGCAGATGAACATCAGAAATAGCTGGCAGAACTGGCCAAGCCAAAACAGCATTCAAGAAGATGACAAGCATTCTTACCAACAAATGCCTATCAATTAACATCAGGAAGAGAGTTCTTGAATGTTATATAGAACCAATACTGTTGTACAGATGTGAGACGTTGACAGTCAACAAGCAAAGCCAGAGCAAGATTGAGGCAGCCGAGATGTGGTTTCTAAGAAGAATGTTGAGGGTTCCATGGACAGCAAAAAAAAAACAAACGAGACAGTCTTGATGGAGGCAGACACAAGTAGATCACTCATAAGGAAGATTAGGAAAAGACAAGCAACATTTATAGGCCATTTTATGAGGAAGGGGGATCCGGAGCACCTGGTCAAAATGGGAAAGCTAGAGGGAAAGAGAGCAACAGGTAGACCCAGGGAGAAAATGCTGGACGGACTTGCAAAGTGGCTGGGGATGAGGAGGGTGGGGGAGATGCTGGGGGCAATGAGAGATAGAGACAGATGGAAGTCCATGATCGCCAACGCCATGTGGTAGGGCACCTGATGATGATGATGATGTGTGTGTTTGTGTGTGCGTGCGTGCATGCGTGCGTGCGTGTGTGTGTGTGTGTGTGTGTGTGTGCAGCACGCGTGCGTGCGTGTTTGGGAGTGTGTGCAAGCCTTAGTTTAATAAATAATGCCACGGGGCTTGTGCCAGTAGACAGTGAATCTCCTGACAAGAAAAGACAAATAGAATTCATCAGCATGAATGTTTTACCGACATAATTTGGGCTGGTATGCACGTAACACCAGGGAGCGTAAACAATCCACAGAGAACGAGTTAGGTGTATCTTTATAATCGGAAAAAATCATTGAGTATGTTCTTTCCTTCCATGTTTTACCTGTATGCTGCCTGACTGTACGAGATGAAGTCTGCACCACGTTCTCTTTATGTACACACAATGGACTTGAAAAGGATGAAAGTAAAAGAGATAAAACAAAACATAAAAAATAGATTCCATGTCAAAGTATGATGGGTAGGATTACCATTATGACATTGTTAAGTTATTTCAAAAGGTGAATTTGAAACATACTCTCTTAAAAACGTAGAGTTTTGCTACAACAGGCAAAACGTATCTAACTTGTCGGCCAACAGCAACAACAGTCATCAATAAATGAAGTTTTAGTGTTACGCTTTTGCCATTTTACAGTGTGTTAGATTTATGTTTAAGAAAGTATCAACATCTTGAAGGCAGTTTTCTGAATGTGCAACCCCTCACCCCCACCCCAACATTTCTGCTCAACGCCACACTTTGATTTGATTGAATCGCTACAGACCCAGGCTTATACAAGGTGACCATTCCAGAGAAGAATTGACTGGGGAAGATCAGTCTCAAGGCAAGCCATAGTCAATCTTTCTGACACAGTTTTTTGTGGACAACTTGTACACGCTCACAACACAACCTACACAACGCAGCCCAGCTAGGTAATGTAATGTAAGTTAGCTCATCCATTTAAGTGTGTGCTCCACAATAATACAGTCTATATTGTATAATTTATTGCCTAAACTTGGATAAAAAACAATTGAAAAAATATAGTTAGCTCTGTTCAAAGCAGTCAGTGACTTCACAAGTCTGTTGCAAGAGCCTCGATTCGTCAAAGTGAGATAATTTTCTGTTCCATTGTGCCTGAGATGGCTGGCAGAATTGGCCAAGCCAAAACAGCATTCAAGAAGATGACAAGCATTCTTACCAACAAATGCCTATCAATTAACATCGGATAGAGAGTCCTTGAATGTTATATAGAACCAATATTGTTGTACGGATGCGAGGCGTGGACAGTCAGCAAGCAAAGCCAGAACAGGATCGAGGCAGCCGAGATGTGGTTTCTAAGAAGAATGTTGAGAGTTCCATGGACAGCAAAGAAAACAAACGAAACAGTCTTGATGGAGGCAGACACAAGTAGATCACTCATAAGGAAGATTAGGAAAAGACAAGGAACATTTATAGGCCATTTTATGAGGAAGGGGGATTTGGAGCACCTGGTCACAATGGGAAAGCTGGAGGGAAAGAGAGCACCAAGTAGACCCAGGGATAGAATGCTGGACGGACTTGCAGAGTGGCTGGGGATGAGGAGGGTGGGGGAGATGCTGGGGGCAACGAGAGATAGAGTTCTTTGGAAGTCCATGGTCGCCAACGCCATGCGGCAGGGCACCTGATGATGATGATGATTGTGCCTGACTTGGAGAAGTGTGATAATTTTACTGGCATTGATAACGATTAACATTTGCCTGTCCCTGTCTAGTAGGCCTACATATTACATAACAGTCCTATCTACCCAGACAGGTTTTGACGTATTAACAACTTATTCAGGCTTGTGCATACCACCCCAGATGTGAACAAGTTAACAAGACGGTTATGTCTTTTGCCCCACTATAACCTTCAGAAATCATGTGGAAACTACTACACTCAAAAGTAAAAAAAACGACTTTCAATCCTGAAAACAGTACCAGCTAAATGCATTGAACAACGTCATCTCTTTCAACTATACCAAGCTGTAATACTGAGTGTCATCGATTATGGACTGGGCCTCACTACAGTGTCACAAACAAACCTGCTAAAACGAGAAAGAATACAAAATGAAGCAATGAGAGTGATCCTCGGAATGACAAAAGTTACATCCATGGAGACTATGAGATACCTGCCTGGCATTCCTTCAATACAGTCAACACACAGAACAGAACAAGTGAAGACCCAGGCTTAGGCAAGGTGACCATTCCAGAGAAAAACTGACTGGGGAAGATCAGTGTCAAGGCAAGCCAGTGTCAACCTTTCTGAAGCACTTTCTTTTCTGTGTGCAGGGCATTGGAGAACCCAGAAAACCCACTCCACGAAAATCATCAGAACAGCGACAGGTAACAGACTCCAACGGGGAAAATCATGGATGGGACAGACAGAAGACTCCATTCAGCATGTGTGTCAAATGACAGAACTCAAAGGGACAAAGGAATGGAGAAAACATCCACAAACCATTTCAGAAATCTACACAAAACTATCATACCCAAAAATCTAGGAGACAGTTGGCGAATAGCCAGAAGGGAAAGCAGATGCAAACGTTCAGCTACTCACGGAGCAACTCAGTTGCAACCCCAAAGATGTAATCATATACAAGGATGGCTCAATCACCAACAATTCATCTGGATGGGGCTTCACTGTCAAACAGAATGGAAACACCATACATGAAGAAAACGCTACATATGATATTACAACCTACAGTCTAACAGTGGAGATTGAGACAGTCATGCATGCACTCTGATGGTTAACTTCACTGAGTGATGAAATGAAAGAAAGTCAAGCTTCGTCCTGACTGACTTGATAAATATACTTCAAAGTGTGACTGGGGGGGTTTTGTGTGATGTGAGGCAAGTTTTGTGAGGCAAGTTTATACTGAGTGGCTAGTTGTGTTGTGATTCAGACCTTCAATTATTTGTTTATTTTATTCATCTATTCTTTTCTTTGAAGGTAAGATACACACAGATACACGTGTCTTTATATGTAACCAAGAATGTTCCAGTGGTACACTTATACAGTACTAGTATAAAAGTATAGACTAGAGTACAAAATAGGCTGGGTAGGACCTCAGGCCAGCTCATTGGTTAAGTGAAGGGATAAGGCTTGTGCCATGATCATCAGACACATGGCACCTGTGATGTTAGTGCATATGGAATTCGTTCCAAGCGTGGAGACGTCGTCTTGAGAAACTGAAACTGAAACTGAGACCGTAATTGTTATAAGTATTATTAGCTCAACACGATTTGAAAAGGCTTTGGAAGATCATGTGCAAAGACATAAAGATATCAAAACTGAGTAAGTGCTATCACTGAACCGTGTGGAATTCCCATGTCAAGCAATCGCGGAGTAGGAAATCTTGTCACTGTTCTTGTTTGAACTTACTGACTTAAGAAGTTAAGGTGATTATACAGATTGCCAGACAAACTGATAGATTTCAGCTTGTACAATAAATCTGTATACCAAACATGATCACAAACGTTTTCTGATGTCAAGGAAAGAAGGTAACAGACTTTGTCTTTGAACAAGCTGTTGTTTGATTTGAGTCGTAAGTTTAACAGTGTATACAACTGTTATATTCCTTTTCTAAAACCCACCTAGTTTACTGGAATGACTTTTATCTTTTCACTGTGAAGTATACTTCTGTTTAAGACCCACATTTCCAGTAGTTTTTCGAATGGGACATCATGACAGTACGTCTGTTCTTTTTATGCGTTTTTACATTTGGTGCTACCTATTAACAAAATTGTTATTTTCAGATTTACATTTGAACTAACCCATCGATTCAGAATTAAATGTGTTTGGAAAATAAACATTCTTGGAGGAAACCTGATTAATCATTTTTATTAGATTATTAATGTTATAGCTCTTTTGTAATGTAGACACTTATTTCTATTTCTCTGTAGTAGATATAACCTGATCATTCCTAGAAAGGTAGATTACACTGTTATATTCTATTTCTCTGTAATAGATTATACACTTTTATATTCTTTTTCTGTAATGTAGATGCTACACTGTTTTTCTATTTACATGAATAATTATTGACACTGTTATCATTTATTTCTTGTAATGTAATACATGTTATATTTCCTGAATAGTTACTGTATCTTTTCCTGTAATGTAGATTACACTGTTATATTCTATTTCTCTGTAATATAGATTATTACACTGTTATATTCTCTTTCTCTGTAATGTAGATTACACTGTTATATTCTATTTCTCTGTAATGTAGACTGATATTTTTGTAAAACACTGTTATATTCTATTTCTCTGTAATGTAGATTACACTGTTATATTCTATTTCTCTGTAATGTCTGTAGGTAGAGACAAACCTTTTACTTTACTGTTTTCAGCACACAGCTCCAGGTGTCTTCTACTTTGTCTTTGTCTGAAGGAAACTTATAACATGAATCAATCATTATTGGACACAGGGTAAATTGATTCCATTATTCATTTCTCTCATGTTTGTCCAATTTTAATGAAATCTGTTTAATGTGAAAGTTTTGTGTGTGTGTAGTCTGATGTCCACTGTTTCACTGTATGTTTGCATTTTACAATTCTATTCGATCTTCAGGTTTTGTGCTAAGCTGCTTTCTTACAAGCGTCTGTCCACTAGGCATTACCTAACAGTTGTTGGACTTAAAAGATTGTAGTCTTGGAACTGATACGTCTGCGGCAACAACAAATGAGTTGACATTTCTACTTTCATAAAATTTGTCATTTTGATCAGCATGACCATTCCAAAATAAGATCAGTTAGTTTGTGCATGCGCATGCGTAACTAAGTTTTGGAATTATATCGGGAGTTTTCTTTCAATCGGGATGTATTCATCAATTATCATCGTAAAGACCGGTTCCTGACGTATCCTTCTGAACACAACAGGGTGGAAATGTGTATTCATCAATTATTATTGTAAGGACCGGTTCCTGACGTATTCTTCTGAACACAACAGGATGGAAATGTGTATTCATCAATTATTCTGGTTTTATCCTTCTGAACACAACAGGTGGAAACATGCATTCTCAATATTTTTGTAGGACGACTTCCTGACGTATCCTTCTGAACACAACAGGGTGGAAACATGAGGGACATCGGTCATGCGACCCGCAACAGCACCACAACCCTCATGATGCAACAGTGGAGGCCAGACTAAAACCAGTCAGACCATCCACCTCCTATATAAACATCACAACCAACATCAACGTTTTCAAAGTTTACGAAGCAGCACAGAAAAGTTAAGACCAGAGTAGATGGAGGAGAGTTGTTTTGACGTCAGCCATTGCAGCTACCATCAAACTCGATGATGTTGACAGGTGGCAGGGACGAAAAGAGTTGTGGTGGTATCAATGTTAAATCAATATTCGTTCTTCTGAGTGTATAGCTGAGGAACCAGCCACAATGCCTCTCCCTGCATGGGAAATGTTAAAAGTCACATTCAATATTGATTACACAGACGCTACGTAAAGATGAACACGTTAACATTGGAGACCTTTCCATTACACGTCACGTATCTCCCAGCACGTATACGTATCGCGATACGTACGTGTCCCGTACATGAAAGCGATTTGGGTTTAGAACACGTGAAACAGATCTATGTCCCCCTCCCCCCCCCCCCCCCGGAAGCAAGGGACGTAACCACAGCCTTTCCTGTACTTTACGACGTGTGATATAAACATAATTATGTAGCTATTTGTTTTTCATTGATACACCAATATGACGACGAATAAATTGTTATGCTGGGATTTTTAAAGGAAAATAGATCTAGCAATTACTTTTTCTTTCCTAGCAACTTGGCTCCTTCATTATCATGACATCATTCAATATAATGACATCATAGGCAATGAATGCTATTGATGTTTTTTTGTTTGTTTGTGTGTGTGTGTGTGTGTGCGTGTGTGTGTGTGTGTGTGTGTGTGTGTTTTGTGTGTGTGTGTGTGTGTTTATGTGTGTGTGTGTGTTGTGTGTGTGTGTGTGTGTGTGTGTGTGTGTGTGTGTGTGTGTGTGTGTGTGTGCCCCATGCTTCATCTGTGTCAATAAATCATGGCTGAAATTTTCATTACATATAGATATATATTTCTGTACTTTTATTTAATGCTAGCAAGGAAGGAAGAACACGAATTGTTTATAATTTCAGATCGTAATTAAATTAGTTAAGTACATACTTTGACTATAATTAATAACTCAGTCTTTGTGTACACACACACACACACGCGCCCACCCGCACAAATCATGCGCTTGCAACGCACTTTCCATGTGACGAAAATATTCACTATATGGGTATATGAATCCTTTATTGTGAGAAAATGAATTCTCAATACTCTTCTAAAGATTATACATGTTCTGAGACATATAAGTTTTTGTTTTTGTTTTTCTACCATAAAAATGAAGACGACTAATTAGTAGAAAAAAGATAGATAAATAAAAATATAATAAAAAAGTAACGTGTGAAAACAATCATTCCCCTTTCCCTGATCTTTGCTTTTTTTTTTACAGTTTGTCCACACTGTGCAGGCAGTATACTGGTGCAGTCTGCATACTCTGATTTGGTGGATACGCTTGTTGGACCAAGCTTCCATGAGCCACCAAACACACAAGACATGACTTACAAGATCTTTATAGTGCATATTTTATTTTCTGCATGAGCATGCACACAAAGGGGTTTCAGACACTGGCAGGTCTGTACACATGCTGACCAGAGAACTGAACAAATTCTCCACCCTTTTTCACCAGGTAGAAGGTACTCAGAAGGGACCAAACCCAGACATTCTTATTACAAGTCTGACATTTACCTGCTCGATTACCACACCTGTCATTTTGTGACTTTATAATGGTGTGTTTCCTTTGCACGTGTGTGTGTGCATGGAAAATGGGAAAGGGGGTGGGGGAGACAGGATTGGGGGATGGGAGCGTATCATGTGCAGACATATGGCATATGCCATTTGGTACTGGTAATCTCTACTGTGGTGACATGTGCAAGAAGAGCAAGAATAATGAAAGATAAGTGTATTTTTCTAGCATTCTTCTATTTGGTACTGTTAGAGCTATCTGCTTTTAAAATAGCAGTAGGGATAAGTGTAAGTACACTGAACATAAATAAGTGCTTTTTCTAATATTCTTCTAAAGAAGAATAAGAACGCGTATTTAATACAATTAGACAAGACAGTGTTCTTCCAGGACACTTTCATAAGTTCTTCTATCTGTCCATTTGACACGTAGTAGTCTCTGATAAAACCACATCTCTGCGCCTGTCTTGTCTTGTTGTATTAAATACGCGTTATTATTCTTCTTTCGTGCTTTTTCCTGATTCCTGTTTGCTTGAACGTGGGCAGTCACACTTGTTTTGATTTAACATTCTTCTGCTTAGCACCGGTTGAGTATAGATCTGCTTTTACAACAACAGTAGAGATGAGTGTAACTACAATGAAAGATAAATGTTTTTCTAACATTCAGGCTATTGCATCCTTCAGCTTCTGGACTTCTTATTTTCTCTCTTCACATTAATCTTTCTGAATGTCAAAATCAGTCTTTTTTGCTTTCTTCTTCTGTCTGTATTTAATCGTGCGGTACTCTATGGTTGTAGACCACCGTGCAGCTGGGCTGTGTGATTTCTTGATTTGGCATGGGAAACACTGAGATCTAAAAAAACAGGAAGAAACTTATTTCATTTGTCTTTTTATTTGTTTACATATTTATTCATTGTGATGATGATGATAATACCGGCAATGATAACAACAACAGTAATAGTAATGATAATAAATGAATAAATAAATAATAATACAATCATCATCACCACTATCAGTTTCTGCCACTTGTGCACAGTCGACTCCCGCGCTCCACCAGCTTCTTTACCAGAGTAGGCCTATGTGGCCTTGACCTTGATAAGAAACCAGACATGAACTGCAAGGCTAGATCTAAGTTGTGCTTGGCGTTAGATTTCTTTAAAATTTATCAGCAACTGATCAAAAACAATAAAAAAAAAATTTACGTCAATCATGAAATTTATAACGTTTTGCGTCCACAAAATAGCATTTCATAATTAAATTGCAGTCAAACTGGGCCTCTGAGCTGAAGTCTCATTCGACATTTCAGTTAGAGCAGCTAGGCAATATGTGTTTCCTAGCAGCAGGCTTTTCCTTGCTGACACCTAGTGCGTTTGGTCGACTCGTACATGAATTGTTTAAAAGTCAGTGACACAAGACGTTGGCTTTGAAGTCTAGAACAGCTTGTCAAGACAGTTTGTTCAGCAAGCAGTGTTTTCCTCAACCTTTCAACGTTATCTGGTAAAGTGAATGTCCTGAGTGTGTGCACCCCAACGCTGTGCTCACCATAAAACGTTTTCTGGGAACCTTAATGCTGCCATGAGCAAGATTCCAGATATCCGGACACATCATTCCGCTAGAGTCGGATAACACCACAGCTCATGACCAGACTGTGTTGGACATTTTGGCGTTGGCAAATGAATGTCAACGGCCAGAGACTGCTGGAACTCCGCTCCTACCGCAAGCTGTGCATCACCAACACTTTTCGTTATGTAAAAACCTCCCATAAAGTCTCCTGGAGACATCCAAGGTCTTGAAATTGGCATCAGTTGGACATGATCATCATCAAGTGAGCTTTCTTCAACAGTGACTTTCTCATACGTAGCTTCCGCATTGCTGACTGTGAAACGAACCATTCTATGATGTGCAGCAAGATTCAACTAAAACCAAAGAGGATCCACCACATCAAGCAAACAGTGCAGTAAATCCACAATTCGTTCAGAACATAAACAACCGAATGAACCAGTCGCCATGGTGTAGTGGTTAGCTCAACGAAATACAGACTGGAAGGTTGTGGGTTCAAATTTCCATCAGTCCCTTCAAAAATCATTTGGGATCTTTTTTGGTCCAACCAGCTCCTACCCAGAGTTGGGTGTGCTTTCGGCTCATCAGGAAGACTGGGACGAAACAGTCGAGTCTCATCCACTTCACAGATGTGTCACTGAAGGTGTAACTCAAATCTTCTGACCAACACTGCAGCTGTCTGTATTCTCAGGCCTGGTTGACGCCAGGATATGTTATGTTTGTAAGCGTGGCGTATAGCCCTGTCACGCAGTCTCAGTTCTACATGGAACTACATGATTATCATCCGCATCATCATCACGTTGTAACCTGTCCAGCTTCTGTGGCCATTAAGGTGGCGCAGAAAATGGTGCAAAAAAAAAAAAGAAAAGAAAAAAAAAAAAAAGAAAAGAAACGAAAGAAAGAAAGTGAGCATGAAGGAAATGTCCCGAAGTGCAAAGATAAAACAACAACAACAATAAAACCAAATCAAACAGGCTCTCGAAATAGATTCAGCCACAACCCTGGGCATGTATAGCATTTCACTTAGGACACCATTTACATCCCTGGGAAAGAAGGAGGGTAAATGCCAAGATTGGTTCAAGAATAACCCATCTGAGATGGAACTTGCCATTAGTACCAAGAGAGGAGCTGTTGTCAACTACAAAAAAGACACATCAGAAAATCAGCAAGAAACAACAGTCAACAAATGGCTGGGTGCTAAACAAACGATTTACTGGCACACCTTGTGTCAGATCATCTAGCCATGCACCTAACGTGACAACGTACAAGGCATGACCGTGGGGATGAAGAAAGCCTTTGGGCCCACCACTAGCAAGACCGCTCTGTCCAAGTGCAAGGACAGCAAATTCATCAAAGACTGTATTACGCAAATGGAGAGGTGGACCACAAACTGTCAGTACCTGTGTTCCACTGACAAATTGGTCACTGAGTCAGAACTCGCCAACATTCCTGCCTCCATTGTCATCGGTGAGCTGGACCTATTCCTCAGCACAGGACAAACTCAACAAGTGCATTGACTCACTTGCTCATGGCAAGGCGTCAGACAAAGAACTTCCTTGCTGAAGTAATTCTGTGTAAAAACCATTGCTACCCAGCCATCTCCACGAGCTGTTTTGCCAGCGCTGGGAGGGGGGGGGGGATCAGTTACCCAAGATGTGCCAGATGAAAACATTGTCACGCTGTATAAGAATAAAGGAGACTGTAGTGACTGTGATAATACAGAGGCTTATCACTGTTACAAGCATCGTCAGCATGGCTTTTGTACAAGTGGTTCTGAAGAGGCTGCAGACCTTTAAAGATGGTGTATATCCTTAATCCAAATATGGCTTCAGGGCAGACAGGTTCACTTTATATATGACCTTCTCACTGAAGTAGCTATAAGAGAAGAGCCACCCTTCTTACGTTGCCTTCATCAGCCTGACAAGAGATTTTGGTCTGGTTAGTACAAATGGCCTCTTGACATTCCTACAGAAGATCAGATGCCCACGAAAACTGTTGAATTTCACCACGCCTTTCCATGAGGGCGTGCAGGGGACAGTGGAACTTGACAGATCATCTTCAAGGCTATTTCCATTCATAGTCTAGTAAACAGGGCTACATCCTTACCCTAACGCTGTTCAGGATCGTCTCTTTCAAACTGCCATACGTTTTCAGAGCGTGTGATGACAGACTGTACCTATACATCAAAATCGATGGTAAGCTCTCCGACCTTGCACGTTTCAGAGTAAGCACTAAAGTGCACCAGGTCATGATCCAGGAAATAATCTTTGCTGCTGATGCCGCCTTAATATTTTACACACAGCTTGCTGGGCAGAGGTTAACCAACTCCCTCGTGCATGTTTGCTAACACTTAAACCTCATCATCAGACTGAAGAAGACAAAGACCATAAGGCAGAACGACAGTGGAGACCGAGCAATAGCAACAGCGACTACACTCTCAAAGTGGTAGATGCATTCATCTACCAAGGATCAGCAGTCCCCAGTAACTGGCCTTCAACCCAGAGACAGATAGGAAAAGCTGCTACTGCCATGGCCATGCTGTCAAAGACTGATGGAAAATAACAAGATCACCGCAGCCACCAAGACTAGAGCCTACGAAGCCTGCATGTTGACTCCCGTTCTCTACAGCAGCAAGAACTGGACAAACCAATACACGCCAAGAGCACACCTCCATATCTTCCACTTGTGCTGCTTGTGCCAGGTCCTGGGCATTTCCTGGAAACACCAAACAAGGATATCCTGAACCAGGCCAGCTTGCCAAGATGTGTACCTTCTTCACACAATAGGTGACTGCACTGGTTTGGCCATGCCCACCTGACGCAGGATGACTGCATCTCAAAATATGTCCTGTATAGAGATTCCCATAGAGTGCCTATTGCTGCGATAAAGGGACGTTTACAAACGTGACCTGAAATCAGCTGATGTCAACGAGGACCAATGGAAGAGACAGCTATAAATCACTCTGACGGTAGCAGGCTGTATAGGAAGACGTGGTCATTGCAGGGCAGAAACAAAAACAACTGTGATCTGACAGAAGAGAAAAGGAAAGTTGCGGCAGCAACCACCCACCAGTGTGGATGTGTTTTGTAAACACATAATTGTGTACGTTCAAAAAGAAATAAGACTTTGACCTTGGTACTTTAAATGTATAAAAACTGGACCAGGTTAACACTGCAATATAGAATCCAACATCTATCATGAAGAAGGATCAGTCCGTCTGAACCTTTGACCTTGTGTGCAGTTGTGTTTTTAAATGGACTGTATTGGCTATTTCCGTTGAGTGGTCTGATGGCATTGATGCACAGAGTCAGCTTAAATGGATTGTACCTGATATTTCCTTTGGGTGATCCGTCGTCATTGACGCATTCTGACAATCTAAATAGATTTTGTCTGTTATTTCATTGAGTGTTCTGACGTTCCTGATAAACGCAGTCAGCTTAAACGGATTGTGTTTCGTTCTTTCTACAGCCAACTCGGAAGACAGGGCAATGCTTCTTCGTCTTTACTCGTCACTGTCTGATTCTCAACTGTCTATATATACATTTCACAGTGAACAGCAATCAGTTATCATTTAAACGAATATCATGCCGTGCTGTTATTCGCACGCTGTTTACTGTCAACACACGTCACATCTCTCTTTCTTTAAGGAAACAAAATCAATTAATCATTTTTCCTATCTTTCAGTCCATACGAAATAAATGTGTTTCCTACCTTTATCACAACATTAACTTAACAAACACTCATTCTTTCTCTCACGCACAGGGCCCAATCATTTATTCACCTCATTTTATCTCCGATCATTATACTATCCATCATCATCATGTCCATATTTCGCAATGCTTTCAGTTTATCTGATTGTGGTAGAGTCTTCAGTTTCATTCATATTTCAGGAAATCTGGCCTTTTGCTTTGTCTTCCAGATCTTGTTCTGTAAGGAGAACTAACTGGTTCGGGTTGTCCTGTCCTTGTTTGTTTGATAACTTCATCTGGCTCCTTGATGCTGGTTGTCTCAGACATTTTGATGACTGGTGACTGATCAGATGATTTCTCACGGACAGACGATGCTGGCGTCCTGACATCTGTTCCAGTTTCAGTTTTCTTGTTATCTTCCAGCATCTGTTTTGATGGAATGATGATTTGCTGTTGCTTGCCCAATGTGTCACTTTCCTGATGTCTTCCAGAAATCATCCTTCTCTGGACAAGTCGTTGAGGGTTGATTGTCTGCTGAAGCTCCGTTTCTGTTGTGTCTCGTAGCTGACGACGATTCCTGTACTGACGTCCGTCCTCTGTGCGAATGTTGTATGACCGGATGTTCACCTGTTGGTCTACTTTGGCGCTGATCCACTTTTTGGATCCTGGAGGTTGGAATTTCACAATCTGTCCCAGACTCAGTTCTGTCAGCTCTACTGCGCTTCTGTTGTAGTAATGCGCTTGCTTCAGTTTCCTTTTCTCAAGTTCTTTCTTGATTGGTACAACTGTAGGTTGGAGTAATGTCTTTGACGTCGGCACTTGTGTTTGTGTTCTTCTGCCGAACAGTCTCTGAGCAGGTGAACTGTTTACAGTCTCTGTCGGGATGTTTCTCAGCTCAAGTAAAGCGAGGAAGGGATCTTGTTTGTTGTGTTCTGCTTTCTTCATGCACGTCTTTGCAGCCTTCACCGCACTCTCTGCTTTTCCATTGGACTGAGGATAGTGTGGTGAGCTTGTTACGTGTTCAAACCCATATGTTTTTCTGAACTTTCCAAACTGGTTTGATGTGAATTGAGTTCCACAGTCTGTTGTCAGGCGTTCTGGTATTCCGTGTCTTGTCAAGTGTTTTTTTTAGACAGATGATGACCTCTTTGGATTCTCTTGTTTGTAACCGATCAATCTCAAAGAAATCAGAGTAGTGATCGACCGTGACCAGGTATTCATTGCCATTATGTTCAAAGATGTCACAAGTGATGTATTGCCAGGGCAGGTCAGGGATCTCTGTACTGATAAGTGGTTCCTTCCACGTTGGTATGTGTTACAGGCGCTGCATGTTTTGACAAATTCTTCAATGTCCATGTTCATCCTGGGCCAGTAGACTACCTCACGTGCTCTTCTTATGCAACTCTGAATTCCTGAGTGGCTTGCATGAAGTTTCTCAAGGATGTCTGCTCTTTCGCTTTCAGGTACAATTACTCTGTGGCTTTTGAAGACAAGTCCATTGTGGACTGACAGTTCCTCCCTGAAAGGAAAGTAATCTTGTAACTGTAATGAAAGTTGTTGTTTCTCCTCTGGCCAGCCTTGTAGAATGACAGCTTTCAGGGTTTTCATGGTTGCATCTTCCTGAGTTGCTTGCTGCAGACTGTTCAGTCTCTTTTGGCTGATGGCCAGTTCTTGCAATGAGTCTGTTTTCTCCAGGTCTGTGAGGAAAACGGCTTCCTTGTGGGTGACTTGCTGTTCCGCTTTTCCACAGACTGCTCTGCTGAGGGTGTCAGCCAGGTGCATCTCAGATCCATGCTTGTACACTACCGTGTACCTGAACTTCTGAGTTCTGAGTAGCATCCTCTGAATCCTCTTAGGTCTGAGAGCAGGCTCTTCTTGTGAATGGTCTCTAGTGGTTTGTGGTCAGTCTCCACCAGGATGTCTCTTCCATAGACGTATCTCTCAAACCTTTCCAGACCGAAGAGTATTGCCAACATCTCCTTTTCTATTTGAGCATAGCTTTTTTCTGTCTCGGTCAAGGCTCGTGATGCGTACTGAATCGGTTGACCATCCTGCATGAGACAAGCTCCAAGTCCAAACTGTGAAGCATCACACTGAAGGGTGGTTGTAAGCTTTCCTGAAGAGTCAAAGTAGCGAAGTACCGGTGGCTCAGAGAGTATCTTCTTCACTTTCTTCAGGGCTTCTCCGTGGACGTCTTCATCCCATCTGTAGTGGACGTTTGTTGTTCCACCTGTGTCAAGAAGAAATGTTACCGGCATCTCATTTATCAGCATTTTTGCTCGTATGTTTCTCTCCTTTTTTCTGGTTTTGTCTTCGATCCCAAGGATTTCATTATCGCTTTCAGTGTCAGTCTGTTTCTTCTTCGAAGTGCCGAACTCTTGTTTTCTTTTGATTTTTCTTGGGTGTTCTGCAGCATGAAGCAAAGTGATTATTTCCTCCACAAGCTTTGCATTTTCTTCCAAATGCTGGATATTTCTCTTTTGCTCTTGGGTGCTTTCCACCACAATATCCGCATTTCTCTCTGTACTCTGGTTTGTTTCCTTTGCTATACTGCTTTGCTGTCTTCTTTTCTTTGAAAGCTTGGACTTCCTGCGTGTCCTGCGTTTTTCTCATCATTTGGACGGTTTGTTGTTGACTTGATTCATGCACTCTGCACATATCAATACATGCAGTCAATGTCAGCTGTCGCACTTCCAGTAATTTTGATCACAAAGTCTCGTCATGTACACCCAGTACGATTTGATCTCTCAACAGTTTGTCTTCCAGTGTACCATAGTTACAGGTCTTGATCAGTCTCCACAGTTCTGCTACACACTGTTCGATAGATTCTCCTGCTGCTTGATGTCTACAGTTGAACCTGAATGCTTCGTAAGTTTCACTGGTTGAACCCACACAGTATTCTTCTAATTTCTGGAGAACGGTGTCAATGTCATTTCTTTCAGCTTCATTAGCAAATGCCAATCCTTCATAGATGTCCATAGCATCCAGCCCGATGCAAGAAAGAAAAACTGCTGTTCTGTATGTTGAGTCTTCTTCTGTCTGTGTTATCACAATTTCATAGCTGTCCCAAAGCCTCTTGAATTTCCTCCAGCTGCTCTGCAGGTTTCCTCCATTCACATCAAGTTTAGGAGGTAAGGGAATCTTGGCATGTCGTCGACTGGCTTCTTGTTCATCTTCCATGGTTGAACTTTAGTCTTCAATATTCTGGATTTTTGTTAGAGTTCGTAATTACGATTCTGACACCATATTTCGTTCTTTCTACAGCCAACTCGGAAGACAGGGCAATGCTTCTTCGTCTTTACTCGTCACTGTCTGATTCTCAACTGTCTATATATATACATTTCACAGTGAACAGCAATCAGTTATCATTTAAACGAATATCATGCCGTGCTGTTATTCACACGCTGTTTACTGTCAACACACGTCACAGATTGTGTCAGTTATTTCCTTTGAGTGGTCTGACGTCATTGATGTATTCAGACAGCTTAAAGCTGTTGGCTGGCTTATTCGATACTTAAGCGCGATAGCTCTATTGGCCATCTTCTCACAGATTCTGTTGCCAAAAGTCTCATAACCTCTTGTGTACTTTCTTCTCCATTCCTGCATGTAAAGTTGAGGAGGAGGAGGAAAATGCTGCTGTTTCTGCTGCTCCTACTACTGCTGCTGATGATTATTATTATTATTATTGTTATAATGAAGGAGTCTAAGGACTTTATGGTCAGTCCAACAGATGAGCAAGAAAACTGATACTGAATCATCCGGTATAGGTCTTCAAGTGGGACACAAGATTCTAGCAACACGTGCACCTGTTTTTTTCAACAGGCGCTGCATGGAAAGGAGTCCTGGCTGCTGAGTACAAACCAACAAACATATAGATATAAGTATCAACATATCAACATGCGATAGACACTCCAGTCTGATCGTATGTAGATTTCCACTTGTGATGAGGAACAATTGGCAAGAATACCAAACATCCCCTTTACTGCTTGCTGTGTTTACGGGCGTCTGTCTCCATTAGGACATGGCTTTTGTGTGTGCTTTCTGTTTAACGGGTACATACTTACACACGCGTGCGCATGTCAAGATAGGGACACCCACGAGTGTTTGTTCGTGAATATGTGAATGGGTCAACGCACATTATGGTTCAGATAAATATGGTCGTTTGCGTATGGCGTCGGTGTTTAATTCATACAATTTACACTTCATCACTTGCGCTACAATGCCGTCAGTTAGTCATACATTATAATCTTGAAGTTTTTCATCAATGAAAAAATGTTTGCGTGCTTGTGTGTGTGTGTGTGTGTGTGTGTGAGAGAGAGAGAGAGAAAGAGTGTGTGTGTGTGTGTGTGTCTCTCTCTGTGTGTGTGTGTCTCTCTCTCTGTGTGTGTGTGTGTGTGTGTGTGTGTGTGTGTGTGCGTGTGTGTGTGTGTGTGTGCAAAATATAAAAGACAGGATAGGCAGGGACGTATCCTGTCACCAGACCCGTTTTCAATTTACAGTGAAACTATCCTGAGAAACCAAGAAGAATACCTTGGGATGAAGGTTCGAGGAAACATGTTAAAGATCATCTTCATTATGCAGATGACACTGTTCTAACTGCAGAAAATGAAACAAATCTACAAAATCTTGTGAATATAATAGAGACAGAAAGCAGAAATAAATGGCTGGACCTAAATAGCAAGAAGACTGAAGTCATGGTAATCAGTAAACAACAAGAAATCCCCACATGCAAAATTACAGCAAATGGCACAACACTAAGACAAGTTGATTAGTTTAAATATCTGAAAACAGCTGTCTCCCCAGGTTACATATACACATGAGAAATAGCCAGCAGAATTGGCCAAACTGAAATAGCATTCAAGAAAATGAAAAGCATTCGTACTTACAGATGCCTATCAATTAATATCAAAAGAGAGTTCTTCAGTGTTATATAGAATCAATACTGTTGTACGGATGTGAAGCGTGGACAGTCAACACAAAATCAACATTGAGGCAGCTGAAATGTGATTTCTAAGAAGACTGTCGAGTGCTCAACGGACATCAAAGGAAACAAAAGAGACAATCTTCAAAGAGAAAAACACATGAAGAGAATTAATAATAATAATTAAAAAAAGATTAGGGAAAGACAAACAACATTTATAGGACATTCTATGAGGCAAGAAAAATTCGAGCACTTAGTCACAACAGGAAATCTAGAGGGAAAAGAGCTCCAGGTAGATCCAGGGAGAAAGTATTGGATGGACGTTTGGAATGGATAAAGACAGAAAGTGAGGGAGATGTACTTGCATCGACAAAAGAAAGAATCGTATGGAGGGTCACGATCACCAACACCATGTTGCAGGGCACATGTTGATTATTATGATTACATGTCCTGCTTATCTTGTGCTCTGTGGATACTGAGATTAAACGAATGATCAATCCCTTTTGCTTTAATTAATTGTTATTGTTATTATCATTGTATAATTATTCTTGTTATTACTATTATTATTATCATTAGTACAAGTAGTAGTGGTATCGCCATTATTATCAATATTAGTATTACCATTGTCATCATTATTATCATCCTCATCGTCATCATTATCATCATTATCTTCATCACCATCATTATCATCATTATCATGACCGTCATGATCATCATTATCATCATCATCACCATTTCATAACCATCATCATCACCATTATCATGATCATCATCGTCGTCACCACCACCACCAGCATTATCGTCATCATCATCACCAGAGCAACATGAACATCACTGGCACCAGCATCACTCCTGATCTACTAAATATCAGTGACCTCTGTCCGGGTGTAGACTACATCATGAATCAGAACCAACCAAACTTCACTGTCTTACAGGTCAATGTGTCAGGCTGCAGATATGGAATTGTATGGGCTTATAAAACATCAGAGAGTGACCTATGGCATGTGTGATGAGTTCACACCGTTCTGTATTCTGCATGTAGAGGTACCACACAATATGTTAGTACGGGCTCAGGTCCAACGTTTAGCATACTGGTGTGGCTCTAGAAAATGGGAAACTCTATTGTTAGACAGAAATGATGCCTTCAGATATCCACAAAAGTGGAAAATACAATGTGATCATCATTCCTTGGAAGAAGACTACATCGAATTATCAGGAAACCATATGTTTTGTGTGCACTATAACAAGCCTTTAGTTAGACTACATATACAGGCAATTCAACATCACAGTTTTATTAAAGTATCTACATCACCGAATTGTGGGTACATGATATTACCACGTCAGTGTTTCCCTTGGGCAGCTTCTCATGATATCTGGGAAGAAGTGACAGCGCCCCCTGGCTATGTCATCATGCTCAGTTTTCAGGGAACATCGTACAAATCGTGCAACCTGAAACGTATGTAGACTTGATCTATACACAGCCAGATACACGTCAAACCGTGCTGCGTGTATGTGGTGACAATAACTCTCAACTCGCATTTTCCCTACAGCACATATTAAAATTCATGTTAGCAGTCTAGATTGACATTCAGTTACAGTATAGTATCAGTCTGAAAATACTGTTTTCCTTTCACCTAGAGACAGCCACACCCCATCAGTTACCCAGTGGACTGTTCAATTGTTCTGTCGATCACTATTCCAGCTTTCAACACCACCTGGACTGTAACCTGAAGTCAGAATGTCAAGATGGACAGGATGAAACAGAACACTGTCCCTTCAGCAGTCCGACTGTCAGGGTTTGGTGGCATCACGTAACAAATGTTTTGCATACGTTAAAGTAGAGGTTCTTTTGCCTCCTGCAATGACGACATATGAGTGCCAGAAGATGGGTGGACAGCTGGCTTCAGTCAAAACCCACCAGGAACAGGCTGATTTCCTGTACATCTTTAACAACCATGATGACTTTAAAGTTGCGGGCAGGATTGACATCAGGCTGGACGTCTGTGACTTTTATGTACAGCAAGTTCCGTCATTGGTCTGACAGCACCCAGATCTACAACTTTTTTTATTTCGTTACAATACATTACTATCCCATAAGGTTAATTGAATATGGATTTCTTAATGCACAATGGGCACATTTTGATATTTTGGATAATAACAAAGTACATGGTATACTTTGTGAAGTAAAACACACTCACAATACACGTATTCTGTTAAAATAGTGGAGTTCCCCGTTTTAGATCCAACCCTGTCCCTTTTGACACAAACACAGCATACGTTATCAGATTGTCCAAAAGGTCACATGACACATACATTCTTATCCTGTGATCCTCAAGGTCACTGTGGAAAATAGCGTATACAAGATCATGCGTGTTCTGGAACATGAGCACTGAAAACACAGACACAACTGATTTTTCCTGGAAAGCACACTGGCTTCACCATTGTCATGTTTGTCTGTGATGACGACATGACAACACTGACTTAACCCTGGTGTGTGACTTCAGACATGACTGTCCAGATGACAGTGATGAGTCATTTTGTCAACACCCTTCATGCTATGGTTTTCTGTGCACCAGTGGTCAGTGTGTGTTGGAAGCCAACGTTGTGATGACCACGTACATTGTCTGGATGACTCTGATGAGATCAGCTGTTCCAAAGATGATAGCTTGTCTTGGAAAAGCAAAGACGCCAACAAAAATCAGCGACTTTTCATCAACCTGGATGGTACAGGTTACTTTACTCAGCAGCTAATGACATCTCATCAGTCTTGTCCTGACACTCATTACTGGTGTAAAGAAGACTGGTTATACTGTCTCCCTGTCTACACTCGATGTAACGGATTTTCTGACTGTACATATGGTGAAGATGAACAAGATGTGAGACATTCACTTGTCCTGGTTTCTACGGTGTCGTGGTTCAAAGTTTGTGTTCATGGAGATCATCTGTGTGATGGCTGGGGTCAGTGTCCTACAGCGTGATGATGAATGCTTGTGTGACATGACGTGTCCTGATGGCTGTCAATGTCAAGGTCAGTCTTTCATATGCCCCAGCTTTTCTACGCTGACCTCTTTCCCCAGTTTCGCTACGTGGACGCCACAGGCTCAGGAATGACTCTAGCTGATTTCAGTCACAACACATATCTCATTTATCTGAATCTTTCCTATTGTTCTCTAGTCAATATATCAAGTGTGAAGCTTCGCAACCTACAATCCCTTGATCTGACCTACAACTACCTGAGAACTATGGATAGGATTGTTTTTCTCAAGCTATGGAATTTAAGAAGTTTAATTTTAACAGACAACCCTCTGACGTTACTACAAGGTAAGCCATATTTTCTGTTTCATTACGCTCTAACAAAAATACATGCTTCAAGAACATGTATTAAAATACTTAACAGTAAGCAGCCTCTGCACTTTCCTCAAGTAACATTTTTGGATTTATCGTTTTCTGGCATTCAAACAATCAGACCCAGAGCAGTCCAAAGTATGCCACAGTTGGCTGAACTGGACGTCAGAGGAAATTTGGTCACTGAATTTCCCTTGGATGCATTGTCAACGTGGAATCATTTGCAAAACATTTTCTCCTCAAATTACAGGCTTTGTTGCAGGAATCTATTTTCAGAACAATCACACACAGTACGTTGTGCATCACCACAACCCAAGTTTTTTTCCTGTGAATATTTGCTACCAACTGAACAGTACAGGTTTTCCAATTGGTTACATAGTGCGTTCTCTATTCTAGGGAACTTGATTTGTTTCATGGCAGCACTAGTGAAAAAGAAAATATTTGGAAAAACTTTCATGACCTTCATTGCCCATTTGCAGATTGCTAACATCTGCATGGGAATCCACATCAGCATGGTTACAATGGCCAATGAAATATTCTATGGAAAATACATTTACTTTGAAAAGACATGGACCAACAGTGTGACTTGCGAGATTGCTGGTTTCCTTTCGCTTCTGTCCAGTGAGGTGTCAGTTCTGATCCTCTGGTTCATGACACTGGATCACATCATTGTCCTTTGTTTCCCTTTAACTACGTGGGCATTCAATAGACGTCTGACAGCTTCAGCTTGTGCAGTGTCGTGGTGTGTTGGACTTTTGTTGTCTGTGATACCTTTTCTTCCTGGACTGTCACACTGGGGCCTCAAAGGCCAGTCTGGTTTGTGTCGTCTGGCTCTCTCTGATAGTAACTCCAAAGAAGAGTTCAGGTGGTTCACAGTTACTGTCGTGTTTAACTGTATCCTGTGTTCC
Source organism: Monoplex corrugatus (assembly GCA_030674185.1). Classification (NCBI taxonomy): domain Eukaryota; kingdom Metazoa; phylum Mollusca; class Gastropoda; order Littorinimorpha; family Ranellidae; genus Monoplex; species Monoplex corrugatus. The sequence goes on from JAPXFY010000034.1 coordinate 18,075,217, forward strand.
ATGGTAGTTGTCGGTCAACTGATCATTTACAGACGAACACCAATCCATCCAATCCTTATTGATCCCACAAAGAAATCGATTTATTTTTCGGTCCATCTGTTGAAAAAAGTGGCTGTAACAGATGCTGTGTGCTGGTTCTCCCTTTGTCTGACCAGTATGATGACCTTAAATGGCAGTGGTGCCTCAGACAAGGCTCATGTGACCACAGTTCTGTTGCTGCTACCACTCAACTGTGCACTCAACCCGCTGCTGTACATATGGACTGTTGTAACACAGCGACGACAACAAGAACAGGAAGAGAGACTGTTACAAATGTTGAAATCACGACATTTGGTATTAGGAAAAAAATATCCCTAAGATTAAGAAAGATTGTAAAATGACTGTAATAAATTAAATCCACTAACGCACAGCTGACAAGCTATTGTCAACATGTCAACCTCTATATAAGTCCTTCCTCAGTGCCAGTGATGGCTGTGTGTCTGGTTCTGTCTGTTGTGTACACACATGTCAACCTGTATATGAGGCCTTCGTCAGGACCAGTGCTGGCTGTGTGACTGGCTCTGTCGGTCGTGTGTCTACATGTCAACCTATACATGAGGCCTTCATCAGGGCCAGTGCTGGCTGTGTGTCTGGTTCTGTCTGTTGTGTATCTACATGTCAACCTGTATGTGAGGCCTTCATCAGGACTTGTGTTGACTGTGTGTCTGGTTCTGTCTGTTGTGTATCTACATGTCAACCTACATGTGAGGCCTTCATCAGGCCTACTGCTGGCTGTGTATTTGGCTCAGTTTGTTGTGTGAGTGGCAGTCGAGTGATATCAGAAATTTTCTGTAGTTAAAATCCGATTTCTCTGAGCAATGATGCTGAATTCTTCATGATTTCTAATGCTTCTCTAACTGTTGTGTTTGCCCCCTCCCCCAAAAACAACAACAACAACAACAAAAACTGTTGTCAGATAACACTTTCCTTTCTCATTTCCATATTCATCATGTTTCATTTTCCATGTGGAGGCACTAACACTAACAACAGTTCTTTCGTTCTCTTTTGTTTAACAATGGAGCAAGGCTCTGTTTATTGCAAGCTCCAAGAATATCTCCTCTCACTTGTCATCATAAATTCTTATAACAAGTGGGGTCACCGAGGGATGAGGAGGCTGACAGACCTAGCTGAGTCAGTTTGTTCCTTTTCTCTCACTGAAGACAGCAGCAGGGAAGTTTCAGTATTTTTCTAAAATTGTTTGTATCTAGTGTTTGTTTGTTTGTAATCTTACGCTTGACAAAGGCCAGTTGGCCGAAAATTTGCGCCTGTCTTGTTTTGTTGTATTAAATACGCGTTCATATTCTTCTTTCGTGTTTTTTTCTGAGACCTAGCTGTATCCAGGATCCTTCATGTATTGGCAGCAGACATAATTATATTGATGAGTGTAACAGCACACGAGACCCTTCATATATCTAACAGTGGACAGGATCCATATAATTTTAGCAGTGGACAGGATTTTCATAATTTTAGCAGTGGACAGGATCCTTCATAATTTTAGCAGTATACAGTATTCTTCATAATTTTAGCAGTATACAGTTTAAAGGCAAAGAGCAGAGTAATTAGCACAGTTCAAGAAAACGTTTGAAGATCGAGGAAACAGAAAAATGTATGAGAACGTTTGATGGCACATAGCAAAGGAAACAGTACAATTCATGAAAACTCCTGAAGGCATACAGCACAAGAAATAGTACAATTCACAAGAACTCCTGAAGGCAACAGCACAAGAAATAGTACAATTCACAAGAACTCCTGAAGGCACACAACACAAGAAATAGTACAATTCACAAGAACTCATGAAGGCACACAGCACAAGAAATAGCGCACTTCACAAGAACTCCTGAAGGCACACAGCACAAGAAATAGTACAATTCACAAGAACTCCTGAAGGCACACAGCACAAGAAATAGTACAATTCACAAGAACTCCTGAAGGTACAAAGCACAAGGAAATAATACAATTCACAAGAACTCGAATACACACATGAAATAATACAATAATCTATACACACATGAAATAATACAATAATTCTATGTGAATGTTCTTGGCTGCAGATCTGCGTCGTCCACTGATTGACGTCTGTACATTTGGATGAGCCTAGTTTCTATGAGGAGAATTCGAAAAAGTGAAAGTAAACTTTAGCACAAAATAGCAAAACTAACAATAAAAAGTACAACCATGGAAATTGGGGAATATAATCTGAAAATAATATCATGATTCTGCATCAACTCAAAGACGTGAAATCGAAGACACAAGTAATATAATAAAATAATAACCCAAACCTGATCTTGTGGACATCTTAATCATAAAACAGATGTGGAAGCTTCAAACATGATGTGATAGAAACTCTTGAACTTTTAAGGGAATGACATAGAAGTACCAAAATGTAGAACTCACAAGCTGATCAACAGACAAGAAATTATAAATCGTATGCGATATGAAGAATGACACAAACAAGAAGCGTTTAGGGGAGTAAAAACAGACATGAAAACCATACAAACTTCAATTAAAAAAAAAGACAACATAGTATCATAGTAATAGTATGGTGTATTACTGTGTGACATAGAACATGGAGACTGAAATAGGGCAATAGTGGCATATGGACATATTGTCCACTCAGACTTTATGAGATATTATCGAGGAAATCCACTTGGTTATTGCCTGCATGCCTAGTTGATTAAATAATACGGTAATTTCAAATTTTAATTACTATCATTGTCTTCTGTCATTGGTGGAAAATGAATTAACCTTTTAGATGAAGTAATGTTGACTTTTGATCGTAAGCTCATATTATCAGGCTTTCCCCTTTTTTCTGTATCTGCTTGTTATGCTTTATTGTCGTAAAAATAAACTATCTGGATTCTGTCAGCTCGTTGTCTCAGAAGTCGATTGTGGTGTGTTGTGTCTGTGCAGTAGCCAGGTTGGATTTTGAGAATTTTCTTGTTTTGACTTTTTTTTTCGTTTTAGTAAAATCCATGGCATGGTTTTACACGCAGCACAGGAAAATAGCTAATTGATTAAAATTGCTGAAGGAAAATAGCACAGGAAATAGTACAACTTAATTAAAACTCCTGAAGGCATACATCACATAAAATAATATAATTCTCAAGAACTTCTGAAGACACACAGCACAGGAAATACGAGTACAACAACCCATTAGAACTTCTGAAAGCACACAGTACAGGAAGAAGTAAAATTCATGAGACCTCTTAAAGGCACACAGCGAGGACATACTGTAATTCCAAGAACTCCTGAAGGCTCACAACACAGGAAATAATGCAACCCAATTCTATCTGGTGGTTGTAATCTTACTAAAGGCTAAAAGTGTGCTATGCTAGACTACAAACTATTGTCTTTGAAACAAATTTACATGATATATTTCTCTCTCTCTCTCTCTCTGATTTTTTAATTGGTTGGTGGGTGGATTAGGTGGTTGGGTGGTTGATGATTTAGGGGATGGTTTTATCGTTGGTGTGTCTGTTGGGACGCTGCTTTGCTTTCAGGAAACGATTCTTTGCCTCAAAACCTGTTGTTGGTGAAGACATCACTGTTATCAGGGCACATCACACCAAAAGGGAATTATGGTACCAAGTCCTTTCGTCAGTCTTTTTGTATGTACATTGACATCTTGGTTCCAGCTGGACATGCCATTATGACCAGTTTGAGAAAAATGGTGAAATACTTTTCAGATGTACATGTCGATCTGCATACACTTAACAGTACTGGATCTCATAAGTTGGTGTGGCGAGACTCTATCCAATGGGCGTATAACTATGTGTTCCACACACCAACACTCTTAGTTGATTACATCAATTCTTGCTGCCTGGACGTACAGTGTTTCAGACTGTTCTTTTCCTTTCACCCTGAAAGCCAAACACCTCAACAGTTACCCAGTGGTTTGTTCAACTGTTCAGTCAATCACTATACCAGCTTTCAGCACCACCTGGACTGTAACTTGTGGACAGAGTGTGAAAATGGACAGGATGAAACTGAACACTGTCCTTTCAGCAGTCCTGACTGTCAGGGTTTGGTGGCTTTATGTGACCATTGCTACACGTTTGTCTATGTTCCATATACGGATAGTGATAAAGATAATATACATGAAAGAGCTAACAAGTACTGTAAGTCTTTGGGAGGCATATCTGGCATGCCCAAATGTGGGCAGGACTGGTCTGAAATGCTTTACAATTTAACCAATCCATATCGTTATGTCTCTTACCCCGTTTGGGTCGGTTTGACCACTGGCAACATGTTGTTACCCAACATGTACAGAAAAAACGTCATTAGTGAAGACAGGACCGTTCTTTACCATTCTGTTTGGTTTACAGACAGAACATCCTATAAACAGAATGTACACTGTATCTTCGATGATAACAGTCACTTTAGGAGAGGCAAATGTTCTTTTTATTTTCAAGTCTTTGATGCTAGTGTAATGTGTGAATTTAGGACAAATCAGACACACCATCCTTCACAAGCGATAACGTTCACCAGGACCCCCTTTCCATTGCACACACACCAGTTTCTGATGACGTGTTCTGATGGTCACGTGACACACACATTTCTGCTGTGTGGTTCACACCAGTATGGCGTGTGTGTTCAAGGTCGCACATATTCTTGTACTTTTTCTGATCACTTGTCACACACACATGACAGGTTTGATTCAACGGTTGATCACCTTTCTTTGGTCCCTTTATTTACCTGTGATGATGCCGTCACCACGCTGTCATACACCTTGGTGTGTGACTTTCTGAAAGACTGTCAAGATAAGAGTGATGAGTCTTTCTGTAAATACACTCCTTGTGTCAACATGTTTACCTGTACTAACGGTCAGTGTATGTCCTATGATGTTGTCTGTGACTATGTGTCCCATTGTTGGGATGAATCAGATGAGCTGAACTGTGATTTTTATAGACACCAGGAAATTGACTCCTCATCAGTTTTTCCATCTCCTGTTCGCATTGATTTTGATGGAATCAACATTTTCATTTCAACTCCAATAAGGCTCAATGAGTCCTGTCCTGACAGCCACTATCGTTGTCCAGGTAAGTTCAATGACTGCCTGCCTGTCTACACACGATGCAATGAAATGTACGACTGTATGGACCATGAGGATGAAGAGGGATGTAATGAACTGACCTGTCCAGGGTTCTTTCGATGCCGAAGTTCCATAATATGTCTACATGGTGACCACCTGTGCGATGGCTGGCCTCACTGCCCACTGTATGATGATGAAATGTCGTGTGATGTGACCTGTCCTGTGAGCTGCCTGTGTCAAGGTCTGACATTTCTGTGCCATCAGCCTTTCTCTGCCAACCACTTTCCACAGCTCCGTTACTTGGATGTCACAGGTACAAGAATGAGTCTGTCTAACGTGAGTAATCATACCTATCTTATCCATCTTATTCTTGCACAGTGTTCATTGACTGTACTGTCTGACATGAAGTTGTCCAACTTACAATTTCTTGATCTCACTGGTAATAAGCTGCAGCATGTCAACATGACTCATTTTGTTGGTTTAGAACATCTACAGACACTGTCCCTGTCCAACAATCCCATCACCTCACTCTACTCTAATCCCTCCTCTGATATTCTGCAAAGCGCACTCACAACGATAGACCTGTCGTATACCACATTGACAGTGTTTGACACCAAAATCTTGTCCAAGTTCTTGAACTTGCAGAAACTGAATTTAACGTTTACTACTATCAATACTGTCAGTGCTGATGGTTTTCAGTTTACACCTAAATTAACGGCATTGTACATGGATGGTAGTCCTGTGAAAACATTTCCACCTGACTTATTCAAAAATCTTTTCCATCTTGATGTCATATCGACACTGAATTCTAAACTGTGTTGCAGTGAAATACTACCACATAACTTTGATGAAACGTTTTGCTATTCCCCCAAAGACGAAATTTCATCATGTGAAGATTTACTTCAATCAGTAATGTACCGAGGGTTTCTCTGGCTGATCAGCTATCTGTCAGTGACTGGTAACGTCTTCTGTTTTGTTGTACGTTTGTGTGCACAGAAGAAAACATCTTCAAGTGGCTTCAGTGTGTTTGTCACCAACCTGACCATGGCTGACTTTCTGATGGGTGTCTACATTGCTATTATAGGTGTGGCTGATGAACTGTTCCGTGGTAGATATCTTCATTATGACGACACATGGACAAGCAGTGTGGCCTGTAAAGTGGCTGGTTTTCTGTCTCTGCTGTCCAATGAAGTATCAGCTCTGACCATCTGGCTCATTACACTGGATCGTTTCATTGTCCTTCACTTTCCATTCAGCACTTTACGATTTGAGAGAACAACAGCAGCAGTAACTTGTCTGTTGACTTGGTTGGTTGGTTGGCTTGTTGCATTGATGCCTTTACTTCCAGTGACATCACACTGGGAATTCTACAGTCAAACAGGTATCTGTATTCCACTCCCAGTCAATAGTAAAATTTTGAAAGGGCAAATTTATTCCTTTGGTGTTTTAATCGTCTTTAATTTCATTCTGTTTGTGCTGATTTCAGCTGGCCAAGCTTTTATCTACTGGTCAATACAGAAGAATGCACTGAGAACTAATTCGACCAAAGCATCACGAGACATGACCATAGCTCGACGGTTGATTACTGTGGCTGTAACAGATTTCATGTGCTGGTTTCCCATTGGACTGTGTGGATTTTTGGCATTGGCTGGTATTCCCATGCCTGGAGACGTAAATGTTGCCTTGGCTATCTTCGTACTGCCCTTAAACTCTGCTCTGAATCCCTTCGTATATACCTTTAACACACTGGCAGAAAAACGAAGACAATCCCAAGAGACAGAGCTGTTAAAGTGGCTGGAATCTCATGCTGATTTGCTTGACAATAAATAACTACATTAAGGAGTGGCATTAATGTATATGACAGTCTGGGGTACCTGAAGTACAGTATCATTCTGTTTATTAAACAGTATGTAGTGGCATTTTCTTCACTGTAATATAGATGACCACTTGTCAATGACTTTTCTTGATAATTTTACTTTACTTACTTTACATTACCCATCCACTTGTTCTACCAGGGGCATCATGTGAAAGCTTGTCTTGGTGTGATGCCATGGGACGTCAGAGTTTCTGACGCTACTGATCCAGGTCTTTCTTGGTCTGCCACTGGTCTTGTATCCAGTCATTCACATGTTGTATGTACAATGGGTGGGCTGGGTGGGAGACTGACATTTAGGTGAAGTGTCCAAACCATTTTACCCTCTGCTGCTCTATGTGATGGAGGATTGGTTTTGTCCCCACCATTTCTCTGATTTTTAGTATTCCTGATCATGTCTTGTCTGGTCTTGCTGACGGCTCTTCATAAGTAGAGAATCTTGCAGGTTGTCATCTTGCTTTCGAATGATTTGCTCAGGGTTCAGGTTTGACATTGGTAGGTAAGTGTGGGGGTGGAAGATAGAATTAATCAACTTTGATTTGCTTTGAATTGAGATGTTTGGATATTTCAAATATGGGGCCAGCTGGTTGAGATTATTATTGGGATGTGTGTATGCTGTAGAAGTTGGGCCAGCTGGTTGAGATTATTATTGGGATGTATGTATGTTGCAGGAAGTGGGGCCAGCTGGTAGAGATTATTATTGGGATGTTTGTATGCTGTAGAAGTTGGGCGAGCTGGTCATCATCATCATCATCATCATCATCATCATCATCATCATCATCATCATCAGGTGCCTTGCTGCACGGCGTTGGCAATCAAAGACTTCCATCTGTCTCTATCTCTTGTTGCCTCAAGCATTTCTTCCACCCTCCTTGTCTTCAGCCACTCTGCAAGTCCGTCTAGTATCTTCTCCCTGAGTCTACCTGGTGCTCTCTTTCTCTCCAGTTTTCCTGTTGTGACCAGGTGCTCCAATTCCCCTTTCCTCATAAAATGGCCTACAAATGTTGCCTGTCTTTTCCTAATCTTCCTTATGAATGATCTACTTGTGTCTGGCTCCATCAAGACTGTCTCGTTTGTTTTCTTTGCTGTCCATGGAACTCTCAACATTCTTCTTAGAAACCACATCTCGGCTGCCTCAATCTTGTTCTGGCTTTGCTTGTTGACTGTCCACGCATCACAACCGTACAACAGTATTGATTCTATATAACATTCAAGAACGCTCTTCCTGATGTTAATTGATAGGCATTTGATGGTAAGAATGCTTTTCCAAGTCCGTCTAGTAAGTAGTATCTTCTCCCTGAGTCTACCTGGTGCTCTCTTTCTCTCCAGTTTTCCTGTTGTGACCAGGTGCTCCAATTCCCCTTTCCTCATAAAATGGCCTACAAATATTGCCTGTCTTTTCCTAATCTTCCTTATGAATGATCTACTTGTGTCTGGCTCCATCAAGACTGTCTCGTTTGTTTTCTTTGCTGTCCATGGAACTCTCAACATTCTTCTTAGAAACCACATCTCAGCTGCCTCAATCTTGTTCTGGCTTTGCTTGTTGACTGTCCACGCCTCACAACCGTACAACAGTATTGATTCTATATAACATTCAAGAACGCTCTTCCTGATGTTAATTGATAGGCATTTGATGGTAAGAATGCTTTTTATCTTCTTGAGTGCTGTTTTGGCTTGGCCGATTCTGCTGGCTATTTCTGATGTGCATCTGCCGTCTGGTGAAATGATCGTTCCCAGGTATTTAAACTTTTCAATCTGTAGTCGAGTGGTTAGAGCGGGGGCCTGTAGTCGAGGGGGCCTGTAGTCGAGTGGTTAGAGCGCTCGTCTGCGGTGCGGAAGGTCGGTGGTTCGAATCCGCTAAACGCTGGTTCGATTTTTCCGGCCTGAAAACTCCCTCTGTCCACCCAGCAGTGAATGGGTACCTGACTTCGGTCGGGGGAGGTTTAAAAAGGCGGCGAAAGGAGAGGGATGGGCTCCGCCTTTCATAATGCCGTGCCCTAGACACGGTGAATCTTTAACAGTTCACCGCCCCTACGGCCATATTGACCATGGGACCTTTAACCTTTTTTTTTTAATCTGTCTCAAGGTTGTGCCATTTGTTATTATTTTGCATGAAGGGATTTCATGTTTTTACTGATCACCATGACTTCAGTCTTCCTGCTGTTTAGTTCCAACCCCTTACCTTTGTTTTCTATTTCTAGTATATTCACAAGGTTTTGTAGGTCCCTTTCATTTTCAGCAATCAGCACAGTGTCAAATGCGTATCGAATGTTGTTTATCATTTTTCCTCCAACCCTTAATCCAGGGTCTTCCTCTAGGTTTCTCATGGTGTTTTTGCTGTAAAGCGAAAACAGATCTGGTGACAAAACACAACCCTGACTGATTCCTCTTTTGATGTTTTGGAAAGAGCTTATATCGTTTTCTATTCTCATTGCAGCCGCTTGTTCTCAATGCATATTTCTCATTATTTGTAGATCTTTTCCATCAATGTTGAGTCTTTCTAGTTGGCTTATCAATTGTTCATGTCTTACCCGATCAAAAGCCTTGGTATAATCAACAAAGCATAAATATAAATCCATATTCATCTCGATTGACCTCTCTATGATAGTTCTTAGGATGTATATGGCATTAATAGTTCCTTTCCCTTCCACAAATCCACACTGTTCATCTGCTATTTCTCTTTTGATTCTATTCCTTGTCCTCATGATGATTATTCTTAATAGGATTTTTGTTACATGACTCATAGGAGCTGGTAGAGATTATTATTGGGATGTGTGTATGTTGTAGAAGTGGGGCCAGCTGGAAGAGATTATCATTGGCCTTTTGCACTCTGGTCTCTGTTTCCCTGTGCAGCCTCCCATCTTACAGAGAGACAGACAGAGAAGGCAACGAGAGAGAGAGGGAGAAGGTGATAGAGAGACAGTGAGTGAGTGAGTGAGTGTGTGTGTGTGTGTGTGTGTGTGTGTGTGTGTGTGTGTGTGTGTGTGTGTGTGTGTGTGTGTGTGTGTGATTGAGAGAGACAGAGAGAGAAATAGAGACAGAGAGAGAGGGGGGGCTGGAGAAAGTGATAAACACTGAGAGAGAATGAGAGAGAGAGAAAGAGAGAGAGAGAGAGAGAGATGACAGCGAGAGTCAGGGAGAAAATGATAGACACAGAGAGAAAGATAGTGAGAGAGAGAGGGAGGGAGAGAGAGAGAGACAGTGAGGACAGACAAAGAGAGAGAGAGAGAGGAAGGGAGGGAGAGAGAGAGCGAAGAGAGTGAGCAAGACAGAGTACGCAAGAAAGAGCAAGATATAGATAGATAGATAGATAGATAGATAGATAGATGAGAGAGAGACACACATAGTGAGAGAGAGAAAGGGAGAGAGAGGGAGAGGGAGAGAGAGATAGTGAGAAAGAGACACAGAGAGAGGAAGGGAGGGAGAGAGAGCGAAGAGAGTGAGCAAGACCGAGCATGCAATAGAGAGCAAGATAGATAGATAGATGAGAGAGAGAAAGAGAGAGAGAGACAGACAGACAGACAGACAGACAGATAGACAGACAGACAGACAGACAGAGAAACATAGAGGCAGATAGAGAGCAAGAACATGAGAACATGAGAAGAGAGACAGACAGACAGACAAAAAGAGAAAGAGAGTGAGAAAAAAATGAGCCAGAAACAGAGAGTGGGTGAGAGAGAGACGAAAGAGTGAGAAAAAGATAGAAGGTGCAAGAGAGAG
>JAPXFY010000034.1:18098380-18100880 GCA_030674185.1 Monoplex corrugatus
CTCACATACACAACACACACATACATACACACGAACATACACACATACACAGACAATGAGACATGCACACACATACATAAACATACACATACAAACACACACACACACACTGTTCCAACATATTCTTTCTTTTTTCTTTCCTCTACCATGTTAGTGTTACTCACTTTCTCTTTCACTCACTCTGTTAGTGTTACTCACTTTCTCTTTCACTCACTCTGTCTTGCTGTTGTTGTTTTTTTCAACATCCACTACTACTACTACTACTACTGCTATTACTACTAGTACTACTTCTATTACTACTTGGTTACACACACAGTGACACACACACCAAAGACAAACAACACACACACACACACACACACACACACACACACACACACACACACACACACACACACACACAACACACACACATGCACAAACTGGATGATCAAGAGCTTTCATTGGCATCTTAGTAGATGCTCTTGCGCATGTTGCCATTGCAGAGATACACTTGACTTAACAAATGTGCATATTATTTATTAATCATTTAACAGTTGATCAACTGAGAAAAGTAGGTTAAGCTTATGTATCACCCCGTACATACTTTTTCTTACGATTGATAACTGGGTTGTATGTATTAAATGCATGTTTGGATCTAGGGAAATTAATTTTTTTTTTTTTTAGAGTTCTTAGTTATGTTTAAATTTGTATTCAAGTAGGTTTTAAAATCCCCTGTGTGATTAATTGGATGCAGTGGTCAGCACCAGGAGCATAGCCTTACGTTATGTGCATGAATATATATATATATGTCATTATGTGTACTGTCTTAATTTTCTTTTCTTTGTTTTTCTTTTTTTGTTCTTTTGTTCTCCTGTTGAAGTGTTAAACTGTTATGTATGTTTTGAAATGGCTGTAACAATAACGTTGCATATTGTGCATGCTTTTTGGAATTTTCCAATTGTGGGAACCCAGAATGCCAGGTGTTCTTTCAGTATAAATAGTATCCCCACCTTCTGGAAATTCTGTGCTAGAAATTTCTTCTTTTCTGTCGCTTTCTTTGTTTCTGCCTTGTTCCTTTGCTTGCTATCATTTCTTCCTAATCCTATAGTATCAGTTTTCTGCCTTGCTGGTCTGTTCACCTGTGTGTGTTTGATAGTCTTACATACTTTCTGAGTTTCTCTTAGGATTAATCCTTTGACTCCCGCATCCTGTCCACCAGCATCCTGCATTGTCAACCATACTAGCAAAGCAAAACCTTAACCCTTGACTCCCTCACCCTATCCACCAACTTACTGCAGGAAGCTGGTGGATAGTGTTAGGGAGTCAGAGGTTTAAGTTTTTGCAGTTGGTGGATAAGGTGCGGGGAGTCAAAGGGTTAATAATTGGGTACATGTGTTAGGAGAGGGTGGAGGATATACTTACAACAGGAGGGTCATGATCACCAATGCTGGGCACATGATGATGATGATGATGTGTGCATTTTTGGCTCTAAGGAAATGTGATATATGCAGAAACAATTTTGGGTAATACAGGCCCATTTATAATAATAATAATAATAATAATAATAATATATTTTATTTATATAGCGCAAAATCTTGATAAAATCAAATCTAAGCGCTGAGCGTATACATGCATACATACCTACATACATATGAGCGTATACATGCATACATACATGCTTACATACTTACATACATAAATCTAAGCTGAGCGTATACATGCATACATACATACATACATAAATCTAAGCGTATACATACATACATACATACATACATACATACGTACGCACATGCATACATAATAATTACAATATTTATATAGCGCAAATCTCGACAAAATCAAATCCAAGCGCCGAAAAGACACACACGCACACACGCACGCACGCACGCACACACACACACACACACACACACACACACACACACACGCACACACACACACACACACACACACACACACACACACACACACACACACACATGCATGGCCACAAATGGGGAGAAAAGAATAAAAGCAATAAAAGCAAGAATAAAACCAATGGAAAACCACAGAGAGCACATCATATACAATTATATATTAAAACAAAGTGATTCCCCTCCGAGCGGAGACAGGCTGCAGAGGGGGGTTGAGTGAGGTTAGGAATTTATGCAGAGGAGAAAAGGTGAGTTTTGAGAGCGGACTTGAAGGAGGCAAAAGTAGGTTGCTGACGGACTGAGAGAGGAAGTTTGTTCCAGGAGAGTGGACCAGAAACAGAGAAGGCTCGTGGACCATAGGTATTGAGCTTAGTGCGTGGAAAGCGAAAAGTCAGAGGATCGGAGGCAGAGCGGAGGGTACGTGAGGGAACATAGATCTCAAATAGGCTTGACAGGTAATCGGGGGCTGCGTTATTGAGGCTTTTGTAGCACATAGTGTCTAGTTTGTACTGTATGCGCTTTGATACAGGGAGCCAGTGAAGTTGTGCCAGGAGAGGAGATATGTGGTCAGCTTTTTTCTTTTTGAGTACAAGGCGTACAGC
>JAPXFY010000034.1:18105880-18148380 GCA_030674185.1 Monoplex corrugatus
TTTTGAAGGAAAATGAAAGAGGATTCTGAATCGGGCTTATTTTTCTCTTGTTTTGATTGCACAGACCTGTCTTGGCATTCCAAAGTGGACATAATTTTTTTGTGTTGTCTAAAAACTAAGTTTCCATCTACTATACAAATTGACACCCAACACACTCACAAACAAAAACAGCTGAAAATGACTTGTTTGTTGTCAGTTTATATACAAAAATAAATGAAAACAAAACATATTACATCATAAAATTTATATGAAATGATTCTGAACTCATGCAGACATGTAAGTGAGTAACCGTCCCAACAATGACAGACCTGGTTTCATAAAACTTTAAAAGTGATTGTATTCAGACACTGAACAGTCAAACTACATGACAGTCATTGTAATCAGATACTGAACAGTCAAACTACATGACACTCATGAATTGGTTCTGTCTGTTCTTCAGGTTCTGCAATCAAAACAGGAGAAAATAAGCCCAGAATCAGAATCCTCATTCAAATAAGTCAATCATTCATCAGTGAGAAACAGCTTGAAAAATATGTAATATGTGTCCCCAGTTCCCACTTTCAATCCTGGATTTCCAAAAAGTCTGACTGTTCTCCGTTTGGAGGCAGTAGATTTCCAGAGAACGCGACACTTCACTGATTGCCATGCCCCCTGCCATGCCTTCTAACTGGGATACAGCTCCTCTGCACTGCTCCTCTCCCTCTCCTCCTTCTCGTCTTCCCCCTTCTCTTACCACGAACACGTACGTGACCCCCCTTACCATCACTTTCACTGCTGTTGGGTCCAAAGTCTGAAATGCGCGCTCGGCACTCGCACTGACCACATGGTCACAGTCTGACTCAGACTTGTTATCGTCTGTTTGCATCGGTTCAGCCAGCAAGAATTGAATGTCGGTGTCAGGGTCATCATTGTTATTTCTTCACCTTCACGTTGAATTGAATCATCATGCTATAAAATCATTTGAACGGCCTCTAGAGTCGTGAAACTCCGCTGACATGAGCCGCCGTTGCGACTTGTCGAAGGTTGAGTCGCCATTTTCCTCCACTTCACATGGTCCAGTTACCAAATCATTAGCGACAATAAAGGTGTCTTCCCTATGATGTATCCTAATTTACATCCTATTTTTATATTGTAGACACTTATAGCTCACTATGCAGCATTCGTTTGTGCTCATTGGCTCTCACTGTAGTGAACGAAAAATCGGAAAACCACCAGGACATCAGTGGACGGCCTATAGGCACTGATTAGGTTAAGCCTGCACATAAACCCATGAGCTGGCCAGGTCCTGAGGTCCTACCTAGCCTATGTTTTATCTAGTCTGTATTTTTTATACTAGTATTGTATCAGTCTGTCACTGGAATAATCTTGGTTACACATTAATCACGGAGTATTTGTGTATCTTATCTTCAAAGAAAAGAACAGACATACAAAGTAAATAAATAAATAATTAGAGGTGTAAATCACAACACAACTATCTATTCAAGTCAGATAAAGACTGAGGCGGCGGTATGTGGTTTCAGAGAAGAAAGTTAAGAGTTCCTTGGACAGCAAAGAAAAAAAATCTTGAAAGAAGCAGTAATAAAAAGAACATTAAATGATTAATAAAGAAGATTAGGAAAAGACAAGCAACATTTATAGGACATTTTTTGAGGCAAGAGAAATTAGAACATCTAGCCACAACCAGACAGCTAGAAGAAAACCGAGCACCAGGTAGCCGCAACTAAATCTCCTAACCTTTCCGTTCCCTTCCACTCCGCAAAACTGCAAAGAGAAATTAGAGCACCTAGTCACAACAGGAAAGCAAGAGGGAAAAAGAGCACCTGGTAGACAAAGGGAGAAAATATTGGAAGGAGTTGCAGAGTGGGTGGGAGATGTACTTGCAGCGACAAGGGATAGATTCGTATGGAGGGCCATGATCGCCAGTGCCATGCGGCAGGGTACATGATGATGAAGTAAGCAGGAGAGGTAAAAATTGTAAAATAATCCGGTGTCAAAATAATCCAGTGTCTTATCATTCACTTTGTACCAGATCCTGGCGGACGGGAGCGTAGGGATGACCATGAGCGCAGGGGACGAGGCGTATAGCTGCGCAGGGACGGGGATGAAGGTGGTGACAGTTGACGTGGACGGCAACAACATGACCTGGAGTTCGCAGGATCAGGGTCATACCGAAGAGGTCAGGGACACGGACAGCTGGGCGTCTGCGCAAAATGCAGGTGGTGGTGAGGTATGGGATGTGATTTGTTTTGTCATTTTTGATGGGGAGGTCCCATGCGGGAATACCATAGGAATTGGAGAGGGGTGGATGGGGGGGATCGTTCAGTGTAAATATTATCCCCACGTTCTGGAGATTCTGTACTAGAAATTTTCTCTTTTCTGTCATTCTCTATGTTTCTGTCTTGCTCCTTTTTTTTCTGTCATTTCTTCCTATTATTTTCTGCCTTGCTGGTCCATTCATCAATACATATTCTATAAAGCCTTACACTAGATAGGTCCGCTTCTTTCAGTGGCAGCAGTCAGCATCGGCTTGCTGTGAGCATTTTGAGTGTATTTTTGATCCTCTTTATATTGCTTAAAATGTTGAGTAAATGGTTTAAAAAATATACTGAAATAAAGCTTGTTTTCTGCTCTACAACACTGTGTTGTTTGTTTTACAATAAAATATAAAACTTTGAAGCGCTTCATGGTTAAACAATGCGGGTGCTGTTGTCTTTGCTCCGACCCGAGCCTCCATGACTAACACTGCGTCAGCGCGTTCAAAACGAGTGTGGTCAGAAACACGGCGATCGCTTCGCAGTGTTGCTGTGTCTATTTTTAGAACTAGCGTCCTTGGAAACTCCAATTTCCAGCGATTCCATTGGTCTATTTATTGTGCAGACAGCCTTGTAAGAACCATTTGATATCGCGAGTTGAAAACAAGGAACTTTTCTGAGAGCCGATATCTTCGGAACTGTTTATCAAGATGCTTCAATTTTTATATCAAATTGAAGCTTAGACTTTGAAGTTTTTAATAAGTGCACTGTTGAAATCGCAGACGACTGCACTTTGCCGCGCTTTTGTTTGGAACAATGTGAATCGAAGCCGAGTGCCGCTCTCGAGTGCATGATGGCGGCTGCGTCAGGCAGCCTGAGCGAGTGCTGCTCTTCGCCTGGATTATCGTCTTGTGATTCGAGAATTCGCCAATTAGTCGGTAAGTAAATATCATATTTAAATAATTTTATATGTTTACGCTGCCTTTGCAAACTTTTCGCTTTTGTTTCTTGAGAGGAAATGAATGAAATGAATGTTTCTAGGGCACCTGCATACGAGTAGCGCTAAGAAAGCGAACTTTGTGTTGAGTGACTTGAGTTGGCTGGAAAATACTGAAATATCTCAACGTATTTTGTACTGTTGATGAAATGGATTGAAAGAAATGTGTTTCAAAGACTCAATTATTTTTTATATTGGCTCGATGTTTGTTTTTTTATTATGATCTTGAGATTTATTCTTCGGCAATGAGATCGCGAAAGTTGTTATGGAAAGACAACTCTTCACTTCCGGTTTCCTAGATTGTGTAGTTTCGCTTTCTTTAACGTGTTTTCTTCTCGATTCTAAGCGCAAGTTTGATGTTTTTATCAGATGATGACCAGCTGACAGCGTTGCTAGCTCGTTTTGACCAGAAAGGGCCGGGTAGACCACCCAAATTGCCCGAGATCCAGTTCAACAACAGGTTTCTCCTGCAGCTGCTGGTGTTGAAGGAAAAGACAGGCAAGTCTTGGGATGAAATCTCTTCTATTCTGCGGTCGCTCTTCCCTTCCAGCGAATTTTCGAAAGTCCAGTCGATGGTAGAGACAGTGGTGAAAGACTTCCGGGATGATGGCAGTCATCCTGATTTTTTGGAAGATTCCAGAGAAACCATGTATCCTGGCAGCTTCTGTGTGAAGTTTCAGATCAGCAAAGCGGACTTACTTCGGGACAACTTGGAGAGGCATGGAAAAATCAAATGTCCTGTTGGTCTTGCAGAGGAGCTGCACAAGTTCTGCAACCAACAGAAGCTCAGGCCGCAGAAACTGAATACCTGGTTTGGCGCGCTTCTTGAGGAAGTGCCTAGAGATTTAAAGACAAGGCTGGACAAGATACACTCGCTAGGAAAGCAATTGAGAAAGAATGTTGGGAAAGTTGGTGGGGAGGCAGCTCTGGCAGAGTTCCTTGAGTCTCCTTTAAATGGAGATCTCTCGACATTCAAGACAAATGTATTTAAGTGGCCTGAGTCTGGTGACATTGAAAATAACCTGAGCTCACGGTACATTTTTTTCAGTGATTTCCATATGAAATCTGTAGGCCAGACGTGGTGTCTGACCAGCGATGACTGGAAGAAGCTGCAGCTCTCCTGGTCCAAATACACTAGAAAACACTGTTAGTTTTTTTCTGTGGTGTATTTCAAGCTACTGTTAGTTTTTTCTGTGGTGTATTTCAAGCTTGGGGGCTTAGGTGTACTGTATGAGCCATTTGCGAACATTACTTGCCATGATTTCCATATGTAAAAACTGGTTGTGTTTCAGGATAGTTTTGACTACTTTAGAACTTCTTTTGAAGCCTGTGGATGTGAAATTCAAGTTCTACTCTTTATTCTGAGCAAAAGGGTACTTGAAATTAGTCTGTAGCATCAGTAGTTGTTGAGATATGGCTTGTTTACTATTTGGTGTTATTTCTCTCTCATGTCATCTTTTTCCGCCTGCGAGAAATGTGTTTTTCCTCATTTTTGAAGTGATCTGGATGAAAAACTATGGCTTGCCTACCCCTGGAAAAAATTATTCTTACAGTAAGTAGTATATAGTTTTGGTTTTATCATTTTCAGCTGTGTCTGTGTATTCATTCTCCATTTATCAAGCCAGAAAAATGGTGTTTCGTTAAAATCGCTAAATTGTGCCATTTTCTTGCATTTTTAAATGCTCATAACTCTTGAACTATCATTGATAGGAAGATAAAATTTGGCAGAGATATTCAGTGTTGTGTTGTCTTTCAAATGCTATTAAGTTTTTCTCTTTATGTGAACAAACAAAAATTTTGAATTTTTGGGGTGGACCTACCTACTTACACACTTTCACTTCAGATTGATACTTGAGTGCACATATTAAATGCATTTTTGGCTCTAGGCAGATGTGATGTGCAGACACAGCTTTAGGTAATTTAAGCCTGTCATGAGTTTAAGTATCCTTAGTTATGTTTAAATTTGTTCTGAGAGATACAGAGACCTGCAGTGTTGGTCAGAAGATTTTGAGAAACGTCCTCAGTAACAAATTCTTGACTGTGTGGTTGCGGTTTTTTCAGTAAGCCCATAGCTTGGTCAGCTTTGGATAGAAGCTGGCTGGAGTTATGTGTAATGTTTGAATTTGTACTTAGCTGGGGTTTTTTTGTTTTTTTTACCCCCCCCCCCCCCTTTTTTTTGTGATACATTGGATGGAATGGTTAGCGCTAGGGACATATCCTTAGATTATGTGTGCAAATGCACTGATATGTGTACTTAATTTTTCTTTCCCAGTTATTTTTCCAGGGAAGTATTGTGTATGTTTTGAGACAGTTTTAGCCCTGATACAGCTCTGTGCTGCAGGCCTGGCTTTTAACCTATTTGACTCCTGCACCCTGTCCACCAGCACCCTGCATTGTCAACTGTGCTAACAAAGCAAAAATTTAACCCTTTGATTCCCTCTCCCTATCCACCAGCTTCCTGCAGAGAAAAACTCACCAGAATAGTAGTAAGAAACTCTGGGCAGAGCTGGACAAAAGGTCCTCGAAGGAGAAACCCCCGTCAAGCAAGTGTTTCGGCCCTTAACTCCTGACACTGTAAGGGGGCCTGGCCACATCCAGGTCATGACTTCTGGATGCCCGTCTGCTGTCGCCATTTTTGTTAAATAGAAATTTGTCTTCCTCCTGGAATCAAACCTGTGCATACTAGGTGGTCAGGTTTCTCAAGGCAAAGTCACCCTTGTGACAGATATCTTAACTCACTCCATGCCATGAGTTTTTCCCCTTGCTGATCCCTGAATACCCACGGTTTGTATAGGTTAGGAAAAAAATTATAACAATTATATATGAGTAGACAGACACTTGAAATTTAGTGAGTGCATATGCAATGCATATTAGTGTACACTTGAACAAAAAATAAAGTAATTTATTCACCATCTTGATGGTAAAAGGGGTATCCAAGTTTTGTCTTTTTTTAGCACTTTCGCAGCTATCAGAAATATATATTCCAAATGTTCCTTTTCAGCTAAGAAATGTTCTACATCACATTCTAGCACAACTGGAGTCACTGAAGACACAGGAGATATAATATTGAATCACAAGCAGGTGATAGAGAACATGAAATAAAAAAAAAGTGAAAATACAGAAAAAAAAGAGTTCACTGTACACAAAACACTAGTGACGTATCACTGGCTGTAGTCTTTCCTGGAGTGAAAAAGCTCATGGCAAGTGACATTGTGAAAGGATGATCGAGAGGAAAGAAATCTAAATTGTCAGTCCAATCATCAGTAAACACAGCCCTAAAATCGTCAACTTCTTCGCCGATTTCAGTGTCAGTGTCCGAATCAGACGCTTGTTGCTGAGGCCCATGTGCTGGCACAGTTTCGTCTGCTTCCTCGCCACTATCAGCGCCCACTTCACTGTCGGAATCCACGTCTGTCTCCACACTGTAGGAGTCGAAATCCTCATCAGAAGAATCGCTGATGTCTTCTTCGACGTCTGACCCTTCAGTCTGGATCAATTCCAGTGCGTCTTCAACGCTAACTAATAAATCACCAGCCCTACTGTGTCGAACCTTTCGTCGCAATGCCATCTTGCCAATCATGGAGCAGAGCTGACCAGCGGTGCTCTTTGTTCTCATTGGCTAGCGAGTGACTCACGCATCACACGCGGTGCAAGTGAATGAAAAGTTGGTAGGGGATAACTAAGGAATCATCTCAGTTCTTGAGTTTTGTACCCGATACGTCACTCGGACAGCACAAATTTTCAAAATCCGAATCCTTATATGCGGACCTTGGTCGCGAACGCTTCGTCATACGATGTCCGCATATGCAGACAGTGGAAGCGAGTGAGTTAACCTATTAGTCACCAGCAATATATAGTGGAATTTTAACCCGCTTAGCACGATGAGCCATGATCGTGACTTTACAGTCCAAACAAGATGAGCCATGATCATGGCTTCATTCGTTTCTCCCATTGACTACTGTCTGTCTATAAAGCAAATACAAATTACCAATCAGAAGTCTTCTTTTGCGTGGCCTCTGCCTTCTTCCTTTCACATGGTCACCATTTTGTTGTTCTTCGATTGATTTCTACAAGTTTTTGTACAAAATTGAGTGAGATTGGGACTGACCATGAGGTTGACAAGTTGGGACAGTAACTCTGGTGATTATTATGAGATAAATATGGCTTTGTTTTTGGTTCTGAATGAGCATGAGAGGTTTGAGCACATGATGAATGCGTATTTTTAGCACATCAGTCATTGATGGAATGCGGGACGTCATTCAGTTTTGCTTTTTTACATTGTACTTCTCATCGCATGTACATAGATTTTTTTTTTTATTCTAACACTCTGTAATTTCACTTTCTCCTGCAAACAGGCATTTATTTTACCTTTATTATGCAGGTCAGGATTTCTGAATATATGTATACTTTTCTAGGAAATGTTTACACAAGAGCATCAAAAGTTAAAAAAACTGTTAGTACCCGTTGATGAGTTGGCTCCCGTAATTTGACACCATTGTCTTACAGTACACTTTTAATTATGTATCATGCCAAGGTGTCATCATATGCACTTTTTGGCGCAGGTTTGTAAAAGTTTGTCCTCCCATCTTCATTCTATACAGGGTAGATGCGGCAGGCAAACAGGCTGGTCTAAACTTGAATGCCAAGAAAACAAAAGTGCTGCATATCCAAGGCAAAGACACTGAAAACAATAATGACATCACAATTAACAAAATTCCTTTAGAAAATGTTAAGGATTTCAATATCTTGGCTCTGTAAAACTGATGATGGAACCTGCTTTAAAGCTAAAACTGATGATGGAACCTGCTCCAAAGACATCAAAATAAGAATTGGAATGGCACTGCAAAAATGGTCCAATTGAGCAACATCTGGAAAGACAGAGGCATAGCAAATGGCCTGAAAGTTAGACTGTTAAAATATTTTATCTGTACAGTCATGATTTATGGCTGCGAACTGATTGCAGAAGAATTGAGGCAGCAGAGATGTGGTTTTATCAGAGATGACTACGTGTCAAATGGACAAACAGAAGAACTAAAAAAAAAAAAAAAAAAAAAAATGAAAGTATCCTGGAATCTGTAAGAACTTGATACCACCGGAAAACTACTAGCAGACATCAACAAGAGAAGACTAAAATACATCGGTCATGTGTCACGCATCAAGAATACGGACCTCATGGCAACCACTTTTCAAGGAAAAACAAGCAAAAAGGAAGAAAGGCAGACCTCCAATCTCATACATCGAGAACATAACCAAAATCAGTGGCCTAAATATTCAAGAAATTGTCCACAAGACACAGCAGCCTGGAGGAAGATGGTGGTGGCATCCAGATGTGCAGCGGCCAACATCAAACCCGGTGGCACCGACAGGTGAGGCAGGTGAGACCATGCCAAGGGGATTAAGCCCTTCCTTGCCACAGTATTAGTGGCCTTTTGCATTGCTGTCTGCCGGGACAAAATCTGGCTTTTTTCAGTATGTTCACTAATTTGTTTACTACTAATTCATTTCATAAGATATATTTTCAGTTTTTGGCATGGTGTTTTCCTTATACCCTTGGTTGTGATTTGATATCATAGTTATTTGATTCGATTGAAATATAGTATGATTACATCTGATATAATAAGCCTTTTTCTTGAAAAAGTAATGCTTTCGGAACATATGTACACACACAGTAGTACATAAAACCATACAAAACAGAGCAAAATTTGGTTTTTGTATATAATGAACATCAAGTGAAACAGTGTTCTTACTGTTATCACTCTCTGTGAATGTTTATCTATGGAACAGTCAATAAGTTCTTGGGTGTAGCACAGTGGAGGAAGAGACAGAATAGGCAGTTGTTCCGCCATCTTGAATCACATTATCAGGTTCCTTACTTTCCGGTGCTAATTAGACATATTCAATTTTCTGAACGGTCAAAGGGGAAAAACTGCATTTTGACATCTCCGCAAGAGGTTGGCCAAGTTTCAAATGTTATCTCCCATTTTTTCCCCTGGAAATTTTGATGATGAAAATCCCTGGTGGCAGACACGGTTACAGGTGTACGGACATGTCAAAACAGCCCTGTAGTAGACACGGTGTAGGCAGGGAAGAGGTTAAGCCATATGAAGTTCAGTTTTGTTCCTCCTAGTTGAATAACAACAAATAGTAAACAACTTCCATCATCAGGAGTTCAATACATGTGCAGATCATGTCGGCGGACGGGTCGCTGACGGCCTGCCTGGTGTGTGGTGACCGTGCCTCTGGGTACCATTACTCCGTGTTCTCCTGCGAGGGTTGCAAGGGGTTCTTCAAGCGCACGGTGCAGAAGAACCTGTTCTACACCTGCAAAGACACCAACAACTGCGCCATCAGCAAGTTCACCCGCAACTCCTGCCAGCACTGCCGCTTCACCAAGTGTCTGAACATGGGCATGAAGAAGGATGGTAAGGTCTGGTTTAACTCTCTTGCTATGAGCGTCGGGATTTCCCAATCATGTCTCAACAACATATATGTACGAACGTCGGAGAAATCCGACTTAGGTTTTGAAAATTTGCGGGGCTTTCAGTATTTCCGTTAACCGAAACTAATGGCCAGAAATAGATTCTTCAGTTATTCTTAGCCTCGTTTCAGGCCATTAGGTCACTGTACTCTGCAGTTGGTGTGTAGACAGTGCAAAGTTCACGACCCATTATCTCTGCAGCGAAACAGACGACGGAAAAGCAAATGGCTGAACAATACTCAACATCTCAGCGCTCTTCAAGACGATCTCTTCCTTCAGTGCACGTGGAGTGTGTGCACGTTGGATTTTATGAAATTTCGTTCAAAATGTGACTGTAGGAACTGATGTATTGACCTGACTGTGTATTTTGTTAGACATTTTTCATCTGAAAATTTCTGTAGTTTTACTTGTATCAACTAATTTCAGCATGTTGTATGCCAGTCTTTTAATATATGACCTGCTAAACTTAAAAACTCTCTGTTTTCACAATATTATTAAGAAAATATTGTCTTCACCTAGTTGATAGACAGCTGAGCATTTGGGCATTGACTTGGGGGGGGGGGGGGGGGGGGGGGTTCTGTCATACAGGATAGCTAGTTGTGTTACTATATATATACTGTTCAAAAAAAGAAACGCATAGTTGATACTTGCAAATTTAATGTCATAAATGAGAAAGGTATAGAAAATCAAATAATGCGAATTCCATTTTGAAAGTTGTCATGGACAGAGCATAAAGGCTGTGCAGTTCATTTCGGTCATGACAGCAATTGGTCAGTCCATAGGCGCGAACACAGAGACGATCGGATCAGTAGGGGGTATGACCACCTTGAGCATCAACAAGTGCCTGGCACCTCCTCAGCATAGATTGGATCAGACGTTGGATGTCTTGCTGAGGAATGGCTTCCCACTCCTCCTGTAGCGCCTGCAGCAGTTCGGCATGAGTCGCCGGCGCTTCCTCTCGACTTCGCACGCGCCTGTCCAGATTATCCCAAAGGTGTTCGATTGGGTTCATGTCTGGTGACACGGCTGGCCAGGGAAGCACGCGAACGTGGTTGTCATTGAGGAACTGGGTGGTGACGCGTGCCGTGTGAGGACGAGCGTTATCCTGTTGAAACACGGCGTCAGGGTCGGCTAGAAGTGGAAGGACGTGTGGGCGCAGAATCTCCTCCACGTAGCGCACGGCGTTCAGGCGCCCTGGGACGTGCACCAGGCGACTCCTCCCAGCAAGGCTGATCGCTCCCCATACCATGACGCCTCCACCACCATGTGGAGGTGCCTCATCCACACAGTTCGGCACGTAGCGTTCATTCACTCTTCGGTACACCCGTCTCCGGTTGTCATTTCGCCGGAGTAAGAAGTGAGACTCGTCGCTGAACCAAACGTGCCTCCAGTGATTCCTAATGGTCCACTGACGATGCTGGTTGCCCCACTGCAATCGGTCCAGGCGATGGCGGCGAGTGAGGACAGCTCCTCTGTAAGGCCTGCATGCCCTCAAGCCAGCGTTGTGCAAGCGGTTCCGCACTGTCTGGTCGGAAATTCGGCGGGGCCCGGGGAGTTCATGGACAGTAGAGGAGGCCGCCAAGAACCGATTCCGCAGGTGGCGCACCCGTATGTGGCGGTCCTGGCGAACAGTTGTTGCCCTTGGTCTGCCTGCTCGTGGCCGGTCAGCGATGGAGCCTGTGGCGTGAAACCTGGCCCACAGCCTGCTGATGGTGCTCTGTGACACGTGGAAATGCCTGGCAACGGCGCTCTGGCTCTGGCCTCCTTGTAGGCGTCCCAACGCGTTTTGGCGGTCTTCTCGGCTCAGGGGGGCCATTCTTCTGGGCAGACTTTAGACCTGATTTGGAGAGGAAAGTCTTTTCGCTTTTATGGGATTTGGAGGACATGGTGTGAACTCAATGTTCACTACGTTTCACGAGATTTCATCCACGCACGGCGAGTGTGCAACCGAAAATTGCTGTTTGGGCATTTCAGCCACTCCAAGCGCATGCGTCACGAACAGCACGGGAATTTACCGACGGATGCGAGGCCGAAAATCGGGTGAACACTTTCGGCAGTTTAGTGGATATCCACACACTCATACTTGGACCGGAACTCAATATTTATAACTATGCGTTTCATTTTTTGAACAGTATATATACATGTATATATATTCCTTTTTTGAAGGTAAGATACACAGATACACATGTCATTTACATGTAACCAAGATTATTCCTGTGGTAGGCTGATAAAATACCAGTATAAAATATAGACTAGGTAAAACATAGTCTTGGTAGGGCCTCAGGACCTGGCCAGCTCGTGGGTATATGCGCAGGCCTAAGACTTGTGCCATGGTTACCATACACATGGCACCTGTGTTGTTAGTGCATATGGAATTTATTCCGAGTGTGGAGACGTCATCTTGAGAAACTGAAACTCTTGCATTCTGTCCACCAGCATCCTCCATTGTCAGCCATACTAGCAAAGCTAAAACTTAACCCTTTGAATCCTGCACCCTGTCAATCAGCATCCTCAGTTGTCAACCATGGCTGCTTTCTGCAGGAAGCTGGTTGATAGTGTGAGAGAGTCAAGGGGTTAAGTTTTTGCAGTCAGTGGATAGGGTGCAGGAGTCAAAGGGTCTCCCTCACCCTGTCCACCTTCTGTCAGAACTTAACCTTTTGTCTCGCTCACTCTGTCCATCTATTATCAGAACTTAACCCTTTGTCTCCCTCACTCTATTCATCTATTGTCAGAAGTTAACCCTTTGTCTCTCTCACTCTGTCCATCTATTGTCAGAACTTAACCCTTTGTCTCTCTCACTCTGTCCATCTATTGTCAGAACTTAACCCTTTGTCTCCCTTATCTTGTCCACTAGCCATCAGAACTTAACCCTTTGTCTCCTTCATCCTGTCCACCTTGTGTCAGAACTTAACCCTTTGTCTCGCTCACTCTGTCCATCTATTGTCAGAACTTAACCCTTTGTCTCACTCTGTCCATCTATTGTCAGAAGTTAACCCTTTGTCTTGCTCACTCTGTCCATCTACTGTCAGCACTTAACCCTTGGTCTCCCTCACCCTGTCCACCTACTGTCAGAACTTAACCCTTTGTCTTGCTCACTCTGTCCATCTGCTGTCAGCACTTAACCCTTTGACTCCCTCACCTTGTCCACCTACTGTCAGAACTTAACCCTTTGTCTTGCTCACTCTGTCCACCTACTGTCAGAACTTAACCCTTTGACTCCCTCACCTTGTCTACCAGCCATCAAAATTTAACCCATTGTCTCATTCATCCTGTCCACCCACTATCAGAACTTAACCCTTCATCCTGTCCACCCACTGTCAGAACTTAACCCTTTGACACCCTCAGTCTGTCCACCAGCTGTCAGAACATATCCCTTTGACTCTCTCACCCTGTCCACCAGCTGTCAGAACTTAAGTTTTACCCTTTGACTCTCACCCTGTCCACCAGCTGTGAGAACTTAGCCCTTTGTCTTCTTCACTTAGTCCACTGGATGCCAAAACTGAACCTTTAACCCCCTCACCCTATCCACCAGCTGCAAAAAATTGAATTATTATTATTAATGGGTTTTTTTTAAGGAACATCGCACTTATGGAGATTTCCTTTGTTCTCACTTTTGTTTTTTTTGGTCCCATTTTCTGTGTCACCTTAAGGACCACAGTTTTCACAGTGTGATGATGATAATGGTGATGAGGATGATAATCATGATGCTGTGGAGTTCCATCTAGGATTGAGACTGTATGACAAGGCTGTATTCCAGGTTTAGTATCATAATGTATCGTGGTGTCAACCAGGCCCAAGAGATAGAGACACCTGTGGTTTTGGTCAGATGATTTCAGCAAAACCCTCAGTGATACATCCATGAAGTGAATGAGGCTCGACTATGTGGTCCTAGCCTTCCCAATGATCCCATAGCACACTGAAGGAATAGGAGCCAAAAAAACCCACAATGATTGTTGAAGAGACTGATGGGGATTTAAACCTATAACCTTCCAGTTGGTTGTGTGTTGCACTGACCACTACACCTCGGTGAGTGGTTGCTAAGAATTTAATCAGACTTGTACATTTTATGTTAAAGTTTAGTGTCTAGCTTTACCTTGATTTGCTAACTGTAAGAAACTTGCCTCTCATGTTTCTTTTGTTAACCTTTTGACTCCCGCACCCTATCCACCAACTGCAAAAACATAA
The DNA here is from genome assembly GCA_030674185.1 of Monoplex corrugatus. Lineage (NCBI taxonomy): Eukaryota > Metazoa > Mollusca > Gastropoda > Littorinimorpha > Ranellidae > Monoplex > Monoplex corrugatus. Next base: position 18,119,793 of record JAPXFY010000034.1, read on the forward strand.
CCCTTTGACTCTCTCACCCTGTCATCAGTTTCCTTCATGAAGCTGGTGTATAGGGTGAGGGAATCAAAGGGTCATGTTTTTGCTATGCTAGTATGGTTGGCAATGCAGGATGATGATGGACAGGGTGCGGGAGTCAAATGGTTAAAACCACTGATCCATACATAAAATGACGATCTCATTCTCACACCTGGGGGAGGGGATGGGGGGTAGGTGAAAGAGCAAGGAGATATAATGGTAGGAGTATTTTTCATTTGTTAACACATCTGTGAACCCTGTGGAATATTGGGAGATCTTTCAGCATTAATAGTATCCCCACCTTCTGGAAATTCTGTGCTAGAAAGTTCATCTGTTCTGTCACTGTCTTTGTTTCTGCCTTGTTCCTTTGCTTTCTGTCATTTCTTCCTATCATTTTCTGCCTTGCTGGTCCATTCACCAGTATGTGTTGATAAAGTCTTATGTACTTTGTCTCAAGATTGATAATTAGGTGCATGTAGTAAATGCATTTTTGGCTGTAGGGACATGAGGTGTGGAAGCAATTGTAGGCTGTTTAGGCTGTTTTTACATGTATGTATGCTTCAGTGTCTTAAGTGATATTTAACTTTATATTCAGGTATGTTTTTAAATCCCGTGTGTGAAAACTGGACAGAATGGTCAGCACCAGGGACAGATGAATTCATGCGTACTTGATTTAAAAAAAACACTTTTTTTCCTGTTGAAGTATTGTATGTTTTGAAAAAGTTGTAGCTTTGATATGGCTCTACGTAGTTGGCTGGAAATAACAGTAGCAGTAGAATAACTCTGCTCATTTCCCTTCCCCTTCCCCTCCTCCCTCCCAGCGGTGCGAGAAGATCGGTCTCCAGGTGGGAAGCATCGGCACAAGCGTCAGCGTACGGACGATCTCATCAGCGTGGCAGCGGGCGAGATTCTGACCAGCATGACGGAGAACCAGGAGTTCAAGGACCCGTTGGTGGAACGACTCGTAGCCGCTCAGCCCGACCGCGTTCCTAAAGCCGAAGGTCTGTGTGCTGGTTGTCAGGTTGTGTGTGTGGGTGGGTGGGTTTGTGTGTGTGGCTGGGTGGGTTTGTGTGGTGTGTGTGGCTGGGTGGGTTTGTGTGGTGTGGGTGGCTGGGTGGGTTTGTGTGGTGTGTGTGTATGTGTGTGTGTGTGTGGCTGGGTGGGTTTGTGTGGTGTGTGTGTGTGTGGCTGGGTGGGCTGTTTTGGGTGTGTGGTGTGTGTGTGTGTGGTGTTGTGTGCGTGTGTGTGTGTGTGTGTGTGGTGTGTGTGTGTGTGTGTGTGTGGTGTGTGTGTGTGTGTGTGTTTTGGTGTGTGTGTGTGGTGGTTGTGTGGGTGTGTGTGGGCTGGGTGGGTTTGTGTGGTGTGTGTGTGTGGTGTGGTGGGTTTGTGTGTGTGTGTGGGTATTGTGTGTGTGGGGGGGTGGGTGGGGGGTTTGTGTGGTGTGGTGTGGCTGGGTGGGTTTGTGGGTGTGTGTGTGTGGCTGGGTGGGTTTGTGTGGCTGGGTGGGTTTGTGTGGTGGTGTGGGTTTGTGTGGGGTGTGTGTGTGTGGTGGGTGGGGGTGTTGTGTGGTGGTGGTTGTGTGTGTGTGTGTGCTGGGTGGTGTTTGTGTGTGGTGTGGCTGGGTGGGTTTGTGTGGTGTGTGTGTGGCTGGTGGTTTGTGTGGTGTGTGTGTGTGGCTGGTGGGTTTGTGTGTGTGTGGTGTGTGGTGTGGGGTGGGTGGTTGTGTGGTGTGTGTGTGGCTGGGTGGTTTGTGTGGGTGTGTGTGGCTGTGTTGTGTTGGTGTGTGTGTGTGTGTGTGTGATGGTGTGGGTGAGGGTTTGGTGTGGTGTGTGTGGTATGTGTGTTCGTTCCTTATTTCTTTTAACATCTATTCACATACATGCTTTTAGATGAGGGGGAAAAAAAGATATAAAGAGGTGTCTATGGTATAAGGTCACATCAAACAATTTAACGAACAGAGAAAAAGTCAGAACATTAGAACAATCAGGCTTCATCAGTTTGCTCAGGGTTGTGTGTATATATATGTACATATGCGTATGTGCATGCATGTGTGTGTATCTGTGTCTCTGTCTGTCTGTCTGTCTGTCTGTCTGTCTGTTTCTCTGTCTCTTTCTATCTTGCTTTCTCCTTCTCTCTCCCCCCTCTCTTCTCTCTGTCTCCTCTCTCTCTGTCTCCTCTCTCTCTGTCTTCTCTCTCTCTGTCTTTCTTTCTCTCTGTCTCTGTCTCTGTCTCTCTCTCTCTCTCTCTCTCTCTCTCTCTCTCTCTCTCTCTCTCTCTCTCTCTCTCTCTCTCTCTCTCCTCCCCCCTGCCATCTCTGTGTATATGTGTGTGTGTAGCAATGCCGTGCGAACCGAAACGCGACGTCAAATTTGTGGTACAAAAAACTGGGGCCGGCCGCAAAATTGGGGGGGTCTTCAGTTCAATCAAGTATTACTGCCTCTTTAATCGGTGTTTCATTCTTATTTTTTGTCTTATGTGAATTAGAAATGAATAAAGATTTGATTGATTGCCTTTTTATATACTTAGAGCGAAAATAGAATTAGTTATTTGATGAGAAAGTCGAAAATCCGCCTTTCTAGCGCACTCGCGGCGACGGTATGCGTTTAGAATCGAAGTTTGTTCGAGGTGCTTCACTATTTCGGTCGGTACGGCTATATTTGTGAACCAATCACATTGTAATTTTGCAGCCAATGAGAATTAATGTAACAGAATGATATATCCCGACGAGAGCTATGTGTGCTAGTTTCGAACCGAGATCGACGCTTCCAAAGTTTTGCTTTTTTTCATCGGAAAAGTTTGCAAGTAAGTCGCCATTTTGGGAACTTCTCGTTGGCGGGATTCGATTTTACATGCTTTTTTCTATATGCATGTGTAATATGAAATCAATTTGATGTAAAATATGGCCGTACGGCAACTTTTTACATGAGGATCTATACCAGATCAGTAGCAAAACGTCGCAATGTGCCGACGCCATAGGCCGACTGTGCGGAACAGAACAGTGTGCAAGTTTCAGCTCAGCAAGTTTCGCGTTGTCAAACAAAGACTAGCAACCAACAGATCAAGTTCTGTTTTATCTGTAACACTGTATTTTTCAAGAAAAGGACGACTGCGTTTGAACTCGATTCGGAGTTGTCAGCCGAAGCTAGGTTCATCAACCATTTCCTCCCCGAAGTCATGATAATTTGCATGTCGCTATGTAGACCTGCTCACCCCACGACGGGCGAGCTTACTACTAAAAATACTATGTGCTCAACGGGCTTCGCCGAGCCGTGGAAAATGGGTTTGCCCAAACAGAGGGGTGCGCATACCTGCCTCCCCAACTCTCTCTCTAATAAATAAATGAATGAATAAATAGGTCTAAATAATTTTTTTTCAAATCAACAAACAATTCTGTGCAAGTCATTGTACTTTCCTTGATATGAATCTCTCTCTCTCTCTCTCAGAGATCAAGAAATGAATAAATAAATAAATAGGCCCCAATACATTCATATCTAAGTCATTGTTAACAGGCATGATCCTCTCTCTCTCTCTCTCTGAGACAACACACACACACACTAACACACACAGAGATTTAGAATGTCACAAAACAAAATCTTCTGTCATTGTTATAATATTCTTTATTTAGGTTTTGCAACTGAATAGAAGGCTATGAGTTGTATTATTTGTAAAGTAGGCCATCCATTAGCTTACATAGTTGTTTCAATTTGTTGTCAGTATCTGAAAAGGATAGGCCTATTGTAATCAGTTTGTTTTAAAGGGAAGATTGCATCTTATTTAGTAGTAGCCTATTGTTATTGATTTGTATTAAAGGGCAAGATTACACTGGAAATACTTAGCAGGATTGCTCAGCTTTGGTAGATTTTTACAAGGAATATGCTCAAAATTAAAGTCGCGAGTTTGGGCTTAACTCATTCTGCCCTGGGCGATTGTGTCAGTCAACAACCTTTCTGCCCTGGCTGTTTGGAAGGGTTACTAATAAAATTGTAAAAAAAAACGTTTTGGAGTTAAAGACTTGAACCTTTCTGGTATTGCTAACATAAGAACAAACTAACTTTTGTGCAAGTATAAAGATGATCTTTTGTTGATTTTTATTTTAATTGAATTTTGAAAAAAATGACACTTTTTCAAAAGTTTGCACGGGGGGGTACCAATACATGCTAAGAATAAAAAACCCACAAATTTAGACTTTTGATATCAAAAAGACTTCTAGACAGTTGCAATATGACTGGGCATTATGTTTACCAAGTATCATGAACTAGCTGCAAGTCTTTCTTTGTCAACAAACAATTTGAAGTATGCAAATTTTAAATTGTACACACACACACAGACAACAATGGCCATTCATACTAAATATACAAAAAAAATCATAAAAAATCAGAGGAAAGATAGACAGATTTGAAAGTTTCTGATGATACTAACATGTTACAAACCAGCTTTTGTGTAAGTATGAAAGAGTTGACTTGTTTGGTACTATTTTTTTAAATTTTGAGATGAATTATTTTGTTTTAAAAGTTTCCGCGGGAGGGGGTACCAATATGCAAAGAATAAAAAACTCACAAATTCAGCTTTCTGATATCAAAAATACTTTTAGGCAGTTGCAATATGATCAGGTATTATGTGTACTAAGTATCAGAAACAAACACCAACTCTTTCTTTGTGATCAAGCAATGTTTATTATGTCAATATCATAATGTGCACACACGCACAGACACAATAATAGCCATTCACATTGCATAAACAAAAAAAATCATAAAAAATCATAGGAAAGATATATAAAGTTGAAAGTTTCTGGAGATACTAACATAGTTACAAACCAATGTTTGTGCAAGTATGAAGGTGTTGAGTTGTCTCCTGCCATTTTTTTTTTATTTATTGATTTATTTTTTAATTGCGCGTCAGGGGGGTGGGGGATACCATATATGAAAAGAATATAAAACCCACAATTTAAGATTATTGAAATAAAAAACACATCTAGACAGTTGTAATATGATTGGATATTATGGGCACCAAGTTTCAGAAACCAGCTGTAAGTCTTTCTATGTAAACAAGCAATGTTCATAAAACTTCATTATATCAATATTATAATGTACACACACACCCACAGACGACAATGGCAATTCAGACACATAAACAAAAAAAATCATAAAAAATCATAGGTAAAACAGACAGACTTGAAAGTTCCTGATGATACTAACATGGTTATAAACTGAATTCTGAGCAAGAATGAAATTGTTCACTTGTTTGGTACTATTTTTTTTTAATTTTGAAGTAAATTATTTTGTTTTTAAAGTTTGCGCAGGGGGGTACCAATACATGCAAAGAATAAAAAAAACCTACATTTAGCTTTTTGATATCAAAAACACTTCAAGACAGTTGTAATATGATTCAGTATTATGTGAACAAAGTTTCAGAATCCAGCTGCAAGTATTTCTATGTAAACAAGCAATGTTCCTTATGTCAATGTTATATACACACACGCACAGCTATGGCCATTCACACTTCATGAACAAACAAAAATCATAAAAAATCATAGGAAAGACAGTCAGACTTGAAAGTTTCTAGTGATACTTACATGGTTACAAACTGAATTTTGTGCAAGAATGAAACAGTTGACATGTTTGATACAGTTTTTAGAAATTTTACTGTAAATTATTTTGTCAAAAGTTTGTGCTGGGGGGGACCAATATATGCAAAGAATAAAAAAAACCAAAATTTTAGCTCTATGATATCAAAACACTTCTAGACAGTTGCAATATGATTGGGCATAATGTGTACCAAGTTTCAGAAACCAGCTGTAAGTCTTTCAATGAAAACAAGCAATGATTATTAGGTCAATGTTGTAATGTACACACATGCCCAAAGACAACAACAGCAATTCAGACTACATCATAAAAAAAAAATCATAGGAAAGACAGACTTGAAAGTTTCTGGTGATACTAACATGGTTATAAACTTTTGAGCAAGTATGAAAGTGTTCATATGCCTTCTACTATTTTTTTTTAAATTTTGAAGCAAATTATTTTGTTTCAAAAGTTTGCGCAGGGGGTACCAATATATCCAAAGAATAATAATAATAAAAAAAAGTTAGCTTTTTGAAATCAAAAACACTTCTACACAGTTGATATATAACTGGGCATTATGTGTACCAAGTATAAGAACCTAGCAGTAACTCTTTCTTTGTCAAGAGGCAATGTGTAGTATATGTTATACTTTACAAACACACACACACTGACAAATAAATTACAATGGTCATTTGCATTAGGTAAAGAAAAAAACATCATACATAATCACAAGAAATATTGAGACTAGAAAGTTTGCAATCATGTACACAATAAAAGTGTACAAGAGCAAATAAGCAAGCTTGAAATCATGTTTCAGTGATTCATACTGAATTGAAAATAAGAAAACAAACGTTTTGGGGGGTAGTTTGAGCTTAAATCAAGTTATCAGACAGTCATTATATATTCTGGTCCATGCAGTATTCTCTGCACGTGTTTTGTAACACAGATTTACTCCTGTTCCTGAATCCAACATCAGTCCTGAATCCAACAAGGGGGGTGGGGGTGGGGGGCGTGGTTCTGCACATGCTCGACATGCAGACCACTCTCTTTGTCCTCAGTGAAATTGCTGATCACAGGGAAGAATGTGAAGTTCTCGTTCCATGGTTTTAGAAAAATGTCCAGAAACGCTTCAGTGTTCGTCACCACCCACTTCCATCTCCTCAGCACTGTCGTCGTCAGCAGGCATCGCTTCATCCGACTCTGTGTCATACTCGGGACTGAGTCGAAAGACCGAGTCTTGGTCACTGGAAGTGTCACTGAGTTGAGGGCCGACATCCGAGTCTATCACAACAAACTCACTACACATCGAGTCATCTTCTTCTTCAACGTCTGAGCCTTCAGTCTGAAGCTGTTCGATTCGTTCAAGCACTTCTGGTGCCGTGTAGCCACGAGTTTGTCTGCTTCGCTTTGTTGACGTCGAAGGCGCCGCCATTTTGATAACACGCAGCAGGCTGACACGGAGCTACTACCCTTACACATTCGCATACAGCACAGACAATGAAGCCTTGTTGCTCGCGGGAATGGTGCAGATGCACTCATAAATGAATGAACTAGAGGCCTGTAGTGCTTAGTTTCGTACACAGTCCAGCTCCGGCGAATGAAAAATGCAGAAAGCAAAAGTACCGAACTCGGTACGTTCGGGCTGAAACGTTGTGCGAGCAGGGTACCGATATCGGTACGTTCGGGCTCTAAGAGTTAATGTTAAAGTAATATTGATGTTTAGACTATGCATCATGGTTTCCTTTCCTTTCCAATCTCTCAATGAATAGCATATATTATGCAGAGATTCATATATTTCTCTACCTATTCCTGAATGGCGAGTGGTCCCATATCCTTCCTGAAGTTTTCTTTGGACTCAGGCTGTGCTAAATGTTCGGGGACTTGACTCATCCACAGTCTACTGAATTTTTTTTTTCTAAACACTGATGTATAAAATAAAAATCAAATGTAATGTACAAAAATCTTGTCTGTAATGTTTTCCTTTGTGTGTATGTATGTGTATGTGTATGTGTGTTATGTGTGTTTAGTTTTTAGAAGAATTTTGATCGGATGATATTTTTGGATAGACTGCAGCATAAAAGCATGCAGTAATTTTTAATATTTCAATTATTGAAGTGATTCCAGAAGTCATTGATTCTCAGATTTCCTTTTATATGTACAGAAACTGATGAAATATTACAAATTATTCATAAGATACTGAAGTAGCGAGTCATGGCTTTTTTGGTTTGATTTGCAGTAATAAGACACTTGAACGATGAGCAAAATGATTTTATATCTATCTCATGAAATGATTATATATCCTTGTTTTGTTTCTAGCTTCATTTTTGTCTGTTATAAATACAATATGGGCAATTAATAATGAAAAACTGATAAAACATGCCAAATATCACATGTTTCCTGTAATAAGACAAAAATGGCTCGTCGCAGAGTTACGATAATGGTTTCATTCAATTCGGCATACAAAAATACATCAACGATCAAAATTTCATGACATTTGATCCTGTCTGTCTCTCACAATTACAAAATGAATGTCATTTCCAGCAAAATCAGCATACCATGCCATTTGATGGGTTTGTTCTGTGACAGCTGTCCCACACATCTCTTCTTTGTCCCGCTAAAACGTGGTACCAAAATTTAAGACATTTTTGACGCTTCAAATTCGAATATCTCGTGAACTATTGGTCCGATCTGAAAAATTTAAACTGCTTTTTACTCAGAACAACAATATCTTCAAAACCATATACATCTTTTAACTCAAAACCCAATTTCAATTTTTCATGCGGCATTGCTAGTGTGTGTATCTGATGTGTTGTTGTGTTTGTGTATGTGTGTGTGTGTGTGTGTGTGTGTGTGTGTGGTGTGTGTGTGTGTGTTGTGTGTGTGTGTTGTTGTTGTTGTTGTTTGTGTGTGTGTGTGTGAGTGTGTGTGTGTGTTTCTGTGTGTGTGTGTGTGTTTCTATGTGTGTGTGTGTGTTTCTGTGTGTATGTGTGTGTGTTTCTCTGTGTGTGTGTGTGTGTGTGTGTGTGTGTGTGTGTCTGTGTGTCTGTGTGTGTGTGTGTGTGTATTTGTTGTGTGGGTCAGTGGGTTTGTGTTTGTTGCATGTGTGTTTGTGTCTGTGTGAGTGGGTTTGTGTGTGTGTGTCCGTGCATATACGCGTGTGTGTTTATGTGTGTGTGTGTGTGATTTTGTTTGTGTGTGTATGTGTGTGACTCTGTGAGTGTGTATGTGATTTTCTTTTTGTAGATCATAACGCATAGCCAGTTTTCACCCTTTGACTCCCGCACCCTGTCCACGGGTATTCTGCATTGCCAACCATGCTAGCAAAGCAAAATCTTAACCCTTTGACTCCCTCACCCTTATCCTATCCACTGGCTTCCTGCAAGGAAGCTGGTGAATAGGGTGAGGGAGTCAAAAGGGTTAAGTTTTTGTAGGTGGTGAATAACATGCAAGAGTCAAAGGGTTATTTATGTGAGCTGCCTTTTTTTTTTTTATTTGTTTTCTTCTGGCCATGTTTACACCATTTAAATGGCTGTAGAAAGTGGGACACCGTTTCACAGTGCTATGATGGATGATGATGAGGAGGATGACAATCATGATGCTGCTGAGTTCCATCTAGGTTGAGACTGCATGACAGGGCTGTACTTTACGCTTACTATCTTAATGTATCCTGGCATCAGCCAGGCGCGAGAGATACAGACACCTGCAGTATTGGTCAGAAGATTTGAGCGACACCCACAGTTTTGCAATCATGGTTTCTAAGAAAAATGTGGTTTCTAAGAACAGTGCTAAGAGTTCCATGGACAGCAAAGAAAACAAACGAGACAGTCTTGAAAGAGGCAAGCTCCAAGAGAACATTAATGAAGAAGATTGGGAAAAGACAAGCAACATTTGTAGGACATATTTTGAGGCAAGAGAAATCAGAACCACCTGGTCACAACAGGAAAGCTGGAGGGAAAATGAGCTCCAGGTAGACCCAGGGAGAAAATATTGTATGAGTGTGCACAGTGGATGAAGACAGAGAGGGTGGGAGATATACTTGCAGCGACAAAAGATAGATTCATACGGAGGGCCTTGATTGTCAATGCCATGCGGCAGGGCACATGATGATGATGATGATGAAGTGGATGAGACTTGACTGTGGGTCCAGTCTTCCCAAAGAGCCCATAGCATGTTCAGTTTTGGGTAGGAACTGGTCAAGATCGAAAAATCCCACAGTGATTTTGACAAGATTGATGGGGATTGGAACCCACAACTCTCCAGGTGTAACCCCATTGTGCCAACCACTTCACTACAGCTACTGATCAAAAAATGATATATGTGTGTGTGTGTGATGTGTGTCTCTTTGTTGTGTGTGTGTGTGTGTGTGTGTGTGTGTGTGTGTATGTGCATGTGTGTATGTGTGTATCTGCGTGTGTGTGTGTGTGTATGTGTGCACGATGATCATCAGGTACCATCAGTAGCCAGTTGAGTGTGAACGGACTGATGCAGTTTGGATACATGGAGCTCAAGTTTATCATTCAGTGGGCCAAAAAAGTGCCAGGTAAGTTGCCTTCCCTTGCTCTATGTCTCTCCTGTGCCGCTTCCCCTTGCTCTGTGCCTCTTCCGTCTTTGTCGTGTCTTGTCTTCATGTTTTGCCTACGACTGAAAACTCCTCCCCTGCGGCGATTTCTTGGGCTCTATCAGTGTATATTATAATATAGCATCCCCACCGTCTGGAAATTCTGCGCCTGAAATTCCCACGTTTCTGTCACTTGTCTTTGTTTCTGCCTTGTTCCTTTGCTTTCTGTCATTTCTTCCTATCTCCCCCACAGGGATTCCTGGGGCTCTTTCAGTTTGAATAGTATCCCCACCTTCTCTAAGTTCTGTGCTAGGAATTTACTATTTTCTGTCATTGTCTTTGTTTCTGCCTTGTTCTTTTGCTTTCTGTGTATACTTTGTCAAAGATTTGATAATTGAGTACATGTATTAAGTGCATTTTTAGCACTAAGGAAATATGACGTGTAAAAGAGTTTTAGGTCATTACATAGTTATGTTTATACATTTTTATTCACTTTTTCCCCCCAACCCTCTCATGTTAAATAATATGCACGGATGCATTGATATTTATGCTGAATTGTCCTTTCCGGGTGAGGTTTTGAGGGGAAACAAGGTGTGTATTTTTTGAGATGGTTATAGCCTTGATATGGCTGTGTGCAGTCAGCTGGGCTTTAAATAGCAATACTGCTACAACTACTATAACTGAAAGAGGGAGAAGAGTGGCAGAATGGTTTGGATGTTTGCCTGCTAATAACTAAACCCAGGGTTCCAGGGTTTGTGCCCCATAAAGGCCTTGACTTTTCTCCTCAGTTTGACCAGAAAATCAAACTGAAAAATGAGTCGGACCCGTGTGCCTTCTGGCTGCACACGCAAAAGATCCCACGGCAGTTGAAAATTGTGAAGAGCAGGACATTGCCCGGCTGCCTTGATATAAAACATTGGAGAGATAGGTTGATTTCCCAGGTCCCACCCCTTGAAGACCAATTAGCCTTCTTACCTTTCTGAAGTCTTGACTAAAAAAAAAAGTGAATATGAATATGAAATTTTAAGCGAGGGAGAGAGGACAGGCGCTGCCCTTGTGGTGCTGGCTGGGGGAAAAGTTGAGGTTTGTGTCGCCTCACTCCCCTACGACCCCAAGGTTATGGAACTAAGTAGGTAGGACCTCAGGATCTGGCCAGCTCATGGGTTTATGTGCAGGTTTGAGGCTTGTGCCGTGATCATTCTGGATCTTCTCCATCACATGACACCTGTGACGTTAGTGCATATGGAATTCATTCCGAGCAAAGAAACATCATCTTGAGAAACTGAAATTGAAATTGAAATATAACTGAAAACATTTTATGTCCAGTCTGTCCCAATGTACAGGAAAACAAGATAGATTTCCTGTTTAAATGTTCTCTGCTCATTCAGTTCAGACAACTTTATTAGTTAGGTGTCATTTAGATGTCACCAAAGGAAATGACTTGGAAATTGTTTTCATTAGTGAAATAAAGACGATTCTGAGAGAATCATTGCTAACGTGGTGACATTTTTTTGTCACTGGTTTTGAAATTAAAGAAAATAGTATTTCTAATGTACTATTGTCATTTCCTTTCTGCATTTACATGACAAAAAACAGGTGTAATTTGAGTATGGACAAAAACAGGTGTAATTTGAGTGTTTCTGAAGTCATCTCCTAACATTACTTGGTCAATAGTTAGTACAGTGACCTATTTTCTTGGTAGGAAAAGGGTTAATTGTGATGTCATGATTGTTTTCAGTGTCTTTGCCTTTTATATGTAGCACTTTTGTTTTCTTGGCGTTCAAGTTTAGACCTGCCTGTTTGCCTGCTGCATCTACCCTGTATAGAATTCTTTTTATGCTGGTGATGTTGTCTGCTAACAGTGCAGTGTCATGGCATAGTGCAGGTTGTAAGATTTTTTCCTCCCATCCTTAAGCCCATGCCTTCTATGTCAGCATCTCTCATGACTTGTTCTGTGTAGATGTTAAAGAGATACGGTGAGAGATACAACCTTGCCTGACTCCCTGTGTTTGTTGAAGAATTCACATTTCTGATTGTCCCATCTAACTGAAGCCTTTTGGTCTTTATGTAATGAGGCAATTAATGCGATGATGTGTTTGGGAAAGCCAGTCTTGACCATTGTGCTGAACAGGTGGGGATGAATGGCACTGTCAAATGCTTTGCTATAGTCTGTGAAGGTGACAAAATCTTTTTCTGTGCCTTTTGTTTTCTCTGTGAGTGTTTGTAGCACAAAGACCGTATCAGTTATGCTTCTACTGGATCTGTAGCCTGCTTGGCAGTCAGATAGTTCTTCTGTCTTGGGCTTCAATCTGCTGATAATAACTATGAGCAGGATCTTATTGCCGTGACTGATTAGGGCAATGGTTCTGTAGTCTTTGACATTGCCACACTTGTGAAGCATCACAGATTCTTGAAGTTTCCAATCTGTTGGTCACTGATGAGTATTCCAGATTTTACAGCAAAGATGGTGCATTGGAAGTTTTAGATCTTCTGTTCTGACATGTTTTAACGGTTCTCCAGGAATGTTATCAATTCCTGTGGATCTTCTTGTTTTTATTTGCTTGGTGGCTGCTTCAATTTCACTTAAAAGTGATTCTGGTTCTGATTCGGGACAGTTCAGGTCAGGGCTTGAGGGCTGTTGTCACTAAAAAATGATGCTCCATATATTCGTTCCATCTGTTCCTAATATGGTCTGGTTCTGTCAGTGTGGTGCATTCTTTGCAGTTGATGCTCTCATTTCTGGGCTGGAATTCAGTGGATTGAACTTTCTTTATCTGTTGGAATAGATCCCTGGATCTTCTGCATTCATTATGCTCATTTATCTTTGCACATTCTTCCTCCAGCCAATTTTTCTTATCTCTTTTTATTTTGCTCTTGATTTCTCTTTTGAGATTTTTATATTCTTCTTTCTTCCAGATATGCGAGCTTGGCTTTCCTGTTTGGCTAGATCCATAACTTTCTTGCTGACGTATGGTTCAGTTGGTTTTCTATTTTTCCTGCCTAACTTTTCTTCTGCTACTTCAGTGTAGGTCTTCTTCATGTCTGCCCAAATTTCTTCTGGATACTGGTCGTTTATTGTCCAGTCCTGGATTGGAGCCGCAAAGTGATTGCTGACTTTGATTTCAAAATCAGATGCAATGTCTTGATTTTTCAATTTCTCTAGTCAAACTTAGGGGCCTGCTTCGCTTTGTTTTGTTTTAATATGCTCTCTATAATTTTCTATTGCTTTTATTCTTTCTCCCCATTTATAGCTGTGTGCGTGTGTTGTGTGTGTGAGTGCGTGTATGTGCGTGCGTGCGTGCGTGTGTGTGCGTGCGTGCGTGTATGTGTGTGTCTGTTTCAGCGCTTAGATTTGATTTTATCAAGATTTTGCGCTATATAAATATTGTAATTATTAGTATTATTATTTTTTTTGTAAGCTTTGAGTCGAATTTTTGCTGCAACTAGATGATGATCACTGTCACAATCAGCTTCTGCTTTTGTTTTCCAGCTTATTGTACCTTAGGATAGTAGTTCTCCATGTTCTGTCTATCATGTAATCTATCTGATTTCTGATTTTTATTCTCTTGTTATCGTCAGTTTTTTTCAAGCTTCCAGGTATATCATCTCCGATAGTGCTGTTTAAAGAGGGTGTTAGTGATATCCCCATTGGCCCAGCAGAAAATTGCCAACACATCTCCACTTTCATTGTGTTTTCCCAGCCCTTAAGTGCTGTTCCACACTCTCTGTTCTCACCTTCACCCACTTTAGCATTCATGTCTCCCATTATCATGCAAACTTCTCTTTTCAGTATTTCATCCATGGTAGTTTGTTGATCATTGCAGAACTGCTCTTGTCTCTTCATCTGAGCTGGTGGATGTGTGGGCACATGCCTGGATGATGTTTAAGGCAACTGGCTTTGTGTTCAGTTTAATGGTTATCAATCGGTCATTGATTGTGCTGTAGCTTTTCAGTGCTGCAGCATGTCGTTTGTCTAGTATGATAGCAACACCCCATACAGTTCTTTTTTTCTCCCGCCGTAAGAGATGGTATGCTCGTCAGTGGTGAACTTTCCCTCACTGCTCCATCTGGTTTCACATAACCCTGTGATGTTTATACCTGCTCTTCCAAGCTCCAGCAACAAGAGGTGAAGCTTTCTCATTTCTTGCAATGTTTGCACATTCCAGCTCTGGATGTTGATGATCCCTTTCTTTTTCTTTTCATTCTCTACAAGAATGCTTCTGACAGCTGCCATGCTTCTGACAGCTTTAACTGTATCTTAAACAAAAATGTATATCTCATGATTTCACCTATGAAAGGGGCTGTTGGTGTAGATTTATTTATTGCATTGAAATTCCGAGTTTTGAATCTTTTTGTTATTTACGTGATATTTACTTTTTGACGTGACAGATTTATTGTGTGAATGTTTTTTTTTTTACCCTTGTTCAGGTTTTTTTCTTTGTGTGTGTGTGTTTTGTATGTGTGTGTATCAGTCTGGCTTTTATGTTTTTGGAGATAGGAAAGAACAAAAATTGTAGGCGTCATTTTGTCCCCCGTTGGGTTGCCGGGGGCTCTTTCAGTATAAATAGTATCCCCACCTTCTGGAAATTCTGTGCTAGAAATTTCCTCTTTTCTGTCACTCTTTGTTTCTGCCTTGTTGCCTTGCTTTCTGTCATTTCTACTTATTTTCTGCCTTAATGGTCCATTCACCTGTATTTTTTCGATAAAGTCTTACTTTTTCTTCGGATTGATAATTGGGTGCATGTATTAAGTGCATTTTTGGCTCGAAGGAGATGAGATATGCAGAACCAATTTTAGGTAATTTATGCCTGTTTTTATATATGTTTTGTTTTGGTGCCCTTATGTATGCTTATATTTGTATTCAGGTGTGTTTTTTAAATCTCCCCTGTCCGATGGGTCGGATGGAGTGGTCCTGCGCCGGGGGCATGTCCTTGGATTATATGCGCGAATGCAATGATATATGTACTTAATTTTCTTTTCTGTTTTTTTTTTCCTATTGAAGTTTTGTGTGTTTTGAAGCGGTTATAGCCTTGATATGGCTCTGCGCAGTCGGCTGGGCTTTAAACAACTATAAAAGAAAAGAAAAAAGGTGTCATTTTAAAGGGTTTTCTGGACATTTTCTTGGTGCGTGCCATTGCTTAGTGCATTAGCAGGGAGGGGGTCAAGAGAGTAGGGCAGATATGGGAACGTTTTTCGTGACCTCATTGTACATTTCAGGATTCCAGGAGCTGGACGTCACCGACCAGATGGCGCTGCTCAAGTCGTCCTTCATGGAACTGAATGTTCTGCGTTTGGCTTACAGGTCTGTACTGTCTTCTTCTGTCCTCCGTGATTCTGGTTAGAGCTTGTATCACCCTTTCACCCCCTCAGGTTGCCTATTATTTAATTTATTTATTTATTTATGTGTTTGCTTATTTGTTAAATTTTATTTATTTATTTATTTGTTTATTTATTCATTTGTTAGATTTTGTTTATTTATTCATTTATTTATTTATTTATTTATTTATTTATTTATTATTTATTTATGTTTAGTTGGTTGGTTAGTTAGCTTGTTTGTTTGTTTGTCCCATTTTCTCCACCATCTTAACTCACTCGTTACTGACAGTTTTCTCCCCTGCTTTTCCCCACATCCTGAGTATTTGTATGGGTTAGTAATAAAATCACAAAAAAGGTCAGTCATTCAAAGTTAGGTAATGAAATGTTTAGAACTGATCAAAACACCTTGGACAAGTTTGTGACAAAGGGTGAAACTTTATTAATGAAAACTGTATGTTCTGGTCTTCTTCAACACCATGTGCCCTGCTGCATGGTGTTGGCGATTATGACCCTCCATATGAATCTATCCTGTGTCGCTGCAAGTACATCTCCCACCCTGTCTGTCCTCAGCCACCCTGCAAGCCCGTCCAATATTTTCTCCCTGGGTTTACCTGGTGTTTTCTTCCCCTCCTGCTTTCCTGTTGTGAGCAGGTGCTCTAATTCCCTTTTGCTCATAAAATATCCTATAAATGTTGCTTGTCTTTTCCTAATTGTCTTTATCAAATATCTTTTTGTTTCTGCCTCCATCAAGACTGTCTGGTTTGTTTTCTTTGCTGTCCATGGAACTCTCAACATTCTTCTTAGAAACCACATTTCAGTTGCCTCAATCTTGTTCTGGCTTTGCTTGTTGACAGTCCACGGCTCACAACCATTTGACATTATCGGTTCTATATAACATTCAAGAACGCTCTTCTTGATGTTAATTGATAGGCGTTTGTAGGTAAGAATGCTTTTCGTGTCCTTGAATGTAGTTTTGGCTTGGCTGACTCTGCTGGCTATTTCTGATGTGCATCTGCCGTCTGGTCAGGTGATCATTCCTAGACATTTAAACCTACCAACCTGTCTCAAAGTTGTGCCATTTGCTGTTATTTTGCATGAGGGGATTTCATGTTTTTTACCAATTACCATGACTTCAGTCTTCTTGCCATTTAGCTCCAGCCCTTCATTTTTGCTTTCTGTTTGTATTATATTCACAATGTTTTGTAGGTCTTTTTGTGTTCTGCAGTTAGCATGGAGTCATCTGCATAATGAATCTGGGAAAGATTTTTGTGTATACAAAATATCCAAAGAAATGTCTGAACCTCAATATTGATATTGTACTCACACACACAGATGTGATATTATGTGCACATATTCGTAACAATTCCTGGTGATTAAACATGCTATAGGAAGAAGTCACAGTCAATGTGTTTGCCTGAAAATAACACTGAGAAATGATTGTGTTAAACTGTATATATCTAGTCAATGTGTTTGCCTGAAAATAACACTGAGAAATGATTGTGTTAAACTGTATATATCTAGTCAATGTGTTTGCCTGAAAATAACACTGAGAAATAATTGTGTTTAACTGTATAAATCTGTCTATATTATATTACTGTTTTTATTATCTTTATCATTATCATTGGGCTATCATTATTGCTGTTATTATTATCATTATTAGGCCTAGGCTTATAGGCGTTTAGTCTATAATGGTGACAGGTTTTTCAGTCAATAGTGGTTGCATGTATGTTATTTTGATTTTATTTTCATTCACTTATTATTAATCCTGCACAAATAACATTAATTATAAAAGACTAACAGTGGGCATCCCTAGCCTAAAGGCCTGGACTTGACCTCTTCTGCTACAGCGAAATCATAGGGGCGCGGCTTACTGCGGGCATTTCCTTTTTCTTCAGGAAAGAAAATGGAGTTGAAAAAAGGATGTGTACACCATTCCCTGTTTTCAGGTCGATGGGCATGGACAACATGATCAAGTTTGCGGAACAAGTGGTGATCCCCGTGGACGAGGTTCAGAACATGGGTTGGGGCAAAGAGCTGGTCAGTGCCACCGTCGACTTCTCCACCAAGCTGATGGAGCTGAACCTTGACCTCACGGAGTTCTGTATCCTCAACGCCATCGTCCTGACCTACCCAGGTCAGTTTGTTTCTTCCTTTGCCCTGTCAGTGGCTGGTGTTTGTTTTTTTGTCCTTCTTTTGTTCGCAGTCTGCATGGTCAGGTCGTATTTGGCGATGAACATGGCCGTCTGTGTGCGACATTCATGTTCTATTGCTTGGTACCATGGTTCGTTAAAAGGCACCTGCAGGCCTGGTACCTCTGACTTCAGCCCTGTTATATTGCATGGTACCATGGTTTGTTAGAAGGCGCCAGCAGGCCTGGTACCTCTGACTTCAGTCCTGTTATATTGCATGGTACCATGATCTGTTAGAAGGCACCAGCAGGCCTGGTAGCTCTGACTTCAGCCCTGTTATACTGCATGGTACCATGGTTTGTTAGAAGGCACCAGCAGGCCTGGTAGCTCTGACTTCAGTCCTGTTATACTGCATGGTACCATGATCTGTTAGAAGGTGCCAGTCTGACACCATGCTAGGGACGTTGTCTGTTGGTTTATTGTGCTGCGTTGTGCATTTTTTTGTTGTTTTTTTTGTTGTGTTTTTTTTTGGTCTTTTGTACACGTTTGACAAAGGCCAGTTGGCCGAACATTTGTATCTGTCTTGTTTTGTTGTATTAGATATGTGTTCTGATTTTATTGTATTAAATACATGTTCTGATTTTATTTGTATTAAATACATGTTCTGATTTTATTTGTATTAAATACATGTTCTGATTTTATTTGTATTAAATACATGATCTGATTTTATTTGTATTAAATACATATTCTGATTTTATTTGTATTAAATACATGTTCTGATTTTATAATGATAAAAATATCATTATTGTCACTGTCATAATTGTTGTGTTATTATTGTATAATCATTGTTATTATCATTAGTATTGTGAGCATTATCAATTATTATTATTATTTTATTATTATTATATTATCATCATCATCATTATTATCATTATTATTATCATCATTATTGTATTATTATTATTATTATTTTATTATTATTTATTATTATTATATTACCATTATTGTTATTATTATTGTTATTGCTATGACTTGTACTACTACTGCTACTACTATTACTATTGTTATTACTTTTCTTATTGTTGTTACTTTTTCCATTATTATTATTGTTGTTCTTGTTATTTTTTTCATAATTATTATTATTGCTCTTGTCATTGTTTGTTATTGTTATTGTTATTATGATTATTATTATTAGTAGTATCATTGTTATTATTATTATCATTATTGTTATTGTTAATATTACTTCTATTTCTACTACTTTTACTACGACTACTACTTTTACTACTACTACTACTTTCATCATCATCATCATCATCATCATCATTGTTATCATCGTCATCGTTATTATCATCATCATCATCATTATTGTTGTCATAATTATTATTATCAGCAACAGCAGCAGCATTAGTGTTATTATCTTCATCATCATTGTTATCATGATCATTATTACAAATATGATTTGTGTGTATCCCCAACAGACGCCTCAGGCATACAGGACAAGCTTCGCGTGCTCAACCTTCAGTCCCGCATTCTGGACTGTCTGCGTCGCTACATGTTCCACCGTTACCCCACCGACCAGCGCCGCTTTGCCAAGATGCTGCTGCGTCTGCCCGCTCTGCGCACCGTCAGTGCCAAGGCCGCCGAGCGCTTCCTGTCCTTGACCTTGGACGGCTCCATCCAGCTGAACGACCTTGTGCTGGAGCTGATGAACTGATCGGTTTGGATTTGGCCAGATTGGATTTTGTGTGTGCGTGTGTTTGAAATTAGGGTTGCCATGGTGATGCTGTGGGCTCTTTCAGTATAAACAGTATCCCCCACATTCTGAAAATTTTGTGCTAGAAATTTCCTCTTTTCTGTCATTCTCAGGGGCTCTTTCAGTATAAGTACTATCCCTACATTCTGGAAATTCTGTGCTGGAAATTTCCTCTTTGCTGTCATTCTCTTTGTTTCTGCATTGTTCCTTTGCTTTCTGTCATATCTTCCTATCATTTTCTACCTTGCTGGTCTATTCATCTGTATGTGTTCAATAAAGTGTTACATACTTTCTCGTAGGATTGATAATTGGGTATATGTATTAAGTGCATTTTGTGCTCTAAGGAAGTGTGATGTGCGGAAGGAACTTTATTTAATCTAGGCCTGTTTTTTTACGTATGTTTTAGTTTAATTTTGTGTCCAGGTCTGTGTTTTAAATCCACTGTGTGATAAATTGGACAGAGTGGTCAACACCAGGGTCATCTCCTTAGATTATGTGTGCAAATGCATTGATATGTGCACTTAATTTTCTTTCCCTTTTCTTTTTCTCCAGTTGAAGTTTTGTGTATGTTTTGAAATGGTTATAGCCTTGATATGGCTCTACACACTTGGCTTGGCTTTAAATAAAAATGACATTAACTCTCTGCCTGCTATTGAGCGCATTTGCGCTCATCCGCTGCACAACACTTGCCTGCTAATGAGCGCATTTGCGATCATCAACTTCAAAAATTTTTCCTCTATCGATATCACGCCAGATACGAAACTAAAGTTCATAGCTAACTAGTCCAAGGGAAGGAATCCAATTTATTCTACCCCTGTAAACAAAGAAGAAAGGAGCGATTTTCAAACATGAGTAGCTCCGCTTTTGCGACCACCGGCAAGATGGCGTCGCGTGGTAATGTGCACCACAATAGGCGAGGAGAAAGACTTCTAAACACGCCGTAAGCGCTGGAATGGATGCAAACACAAGATTCTGACATTGAAGGAGATTCAGATGGAAGTGTTGACAGCAATAGTGACCCTGAATTTGATCCCGAAGGGGCGGAATCGGACAGTGAAGTGGAAAGTTTTTGTGTGTGCTGCTGACTCAACCAACCGTGTTTTGGGAGCTTTTTTTTCCTGCATTTTGAATTTACCATTACTTCACAACTACTGTAAGTAGACATTCTATTTTTGGTGAGAAGTGAGATCTGTATTTATAGAATAAATGTACAAAGTTTCAATTATGTAGCTTATCATTTTTATTTTATACTTTTTTTTTCAAAAACCCATGCAACCGCCCAGCACACACAGCACATAGGGCACAATGAAGGCTTAGCAGTCAGAGAGTTAATACCTATCCACCAACTGCAAAAATTTAATCCTTTGATTCCCTCATCCTATCCACCAGCTTCCTGAAGGAAGCTGGTGGATGGGGTGAGGAAGTCAGAGGGTTACGTTTTTGTTTTGCTAGCATGGATGACAGTACAGGATGCTGGTGGACAGGGTGCGGGAGTCAAAGGGTTAAGAAGCTGTTCCTGCTTGTTGAATTCTGTTTTTTGTGTGGGAGGGTTAGTGGTGGAGATTCCCCCGTGAGGACGCCTGGGCTCTTTCAGCATGAATAGTGTCCCCACCTTCTGGAAATTCTATGCTAGAAATTTTCTCTTTTCTGTCACTCTCTTTGTTTCTTTCTTCCTCCTTTGCTTTCTATCATTTCTTATCATATTCTACATTGCCGGTCCATTCACCTGTGTGTGTTCTGTAAAATCTTACATACTTTCTATTAGGATTGATAATTGGGTGGACGTATTCAGTTCATTTTTGGCTCTGAGGAAATATGATATGCAGAAGCCATTGTAAGTAACTAGCGCTTAGATTTGATTTTATGAAGATTTTGCGCTATACAAAATAAAGTATTGTATTGTATTGTATTGTATTGTATTGTAATGTATAACTTAGGCCAGTTTGTATGTTATGGTAATTATTGTATATTGTACCGTGCGATCTGTTAGGCCAGTTTGTATGTTATGGTAATTATTGTATATTGTACTGTGCGATCTGTTAGGTTCCGTTGCCCTAGGAAATCCGACATCAAGCTACACTTGTGTTATTTGTTAATATTATAAACGCTTAGACTGGTTGATTTTCACATCTAAATATTGTTTTAAATTAAAAGGTTTGAGTGGTTGATTTTGAAATCTAGCTGTCATTCTGAAAGGTTTCAGTGCTGATTGAATTAGAGTCATTCTGAAAGTTCAGTGGCTGATTTTGAAATTTAGATGTCATTCTGAAAGGTTTCAGTGGCTGATTTTGAAATTTAGATGTCATTCTGAAAGGTTTCAGTGGCTTATTTTGAAATCTAGATGTTGTTAAAAACAGTATGAGTAGCTGATTATGAAACCTAAATGTTATTCTGTAAATACACAAAAATAGGAGAACATGTATTTGAAACAAGACAGGCATGAAAGTGTTGGCCAGCTGGTCTGTGTCAAATGTATGCAAAAGACAGTAAAGAATATACAGAGGTTTAACCCTTTGATTCCCGCACTCAACGCACCAACTACAAGAACGAGAAAGAGAGAGAGTGAGTGAGTGAATGAGAGAGAGAGAAACAGACAGAGAGAGAGAGCAGTCGATTTAGATGGTAAAGTTTATGATAACTCATGAATTCCCATGCCTAGTACCTAGCAGACAGTTTATCAAGGAAGATAGTGCAGACCTAACTCATGGCATGGAATTTCCTGGTCAGTGGGATCACTTTATTCCGTTATCAGTTAGAGCATCTAGTGTAAAGCTGCACCAGCTAAACAGACTCTGTCCCTTAGCTGAAACCTTCTGCTAAACGGTACTGGTAGTTGTTCCCCATATTCTTCACAGTGAAAGCTGCCAGATTTTTTCAAAACTTGACCGGCACTATATGGTCGGTGTGTCTGTAGGGAACAGATGCCGTACCGGCACCAGGGGTATGGTGTGGCAGGAGGGGACATTTTCAGTACCGGTTCCCGGCGGCCGATGCGTCGCGAAAAGTGTAAGTTTTTGCTTTGCTAGCATTGTTAGCAATACAGGATGCTGGTGGACAGGGTGCAGGAGTCAGAAGATTATGGGGGAAAGTACTGCAGGAAGCCTTTCCTGATTTTTCATTGTTTGGCTGCTGTTTTTTTGTTTTTGTTTTTGTTTTCTCTCCAAGTTTTATGTATTTGTTCCGAGTTGTCTTTTTAGACAAGTTCATAGTGTGACCGGTTATGTTAGGATTCAGTCCTTGAATTATTTTTCTTGTTTATCTGTTCTTTTTTCTTTGAACATAAGATACACAGATACACATGTCATTTTATCTTGTTTATCTGTTCTTTTTTCTTTGAACATAAGATACACAGATACACATGTCATTTTATCTTGTTTATCTGTTCTTTTTCTTTGAACTAAGATACACAGATACACATGTCATTTTATCTTGTTTATCTGTTCTTTTTTCTTTGAACATAAGATACACAGATACACATGTCATTTTATCTTGTTTATCTGTTCTTTTTTCTTTGAACATAAGATACACAGATACACATGTCATTTTATCTTGTTTATCTGTTCTTTTTTCTTTGAACATAAGATACACAGATACACATGTCATTTTATCTTGTTTATCTGTTCTTTTTTCTTTGAACATAAGATACACAGATACACATGTCATTTTATCTTGTTTATCTGTTCTTTTTTCTTTGAACATAAGATACACAGATACACATGTCATTTTATCTTGTTTATCTGTTCTTTTTTCTTTGAACATAAGATACACAGATACACATGTCATTTTATCTTGTTTATCTGTTCTTTTTTCTTTGAACATAAGATACACAGATACACATGTCATTTTATCTTGTTTATCTGTTCTTTTTTCTTTGAACATAAGATACACAGATACACATGTCATTTTATCTTGTTTATCTGTTCTTTTTTCTTTGAACATAAGATACACAGATACACATGTCATTTTATCTTGTTTATCTGTTCTTTTTTCTTTGAACATAAGATACACAGATACACATGTCATTTTATCTTGTTTATCTGTTCTTTTTTCTTTGAACATAAGATACACAGATACACATGTCATTTTATCTTGTTTATCTGTTCTTTTTTCTTTGAACATAAGATACACAGATACACATGTCATTTTATCTTGTTTATCTGTTCTTTTTTCTTTGAACATAAGATACACAGATACACATGTCATTTACATGTTTTCCCCGTGGGGATGCCGGGGACTCCTTCAGCATAAATAGTATCCCCACTTTCTGGAAATTCAGTGCTACAAATTTCTTTTCTGTCACTTTCTCTCTTTCTGCCTTGTTCCTTTGCTTTCTGTCACTTCTCCCTATCACTTTCTGCCTTGCTGGTCCATTCACCTGTATGTGTTCATAAACTCTTACATACTTTCTCTTAGGATTGATAATTGGGTACATGTATTACGTGCTTTTTTTGCTCTAGGAAAATGAGATGTGCAGAAGCAATTTCAGGTAATTTAAGCTTGTTTTGATATGCTTTAGTGTCTTTAGTTATGTTTGAATTTGTATGTTTGTATGTATTTTAAATCCCCTATGTGATAAATTGGATGGAGTGGTCAAGGCCAGGGTTATCTCCTTAGATTATGTGCGCGCATGCAGTGATATGTGCGTTTAATTTTCTTTTCCTTTTATTCCTGTTGGAAGTATTATGTGTGTATTAAAACAGTAATAGCCCTGATATGGCCTTTTATTCCTGTTGAAGTATTGTGTGTGTATTAAAACAGTAATAGCCCTGATATGGCTCTATGTAGTCGGCTGGGCTTAAACAAAAATAACACTAACAATCATTTACTTGTAACCAAGATTGTTTTATTGAAAGACTGATACGATACTAGTATAAGATAAAAAAACAACAAAAAAACAAAGATAGGTTTGGTGGGACCTCAGGACCTGGCCAGGTCATGGGTTTATGTGCAGGCTTAAGGCTTGAGCCATGATCACCACACACGTGGCACCTGTGACATAAGAGCGCCTGGAATTTATTTCGAGCACGGAGACATCATCTTGAGAAACTGAAACTGAAACTGTCTTCTATTTCAGTTTGACAGAGGCCAGTTGGTCAAAATTTGTTGCCTATTTGTTTTTTTTTTGTGTGTTTTAATTTTTGTTTTGTTTTGATATGTGTTCTGATTCTGTTCGCTTGTGTTCCTGTTTCTTGTGTTGGTTTGAACATTTTTGTTTGGTTGTGTTCCTGTTTC
Source organism: Monoplex corrugatus (assembly GCA_030674185.1). NCBI lineage: Eukaryota > Metazoa > Mollusca > Gastropoda > Littorinimorpha > Ranellidae > Monoplex > Monoplex corrugatus. The sequence goes on from JAPXFY010000034.1 coordinate 18,144,357, forward strand.
TTGTGTTGGTTTGAACATTTTTGTTCGCTTGTGTTCCTGTTTCTTGTGTTGGTTTGAACATTTTTGTTTGGTTGAATATGATGACTGGTTTGATCAGTTGAGTGTGGCTATTTTTGATTATAGCATTCGGTTTTAGTGGTTGATTTTGGCTGTTTTGATTATCACGAATGGTCTGAGTGGTGGTTTTTGGCTGTTTTGATTATCACGAATGGTCTGAGTGGTCGATTTTGGCCATTCTGATTATCATGAATGGATGATTTTGCCTGTTTCTGACTGGTTGATTTTGGCCGTTTTGATTATCATGAATGGTTTGAGTGGTTGATTTTGGCTGTTTTGATTGTCGCAAATGGTTTGAGTTGTTGATTTTGGCTGTTTTGATTATCACGAATGGTTTGAGTTGTTGATTTTGACTGTTTTGATTATTATGATTAGTTTGAGTGATTGATTTTGGCCATTTTGATTATCATGATTAGTTTGAGTGGTTGATTTTGGCCATTTTGATTATCACAAATGGTTAGAGTAGTCAATGTTGGCGGTTTTGATTATCATGAATGGTTTGAATGGATTGATTTTTGCTGGTTTGACTATTGCAAATGGTTTGAGTCCTTGACTTCAAATGATATAGTTGTTTTTGTTGGTGGAAGTGGGGTTTTTTTTGTTTTTTTTTTCTTTTCCTTTCTTTTTTCGGTTTTTGTGTGCGTTTATGAAACATATGTGTTCTTTGACCTGCAGGCAACATTAACAAATGACGTGTTCATTGTACAATTTAATGTTTCCATCATTCTGGTAGTGTCAGTTTAGTGTTTCATAGGTCCACTGGCCTGTTGGCTGCCCATCTTAATGTTTCCGTCATTCTGGTGGTGTCAGCTTAGTGTTTCATAGGTCCACTGGCCTGTTGGCTGCCCATCTTAATGTTTCCGTCATTCTGGTATGTCAGCTTAGTGTTTCATAGGTCCACTGGCCTGTTGGCTGCCCATCTTAATGTTTCCATCATTCTGGTAGTGTCAGCTTAGTGTTTCATAGGTCCACTGGCCTGTTGGCTGCCCATCTTAATGTTTCCATCATTCTGCTATGTCAGCTTAGTGTTTCATAGGTCCACTGGCCTGTTGGTTGCCCATCTTAATGTTTTCATCATTCTGGTATGTCAGCTTAGTGTTTCATAGGTCCACTGGCCTGTTGGCTGCCCATCTTAATGTTTCCGTCATTCTGGTGGTGTCAGCTTAGTGTTTCATAGGTCCACTGGCCTGTTGGCTGCCCATCTTAATGTTTCCGTCATTCTGGTATGTCAGCTTAGTGTTTCATAGGTCCACTGGCCTGTTGGCTGCCCATCTTAATGTTTCCATCATTCTGGTAGTGTCAGCTTAGTGTTTCATAGGTCCACTGGCCTGTTGGCTGCCCATCTTAATGTTTCCATCATTCTGCTATGTCAGCTTAGTGTTTCATAGTTCCACTGGCCTGTTGGTTGCCCATCTTAATGTTTTCATCATTCTGGTATGTCAGCTTAGTGTTTCATAGGTCCACTGGCCTGTTGGCTGCCCATTTTAATTTCCCTTTGACTCCCACACCCTGTCCACCAGCATTCTGTATCGTCAACCATGCTAGCAAAGCAAAAACTTAACCATTTTACTCCCTCACCCTTTCCACCACTTTCGTGCTGCTAAAACTTAACCCTTTGACTCCAGCTGGTGGAAAGGGTTAGGGAGTCAAAGGGTTAAGTTTTTGCAGTTTGTAGTTGAAGGTGTGGGAGTCAAATGGTTAATGTTTCTATCATTCTGGTGGTGTCCTCTTTTCTGTCACTCTCTTTGTTCCTGACTTGTTCCTTTAAGCTTTCTGTCTTTTCTTCCTATCACTTTCTGTCTTACTGGTCCAGTCAACTGTGTGTATTCGATAAAATCTGACGTACTTTCTCTTGGGATTGATGATTAGATACGTGTATTAAGTGCGGTTTTGGCTGTAAGGAAATGAGATATGCGGAAGCAATCTTAGGTAATATAGACCCGTTTTTGTTGTTTTTGTGTCCTTGTGTTTAAATGTGTAATCAGGTATGTTTTTTGAATCTCCTGTGCAATAAATTAGACGGAATGATCAACACCAGGGGTATCTCTTAGAATTATGTGCGCAGAAGTATTGATGTGTGTACCGTAAAGTTCGGGCAATTGGGCGCACCGGTATATAAGGCACACCCACTAAATTATAAAAAATCTGAACTATATTTACACATAAGCTGCACTGGTTTATAAGCCGCACTTTTTCAATGGCCAGGTCAATCGCCTTCAACTTGAAGGCTGCTTGGTAGGCATTACGTTGCGTTTTCGGCATGATGAGGGTGTACACTTGAGCAGAGCAGATCTGAATACCGATTCAGATGCTTCAATGTGTGTGGATTTGATTTAAGAATGTGAACATTTAACAGATAACACTTTAACATGAACAATTAACACTTTAACATGGAGCTCACCAGAAAATTGATGAACGGTAAACATGATTTTGGTGAGTTAAAGAGAAGCTAAGAATATACGAGAACATAGCGCTCCTGAGATCAGGGAAAATCTGCAAATAAGCCGCATCATTTTTTTAAGCCGCAGGGGTTAAACCTGGGGGGAAAAGTTGCGGCTTATAGCCTGAACTTTATGGTAATATAGACCAGTTTTTATTGTTTTTGTGTCCTTGTGTTTAAATGTGTAATCAGGTATGTTTTTCAAATCTCCTGTGCAATAAATTGGACGGAATGATCAAGACCAGGGGCATCTCCTAGAATTATGTGCGCAGAAGCATTGATGTGTGTAGTTAATTTTGTTTTCCTTTTTTTCCCTGTTAAAGTATAGTGAATGTTTTGAAATGGTTGTCACCTTGACTTGACTTGGCTCTACTCAGTCGGCTGGGCTGTAAACAAAAATAACAGTTAAGATGGAAAGCCAGGAGCGTCACTGATCTTTGTTAATATTATGTGCTGTCTTTGATAATGAATTGTTTAAATGTGTATGTTGTTAAAATGTAATGTGAAAAGGATTTTGCCATATTATGGTCACATGTGTGATTTGTGTCACGTGTTGAGAGATACATGTGTGATTAAATGTTATTTGCCGAAAGTGATAGTTTGTATATGTGTGTACATACGTGTGTGTGTGTGTGTGTGTGTGTGTGTAAATGTGTGCTTGTGTGTTTGAGTGTGGGCATGCGTGGTATTTTATGTGTGGACACAAACACAAATGCGTGCACCACACACACACACACACACACACACACACACACACACACAAAAAAAAAACACAAAAAAACACGCATACACAAACATGCACAAAAACACTCGCAAACACACATGCGCATATTCACGCATGCACACATGCATGCGCATGCACACACACATGTAAACACTTACATGCGTGTGTGCACACACACACACACCACACACACACACACACACGAAAAAATAAAAACACACATACACACAAAACGTTCACAAAAAAGCACATACACAAGCACACACAAACACAAAACAGACACACACACACGAGAACACACACACATACACAAAAGACACACACAAAAACACACAAACACACAAAAAATATATACACAAACATACACACAAAACAGACACACACACACAGTACGTAGATTTATAAAGACCAACATTATCACCATCATCATCAGGTGCCTTGCCACATGGCGTTGGCGATCATGGCCTTCCATCTGTTTCTATCTCTTATTTCCTCAAGCACCTCTTCCACCCTCTTTGTCTTCAGCCACTCTGCAAGTCCGTCCAATATCTTCTCCCTGGGTCTACCTGGTGCTTTCTTTCCCTCCAGCTTTCCTGTTGTGACCAGGTGCTCCAGTTCCCCTTTCCTCATAAACTGACCTATAAATGTTGTCTGTCTTTTCCTAATCTTCCTTATGAATGATCTTCTTGTGTCTGCCTCCATCAAGACTGTCTCGTTTGTTTTCTTTGCTGTCCATGAACTCTCAACATTCTTCTTAAAAACCACATCTCGGCTGCCAAAATCTTGTGGTTTTACTTGTCGAC
>JAPXFY010000034.1:18165880-18170880 GCA_030674185.1 Monoplex corrugatus
TCCATGAAACCACTGTCGTCATCACGACGTGAGCGTCATTTGATCACTGCGTTGTGTCGTCATTCTGGGAGGTTTGGAAGGGGATGGGTGGTGGTGTGTTGATGTTAATGATGGTGTGAGGGTTTGGTTGATTGGTTTGTTTTGTTGACTTTTTTTTTTATTAAAGGATCAGTGCAAATTAAGTTTCGTTTGCGTTCACTTTTTTGTCATTTATTAATTCATTGACCAGCATTCATTAATTGACGCATTCACTCACTGGTTCATTTACGATTCATTCATTCATTCATTCATTCATTCATTCATTTATGAATTAACTCACTCACTCATTCACTCATCAATTAATTAATTAATTAATTATTCATTCATTCACTCAATCACTGATTCATTCATTCATTCATTGAATCATGCATTCATTTATTCATTCATGTATACAATCACCCAATCATTCGTTATTTCATTCATTCATTCATTGATTCATTGATTCTTCATTGATTCATTGATTGATTCATTCATTCATTCAAACATTCATTTATTCATTCACTCACTCATTTACTTACATATAAAATTATTCAAATCATTCATTCATTTACTCAATTATTCATTCATTCATTCACTCATTTGTTTATTGATTGATAGATTGATTGAGTCACCCATTAAGCCACCGCCTCATTCATTCGCCCATTCAATCGTTCGTTAATTCATTCATTCTTTATCCATCTATTCTTTCATCCATTCAATCATCTGTAAATTTATTCATTCATTCATCCAGTCATATATTCACCCATTCATCCACCCATTCATCCACCCATTCATTCATTCATTCATTCATTTACTCATTCATTCTTTCTTTCCTTCTCTCTTTTAGTCCCAGCTCTGGCAGACAGTTACCATAATCACCCACACACCACCAACCACCATCCCCACTCACTGGGATAATACGTAGCGACGGGACCCGGCTCTGCATGACTGTGATCCTCGTGACCCCCGTGACCTTCATGACCTTCATGCTCATGAGTATGACCCCCCGCTGACCCGGAGCCTCGCTGTCGTTATTGCCGTTGGTGGGCAGTAGCGCGGCTGGCGGCTTCGCGGAGTCTTCATAGTCTGTGGTGACGGCGAACAGGATGATGAAGACCAGTTCCGCCACCAACACCGTTATGGCCAGTTTGGCTCTCTGCAGCTTCACTGACGTCATGATGACGATGACGTAATGCTCGTGATGACGTCACTCACCCTATGACGTGGAGAGAATGGCTGTTTGGTGACGGGATTCACTGAAAACATAAATAAAAGGCAATGTTCGTTTAGACAATTGCACGTAACTGAGTTTCCTTATTTAAAAATGACTTTGTTTTTATGTCGCTATCTGGGAACGGTCATCTGACCATACAGCAGATGCACGTTAGAAATATCCAGCAGAATCGGCCGAGCCCAAACAACGAAAACAGAAAAAAAAAAAAAAAATCGGCCCAGCCAAAACTGCATTCAAGAAGAAGAAAAGCGTTCTGACCAACAAATGCCTGTCAATTAACATCAGGAAGAGAGTTACGCAGTATTATATAGAACCTGTATTGTGTTACGGATGAGAAGACAGGACAATCTACAAGCAAAGTCAGAACAAGACTGAGGCAGCCGAAGTGTGGTTTCTAAGAAGAATGTTAAGAGTTCCAAGGAAGCATCCAGCACCAATGAGACCCACAGCACCAATGCCTCACAACACTCTGGACAACCACCTTCCAAGCTCCTGACGCCAATCGATAGTCATATCATCAAACGAAGAACGGAGGGTGGTGGTGGTGGTGGCTGTCCATGTGATGCACGACCCGTTCGGACCCAGTCACCAGTTACCTTGCTTACAAACAGAATGGCAAGGTGGGGAGATGACAAACCCCGGGACATAGCCACACAACGCACACCAACCAGGTCCAGCCCAGCCTCTGGGCCAAGAGAGAATGGAAGAGTCCTCTCTCGCCCCACTCTGGGCTTTCGCTATCTGTTGGTTGACGTTAGAATTGAAAAGGAAGACATTACCCACAATGCAGCTGGGACTTTTTGACTAATTGGGGAACGGGGAGGTGATGTATAGTATGGTTGTATACGTTTTTTTCTGTTTGTTTCCATGTGTTTCTCTCTCTCTCTCTCTCTCTCTCTCTCTCTCTCTCTCTCTCTCTCTCTCTCTCTCTCTCTCTCTTCGTCCTTATCTCTGTGTCTCTGTCTGTCTGTCTCTCTCTGCCCATGCGAAAGGGCATGCATGCGTGAGAGAATGTGCGTGAATGTCTGTGTTTGTATATCGTTTATACAGTGTGTGTGTGTGTGTGTGTGTGTGTGTGTGTGTGTGTGTGTGTGTGTGTGTGTGTGTGTGTGTGTGTGTATGTGTGTGTGTGTGTGTGTGTTGTGTGTGTGTGTGGGTGTTGTGTGTGTGTGTGTGTGTGTGTGTGTGTGTGTGTGTGTGTGTAGTGTGTGTGCGATGTATGTGTGTGTATGTATGTGTGTCAGGTGTGTGATGTGGTGTGGTGTGTGCGTGCGTGCGTGCGTGCGTGCGTGTGTGTGTGTGTGTGTGTGTGTGTGCGTGTGTGTGTTCTTATATACTGTTGCGTGTGTGTGTGTGTGTGTTCTTATATACTGTTACAAGTGTTTGTATACGTTCGTTTGCTTTTCATCTCTCTCTCTCTCTCCTCTCTCTCTCTCTCTCTCCCTCTCTCTCTCTCTCTGTATGTGTGTGTTTGTCTGTCTGTCTCTCTTTCTCTCTGTGTGCCCGTGTGAATGTGCGTGCATGTGTGTGTGAGAAAATGAACGTGACTGTATAGCGTTTATACAGTGTGTGTGTTCTGTGTGTGTGTGTTCGCGCGCACGCGTGTGTGTGTGTGTGTGTGTGTGTGTGTGTGTGTGTGTGTGTGAGTATTTGCGTGTGTGTGTGTGTGTGTGTGTGTGTGTGTTCGTCTGTTTGCGTGTTCGTTCATGCGTGCGTATGACGCATGTGTGAGCGTTTTGTATGTTTATATATGCCTGACAATAAATCTGATGGTATCTGTAAGCACACAGTCCTGTCTCTTCTTGTGATAAACGATACATAAACGACACTGCGCGCGCGAGCGTGGCAGTGGTCATTGGTTTAATGTCTTTTCACCTGGGTGGTTTTAGACCAAAAACAAAAATAATGTCTTTTCACCTGGGTGCTTTTAGACCAAAAACAAAAATAAACAACAATAATATAAAACAAACAAACAAACAAACAACAAAAACGGGAGGGGGGAGGGGGCGAAAAAATGGGGAGGTGGTGAGGGTGTAGGTGGACAGAAAGGCAATTGGAGGAAGGGACCTCACAAATGAGTAAAGTTACCATAACTAACAATTTAAACGATAAACTTGCGAAATCCAAAACAAGTTGTGACTGCCCGCGTTCAAGCAAACAGGACCCCCCCTCCCCCCCCCCCCCGAAAAAAAAAGAAAAAGAATAAGAACGCGTATTTAATACGACAAGACAAGACAGGCGCAAATTTTCGGCCAGCTGGCCTTTGTCAAGCGTAAGATCACAAACAAACAAACAAACACCAGACACAAATGTGAGGAGAAAAAGACTGAAACTTCCCTGCTGCTCCCCCCGTCCAGTGTGAGAAAAGGAGCAATGAATAAGCAGCAGGGATGTTTAAGTCTTTTTCTCCTCATTTTTGTATCTGGTGTTTGTTTGTTTGTGATCTTAAGCTTGACCAAGGCCAGCTGGCCGAAAATTTTTGTTCTATTAAATACGCGTTCTTAATCTTTTTTCGTGTTTTTTTTTCTGGTTCCAATGAACTTGCTAAATGGATCAACGAACATTAACCCTTTGACTCCCACACTCTGTCCACCAGCATCCAGCATTGGCAACCATGCTAGCAAAGCAAAAACTTAACCCTTTGACTCCCACACTCTGTCCACCAGCATCCTGCATTGGCAAGCATGCCAACAAAGCAAAAACTTAACCCTTTGCTTCCCCTCACCCTGTCCACCAGCATCCAGCATTGTCATCCATGCTAGCAAAGCAAAAACTTAACCCTTTGGCTCCCACACTCCGTCCACCAGCATCCAGCATTGTCAGCCATGTTAGCAAAGCAAAAACTTAACCCTTTGGCTTCCTCATTCTATTCACCAGCTTCCTTCAGGATAGGTGGATAGGATGAGGAGTGAAAGGGTTAATGAGAATAAATTATAAATATTTTGCTACTGGACTTTTTGACAGGCTGATAAAAAATTCGTAGAGTAGTGATGCTGATTGAAGTACATCGGAAACAGTGCTCCTAGAAAGCAAAGGGATGTGTTGTTTTATCTGAATGTAAGAAAGAACATCATAATCATCATGTGCCCTGCCGCATGGCGTTGGCGATCATGGCCCTCCATATGTATCTATCCCTTGATGCCGCAAGCACATCTTCCACCCTCTCTGTCTTCAGCCACTCTGCAAGTCCGTCCAATATTTTCTCCCTGGGTTTACCTGGTGCTCTCTTTCCCTCCAGTTTTCTTGTTGTGACCAGGTGCTCTAATTCCCCTTTCCCCACAAAATGGCCTATAAATGTTGCTTGTCTTTTTCCAATTTTTCTTATCAGTGATCTTCTTGTGTCTGCCTCCATCAAGACTGTCTCGTTTGTTTTCATGTGTCCATGGAACTCTCAACATTCTTCTAAGAAACCACACATCTCGGCTGCCTCATTCTTGTTCTGGCTTTGCTTGTTGACTGTCCACGCCTCACAACCGTATAGCATCATCGGTTCTATATAACATTCAAGAACTCTCTTCCTGATGTTAATTGATAGGCAATTGTTGATGATGGTGACATTTCTCTTCTCTCTCTCTTAGATTTGTCTGCTGCCTTCGACACTATAGACCATGAGATACTGCTTTGGCGCCTCCACAACTGCTACGGAATTTCTGGCTCCGCTCTCTCCTGGTTTCAGTCATATCTCTCTGACCGCACACAGACTGTATCTGTAAATGGCTTGCCCTCACCTCCCTCAGCCCTCAGATAT
>JAPXFY010000034.1:18190880-18195880 GCA_030674185.1 Monoplex corrugatus
CTCTCTCTCTTTGTATGTATGTGTGTGTGTGTGTGTCTCTCTCTCTGTATGTGTGCGTGTATATCTGTATGTGTGTGTGTGTACGTGTGTGTGTGTGTCTCTCTCTCTTTTCTCTCTCTCTTTGTATGTATGTGTGTGTATGTGTGTCTGTGTTTGTACATGGCAAAGTCACAATCACCTTGAAGAAGCATCAGATAAAACAATACACTCAACATGTATCAAGGATAAGACAGACTGCTCACAACACTGAACACACACACAATGTCACAATGGACAGACTGCTCACAACATTTAACACACACAGTCACACTGGACAGACTGCTCACAACACTGAACACACACACAATGTCACACTGGACAGACTGCTCACAACACTGAACAACACACAATGTCACACTGGACAGACTGCTCACAACACTGAACACACAGTCACACTGGACAGACTGCTCACAACACTGAACACACACAATGTCACACTGGACAGACTGCTCACAACACTGAACACACACAATGTCACACTGGACAGACTGCTCACAACACTGAACACACACACAATGTCACACTGGACAGACTGCTCACAACACTGAACACACACACAATGTCACACGGACAGACTGCTCACAACACTGAACCACACACAATGTCACACAGGACAGACTGCTCACAACACTGAACACACACAATGTCACACTGGACAGACTGTCACAACACTGAACACACACAATGTCACACTGGACAGACTGCTCACAACACTGAACACACACACAATGTCACACTGGACAGACTGCTCACAACACTGAAACACACACATGTCACACTGGACAGACTGCTCACAACACTGAACACACACACAATGTCACACTGGACAGACTGCTCACAACACTGAAAACACACAATGTCACACTGGACAGACTGTCACAACACTGAACACACACAATGTCACACTGGACAGACTGCTCACAACATGAACACACACAGTCACACTGGACAGACTGCTCACAACACTGAAAACACACAATGTCACACTGGACAGACTGCTCACAACACTGAACAACACACACAGTCACACTGGACAGACTGCTCACAACACTGAAACACACACAATGTCACACTGGACAGACTGCTCACAACACTGAAACACACACAATGTCACACTGGACAGACTGCTCACAACACTGAACACACATGTCACACTGGACAGACTGCTCACAACACTGAACACACACAATGTCACACTGGACAGACTGCTCACAACACTGAACACACACAATGTCACACTGGACAGACTGCTCACAACACTGAAAACACACAATGTCACACTGGACAGACTGCTCACAACACTGAAAAACACACACACAATGTCACACTGGACAGACTGCTCACAACACTGAAACACACACAATGTCACACTGGACAGACTGCTCACAACACTGAAACACACACAATGTCACACTGGACAGACTGCTCACAACACTGAAACACACACAATGTCACACTGGACAGACTGCTCACAACACTGAAACACACACAATGTCACACTGGACAGACTGCTCACAACACTGAACACCACACATGTCACACTGGACAGACTGCTCACAACACTGAACACACACAAATGTCACACTGGACAGACTGCTCACAACATGAACACACACAATGTCACACTGGACAGACTCTCCACAACACTGAAACACACACAAATGTCACACTGGACAGACTGCTCACAACACTGAACACACACAATGTCACACTGGACAGACTGCTCACAACACTGAACACACACACAGTCAATGGACAGACTGCTCACAACACTGAACACACACAATCACACTGACATATGTCACAACACTGAACACACACAATGTCACACTGGACAGACTGCTCACAACACTGAAACACACAATGTCACACTGGACAGACTGCTCACAACACTGAACACACAACAATGTCACACGGACAGACTGCTCACAACACTGAACACACACACAATGTCACACTGGACAGACTGCTCACAACATGAACACACACAATGTCACACTGGACAGACTGTCACAACACTGACACACACAATGTCACACATGGACAACTGCTCACAACACTGAACACACATGTAACACTGGACACGACTGCTCACAACATGAACACACACACAATGTCACACTGGACAGATGCTACAACACTGAACACACACAGTCACACTGGACAGACTGCTCACAACACTGAACACACACACAATGTCACACTGGACAGACTGCTCACAACACTGAAAACACACAATGTCACACTGGACAGACTGTTCACAACACTGAACACACACAATGTCACACTGGACAGACTGCTCACAACACTGAACACACACAGTCACACTGGACAGACTGCTCACAACACTGACCACACAATGTCACACTGACAGACTGCTCACAACACTGAACACACACAGTCACACGGACAGACTGCTCACAACACTGAACACACACATGTCACACTGGACAGACTGCTCACAACACTGAACACCACACAATGTCACACTGGACAGATGTCACAACACTGAACACACATGTCACACTGGACAGACTGCTCACACACTGAACACACAAAATGTCACACTGGACAGATGTCACAACACTGAACACACACAATGTCACACTGGACAGATGTCACAACACTGAAAACACACACATGTACACTGACAGACTGTCACAACACTGAACACACACAATGTACACTGGACAGACTGCTCACAACACTGAAACACACACAATGTCACAGGACAGACTGCTCACAACATGAAACACACACAATGTCACACTGGACAGACTGCTCACAACACTGAAAACACACACAATGTCACACCTGGACAGACTGCTCACAACACTGAACACACACAATGTCACACTGGACAGACTGTTCACAACACTGAAACACACACACAATGTCACACTGGACAGACTGCTCACAACACTGAACACACACAATGTCACACTGGACAGACTGCTCACAACACTGAACACACACACAATGTCACACTGGACAGACTGCTCACAACACTGAAAACACACAGTCACACTGGACAGACTGCTCACAACACTGAACACACACACAATGTCACACTGGACAGACTGCTCACAACACTGAACACACAATGTCACACTGGACAGACTGCTCACAACACTGAAAACACACACAATGTCACACTGGACAGACTGCTCACAACACTGAACACACATAATGTCACACTGGACAGACTGCTCACAACACTGAACACACACACAATGTCACACTGGACAGACTGCTCACAACACTGAAAACACACACAATGTCACACTGGACAGACTGCTCACAACACTGAACACACACACAATGTCACACTGGACAGACTGCTCACAACACTGAACACACACAATGTCACACTGGACAGACTGCTCACAACACTGAACACACACACAATGTCACACTGGACAGACTGCTCACAACACTGAACACACACAATGTCACACTGGACAGACTGCTCACAACACTGAACACACACACAATGTCACACTGGACAGACTGCTCACAACACTGAAAACACACAATGTCACACTGGACAGACTGCTCACAACACTGAACACCACAATGTCAACTGGACAGATGCTCACAACACTGAACACACACACATGTCACACTGGACAGACTGCTCACAACATGAACACACACACATGTCACACTGGACAGACTGCTCACAACACTGAAACACACGTCACATGGACAGATGTCACAACTGAACACACAATGTCACATGGACAGACTGCTCACAACACTGAAACACACATGTCACACTGGACAGACTGCTCACAACACTGAAAACCACACACAATGTCACACTGGACAGACTGCTTCACAACACTGAAAACACACACATGTCACACTGGACAGACTGCTCACAACACTGAAACACACACAATGTCACACTGGACAGACTGCTCACAACACTGAAAACACACACAATGTCACACTGGACAGACTGCTCACAACACTGAAAACACACACAATGTCACACTGGACAGACTGTAAACACTGAAACACAAATGTCACGGGACAGATGCTCACAACACTGAACACACACAATGTCACACTGGACAGACTGCTCACAACACTGAAACACACACAATGTCACACTGGACAGACTGCTCACAACACTGAAAACACACACAATGTCACACTGGACAGACTGCTCACAACACTGAAAACACACAAGTCACACTGGACAGACCACTCACAAAATGAAACACCACACAGTCACACTGGACAGACTGCTCACAACACTGAACATACACACAAGTCACACTGGACAGACTGCTCACAAATTGAAACACACACACATGTCACACTGGACAGACTGCTCACAACACTGAACACACACAATGTCACACTGGACAGACTGCTCACAACACTGAACACACACAATGTCACACTGGACAGACTGCTCACAACACTGAACACACACAACAGTCACACTGGACAGACTGTCACAACACTGAACACACACAATGTCACACTGACAGACTGTTCACAACACTGAACACACAAATGTCACACTGGACAGACTGCTCACAACACTGAACACACACAATGTCACACTGGACAGACTGCTCACAACACTGAACACACAATGTCACACTGGACAGACTGCTCACAACACTGAACACACACAATGTCACACTGGACAGACTGCTCACAACACTGAACACACACAATGTCACACTGGACAGACTGCTACAACACTGAACACACACATGTCACACTGGACAGACTGCTCACAACACTGAACACACACAATGTCACACTGGACAGACTGCTCACAACACTGAACACACACATCACAATGTCACACCACTCACTGGACAGACTGCTCACAACACTGAACACACACAATGTCACACTGGACAGACTGCTCACAACACTGAACACACACAATGTCACACTGGACAGACTGCTCACAACACTGAACACAACAATGT
>JAPXFY010000034.1:18213380-18223380 GCA_030674185.1 Monoplex corrugatus
GTCTTTCTTGACTGTTTTGCATGGCTTGTCTGTTTTGTCTGTCTTGTTTGTCTGTTTGTCTGTCTGTCTGCTTGTTTGTTTGTTTGTTTGTTTGTTTGTTTGCTTGTTTGTTTGTTTGTCTGTTTGCTTGTTGCTTCTTTGTTTGTTTGTTTGTTTGCTTGTTTGTTTGTTTGTTTGTTTGCTTGTTTGTCTGTCTGTACGTCTTGATTTTTTTCCTGTGTTGTCTTTTTTGTTTGTCTGTCTGTTTGCTTCCTTGTTTGTTTGTTTTCTCGTTTGTTTGCTGTTTGTAAGTTTGCTTGCTTGTTTACTTGTTTATTTGCCTGCTTGTATCTTTGCTTGTCTATATGTCTGTTTGTCCGTCTGTCTGTCTGTCTGTTTGCTTGTCTGCCTGTCTGCCTGCTTGCCTGCCTGCCTGCCTATCTGTCTGTCTGTCTGTCTGCCTGTCTGCCTGCCCGCTTGTCTGTCTGTCTGTTTGTGTTTGTGTTTGTTTGTTTTTGCTCATCGCACTTACTTAAGATGTCCTTTGTGCTCAGAATTTTTGGTCCCATTTTTAAATGCTACGTTAATGTCCACAGGCGTTGGCACAGTTTTTATAAAAATGCGATGACGATGAATGACGACAATCATGATACTATGGAGTTTCATCTAGCTTTGAGACAGGCCTGTACTCTACGCTTTTTTCTATCATAATATACCCTGGCGTCAACCAGGCCTGAGGGATACAGACACCTGCGGTGTTGGTCAGAAGATTTTAGCAACACCCTCAATGACTCATTGGTGAAATGGATGATACCCGACTGTATGGTCCCAGTCTTCTCAACGAGCCCATACTCAATTTTTGGGTAGCAGTGGAAAATTCCCCCAATGATTTTTTTGAAGGGACTGATGGAGATTCGAACCCACACTCTTCCAGGCGGTAGTCCGTTGCGCTAATCGCTACACCATTGCGACTGAGTGACAAGTTTTGTTTTGTCTGATGTTGAGAGTTCCATGGACAGCAAAGAAAACAAACGAGACAGTCTTGAAGGAGACAGACACAAGAGGAACATAAATGAAGAAGATTAGGAAAAGAAAAAAAAACAACAACAAAAACCCCCAACATATATAGGACATTTTATGAGGCAAAAGGAATTAGAGCAGCTGGTCACAACAGGAAAGCTGGAGGGAAAGAGAACACCAGGTGGACCCACGGAGAAAATATTGGACGGACTTGCAGAGTGGCTGAGGACAGAGAGAGTGGGAGGTGTACTTGCAGCGACAAGGAATAGATTCGTATGGAGGATCGCCAACGCCATGCAGAAGGGCACATGATGATGATGATGATGACGACGATGGTAATGATGATGACGATGATGATGATGATGATGATGATGAGGAGGAGGAGGAGGATAATGATGATGACGATGACGACGACAACGATAGTAATAATGATGATGATGATGATGATGATGATGAGGATGAGGAGGAGGAGAAGGAGAAGGAGGATACTATTGATGATGATGATGATTTTTCAAAACTCAATGCTCCCGTAACAAGTACAGGAAATGAATTTTGTCACCTGTCTCACCTGTCTCACCTGTCGGCGTAACCGGGTTCGGTGTTGGCAACTACACATCTGGACACCACCATCTCCCTCCAGGCGCTGTGTCTTGACTTTTGTGGACAATTTCTTGAATATTTAGGCCACTGATGTTGGTTATGTTTTCGATGCATGAGATTGGAGGTCTGCCTTTCTTCCTTAATGCCACTGTTTTTCCTGGAAAGATGGTTGCCATGAGGTCCGTGATTTTGTTTCTATAAGACAAACAAACAAAGAAAGAAAGAAAGAAAGAAAGAAAGAAAGACAAATATAAACGAGACGACGGTTAAAATATTTATCCAGTTGCCTCTTTTCTTCACGCTCGCTTGCGCATGGGTGATCTTGCGTGTGCTTTGTCAGTTTAGTTTTAATTGTGACTTGTCTGCCTATATCACGGACACGTTCTAAGTAATATTATCCAACACCAACATTAAAGTGATCCTTTAGGTCGAGATTAGCTTTCACACTGTCAACGAAACGAGTTGGTAGTGCAGAGTTTCGCCCCTTGCCTTTCTCCGGGAATAAAGGAAGGATTAATATGATAGCGCGGTGTTCTCCCCTTACAAGACTCGCGCAGTTTAAAGTCGACTGTTAAGATTTTATTTTCCAAAGACCTGCTTAAGTGTGAGATGTTTGCGAATTTATGTCGTATGTTTTAACACCTTGGTTGTAAAGTGGGTTTACGTTTGATGGCACGGTATTTATGTTTGATGGCACAGAGTGTTAAGTGGGTTTGTGTTTGATGGCACAGTGTTAAGTGGGTTTATGTTTGATGGCACGGAGTGTTAAGTGGGTTTATGTTGATGGCACAGTGTGTTAAGTGGGTTTATGTTGATGACATGGTGTGTTAAGTGGGTTTATGTTGATGGCACAGTGTGTTAAGTGGGTTTATGTTTGATGGCACAGTGTGTTAAGTGGGTTTATGTTGATGACACAGAGTGTTAAGTGGGTTTATGTTTGATGGCACGGTGTGTTAAGTGGGTTTATGTTGATGACACAGTGTGTTAAGTGGGTTTATGTTTGATGGCACAGTGTGTTAAGTGGGTTTATGTTTGATGACACAGTGTGTTAAGTGGGTTTATGTTTGATGGCATGGTGTGTTAAGTGGGTTTATGTTTGATGACACAGTGTGTTAAGTGGGTTTATGTTTGATGGCATGGTGTGTTAAGTGGGTTTATGTTTGATGGCACAGTGTGTTAAGTGGGTTTATGTTTGATGGCACAGTGTGTTAAGTGGGTTTATGTTTGATGGCATGGTGTGTTAAGTGGGTTTATGTTTGATGGCACGGTGTGTTAAGTGGGTTTATGTTTGATGGCACAGTGTGTTAAGTGGGTTTATGTTTGATGGCACAGTGTGTTAAGTGGGTTTATGTTTGATGGCATAGTGTGTTAAGTGGGTTTATGTTTGATGGCATGGTGTGTTAAGTGGGTTTATGTTTGATGACACAGTGTGTTAAGTGGGTTTATGTTTGATGGCACAGTGTGTTAAGTGGGTTTATGTTGATGGCACAGTGTGTTAAGTGGGTTTATGTTTGATGGCACAGTGTGTTAAGTGGGTTTATGTTGATGGCACAGTGTGTTAAGTGGGTTTATGTTTGATGGCACAGTGTGTTAAGTGGGTTTATGTTTGATGGCACAGTGTGTTAAGTGGGTTTATGTTTGATGGCACAGTGTGTTAAGTGGGTTTATGTTTGATGGCACGGTGTGTTAAGTGGGTTTATGTTTGATGGCACAGTGTGTTAAGTGGGTTTATGTTTGATGGCACAGTGTGTTAAGTGGGTTTATGTTTGATGGCACAGTGTGTTAAGTGGGTTTATGTTTGATGGCACAGTGTGTTAAGTGGGTTTATGTTTGATGGCACAGTGTGTTAAGTGGGTTTATGTTTGATGGCACAGTGTGTTAAGTGGGTTTATGTTTGATGGCACAGTGTGTTAAGTGGGTTTATGTTTGATGGCACAGTGTGTTAAGTGGGTTTATGTTTGATGGCACAGTGTGTAAAGTGGGTTTATGTTGATGACATAGTCAAACAGTTTCAGTTTCAGTTTCAGTTTCTCAAGATAACGTCTCCGCTCTCGGAAAAAGTTCCATATGTACTGAAATCACTAGTACCATGTGATGGAGAAGATCCAGAATGATCATGGCATAAGCCTTAAGTCTGTACATAAACCCTGTGTGTTGGTACACCACTGCTGGCATGTGATGGAGAAGATCCAGAATGATCATGGCATAAGCCTTAAGTCTGTACATAAACCCTGTGTGTTGGTACGCCACTGATGCCATGTGATGGAGAAGATCAAGAATGATCATGGCAAAAGCCTTAAGCCTGCACATAAACCCGTGAGCTGACCAGGCTCTACCTAGTATATTCGTGTTGTATCTTATATTTGCATATCTGTCATTGAAACAATCTTGCTACATTTGACATGACGTGTGCGCTACTGTTACTACTGCTACTACCCCCTACTGCTGCAACTACAAATACCGTTACTGTCACTGCAATTAGTGGATGGACCAGCAAGGCAGAAAATGATCGGAAGAAATTACAGAAAGCAAAGGAGAAAAGAAAATACAAAACAAAGCAAAACAAAACAAAGCAAAACAAAACGAAACAAAAACAAAACGAAACAAAACAAAACAAACAAAACAAAGAGAGTGACAGAAAAAAGTTCTAGTACAGAATGTCCTGAAGGTGGGGATACTATTTATGCTGAAACAGCCCCCCGGCATCCCCACGGGGGGGAGGGGGGGGTAGGGGAGACAAAAAAAGTGAATGAAATTGGTTATCCGGTCAAAAAACACAGACCATTTGTGCGTGCGTGTCACGTGGTGTTGGGTCTGTGAGGGCCCTGTTTGGTTTGGATCACGCTAACCCAGAAACAGTACAAAAGTAACAGGACAATTCGTACCACGTGTGTGGCTGTGCTGAGGTCTCAGTTGTTTGCTAATATCCTGTACCCGAATGCCCACACCATAAGAATTTATGCCAGTACTTACATGCTGTCGTTCAGGCCATGATTTTTTCCTCGGGAAAAACTAACTGAACGTCTAGTCCTTCGGAAGGGGACGAAAAACGATTCAGACCCGTATGCCTTTTGGCCTGCGCACGCTCAAGACCCAACACGGAAGTTAAAAACCGTGAAGATCAGGGCATTTCCCGGCTGCCTTGGTATAAAAC
This sequence comes from Monoplex corrugatus, assembly GCA_030674185.1. Taxonomy (NCBI): domain Eukaryota; kingdom Metazoa; phylum Mollusca; class Gastropoda; order Littorinimorpha; family Ranellidae; genus Monoplex; species Monoplex corrugatus. The sequence continues at coordinate 18,218,134 of JAPXFY010000034.1, forward strand.
ATTGGAGAAATAGGTTGATTTCCCAGGTCCCTGCCCTTGAAGACCAGTAAGCCTTCTTGCTTTTCTGAAGTCTTGGTGAAAAAATTGGGTGGCGCTACAATGCGGCGACACGCTCTGAAATGGAAGAGCAACCCAAGTTTCGCGTTATGAATCCACTGTGACAAAAGAAATGAATATGAATACAATTTTTGGAAGTAAATTTGAATTTGAATTTGAATATGAAAATGAATGTTTCCTACAACGAAATGTTGCTTGTCTTTTCTTAATGAAAATAATGAGAAAAAGACAAGCAGCATTTATGGGACATTTTATTATGAGACAAGAGAAATTTGAGCACCTAGTCACAACAGGAAACCTAGAGGGAAAAAGGGCACCAGGCAGATCCAGGAAGAATACGTTGGACGGACTTGCAGAGTGGATCAAGACAACGCCATGCAGCAGGGCATATGATGATGATGACGATGATGATAATGATGACGGTGATGATGATGGTGGTGGTGTGGTGGTGACGATAATGATGAGGAGGAGCAGGAGAAGGAGGACACGAAATGAGTGAGAGCGAGAGGGGAAAGGCGGGGGATGGGGGTGGAGGGAAGTGTGTGTGTGACCTTGAACTTTCGGCGTATGTAAACAGGCTGTACAGAAAATGGCGAGATACGAGAAAGATTATTAATTGTAATTATAATAATAAAGATAATCGTCTCCTGAAGTAGTTAACGTTTAACGGATCCACTAACGGATATGTGAGAGCAATGTGTGTGTGTGTGTGTGTGTGTGTGTGTGTGTGTGTGTGTGTGTGTGTGTGTGTGTGTGTGTGTGTGTGTGTGTGTGTGTGTGTGTGTGTGCGTATGTATGTGTGTGTGTGTTTGTATGTGTGTGTGTTTGTGTTTGTATGTGTTAGTGTTTGTGTTAGTGTTTGTGTTGTGTGTGTGTGTGTGTGTGTGTGTGTGTGTGTGTGTGTGTGTGTGTGTATGTGTTTGTGTTTGTGTGTGTGTTTGTATTGTGTGTGTGTGTGTGTTTGTGTTTGTATGTGTGTGCGTTTTTGTGTTAGTGTGTGTGTTGTGTGTATGCGTGTGTTTGTGTGTGTGTTTTATATCTCTGTGTGTGCTTGTGTTTGTATGTGTGTGTGTTTGTGTTAATATGTGTGTGTGTGTTTGTGTTTGTATGTGTGTGTGTTTGTGTTTGTGCGTGTGTGTTTGTGTGTGTGTGTGTTTGTGTTTATGTGGATGTGTTTGTATGTGTGTGCGTTTGGGTGTGTGTGTGTGTGTGTGTGTGTTTGTGTGTGTATGTGTGTTTGTGTTTGTGTGTGTTTGTGTTTGTATGTGTGTGTGCGCGCGCGCGCGCGTGTGTGTGTGTTTGTGTTTGTGTTTGTGTGTGCGTGTGTGTGCGTGTTTGTGTGTGTGTGTGTTTGTGTTTGTGTGTGTGCGTGTGTGTGTGTGATGTTTGCTGTGTATGCATGCCATGTATGTGTACATGTGTGTGTGTGCCTGCGCGCGCGTGTGTGTGTGCAAGTGCGTGTGTGTGTGCGTGTGTGCGTGTGTGTGCGTGTGTGCGTGCAATGCATGTGTCCATGAGTGTGTATGTGTGTGTGTGTGTGTACGTGTGTATCCGTGTGTGCCTGCAATGTGTGTGTGTCCATGTGTGGGTAAGCGTGTGTGTATGTATGTACGTGTGTGCGTGTGTGCCTGCATTGTACGTGTGTCCATGTGTGCGCTCGTGTATGTGTGTGTTTTGTGTGTATTTGTGCGTGTGCGTGCGTGCCACTTTGATGGTTGCCGACAGTAGAGAGGCGCCACAAACAGGGCACATAACTGTCATATCAATCATCTCCACTCAGGGAGTAGTGTCCCCTTAATGACTCTTCACTCATGGATGGGCCCATGAAATTTCACTGTATTCAGGCCGTGGTGTCTTTCCTGCTAAGAATCTGATAACTTGCCTGTAATCTTCTTTTTCTTCTTTTCCCTCCACTTCCTCTTCCTTTTTCTTCTTCTTTCTTCTTCTTCTTTCTTTCTTTCGTTCTTTCTTTCTTTCTTCTTCTTCTGCTACTTCTTCTCTTTCTCTTTATTCTTCTCTTTTGTTTTTTCTTCTTCTTCTTTTCCTTCCTCTCCTCGTCCTTCTACTCTTCTTCTTCTTCTCAGTCTTCTTTTTCTTCCTTTTTCTTCTTGTTCTTCTTCTTCCTTTTCTTCTTGTTCTTGTTATTCCTCTTTTTCTTCCTCCTCTTGTTCTTCTTCTTCCTATTCCTCTTTTTCTTCTTGTTCTTGTTTTTCTTGTTCTTGTTCTTCTTGTTCTTGTTCTTCCTGTTCTTTTTCTTCTTCTTCTCCTCCTCCTCCTCCTTTTCCTCATCCTCTTTGTTTTTCTTTTTCTTCTTCTCTTTCTTCTCCATCTCCTTCTTCTTGTTCTTGTTCTTGTTCTTGTTGTTCTTCTTCGTCTTCTTGTTCGTCTTCTACTTCTCTCTCTTCTTCTTTATCTTCTTCATCATCATCTTTTCTTCTTCTTTCTTCTTCTTCTTCTCCTCCTCCTCCTTATCGCCATGAAGTCACTGAGACGCCACACAAAAGAAATAATCGTCAGAATTTTGTGCTGACATCAGTAAAGAAAACAGCGTTGGTTTGGCCATGTAGCAGATCCAAAAGCTTTGCTAGATGTCTGTCTGTCTGTCTCTCTGTCTGTCTGTCGCTTTATGTGTTTCTCTCATTCTCATTCTCTTTCCCTTTTTCTCTCTGTCTCTGTCTGTCTGTCTGTCTGTCTTTGTCTGTCTGTCTCTGTCTCTCTGTCTCTGTCTCTCTCCTCTACTTCTGTCTCCCTCAATCTCTCTCATTCTTCTCTCAACCTTTCTGGGTCTCTTTCTATCTCTTTTGTCTCTGTCACTCTCTGTGTCTGTCTGTCTTTCTTTCTGCCTGTCTGTCTGTCTGTCTGTCTGTCTCTCTCTTTCTCTCTCTCTCTCTCTCTCTCGCCGTGTTTTCTCCCTCCCCTTTCAATGTCTGTTTGTCTGTCTGTCTCTCTCACTCTCTCTCTCACTCTCTCTCTCTCTCACTCTCTCTCTCACTCTCTCTCTCACTCTCTCTCTCACTCTCTTTTCTCTCTCTCACTCTCTCTCACTCTCTCTCTCTCTCACTCTCTCTTACTCTCTCTCACTCTCTCTCTGTCTCTCTCTCTCACTCTCTCTCTCTCACTCTCTCTCTGTTTCTCTTTTTTCAACTACACCAAATGGCTTACAGAATCAGCTGAACGTTTTAAGTACGTGTTGTAACAACATGAAATTAAAAGTAAATATTGACAAAACGAAGGTCATGGTGTTTAGAAACGGAGGGTTCCTCGGAAAACGTGAAAAATGGTCATATGAAGAAAATAAGTTGGAAGTTGGGAATAATTATTGCTATTTAGGTTTTAATTTCACGACAATGGTAAGTGTCAAAAAAGGTACTGCACATATAGCAACTAAGGGGAAGAAAGCTGTCATACAGCTAAATAGGGTTCTCCAAAAATTCAAGGAAATGACAATGGATACTTTCTTTAAAATATTTGACGCAAAGGTACAACCCATTCTGTTGTACGCGTCAGAAGTATGGGGATTAAAACGAATGGAACACAATCATAGAAAAAGGTACATATGATGGCGTGCAAAAGATTTTTAGGCGTGCCTGTTAAGACACCAAACAAGATGGTGTACGCTGATCTGGGAAGATATCCATTATTCGTTAACTCTGTGGTCGCATGCTTAAGATATTGGTTTAAATTGCTACAAATGAGTGCCGAAAGATTTCCGCATAAAGCTTACCAAATGCTTCTGGAATTAGATAGAAATGGAAAGGATTGTTGGGCATCAGAGGTAAGAAAAATCCTGTGTGATACAGGTTTCAACATTGTATGGCTGCAACAGGGAGTTGGGGATGTAAAACTATTTTTAAACATATTTAGACAAAGACTTGTCGATCTGTTTATCCAAGAATGCACTAGTATTATTAGAGATGGTGACAGATATGAGTGCTATAGATCATTCAAAACAATTTTTGAAAAAGAAAAATATATTTCTGATATGGATACATACTGTCTCAGAGTGGCAATCACACAACTAAGATTTGGTGTACTACCGCTGAATAACAATTCACATCGTTATAGTGAGAGTATTCACAAAAGGGCATGCCCTTTTTGCAAAACTCATATCGAAAATGAATATCACCTTATATATGACTGTCCCACTTATACAGATATTAGAGTAAAATTCCTCAAAGATTCAGCTAGAATGCCACTTTATCTACTGCTCAAAGCAGAAAATTCTCATCATAGATACAATGTGTCCAGATTTGTTTGTCATGCCATCAACAGACGCAAAAAAAATCATGAATGAATAAACTAACGAAAATAAGTCATCACCAGTACTATATTACTGTATTACATTAGTAATTATACAATGCTGTATAGTTATAATAAATGGTAAAACTATTAACGCTTGTTCCATTATATTTTTGTAGTCATTTCGATATAAACTGTGTACAGACTGTAAATTATGCACAAAAACGCGGGGGTAAAGATAATTTTGAAAAATCGAATTGTTTATTGCTACTTGTTTTACAAATATTTGGTAAATTGATGATTCATTGATTGACTGCTTAACTGATTGTTTGATTAATTCATTGATTGATTGATGGATGCACTGACTGAATGATTGATCCATTGATTAGTTGCTGACTAAGTACTGATCGGGAAAATGATTTATATGAAACTGATCAAATTGTTCGGTGACTCGCTAACTAGTTTGGTTTATAGATGAGTAATTGTATTTGGCGACAAACTTAACTGGTAGAGAAACGGTTCAGTATTTTAACTGATCGGATTCAGATGGCTAATTAAATGATAGAATGGCAGTTGATTGATTGATTGATTGATTACCGTTGCCACGGTACACTGAATGTACTAAGTATTTGTTTGATTAGATGGATAAAGTGAAGTATGTTTCGCAAGCATGGTGATTTACCAATTATTTGTTGATTGTGTGATGATTGTAATATTACTTGACCGGCTGTTGGCTATACAGAGAGACTAATTGCTTGATCAGTAGATGGAGGAATGGAACGATATATGTATATGTATTAAATATCTTTATGACTTGTTTGATGCCTTAATGCACTGATGAAGCTTAATTATAATCAAGTACTATTTAGTGTATTACTTCATTAAATGTTAGATTTAGTCAGCAAAAGAAAGATCTGTTGACTGTTACACCAACGAAGTATTCAACTGAGG
>JAPXFY010000034.1:18230880-18238380 GCA_030674185.1 Monoplex corrugatus
TGCCATGTGATGGAGAAGATCCAAAATGATCATGGCAAAAGTCTTAAGCTTGCACATAAACCCTATGTATTGGTAAGCCACTGATGTCATGTGATGGAGAAGATCCAGAAAAATCATGGCACATGCCTTAAGCCTGCACATAAACTCTGTGTGTTGGCAAGCCACTGATGCCGTGTGATGGAGAAGATCCAAACTGATCATGGCACAAGTCTAAAGTCTGCACATAAACCCTATGTGTTGACAAGCCACTGATGCTATGTGATGGAGAAGATCCAACACGATCACGGGACAAGCCTTAGGACTGTGCATAAACCCTATGTGTTGGCAAGCCACTGGTGCCATGTGACGGAGAAGATCCAGAATGATCATAGCACAAGCCTTAAGCCTGCACATAAACCCTATGTGTTGACAAGCCACTGATGCTATGTGATGGAGAAGATCCAACACGATCACGGGACAAGCCTTAGGACTGTGCATAAACCCTATGTGTTGGCAAGCCACTGGTGCCATGTGATGGAGAAGATCAAGAATGATCATGGCACAAACCTTAAGCCTGCACGTAAATCCATAAGCTGGCCAGGTCCTGAAGCCCTAGCTAGCCTATGGTGTTTTTTATCTTATACCAAAACAGCTCTTGGTTTCTGTGAAGAAGAGGACTAGAGCACTGAAGGCAGTAACAGAAGTAGTCGAAAAGAATTCCAGCTGGACCCGATAGAGTAGGAACAAAAGTGAACTTCATCAGGCTTAATGTTCACCTGTATGATGCTGGTGTTCAATTTCTAAGTGGTCAAAACATCCGTCACACGGGTGACTTGACCCTGAGATGCAAGACTACTTTGGTAACGGGGATTCCAGTTGAATTGGAAAAAAAGGGAAGGGGGGGGGGAGGGAACAGCAGAGACGATCGAACAACTTGAAGGTACCGTTCAAAAACCCAGGTGATTAAAACAAAATGGCGACAGTAGAGGGATGTCCAGGAGTCATGACCTGGACGTGGCCCGGCCCCCTTACAGTGTCAGGAGTTAAGGGCCGAAACACTTGCTTGACGGGGAGTTCTCCTCTGAGGACCTTCTGCTGTCCGGCTCTCCCCAGAGGTTTTTTCACCTTTTTTTTAATTCATTTTTTTAACAATGAATAGATATCAACAAACAATGTAGTAACAAATATTTTTTTCAATTTATACACAAAAGAAGAACTTTTTAAACACTCTGACAACACACAACATACAGAAGAAAAAAAGACCAAAACAAAACAAAAAACAAAAAAAACCACCCCACATATTCCATACATCAAGATTTCAAACATGTCATAAAAATGAATTTGCTCTCTATTAAGAAAACAGTGGTTTACCGTTATTCCATTGACCATTAAAAGACGGACAATTGAAAGTTTATTTATGCCTTATATTGCTCAATTCTGAATGTCATATAACAGTCTTTGAAAAGTACTTATATTCGGAATACATTTGTCAATCTTACAAGTTCCTTTTTTTTTCTTCCCAGTTTTTTCTTACGACTCAGGCCTTTTATGGTTGGTGTCATAGTTTCCACCAGTTTGTACTGTCTGTTCTAATGGCTGATCATATGGCAGTGTGTATTCATTGATGTATGTATATGCTTACGACCAGAGGTATGTGTGTGTTTGTATAGTTAAACCTTATTTAGGGAGAAGAGTGGCAGGCGGGTTTAGACGTTCGACTGCCAGCAAATAAGGATGGTAGTATTTGAAGAGTCTGTCATGTGAAACGAGTTTATACAGAATAGCTAGTTGTGTTGTGATTCAGACCTTATGATATTTATTTATTTATTCATATAAGTTCCTTTTTTGAAAACAAGATACACACATGCACATGTCATTTACATGTAACGAAGATTATTCCAGTGAGGCTGATAAATACCAGTATGAAATATAGACAGGTAAAACATAGTCTAGGTAGGACCTCAGGACCTGACCAGCTCATGGATTTATGTGTAGGCTTAGGCTTGTGCCATGGTCACCATACACATGGCACCTGTGACATTAGTGCAAAAAGAATTCATTCCGACGCGGAGACGTCATCTTGAGGAACTGAAACTGAACTAACTGCAGTAACTAAACTCGAGGTTCCAGGTTTTTTTCTCGTTGAGGCCTCGACTTTTCTCTTCCGTTTGACCGGAAAATCGAACTGACCGGTCTGGTCCTTCGGATGGGCAGAAAAAACAAGTGCACCTTCTGGCCTGCGCAAGCTAAAAATCACATCGCATTTGAAAATGGCGAACAGCAGGATATTCACCCGGCTGCCGTGGTATAAAACACTGGAGAGGTAAGTTGGTTTTCCAGGTCACTCCCCTTGACGGCCAATATTGGTCTTTCTGCCTTCCTCAGGTCTTGTTAAAAAAATTTTGGGTGGCGCTGCAATGTGGTGACGTGCTCTCAAAGCGGACAGCAGCCAGTGTGTCACATTGTACGTCTTATGTGACATAACAATGTGTATGACTATGAATATGAATATGAATATGAATATGAATGTGAATATGAATATGACTAATGACTAGATATAAGACCAGAACAAGATCGAGGCAGCCGAGATGTGGTTTTTAAGAAGAATGTTGAGAGTTCCATGGACAGAAAAAGGAACAAACGAGACAGTCTTGATGGAGGCAGAGACAAGACGATCATTCTTAAGGAAGATTAGGAAAAGACAGGCAACATTTATGGGCCATTTTATGAGGAAGGGGGATTTGGAGCACCTGGTCAGAACGGAAAATCTGGAGGGAAAGAGAGCACCAGATAGACCCAGGAAGAAAATATTGGACGGACTTGCAGAGTGGCTGAAGACAGGGAGGGTGGAAGAGATGCTTAAGGCAACAAGAGATAGAGACAGATGAAAGTCCATAATCGCCAACGCCATGCAGCAAGGCACCTGATGATGGTGATAATGATGATTGTGAATATGACTATGAATATGAATATGATATGACTATGATTATAAACATGAATATGACTATGACTATGAATATGACTATGACTATCGCTGTGACTATGACTATGGCTATGAATATGACTATGTCTGACTATCGCTATGATTATGACTAGACTATGAATATGACTATGTCTATGACTATCGCTATGACTATCGCTATGACTATGACTATGATATGACTATGACATGACTATGACTATGAATATGAATATGACTATGACTATGAATATGACTATGACTATGAATACGAATATGAAGATGAATATAACTATGACTATGAGTATGACTATGACTATCGCTATGACTATGACTATGACTATGAATACGAATTTGAATATGAATATGAATATGAATGTAAATGTGAAAATGAAAATGAATATGAATATGAATATGAATATGAATATGAATATATAACGATTTGTTCCACCTGGATTGATGTGTTTTATATGATCCAAGCCCTGAAAATGAGACGTTATAGCAAGACCCTAAACATCAGACACACTGATCATATCACCAATGAACAGATACTAAACATCACACTAATGATCATATCACCAATGAAAAGATACTAAACATCCACACACACTGATCATATCACCAATGAAAAAGATACTAAACATCACACTAATGATCATATACCAATGAACAAGATACTAAACATCATCACACACTGATCATATCACCAATGAAAAAGATACTAAACATCCACACACTGATCATATCACCAATGAAAAAGATACTAAAATCAAACACTGATCAATCACAATGACCAAGATATAAACATCAGACACACTGATCAATCACCAATGACCAAGATACTAAACATCACACACACTTATCATATCACCAATGAACATCAACACCTGATCATATCACCAATGACCATGTACACCAAACCATCAAACAGCACAATGGACCATGTGAAGATCTGCTGACTTCAGTTAACACATCCGTGACGAGCCGCGACTACATGTATAGTCGTGAACGCCGAGCTTCACCTACTGCCTACTGCCGGGCAGGGCTAAAAGCCGTTTCGGTGATATATGGTACAGAACTGGATGGCGGCTAAAAACCATTAAAGTAATAGTTTATAAGTAGCACAGCTAAACTCAGCAACCCCTTTTTTTTTTATTAAGTACACATATTTTGGTGACAATTGGACTTCATTCAGGCCTGCTAGAGAGTTTCGTTTTACAACTACTGGTTCTTTATTGGCGGCAGCTCAGGCTGACTGGAAGTTCAGTCAGAGGCGGGGCCAGTCACAATAGTGTTAAGAAAAGAAAAGTACGTATGGCCATGTAACAAGATCCAGTGGCCTTGCTGAATCAGTCCTCCAGGTATGGCCATGTAACAAGATCCAGTGGCCTTGCTGAATCAGTCCTCCAGGTATGGCCATATAACAAGATCCAGTGGCCTTGCTGAATCAGTCCTCCAGGTATGGCCATGTAACAAGATCCAGTGGCCTTGCTGAATCAGTTCTCCAGGTATGGCCATATAACAAGATCCAGTGGCCTTGCTGAATCAGTCCTCCAGGTATGGCCATGTAACAAGATCCAGTGGCCTTGCTGAATCAGTTCTCCAGGTATGGCCATGTAACAAGATCCAGTGGCCTTGCTGAATCAGTTCTCCAGGTATGGCCAAGTAACAAGATCCAGTGGCCTTGCTGAATCAGTCCTCCAGGTATGGCCAAGTAACAAGATCCAGTGGCCTTGCTGAATCAGTCCTCCAGGTATGTCCATGTAACAAGATCCAGTGGCCTTGCTGACTCAGTCCTCCAGGGAACTGTCGAGTGACAGAGATGGAAGGGAAGACAGAAAAAAAAAGAAAAATTGATGTACCGAGAACATCGCGGAGTGGACAAAGAATCCACTTGTACGGACCCAGGTTTTGGCACACTACTGACAGAGCTGGAAAAATCTGGTAAACGGTTGTTTATTGAAGCGCCCCATTAACTCTTCACTGAGATGAGGGGGAAAAAGAAAACGACGACGACAACGACGAAGAAGAAGACGAAGAGAAGAAGAAGAAGGAAAGAGAAGTAAAAGAAGTAGAAGAAAAGAATAGAAGAAGAATACGAAGAATACAAAGAATACGAAGAAGAATGAAGAAGAATAAAAGAAAAGAGAAGAAGAAGAAGAAGAAGAAAGAAGAAGAAGAAGAAGAAGAAGAAGAAGAAGAAGAAGAAGAAAAGAAGAAGAAGAAGAAGAAGAAGAAAGAAGAAGAAGAAGAAGAAGAGAAGAAGAAGAAGAAGAAGAAGAAGAAGAAGAAGAAGAAGAAGAAGAAGAAGAAGAAGAAGAAGAAGAAGAAGAAGAAGAAGAAAGAAGAAGAAGAAGAAGAAGAAGAAGAAGAAGAAGAAGAAGAAGAGAGAAGAAGAAGAAGAAGAAGAAGAAGAAGAAGAAGAAGAAGAAGAAGAGAGAAGAAGAAGAAGACGAAGGAGGAGGATGAGGAGGACCAGAAGAAGGAAAAGGAGAAGAAGAAGAAGTAGGAGAAGAAAATGAAGACGATGAAGAAGAAGAACATTAGGAAGAAGAAGAAGAAAGACAAAGAAAGAAGGAAAGAAGAAGAAAAGAAGAAAAATCAACCAGCAAGTAAAAAAACAAAAAACAAATGATAAAAATAAGGGAGGGGGGGGGGGGCAATGTTACTTCATTTTCACATTCCTGTGGACAACCATCTCTATTCCACGACATAAATCTCTCGGAGAAAACATAGATCTCTCTTCCTTATCCCCAACCCTCAACCCCCATCCCCTCCCTCTTTCTCCTCCTCCCTCCTCGACCCCCGCCCCGTTCCTCCCTCCCCCTATCTCCCCACTCTCCCGACAGTGGTGGTGCTTCACCGACTTTCCCTTCAAACCTGACACCAGCAACATGACAAGCAACCCCTCCCCCCTCACCACACCCTTCATTAAAAACCTCCCACCCCCACCCCGACCCTCACCCCCTTGGAACTTGTTGACGATTTGCACAGTATGTCCTTCACACCCCGACCCCCTCCCACTCCGCCCTCATCCCCCCCCCCAGCCGTTCCCCTTGCTCCTCTTGTGTCAAATCATCCACTTTTCCACTACCCTAAGTAATGTTTAACCCTCGTTCCCCGCAGTGGGGTACCGTGGAGGAGACACAAATTAAGGTCCTAGGTTTTTTCTTTCTTTCTTTTTATTTTTTTTTTTTTTTTTTTGGTGGGCTGGTTTGGTTCCTGTGACAGAGCTGTGGACTCAAGCTCTGATATCTTGAGTTCAATTCCAGCCCGTAACTTTAAAATATGGACCTGTTGGCTGCCAGTCTTAATGTTTCCATCATTGTGGTGGTGTCAGCTTAGTGTTTCATAGGTCAACTGGCCTGTTGGCTGCCCATCTTAACGTTTCCATTATTCTGGTGGTGTCAGCTTAGTGTTTCATATGTCCACTGGTCTGTTGGCTGCCCATCTTAACGTTTCCGTCATTCTGGTGGTGTCAGCTTAGTATTTGATAGGTCCACTGGCCTGTTGGCTGCCCGTCTTAATGTTTCCGTCATTCTGGTGGTGTCAGCTTACTGTTTCATAGGTCCACTGGCCTGTTGGCTGCCCATCTTAACGTTTCCATCATTCTGGTGGTGTCAGCTTAGTGTTTCATAGGTCCACTGGTCTGTTGGCTGCCCATCTTAATGTTTCCATCATTCTGATGGTGTCAGCTTAGTGTTTCATAGGTCCACTGGCCTGTTGGCTGCCCATCTTAATGTTTCCATCATTCTGGTGGTGTCAACGTATTGTACCATAGGTCCATTCTACCTTTTCCTCTCCCCCATATCAAAACTTCTCCCAGCGCATAGGGTTCTGCGCAGGCTCAGGAAGTCTGGCTGATAATTTACAACACTGGAGAACTCTCTTCCTGATGTTGATTAATGGGCATTTGTTAGTTAGAACGCTTTTCATTTTCTTGAAACTTGGCCGATTCTGCTGGCTATTTGTGATGTGGAACTGTTAACACCATGGAGAATAAACATTCCATCTTCCATGTTTGATTGGTTGATTTGATTCAGGTTTTACGTCAACACCCGCCTCAGGGAACCACCCCAGGGAAGTGGGGAAAGAGGAATGGCGGGGGGAGGGGGACTTATCTAATCCTATACAAACACCACCAGAACAACAATGATGTTAAGATGGGACAGTGAGAAGGCCACTTTTAATGGGGGGGGGGGGGTATCTAATCCTATACTGACACCACCAGAACTGCAACAATGTTAAGATGGAACAGTGAGAAGGCCAGTTTTAATGGGGGGACTCATCTAATCCTATACTGACACCACCAGAACAACAATGATGTTAAGATGGGACAGTGAGATGGCCAGTTTTAATGGGGGGGGGGGGGGACTTATGTAATCTTATATTGACACCACCAGAACAACAACAATGTTAAGACGGGACAGCGAGAAGGCTAGTTTTAATGGGGGGACTTATCTAATCCTATACTGACACCACCAGAACAACAATGATGTTAAGATGGGACAGTGAGAAGGCCAGTTTTAATGGGGGACTTATGTAATCTTATATTGACACCA
>JAPXFY010000034.1:18243380-18245880 GCA_030674185.1 Monoplex corrugatus
TGTGTCTGCATCCATCAAGACTGTCTCGTTTGTTTTCTTTGCTGTCCATGGAACTCTCAGCATTCTTTTTAGAAACCACATCTCAGCTGCCTCAATCTTGTTCTGGCTTTGCTTGTTGACTGTCCACGCCTCAAAACCGTACAACATCATCGGTTCTATATAACATTCAAGAACTGTTTTCCTGATGTTAATTGATAGGCATTTGACAACTGGAGACAGTATGCAGCGCGCATGCAAGGGTGAAAATCTGTAAACTTCCTCTTCTCACCTGATTCGTAGGGGGACGAACAAGGACAGCGATTGGCAAAAAGCCAAACAAGACCAAGAACATCCCCACTATCGCCAAAAAGCACTTGAATGCAGAAAGGGGTCACCCACAATTCTCCGATTTGCTGTGGCCTGCAAACCCCTCAACTTTGACATTAACTCCTTGACTCCTGCAGCCTGTCCACCATCTTCCTGCATTGTCAAACATACTAGCAAAGCTAAGACTTAACCCTTTGACTCCTCATCATATGCATCAGCTTCCTGCCTGCAAACTCCTCAGTTTTATCATTAACCCTTTGACTCCCGAGCCCTGCCCACCAACTCCCTGCATTATCAACCATGCTAGCAAAGCAAAAACCTAACCCTTTGACTCCTCATCCTATCCACCAGCTTCCTGCAGGATAGGGCGAGGGAGTCAAAGGGTTAAGTTTTTGCGGTTGGTGGATGAGGTCCGAGACTTAAAGTGTTAAACACCTTACACTCGGATTCAGATGCTCTTTCCCTTCAGGTCCCTAAATTTAAGCCTTCAAGTGTTGGCCAGCGTTTTTTGATGTCTCAGGACCGTCAGCCTGGAATAGACTTCCGCTCTGCCTTCGCCTAGCACCTACCCGTTCTGGTTTAAAATCTAATTTAAAAACACGTTTCTTTTCCCCACGGTAAATTCTACACCTACTTCTGTCCTCAGTTTTGTGTAGGTCTTTTTTAGGTATTAAATAGTTGTAAGGTGGTCTTTGTCGATTGTATGTGTATGCTGGTGCGTGAGTGTGCTTTGATTTGAATTGTCAAGGTTTCGCGCCGTATAAATACTGATTATGATTATTGTTATTATTATTATTATATTATTATTATTATTATTATTATTATTATTATTATTATTATTATTATTATTATTATTATTATTATTATTATATTGTCATTGTTATTATTATTATCATCACTGTCACTGTTATTTTTTATTATTTTTAGAATCAATGAAAGCATACCGATGATAATAATAATAGTAGTAACAGATATTAAAAAAATAACAGTGATTAATGATAATAAGAAGAAGAAGAAAAAGAAGAAGAAGAAGAATAAAGAAGAAGAATGATGATTATGATGATGATGACGACGACGACGACGACGACGACGACGACGACAACAACAACACAACAACAACAACAACAACAACAACAATAACAAATAATAATAATAATAAATACGCAGTACACAAACCAATTCTGACCGCGCCGTGTTTTGTGCCAGTTATTTTGTTCCAGTGTGCAATGAATTTTAACGCTTGGTGGTGTAAAGAAATGCCCTAACCACACTGATTCCCCGCACCCTGTCCACCAGCATTCTGCATTGCCAACCATGTTAGCATAGCAAAACTTAACCCTTTGACTCCCGCAATGCAAATTCTCTGCCAACCTGTTCAGCACTCTTGACCCTCACTAGCATAGCAAAAACTTAACCCTCTGACTCCCTCACCCGATCCACCAGCATCCTGCATTGTCAACCATGCCAGCAAAGCAAAAACTTAACCCTCTGACTCCCTCACCTGTCCATCATCATCCTGCATTGTCAACCATGCTAGCAAAGCAAAAACAACGCTTTGACTCCCTCACCCTATCCACAAGCTTTTGTAGAAAGCTGGTGGACAGAGTGAGGGAGTCAAAGGGTTAAGTTTTTGCAGTTGGTGGATAGGGTGCGGGAGTCAAAGGGTTAATCCGAGACCTAAAATGCTTGAAATAATGCAGATTTCAATCTAAACAAACAAACACAGACAGTAATAACAGAGGGGAGGAGATGGAGGTGAGTTATACACCATCACTCCACCCCACCCCCCCTTAATTTCAGACGTGTTATTGGTCGACAGCAGTTTTAAAAAATATATCAACCCGAGCAATTACGAGGGTACTTTCCGATAGAATGTATAACTTGAAAATGCATTTACAGAAAATGGAAAATTATGTCACAGAAAACGTCAGTTTATGATGTAATTCTGTGCCAAATTTCGTTATTCATCTTTGATCAGTCTTTACGGTTCTGACAGTGTATGTCAAGGCTCTGTCAGACACTGATTTGAAAAATGGCAAAGAAAATGGCGTTTTCAACAGCGGATTATCGCAGCTACATCAAGGTACGTGTCGCCCTCGGAAAGAATGCATCCGAAATACTTGCGGACATGAGAGTTTTGCGACAACCTTCTGCTCCTTCAAAAATGTGTTCAGATGGGTAAAACATTTTACAA
>JAPXFY010000034.1:18253380-18258380 GCA_030674185.1 Monoplex corrugatus
TTGTAACTATGTTACGCTGCTCTGCATATATTTCTCTATGAACGGTCAGACCGGACTCACGCCACGCGCGCTCAGCGGTACGTCGTAGCACTTTAGCATGAATGACTTCAAGTGTCATCCAAGGGGCGGATATACGGTCTGACACAGTACGCATAACAAGAGGGGCGTGTTGGTCAAGCAACTGACGCAAGCATGTGTTGTAAGTACATATGGGATCAGATCAATTGGACTGACATGCTGACTCAAGTACTGTATGAACATCAGTCTTGAAAACATGCTTCTCAATAGCCTTAAGATTGCATGAAGCGATTTTCTTTGTTGCTTTGCCTGGTTTTCTAAGACACAGTTCAAAGGAAATGACAAAAAGATCAGATAACAGCATGTCACAAACAGATAAATCAACTACATCAGAAACACAGTTTATGATTAGCCAATCTAAAGTATGGCCTTTGCGTTGAGCAGGCACATTGATCATTTGTTGCAGACTAAAATTTTCAAGAACGGCATTTAAAGCAACAGTACAGCGATCAGAGGGATTATCAAAATGGACATTTATATCACCAACAACAAACAGCCTTTCGTAGGTATTGTACGATTCGAGCAGGTCGGGGAACTGGTCCAAGAACATTGATATCTTGAGTTTGTTTTTGACACTAGGTGGGGGATGGTACACGCAAAGAAACACAAAGGTCTGACCATCAAAGTCCAGGCGGACCTCGCACACCTCAAAAGCTGTAAAAGGAAAGTCTTTGGATGGAAAGGAAATGTGTTTTTTAAGACTGTTTCTGTATATCACAGCAATGCCACCTCCAGCTCTGTCCTGCCATGGATAAGAAATCAAAGTGAAGCCTGGCGGTGTCACAGCCGCAATGTCTGCTTCATTCCCCTGTGGCCGAAACCGTGTTTCAGTCAGAAAAACCAAATCGTAGTTGCCCTGGATTATGTGGTCACAAACATCATGAGTCTTGTTACCAAGGTACTAAGTGTTTAAAGTCATTATTTTGAACCGTTTGGAAAGTTCTTGATTTAAACCGGTGGTGTCAATTTCGATCAGGTTTGATTTTGAAAGTGTGTGACCGTTTTGGTTGACCTGTTTAGTATCTCGATCGTCCGAGGAATAGCGAAGAGGAAAGGCACAATATCCGTTGAGGTTGGCCGACCGTTGATTATCACCTCTATCCGCCTCTGCTTTCTCCTCCCCCCGCGCCGGCCGTGTATGTTTGTATGTGTGTGTGTGAGTGTATATGTCTATGTCTATGTCTATGTGTGTGTATGTCTATGTGTGTGTGTGTGTGTGTGTGTGTGTGTGTGTGTGTGTGTGTGTGCGTGTGTGTGTATGTGTGTGTGTGTGTGTGTGTGTGTCTATGTCTATGTGTGTGTGTATGTGTGTGTGTGTGTGTGTCCTGATATGGCTGTGCACAGTGGGCTGGGCGTTAAACATTAGTGCTATATTTTGATTGTGGTGGTTGATTTGGTTTTGGAATGAGCCTCTGGGCTTTAACCCTATGCCTCTCGCACCATATCCATCAACTGCCAAAACTTAACCCTTTGACTCCCTCACCCTATCTACCAGCTTCCTGCTTAACCCTTTGACTCCCTCACCCTATCTACCAGCTTTAAGTTAACCCTTTGACTCCCTTATTCTATCCACCAGTTTCTTACTTAACTTTGACTCCCTCACCCTATCCACCAGCTCTTACTAACTTTGACTCCCTCACCCTATCCACCAGCTTCTTACTTAACCCTTTGATTACTTCACCCTATCCACCAGCTTCTTACTTTTAACTTGACGCCCTCACCCTATCCACCAGCTTCTTAACCTTTGACTCCCTCACCCTATCCACCAGCTTTTTACTTAACCCTTTGATTGCCTCACCCTATCCACCAGCTTCTTACTTAATATTTGACTCCCTTATCCTTATCGGTGAGGGAATCAAAAGGGTCAAGTTTTTGCAAATAGGGTGAGAGAGTCAAAGGGTTAAGTCTTTGCTTTTCTAGCATCGTTGAAAATGCAGGATGCTGGTGGACATGGTGAGGGAGTCAAAGAGTTAAGTTTTTGCTTTGCTAGTGTGGTTGACAATGCAGGATGCTGGTGGACAGGGTGCCGGAGTCAAAGAGTAAAGTTTTTGCTGTGCAAGTATGGTTGACAATGCATGATGTTGGTTTACAGGGGGCAGGAGTCGAAGGGTTAAGCATTAATGATACGTTCCGATTCATCATCATCATCATCAGGTGCCTTACCGCATGGCGTTGGCGATCATGGACTTCCATCTGTTTTTATTTCTTGTTGCCTCAAGCATCTCCTCCGCCTTCCCTGTCTTCAGCCACTCTGTAAGTCCGTCTAGTAGTTTCTCCCTGGGTCTACCTGGTGCTTTCTTTCCTTCCAGCTTTCCCATTGTGACCAGGTGCTCCAAATCCCCTTTCCTCATAAAATGGCCTATAAATGTTGCCTGTCTTTTCCTAATCTTCCTTATGGGTGATCTACTTATGTCTGCCTCCATCAAGACTGTCTCGTTTGTTTTCTTTGCTGTCCATGGAACTCTCAACATTCTTCTTAGAAACCACATCTCGGCTGCTTCAATCTTGTTCTGGCTTTGCTTGTTCTGGCTTGTTCCGATTGTGCTGTTTTTTTTTTCTTTTTTCAATGGGGCTCAACAGCACGTAAGTACATGAGCATCCGCAATGTTTTATGGTTTCTTCTTCTTTTTTGTTTTGTTTTATTTTTGTTTTTGTTGTTTTGTTTTCATGTCCTTATCTCCCCTGCTCCTTTATTTTTCTAATTTTTTCTTTTGATTTCACTTTCTTTTCTTTTCTTTTCTTTCCTTATCTTATCTTATCTTATTGTTTTCTATTTTCTTCCCTTTTATTCGTCTTTTTCTTTCCTTTCTGTCTTTGTTTTTACTTTTTGCTTTCTTTTGCTTTTTTCTTTTTCATTTGTTTTCTTTCTTTTCTTCTTTGTTTGCGTTGTTTTTTATTGCTTTCTCTCTCTTTTTCTTTCTTTTTTGTTTTTGTTTTCTTTTTAAGTCTTTTTCATTTTCACTTTCTTTTTTCCCTTCTCTATTTCTGTTTTTTCTTCTTTTCGTTTTCTTCTTTTTTTTTCTTTTCCTTCTTTTTTTATTTTTACTGTTCATTTTATTGTCTTCATCTGTGTGTTTCTTTCTTTTTTCTTTCCAGTTTGTTTTCTCTTTTTTTTCTGTTTTTGTTTTTCTTTTTATACTTTTTCCTTTTATTGCATTGCTTGTTGTGTTTTTTTGTTCTCTTTTTCTGGTCTTTTCCTATGTTTTTCTTTCCTTTTTCTTTCTTTTTTCTCTTTTTTCTCTTTTTCCTTTCTTTTCCTTTTCTGTCTTTCTCTGTCCTTTGTCAACACTGTCTTTAATACGCACAGGGGCAGTGCAATATTGTTTACATGCTGTCTGTATGTTTGTGTGGAAGCTGGACAAATCAACATATTCATTAGTGTTGCTGGACCGTTTTGTGTGTTTAGCCCTGATGTTAGCTCTGATGGTCAGCTGGTCTGTAAGTAATATGAATTGTACCATGAGTTTCTTTGGGTGTTTGGGGGGGGGGGTTCTTCTTTTTCTTGTTGTTGTTGTTCTTCCCCTCCTTCTCCTTCTTCATCTTCTTTCTTGTTCTTCTTGCTCTTCTTTTCCTTCTTCTTGTCCTTCTTCTTCTTCTTCTTCTTCATCATCATCATCATCATCATCATCATCATCTTCTTCTTCTTCTTCTTCATCATCATCATCATCATCATCTCATCATCATCAACATCATCTTCTTCTTCTTCTTCATCATCTTCATCATCATCATCATCATCTTCACCATCATCATCTTCTTCTTCATTATCATCATCATCATCATCATAATATCATCATCATCATCATCATCATCATCATCATCATCATCATCATCATCATCATCATCATCATCATATCATCATAATCATCATCTTCTTCTTCTTGTTCTTCTTCTTCTTGTTGTTCTTCTTCTTCTTGTTGTTCTTCTTCTTGTTCTTCTTGTTCTTCTTCTTCTTCTTGTTCTTCTTCTTCTTCTCTCTACTCCACGAAGAGTCGTTTGGGACGCCGCGTTAAAGAACTGTCCACCAGATTCCTCCAGCTCTGTTGGTTGTGTGACAAAGCCTGGGTCTCTGCGGAGAGTTTCTCTGTCCATTCCACTATATTGTAACCCATCATTTTTTGCTGCTTTCAGTTTTATTTTCAGTTTCTCAATATGACGTCTCCGTGCTCGGAATGAATTTCGTATGCACTAACGTCACATGTGCCATGTGTATGATGATCATGGCACAAGCCCTCAGCCTGCACATAAACCCATGAGCTGGCAGGTCCTGAAGCCCTACCTAGATATGTTTTACCTAGCCTACATCAATCTGCACATAAACCCATAAGCTGGCCAGGTCCTGAGGTCCTACATAGCCTATGTTTTACCTAGCCTACATTAGCCTGCACATAAACCCATGGACAGGCCAGGTCCTGAAGTCTTACCTAGCCTGTTTTACCTAGCCTACATTAGCCTGCACATAAATCCTTGGGCTGGCCAGGTCCTGATGTCTTACCTAGCCTATGTTTTCCTTGCCTGTGTTTTACCTAGCCTACATAAGCCTGCACATAAACCCATGAGCTGGCCAGGTCCTGAGGTCCTACCTAGCCTTGTTATGTTGTCTTCCCTTCTATTTATCTCCTCCTAAACAGTTCCCTGGAGAGTTGATATTAGCAAGGTCACTGGATTTTGTTTCAGTCAACATACCAACTAACAAGCACACCAAACTATCAAACAGGACATTGGGACAACATAAAGATCTTCTGACTTCAGAGAAGAAAAGGAATTTACGTTGGTATGGCTATGAAGTCTTAAAATTAAAGGAGGCAGACACAAGAAGAACATTCATGAAGAAGATTAATATTAATAATAATTACAATATTTATATAGCGCAAAATCTTGATAAAATCAAATCTAAGCGCTGAAGCAGACACACACGCAAGCAC
>JAPXFY010000034.1:18268380-18273380 GCA_030674185.1 Monoplex corrugatus
TGGACTCCCTCACCTTATTCACCAGATTCATTCAGACAGGAAGCTGTTGGATAGGGTGAGGGAATCAAAGGGTTAAGGTTTTGCTTCTCTAGCATGGTTGACACTACCGAATGCTGGTGGATAGGGTGCGGGAGTCAATGGGTTAAATTTTTGCTTTGCTAGAAAGGTTAACAATACCAGATGCTGATGGACAGGGTGCTGGAGTCAATGGGTTAATTTTTTGCTTTGCTAGCATGGTTGACATACCGGATGCTGATGGACAGGGTGAGAGAGTCAAAGGGTTAAATTTTTGCTTTGTTAGCGTTGTTGATGCAGGACGCTAGCGGATAGTGTGCGGTAGTGAAAGGGTTAATTTTTTTTGCTTTGCTAGCATGGTTGACGATGCAGGATGCTGGTGGATAGGGTGCAGGAGTCAAAGGGTTAATTTTGTACAATTTGAACATGATATTGACACTGCTGTAGGGGGCTGTGAAACCTAACATCTCACGACCACACAGGAAGAGGAAACTGGAACCTTTGACACCAAATACCCTACACGTCAAATGCTGAACATGGAATGGAATGAACTATGTGTCGGATGAAAAGGTCAAGGACAGATCACAACCGTTCCCATGTCAATGACCTTTTTTTTTTTTTAGAGGGCACCTCCGCGAGCTGGGGGCATGTCTGGAAGCTTCCTCCCCCTCACACAGACACACACAGACACACACACACAGACACACACACACACACAGACACACACACACACAGACACACACACACACACACACACACACACACACACACACACACACACACACACAACGTACACACACACACACCAAGATTTGCAAGTCAAGCCATTAAATGGACGCCAGTTGGAAAAAGCACACAGACAGACAGACAGACAGACAGACAGATAGACAATAACAGTTAGTTAGTTTGGCCGATCTCCCGTTCGAGCCTCTGTGACGTACTCCTTCCACTTGCTCCTGTCCAACATGGCTGCTTCGATGTTTTCGAGGCCAGTGTCCCTTTTGAGAAGATCAATGAAGTCTGTTGTCTTCCTTCCCCTGTTCGCTCTCCCTCCAGTTGGCTGCCACAGTACAAGTTGTGAAGCAACTTCCTCTGGATGTCGCATACAGTGACGGGCTAGGCGAAGCCTACGTGTTCTTATCTTGTCATTAACTTTAGGGAGGTATCCATATAGCTCTTCGTTAGTCATGCGCTGCTTCCAAAAGACATTTAATGCCATCTTCAACATGCGAGTATACGTCCCATCAAGACTCTTCTCCATCTGCTTTGTTAAGGTCCATGTTTCCGAGTTGTAGAGCAACACAGACTCGACAGTGGATATAAAGAGACGAATCTTTAATAACAAACTTTTCCAAATCCGCCCCAACCGGAAAGAAACTCTTCCCCCAGCTGTTTCAAGGAACCGTAAGAAAGAGACAGTGTTATGTAGGTTACACACGAGTCACATCCTACACTCATTCGTACCTTTTGAAAAAAATGAAGAAGCACCGTGGTGTATACCGTGTGACGAGCCGTTCAGCATCAGACACCTTGATTGCTGGGACTTGTACGATGTGAGACAAAAGCGGACTCCTCAAAGAACCTCTTCAGAGTCGAACCCTCCAGACGCAATTTTTCAGTTTTTACGAGAGATCAACAGATTTCATCTGATATGATTTTACGTTTGAGAATGTTTTTTCGTTAAATGTGTTTTAGACTTGCAAGGACAATTGAGAGCTTGGTTTTGAACTGTTGTCTAGTTACTTAAAATCAGATGTCGTTTTTAACGAGGTGTTGGCCCTGATACGGCTCTAGTAGTCGGCTGGGTTGTAAGCAATGTGAACCTGAATCTGAAATGGATTCCACCAGGCCCAAGGGAAAAGATAGAAAAAGAGAGAGAGAGGCCGGGATAGAGAGAAAGAGAGAGGAAGAGAGAAAGAGAGGGTGAGAGAAAGAGAGAAAGAGAGAGAGAGAAAGAGAGAGAGAAAAAAGAGAGAGAGAAGAGAGAGAGAGAGTGAGAGAGAGATAGAGAAGGAGAGAGAGAGAAAGAGAGAGAGAAAGAGAAAGACAGAAAGACAGAGAGAGAGAGAAGGAGAGAGAGAAAAAAGAGAGATGTTGAGAGAGAGAGAGAAAGAGAGAAAGAGAGAGAGAAAGAAAGAGAGAAAGAAAGAGAGAAAAAGAAAGAGAAAGAAAGAAAGAAAGAGAGAGAGAGAGAAAAAGAGAGAAAGAAAGAGAGAAAGAAAGAAGAGAAAAAGAAAGAGAAAGAAAGAAAGAAAAGAGAGAAAAAGAGAGAAAGAAAGAGAGAGAGAAAGAGAAAGAAAGAAAGGACAGAGAGAGAGAAGGAGAGAGAGAAAGACAGAGAGAGAGAAGGAGAGAGAGAAAAAAGAGAGAGGGTGAGAGAGAGAGAAAGAAAGAGAGAGAAAGAAAGAGAAAGAAAGAAAGAAAGAGAGAGAGAAAAAGAGAGAAAGAAAGAGAGAGAGAAAAAGAGAGAAAGAAAGAGAGAGAGAAAGAAAGAGAGAGAGAGAGAAAGAGAGAGACAGGGAAAGAGAAAGAGAGAAAGAGAGAGTGAGAAAGAAGGAGAGAGACAGACAGAGAAAGAGAGACAAACAGACAAACAGAGAACGAGAGAGAGAGACAGAGAGAGACAGAGAGAGACAGACAGACAGAGAGAGGGACAGAGAGAGAGAGAGAGAGAGAGAGAGAGAGACAGAGAGAGAGACAGAGAGACAGAGACAGAGACAGAGAGACTGAGACAGAGACAGAGAGACAGAGAGAGAGCCAGGATGAGCTGGTGACATACAGTGGGAAGGGACCTCTCATCAGGTCAACAGAAGTTTCGCGGGTTAGCTGGCAGAGCCAATGATTCAGGATCTGATATCTCGGGTTCAATCCCAGTCCACAACATAACAAATTGGCCTGTTGGCTGCCCATCTTAATGTTTCCATCATTCTGCTGGTGTCAGCTTAGTGTTTCATAGGTCCACTGGCCTGTTGGCTGCCCATCTTAATGTTTCCATCATTCTGGTGGTGTCAATTTAGTGTTTCATAGGTCCACTGGCCTGTTGGCTGCCCTAAATGTTTCCATTATTCTGTAGTGTCAGTTTAGTGTTTTATAGATCCACTAACCTGTTTGCTGCCCTTAATGTTTCCATCATTCTGGAGGTGTCAGCTTACTGTTTCATAGGCCCACTGGCCTGTTGGCTGCCATCTTAATGTTTTCATTATTCTGGTGGTGCCAGCTTAGTGTTTCATAGGTCCACTGGCCTGTTGGCTGTCCATCTTAATGTTTCCATTATTCTGGTGGTGTCATTTTACTGTTTCATAGATCCACTGGCCTGTTGGGTGCCCATCTTAATGTTTCCATCACTCTGGTGGTGTCAACTTACTGTTTCATAGGTCCACTGGCCTGTTGGCTGCCCATCTTAATGTTTCCATCATTCTGGTGGTGCCAGCTTAGTGTTTCATAGGTCCACTGGCCTGTTGGCTGCCCATCTTAATGTTTCCATCATTCAGGTGGTGTCAGCTTACTGTTTCATTGGTCCACTGGCCTGTTGGCTACCCATCTTAATGTTTCCATCATTCTGGTGGTGTCAGCTTCGTGTTTTATAGGTCCACTGGCCTGTTCATTACTTATCTTAATGTTTCCATTATTCTGGTAGTGTCAGCTTATTGTTTCATAGGTCCACTGGCCTGTTGGATGCCCATCTTAATGTTTCCATCATTCTGGTGGTGTCACATAAAAAGTTTCTTAGGTTCATCTTCACCCTTCCTCATTTCAAGTCCTTGCCAACACATAGGGTTTTTGTGCTGGCTTCGAAAGTGTGTCAGATAATTGCTGGCAGATTTGGGTAGAGCACATATGGAGTTTTCCGAGTGCAGTGAATCTCTCTTGAACAAAATACAAGCAAACTCCAGCAGAAGATGCACGGAAATCAGCAGGAGAGTGACAGAATGGTTCAGACGTCCGTCTGCCAGTAACTAAACTCGAGGTTCCAGCGTTCGCTTCCTGAGAGGCCTCGACTTTTCTCCTCAGTTTGACCAGAAAATCGAACTGAATGTCTAATCCTTCGGAAATGGACGTAAAAACGAGTCAGAACCGTCTGCAGTCTGGCCTGCGCATGCTAAAAGAACCCACGGCAGTTGAAAATCGTGAAGAGTGGGGCAATCGCCTGGCTGCCCTGGTATAACATATTAGAGATATAGGTTTATTTCCCATGTCCCTGAAAGACAGGTTCATGGGTTCATTTCCCTTGTCCCTGAAAGATAGGTTCATGGGTTTATTCCCATGTCCCTGAAAGATAGGTTCATGGGTTATTTCCCATGTCCCTGAGAGATAGGTTCATTGGTTCATTTCCCATGTCCCTGAAAGATAGGTTCATGGGTTTATTTCCCTTGTCCCTGAAAGATAGGTTCATGGGTTTATTCCCATGTCCCTGAAAGATAGGTTCATTGGTTCATTTCCCAGTCCCTGAGAGATAGGCTCATTGGTTCATTTCCCAGGTCCCTGAGAGATAGGTTCATTGGTTCATTTCCCAGGTCCTGAGAGATAGGTTAATTGGTTCATTTACCAGGTCCCTGAGATATAGGTTAATTGGTTCATTTCCCAGGTCCCTGAGAGATAGGTTAATTGGTTCATTTCCCAGTTCCCTGAGAGATAGGTTCATTGGTTCATTTCCCAGGTCCCTGAGAGATAGGTTCATTGGTTCATCTCCATCGGTTCATTGGTTCATTTCCAGTTCCCTGAGAGATAGGTTCATTGCTTCATTTCCCAGGTCCCTCCTCTTGAAGGTCAATTGGGCTTTTTGCCTTTCTGAAGTTTTGGTTAAAAAAAAAAAGTGTCGTTGCGTTGCTGAGACGCACTCTCAATTGAGAAGAGCAGCCCAAATTTCGCACGGTAAATCCAAAGTGACAAAAGACGTGAATATGAATGAACATGAATATGAATGGCTTAGGGCAACAGACGTTGGAACACCTTGACTGTCTCGTGTGTCGTGTGTCACGTGACGT
>JAPXFY010000034.1:18295880-18325880 GCA_030674185.1 Monoplex corrugatus
TTGATGTGAATGGAGGAAACCTGCAGAGCAGCTGGAGGAAATTCAAGAGGCTTTGGGACAGCTATGAAATTGTGACAACACAGACAGAAGAAGACTCAACATACAGAACAGCAGTTTTTCTTTCTTGCATCGGGCTGGATGCTATGGACATCTATGAAGGATTGGCATTTGCTAATGAAGCTGAAAGAAATGACATTGACACTGTTCTCCAGAAATTCGAAGAATACTGTGTGGGTTCAACCAATGAAACTTACGAAGCATACAGATTCAACTGCAGACATCAAGCAGCAGGAGAATCTATCGAACAGTTTATAGCAGAACTGCGGAGACTGATCAAGACCTGTAACTATGGTACACTGGAAGACAGACTGTTGAGAGATCTAATCATACTGGGTGTACATGACGAGACTCTGCGATCAAAATTACTGGAAGTGCGACAGCTGACATTGACTGCATGTATTGATATGTGCAGAGCGCATGAATCAAGTCAAAATCAAACCGTCCAAATGATGAGAAAAACGCAGGACTCACAGGAAGTCCAAGCTTTCAAAGAAAAGAAGACAGCAAAACAGTATAGCAAAAAAACAGTACAGAGAGAAATGCGGATATTGTGGTGGAAAGCACCCAAGAGCAAAAGAGAAATGTCCAGCATTTGGAAGAAAATGCAAAGCTTGTGGAGGAAATAATCACTTTGCTTCATGCTGCAGAACACCCAAGAAAAATCAAAAGAAAACAAGAGTTCGGCACTTCGAAGAAGAAGAGACTGACGCTGAAAGCGATAATGAAATCCTCGGGATCGAAGACAAAACCACAAAAAAGGAGAGAAACATATGAGCAAAAATGCTGATAAATGAGATGCCGGTAAGATTTCTTCTTGACACAGGTGCAACAACAAACGTGATGTCTGAGAGCCTGTACAGAGAAGTCACAGGAGATGAAAAAAAGTCTGACCTGCAAGAGACGAAGAAGAAGCTGGTGATGTTCAACAGAACAGAAATGAAGCCTTGGGGGAGATAATGCTGCGAGTGAAAAACCCCAAGAACAGAAGGAAATACAAAGTCAACTTCGCGATCACCAAAACGGACTGTAAGCCAGTACTGGGACTGAAAGCTGTACAGCACATGCAATTGTTGACGATCAATGGAGAGAACATTGCAACAATAGCGGCGAATCAGAAAGAGGAGGAAAATGCAAAAGATATGCTCACAAAGTACAACGATGTCTTTGAAGGAGAAGGAAAACTAGAGGGGAAATTACAATTAGAAACAGACCCCAGTATTGCTCCAGTGAAGATGCCTTGCAGAAAGTGGCCGATAGTAGTGCAAGAGAAAGTGAAGGACGAGCTGAAGAGGTTGAAAAAACTGGACGTGGTCACTAAAGTACACACGCCAACGGAGTGGATAAGCAGTTTGGTCGTAACAACAAAGAGCAATGGGAAAGTCAGACTGTGCATCGACCCTAAGCCACTGAACAAAGCCCTCAGGAGAAACGAGTACCCCATGCCAACCATTGATGACGTACTGCCTCTCCTCAAAGATGCAAAATACTTCACACACCTGGACGCGAAAAACGGGTTTTGGCACGTTGAACTGGACGAAGACAGCAGCTACCTGACAACATTTGAGACGCCTTTTGGCAAATACCGATGGAAACGAATGCCCTTTGGTATTTCACCTGCCCCAGAAGAATTCCAGAGGAGGATTGACATCGCTCTGGCAGGACTGCCAGGCGTGGTGGCGGTTCATGATATCTTTGTTTTTGGCAGAGGACCAACCGACAAAGCAGGAGCACAAGTTCATGATACCTACCTGAACCGTTTGCTACAACGATGCCGAGAGACTGGAATCAAACTCAACAAGGAGAAGGTTGAGATGAAACGAACAGAGATATCATATTTGGGACACATCTTCTCAAGAGAAGGCTTGAAAGCCGACCCAAAGAAATTGGACGCTGTCCAACAACTCCCAGTGCCAGAAGACGAAGCAGCTGTACAGAGACTACTCGGTGTAGTCGGATATCTTCAGAAATTTGCACCAAACCTGTCTGAGGCAGCAGCACCACTCAGAGAACTGGTCAAAAAAGACGTCCACTTCAGATGGGATGAAGACGTCCACGGAGAAGCCCTGAAGAAAGTGAAGAAGATACTCTCTGAGCCACCGGTACTTCGCTACTTTGACTCTTCAGGAAAGCGTACAACCACCCTTCAGTGTGATGCTTCACAGTTTGGACTTTCTCTCTCTCTGTCTCATGCAGGATGGTCAACCGATTCAGTACGCATCACGAGCCTTGACCGAGACAGAAAAAAGCTATGCTCAAATAGAAAAGGAGATGTTGGCAATACTCTTCGGTCTGGAAAGGTTTGAGAGATACGTCTATGGAAGAGATATCCTGGTGGAGACCGACCACAAACCACTAGAGACCATTCACAAGAAGAGCCTGCTCTCAGCACCTAAGAGGATTCAGAGGATGCTACTCAGAACTCAGAAGTTCAGGTACACGGTAGAGTACAAGCGTGGATCTGAGATGCACCTGGCTGACACCCTCAGCAGAGCAGTCTGTGGAAAAGCGGAACAGCAAGTCACCCACAAGGAAGCCGTTTTCCTCACAGACCTGGAGAAAACAGACTCATTGCAAGAACTGGCCATCAGCCAAGAGAGACTGAACAGTCTGCAGCTAGCAACTCAGGAAGATGCAACCATGAAAACCCTGAAAGCTGTCATTCTACAAGGCTGGCCAAAGGAGAAACAACAACTTTCATTACAGTTACAACAATACTTTCCTTTCAGGGAGGAACTGTCAGTCCACAACGGACTTGTCTTCAAAAGTCACAGAGTAATTGTACCTGAAAGCGAAAGAGCAGACATCCTTGAGAAACTTCATGCAAGCCACTCAGGAATTCAGAGCTGCATAAGAAGAGCACGTGAGGTAGTCTACTGGCCCAGGATGAACATGGACATTGAAGATTTTGTCAAGACATGCAGCGCCTGTAACACATACCAACGTGGTCAGCAGAAGGAACCACTTATCAGCACAGAGATCCCTGACCTGCCCTGGCAACACGTCGCTTGTGACATCTTTGAACATAATGGCAATGAATACCTGGTTACGGTCGATCACTACTCTGATTTCTTTGAGATTGATCGGTTACAAACAAGAGAATCCAAAGAGGTCATCATCTGTCTGAAGAGACACTTGGCAAGACACGGAATACCAGAACGCCTGACAACAGACTGTGGAACTCAATTCACATCAAACCAGTTTGGAAAGTTCAGAAAAACATATGGGTTTGAACACGTAACAAGCTCACCACACTACCCTCAGTCCAATGGAAAAGCAGAGAGCGCGGTGAAGGCTGCAAAGACGTGCATGAAGAAAGCAGAACACAACAATCAAGATCCCTTCCTCGCTTTACTTGAGCTGAGAAACATCCCGACAGAGACTGTAAACAGTTCACCTGCTCAGAGACTGTCCGGCAGAAGAACACGAACACAAGTGCCGACGTCAAAGACATTACTCCAACCTACAGTTGTACCAATCAAGAAAGAACTTGAGAAAAGAAAACTGAAGCAAGCGCACTACTACAACAGAAGCGCAGTAGAGCTGACAGAACTGAGTCCGGGACAGATTGTGAAATTCCAACCTCCAGGATCCAAAAAGTGGATCAGCGCCAAAGTAGACCAACAGGTGAACATCCGGTCATACAACATTCGCACAGAGGATGGACGTCAGTACAGAAGGAATCATCGTCAGCTACGAGACACAACAGAAACGGAGCTTCAGCAGACAATCAACCCTGAACGTCTTGTCCAGAGAAGGATGATTTCTGGAAGACATCAGGAAAGCGACACATCGGGCAAGCAACTGCAAATCATCATTCCATCAAAACAGATGCTGGAAGATAACAAGAAAACTGGAACTGGAACAGATGTCAGGACGCCAGCATCGTCTGTCCGTGAGAACTCATCTGATCAGTCACCAGTCATCAAAATGTCTGAGACAACCAGCATCAAGGAGCCAGATGAAGTTATCAACCAAACAAGGACAGGACAACCCGAACCAGTTAGTTCTCCTTACAGAACAAGATCTGGAAGACAAAGCAAAAGGCCAGATTTCCTGAAATATGAATGAAACTGAAGACTCTACCACAATCAGATAAACTGAAAGCATAGCGAAATATGGACATGATGATGATAGATAGTATAATGATCAGAGATAAAATGAGGTGAATGAATGATTGGGCCCTGTACGTGAGAATGAGTGTTTGTTAAGTTAATGGTGTGATAAAGGTAGGAAACACATTTATTTCGTATGGACTGAAAGATAGGAAAAAATGATTGATTTTGTTTCCTTAAAGAAAGGGAGATGTGACGTGTGTTAACAGTAAACAGCGTGCGGATAGCAGCACAGCATGATATTCGTTTAAATGATAACTGATTGCTGTTCACTGTGAAATGTATATATACTGTAGTCAGTTGAGAATCAGACAGCGACGAGTAAAGACGTAGAAGCATTGCCCTGTCTTCCGAGTTGGCTGTAGAAAGAACGAAACTCTCCATCTCTCTCTCTTTTAATCTCATCTCTCATTCTCTTTCATCTCTCTCTCTCTCTCTCTCTCTCTCCTCTCCCGTCTTCTCTCTCTTTCTCTCTGTCTCTCACACTCCTCTCTCCTCTTTGTCTTTCTCTCTCTATGTGTGTGTGTGTGTGTGTGTCTCTCTTTGTTTCTCTCTTTTGCTGTCTCTTTCTCTGTATTACACGCTGGTTTTAATTCTGCTTGTACTGTGTGTGTGTGAAGTAGCAAGGATATTTTATAAGACCTGTTACTTTCCTTGAGTACTAGGTGTTCAGAAGGTCTCTCTGTCTCTCAGTCTGTCTCTCTCTTTTTCTCTCTCTCTGTCTCTCTCTGTCTCTCTGTCTCTCTCTTTCTCTCTCTCATTCTGTCTCTGTCTCTCTCTGTTTGTCATTGTCTCTCTGTTTGTCTGTCTGTCTCTCTTTCTCTCGTTTTCTCTCTCTCCCTCTCCCCCCCTTTCTCTCTTTCTTTAGTTTTTATCGCCACATTGACGACCATGATGAAAATGACGTAACGTCACTTTGACGGCAATATTGAATATGGCATAACGTCACTTTGACGGCCATAGTGAATATGACCTAACGTCATTTTGACGACCATTGTGAATATGACATAACGTCACTTAGACGGCAATATCGAATATGACATGACCTTTCTTTGACGGTCATAGTGATTATGGCATAACGTCACTTCGACGGCCATAGTGAATATGGCATAACGTCACTTTAACGGCCATAGTGGGTATGGCCTAAAGTTATTCTGACGGTCATGGTGTATATGGCGTAACGTCACTTTGGCAGCCAAAGTGACGCTGCTGTAACGTCACTTTGACTGCCATAATGACTATAGTGTAACGTCACTTTGGCGGCTATGGTAACAAAAGAGTAACATCATTTCGACGACCATAGTGAGTATGGCGTGGCGTCATTTTGATGCCCACAATGAATATGGCGTAACTTTTCTTTGACGGCAATAGTGATGATGACGTCACGTCATTTTGACGGCCGTAGGGAATATGACTTAACGCCGCTTCGACGGCCATAGTGACAAAGGTGTAACGTTTCTTTGAAGGATACAGTAAGAATGGTGTAACGTCACTTCGACGGCCATAGTGACAAAGGTGTAACGTTTCTTTGAAGGATACAGTAAGAATGGCGTAACATCACTTCGACGGCCATAGTGACAAAGGTGTAACGTTTCTTTGAAGGATACAGTAAGAATGTGTAACGTCACTTTGACGGCCATAGTGACAAAGGTGTAACGTTTCTTTGAAGGATACAGTAAGAATGGTGTAACGTCACTTCGACGGCCATAGTGACAAAGGTGTAACGTTTCTTTGAAGGATACAGTAAGAATGGTGTAACGTCACTTCGACGGCCATAGTGACAAAGGTGTAACGTTTCTTTGACGGCTATAGTAAGAATGGCGTAACGTCACTTCGACGGCCATAGTGACAAAGGTGTAACGTTTCTTTGAAGGATACAGTAAGAATGGTGTAACGTCACTTCGACGGCCATAGTGACAAAGGTGTAACGTTTCTTTGAAGGATACAGTAAGAATGGTGTAACGTCACTTCGACGGCCATAGTGACAAAGGTGTAACGTTTCTTTGAAGGATACAGTAAGAATGGTGTAACGTCACTTCGACGGCCATAGTGACAAAGTGTAACGTTTCTTTGAAGGATACAGTAAGAATGGTGTAACGTCACTTCGACGGCCATAGTGACAAAGGTGTAATGTTTCTTTGACGGCTATAGTAAGAATGGCGTAACATCACTTCGACGGCCATAGTGAATATGGCGTAACGTCACTTTGACGCACACAGTGAGTATAGAGTAACGTCACTTTGACTGCCATAGTGAATATGACCTAACGTCATTTCGACAGCCATAGCGAGTAAAGCGTAACGTCATATTGCCGGGCAGAGAGAATATGACGTAAATTCACTTCGACGGCCATAGTGAATAGGGCGTAACGTCACTTTGACGGCCATAACTCGTGAAAACTTTACGAGCCACCAGACAGTCCTGAACAAAGCCTTACATGGATACATTGTCTTATGAACAAAGCATGACCATTTCACACCACCAATAACAAACCTCCATTGGCTCCCGGTAAAATACCGTATTAAATACAACCTTCACCCTGGATAACTTAGGGAATGATCAACTCCAAGGGCATATCCCGTATATTATGTGTGCAAGTTCATTTGATATGTAAAAAACAAAAACAAAAAAACCCAAAAAACCCCCACTCACTCACTCTGTGCTTTCAACACTCCTCTGTCATTTTATTTTTCACTTGACAAAGGGCCTGGGCTCGAAACGTGTTTTATACTCCCAAGGATCGTTTACAAACAAGGTATTTTTTTAATATATTTTGTTTTTCATTTGATATGTGTTTTATTAATTTTGCTTTTTCCAGTTTTTTTTCCCCAGGTTCAAGAGTGCTTCACATGGTTACAGCCCTGATAACTAGTATGGCTCTACACGGTCGGCTGGGTTTTTAAACAATAATGGATGGCAATAATAATGATGGTCATTATGGTGATGTCAGCTTAATGTTTCATAAATTCTCTCTCTCTCCGTCACACACACACCCGTGTGCAAGCACTTAAGTGTTTTTTTGTTGTTGTTTTCTGCGAAAGGTCAAAGAGTTTGCTAGATCACGGATAGCAATGAATTCCTTTTGGACAGAATTCACACTCCAAACTCAAATTTTAGTTTTAGTGCCACAAAAATATTATTCATTCATTCATTCATTCATTCATTCATTCATTCATTCATTCATTCATTCAATCAATCATTCATTCACTCATTCATTCATTAAATCAATCATCCAATCATTCAATCACTCAATCATTCAATCCCATCATTCATTCATTCATTCATTCATATTCATTTATTCAATCCATTCAATCCATTCATTCATTCATTCATTCATCCAATCATCCAATCATCCAATCATTCAATCATTCATCCCATCATTCAATCATTCGTCCCATCATTCAACCATTCATTAAATCATTCATACTATCATTCATGTGATTATTCGTGCAATTCTTCATGTAATCATTCAATCATTCATGCAATCGTTCATCATTCATTCTTTCCATTCATTCATTCATTCATTCATTCATTCATTCATTCATTCAATCATTTAATCATTCCACTCATTAATCAATTAATTAATTCATTCATTCACTCGTTGAACCATTCATTCATTCATTCATTCATTCATTCATTCATTCATTTTTTCTTTTGTCAAAGTGGATTTACCATGTGAAACTCAGGTCGTTATCCCATTTGAGAGCTCGTCGCCGCACTGCAGCGCACCATTTTTTTATCAAGACTTTAGAAAGGCTGAAGGCTAATTGGCTTTTAAGTGAAGGGACTCTGAAAATCATCAGCCTATCTCTCCAATGTTGTTTTTTTTTATACCAGAGAAGTTGGGTGAAAGCCCTGGTTTTCACGATTTCCAAATGCCGTGGGATCTTTACCGTGTGCAGGCCAGAAGGCACACGGGTCTGGGCTCGTTGTGTGTGTGTTGTGTGTGTGTTGTGTGTGTGTGTGTGTGTGTGTGTGTGTGTGTGTGTGTGTGTGTGTGTGGTGTGTGTGTGTGTGTGTGTTATGTGTGTGTGTGTGTGTTGCGCGCGCGCGTGCGTGGGCTTAATTTTCTTTTCCAGATTTTTTATCACCCAGTATTACCGATGTTTTTAGATGTGTGTGTGTTTTGTCTGAAATGGTCATAGTCCTGATAGAACAGAACAGTCTGCTGGATTCTAAACATGGACATGAGCATTAACCCTCTGACTCCCGCGCCCTGTCCACCAGCATCCTGCATTGTCAACCATGCTAGCAAAGCAACAACTTAACCCTTTGATTCCCTCACCCTATCCACCAGCTTCTTGCAGGAATCTGGTGAATAGGGCGATCGAATCAAAGGATAGAGTTTTGTCAGTTTGTGGACAGAGTGCGGCAGTGAAGGGGTTAATATTAATAGTAATGATAATACTTCCATTATAATACCAATACTAATAATGACAATGAGAGTGGTAATGCTGTTACTTATTTATTACTACTGTTACTACAACAACAACTACCACTACTGTTGCTGCTGCTACTACTACTACCAATAACAATAGTAACAATGATAACGATGATACTGATGATAATAATACAATAACAAATAACAACAATAACAACAACAACAACATGGTGTCCAGAGGTCAACCATGGTCTCGCGTAAGAATTCAACACATGTGGTATCGATGATAAATATTCATGAATACAAAGAGAGAGATTTAAACCTTTGACACCCACACCCTGTCCACCAGTATCCTGCATTGTCAACCATGCTAGAAAAGCAAAATCTTAACCCTTTGACTCCCTCACCCTGTCCACCAGCGTTTTGCATTGTCGACCATGCCAACAAAGCAAAAACCTCTTGACTCCCTCACCATATCCACCAGCTTCTTGCAGGAAGCTGGTGGATAAGGTGAGGGAATCAAAGAGTTAAGTTTTTGCAGTTGATGGATAGGGTGCGGTAGTCAAAGGGTTAAGCTCATACATGTCACGTGATCATACAAAATGTAAGACAGAAGACGAGAGGAAAGTGACGACTGGTAGACGTGTGTCATTATCTCTCCATCCATTTTGATTGACTGGGTCACTTTCACCTGGTCCGGTCTTCGCTTATATAGCCTATGGGCACAACACTTTTGAATTCATTCACATCTCACATTCATACATTCATCATACCAAGCAGAACCGAATAAAGCATCGGTATCTCACAACGCTACTAAAAATTTTAAAGGCTTCTTTGAAAATTCTTTTTGCTGGTCCTCGTATACTCTAAGAGTGTTAGGACGTTAAAACCTACAGAACAGAACAGACTTCTGAATTACGGGCGAAGTGGAGTGTGTCTGGAGCATCACGCCTGGCCACTTTCGGGGCCGTTCAAACAACCCCCGTGGTTTGAATAAAACAAGGTTGAGAGCTCCCGACTGCTAACTGTCGAGACTATATAGTACGGGGAAAGGAACTGGCAGCTATAGGAGCTGGTGGCAAGGCAGGCTGTCCGAAAGAGAGATGGAGATCAGAGTGGGGCGAGACAGGGATCTTCCATTCTCTCTTGGTCAGCAGGCTAGGCTTAGCTGGCTGGTGCGTGTTGTGTGGCTGTGTCCTGGGGCTTGTCATCTCCTTCAACTTGCCATTCGGTTTGTAAACAAGGTAACTGATAACTGGGTCCGATTGGGTCATGCATCGCATGGACAGCCCTACTTTTGCTTGATGAAAGGACTGTCGAGTAGCGTTGGAAGCTTGGGAGGTGATTGTCTAGAGAGTGGCGAGGTATTGGTGCACTGGGTCAAATCTGCACCCTTCGGGTGTTTCTTATTATGATATCACCCGATCAGACAAAAATTTTTGAAGAGACGGAGGACGAGAGGAAAGTGACGATTGGCGAACTGCTGTCGTCAATGTCTTCGTCCATTTTGATTGATAGAAGTCATTTTCATCTCGCCTGTCTTCGCTTGTATAACCTCTGGACATATGGCTTTGCTGCAGTTTGTTCAAAGAGGGAGAAGAGTGGCAGAATGGTTCGATGTTGGCCTGCCAATAACTACACTCGAGGTTCCAGGGTTCGTTTCCCATAGTGCCCTCCACTTTTCTCCTCAGTTTGATCGGAAAAACAAACTGAATGCCTAGTCCTTCGGAAGGGGACGAAAAACGAGTCGGAACCTTGTGCCTTCTGGCTGCGCACGCTAAAGATCCCACGGCAGTTGAAAATCGTGAAGAGCAGGGCATTGCCGGCTACCTTGGTATAAAACATCGGAGAGATAGACTGATTTCCCAGGCCCGCCCCTTGAAGACCAATTAGCCTTCTTGCTTTTCTGAAGTCTTTGTTTAAATTAAAAAATGTGAATATGAATATGAATTTGAAACGAGGGAGAGGGGATGGGCACCGCCCTCATGGTGCTGGCCCCGGGAAAAGTTGAGGTCTCTGCAACTCTCCTCTACGACCCCAGCGTTATGGAACTATCTAGGTAGGACCTCAGGACCTGGCCAGCTCATGGTTTTATGTGCAGGCTTAAGGTGTGTGCGTGATCATTCTGAATCTTCTCCATCACATGGCACCTGTGACGATAGCGCATATGGAATTCATTTTGAGCGCGGAAACGTCATCTTGGGAAAATGAAATTGAAACTGAAACTCAAAGAGGATTTCATGGCTTTTGGACTGTTCCATATGCGGTCACCCAAAATCTGCCAGCCCAAAATATATGGCAGACTCTCTGAGTATGCTAAAAACCTTATGCCCCAACAATAATATCTTGATACGGAAAATGGACCATTCACTTGTATGTTATCCATAAAGCCTTTCCCTACTTTCTCTTTGTATTGATAACTGGGCACACGTTTTAACTACAGTTTTTGGCTCTGATGAAATCTGATGTGTAGAGGCAATTTCTGGTAATTTGGGCCAGTGATTTTGATAATTGGGCACATGGTTTAACTACAGTTTTGGCTCTGATGAAATCTGATTGTAGAAGGCATCATTTCTGTAATTTGCCAGTGATTTTGATTTAATTGGGCACATGGTTTAACTACAGTTTTTGGCTCTGATGAAATCTGATGTGTAGAGGCAATTTCTGGTAATTTGGGCCAGTGATTTTGAAATTGGGCACATGGTTTAACTACAGTTTTTGGCTCTGATGAAATCTGATGTGTAGAGGCAATTTCTGGTAATTTGGGCCAGTGATTTTGATAATTGGGCACATGTTTTAATTGCGGTTTTTGGGCTCTGATGAAATCAGATGTGTAGAAGCAATTTCTGGTAATTTGGGCCAGTGATTTTGATAATTGGGCACATGTTTTAATTGCGGTTTTGGCTCTGATGAAATCGATGTGTAGAAGCAATTTCTGGTAATTTGGGCCAGTGATTTTGATAATTGGGCACATGTTTTAATTGCGGTTTTGGGCTCTGATGAAATCAGATGTGTAGAAGCAATTTCTGATAATTTAGGCCAGTCTTTGTACATGACTTAGTGTCCTTAGTTTTGTTTCCAATGTAGTCGGCTGGGCTATAAGCAATATGAACTTGAATTCGTATTCAGTTTTGTTCGTTAAACGCCCTAGTGATGTATTGTATGGAGTGGTCAACGCCTGGGGCATGTCCTTAGATTGTGTGGGCAAATGCATTGATGTGTGTACTTAATTCTCTTTTCCAGGTGTTTTTTTTTCTTTCTTTTTCTTTTCGTTCTTTCGCCGAGTTTCAAACAGGTGATCGGATCGATCATTGTTGATATGGCTCTGCGCAGTTGGCTGGGCTTTAAAAATAGTAATGATAATTTTTTTTTTCAAGAGTCATCGATGTGCTGTGATGTGTGTGTGTGTGTGTGTGTGTGTGTGTGTGTGTGTGTGTGTGTGTGTGTGTGTGTGTGTGTGTGTGTGTGGGGTATTGTGTGTGTGTGTGTGTGTGTGTGTGTGTGTGTGTGTGTGTTGTTCGAGATAGTGATAGCCCTGATATGACACTGAGGGGCTTTAAACGGAAATAATGATAATGATAATGCCGATAATGATAATCATATGATTATGTTTTTAAAATTTTCTTTCCCTTTTTTTTGTCGTTGTCCTGTTGAAGTACTGTGTATGTTTTAAAACAGGTTATAGCCCTGATATGGCTATATGCAGTCTGCTGGGCTATAAATATGAAAAAAAAAATTACAATTTGTCTCAGGGTCCCTCCCTCCGGATTTTCTTTCTGTGTTCATTCCCGTAGCCTTTTCCCCACCCCCCTCGAGCCTCCTACAAGTCAGTGGGGATTTGTTTGTGGTTTACTCCCGTAGCCTTTGATATTCCCCATCCTGCATCCATAGGATGGGGGAAATCCTAATGATGATGATGATGATAATAATGATAATAATACCAATTAATAACGATGATAATAAGAAAGAAGAAGAAGAAGAAGAAGAGAAAAGACACATAAAGTTCACACACAACCTTTTGTCTTAAGTACTTACCTTCTCTCTCTTTCACTCTCGTACACACACACACACACACACACACACACACACACATAAAACACACACACACACACACATAAAACACACACACACACACACACACACAAACTACAAACGCACACACGTCTAATATCACTTATAGTGAAAAGAACGAACGAACACGCACACACACACGCACGCACACAGAGACACACACAGAGACACAGACAGACAGATAGGCACACACACACACGCACACACACACACACACACACACACAAATAACCCCCCTCACACACACACACGCACACAAGCACATGCCCGCCCCCCCCCCCCCCACACACACACACGCATACACGCATACACACAAATACGCATACGCACACAAACACCCTCACACACGCACGCATGCACACACAAACACACACCAAACCCCCAACACCCCCACCCCCATCCTCCCCCCAACAACACACACACACACACACACACACACACACACACACACACACACACACTCACACACACACACATACACTCACACACACATACACACACACACACACACACACACACCACACTCACACACACACACACACACACACACACACACACTCACACACACACACACACACACACACACACGTTTCTTAATCAGCAGAGACCACAACAACAAACGTTACAATACCATTATTCCTTGAGCATAATAATAACACAGTAATATCCAAGCGTAATACATGTACATGTTCGTGTCCAGGGCAATGTTAGTTGTACAACACACACACTAAACATACACCATATGTCCTGCTTCACATTATTGGTGATTTTTAACAATAGCAATAACAACAATAACAACAACAACAACAACAACAATAAAAATAAGAGTAGCAGCAACAACATCAACAATAACAATGACAATAACAACAACAATGATTTCCCTGATGTTGCGCTGAGCAAGAGAAAATGGCGGATATGATCTTGTGTTGTCTGTCTGTGGCATTGTTATTGATGAATGTAACAACAATAACAACAACGACAACAACAACCCCAACAACAACAAATAACAACAACAATAATAATAACAAAACGACGACGACAACAACAACAACAACAACAATAACAACAACAATAATATCAATACAAACACCAATAACAACATAATATTAATAACAACAATAACAACGACAACAATGATGACGACAACGACAACAACGATAACAATTACTACAACAGCAGCAACAACAATAACAACAATTACTACAACAACAGCAACAATGACGACAACAACAATAACAACAACAACAAGATAATAACGACAACACCGACAACATTAATAATAAAAACTACAATAATAATAATAATGACAATATCAATAACACTAACAACAAGAAGAACAACAGTAATAATGATAATAAAATAATAATAATAATAATAATAATAATAATAATAATAATGATGATAATGATAGTAATAATAATAATAATGATGATGAATGATGATGATGATGATGATGATAATAATAATGATAATAATAATAATAATAATAATAATAACAACAATAATAATAATGATAATATAATAATAATAATATAATAATAATAATAATAATAATAATAATAATATAATAATAATAATAATAATAATAATAATAATGATAATAATAAGGCGCCAAATCTTGACACAACAATCAAACAAGACGCACATTCTCATCATTCGCCAAATCAATCACCAACAACATTTATGTCCTTTGCTTTGTGTTCCTTTGTTTCGTTTTCTATACCCAGTATATTAGAGAAATGCACACTTTATTTTGGCTTTCGCACAATTATCAGTGTGTAAACATTTTACATAAAAAGCATGTATGGACACACGAGCAGCAAAATGTAGAAACATTAGAATATAACAGGAGTATTATGCAATATTACAGAAATGAATACACACGTATAATATCGTTCTCACGAGAATTATTAATGATACATTGTGACCGATACACCTGCAGATAAACAGTGCGTGTGTCTTAATTTTAACCCTTTGACTCCCGCACCCTGTCCACCAACATTCTGCATTGTCAAAATCATGCTAACAAAGCAAAAACTTAACCCTTTGACTCCCTCACCCTATCCACCAGTTTTCTGTAGAAAGTTGGAGGATAGGATGAGAGAGTCAAATTTTCAGAAAGCTCGTAAGGGAGTCAAAGGGTTAAGTTTTTGCAATTGATGGATAGTTTGTGGGAGTCAAAGGGTTAAGTTTTTGCAATTGATGGATAGTTTGTGGGAGTCAAAGGGTTAAGTTTTTGTAGTTGATGGATAGTTTGTGGGAGTCAAAGGGTTAAGGTTTTGCAGTTGATGGATAGTTTGCGGGAGTCAAAGGGTTAAGGTTTTGCAGTTGATGGATAGTTTGCGGGAGTCAAAGGGTTAAACGTCGGGTTATTCGAGTTTTCTTTTCTTTTTCTTTCTTAAAAAAAAAAAAAAAAAAAAAAAAAAAAGCTTTCCAATGTTTCTCTGATTCGTGTATGCTTGTTGTTTCGCGCACACTACGCAGGCCGTATGTTGCTGCACAGTCTGCATATTCCGTCTTCAGCGAGTGTGCATGCTGGGTGTTTTTTGATTTCGTAACTCAGCCACTGACATGACTTAACAGGATCTTTAACGTGCATATGTGACATTTTACGTACGTGTGCTCACAAAGGGGGTTTAGACACAGGCAGATCTGCACACATGTTGAGATGGGAAAAATCTCCATCCTTTACCTATCAGGTGGAGGTAACTCTTCACCCTTTACCCATCAGGTGAAGGTAACTCTTTACCCTTTACCCATCAGGTGGAGGTAACTCTCCATCCTTTACCCATCAGGTGGAGGTAACTCTGCACCCTTTACCCATCAGGTGGAGGTAACTCTGCACCCTTTACCCATCAGGTGGAGGTAACTCTCCATCCTTTACCCATCAGGTGGAGGTAACTCTCCACCCTTTACCCACCAGGTGGAGGTAACTCTTCACCCTTTATCCACCAGGTGGAGGTAACTCTCCACCTTTTACCCACAGGTGGAGGTAACTCTCAACCCTTTACCCACCAGGTGTCGGGGTGGATCGAACCCAGGACCTTCTGACAGGTAGTCTGACGTTTAACCACTTGGCTACCACCCTCGTTGTTGGGAGGTGGGGGAGGGGCCACGTTGTTTGTGTACATTGTTGCTGCATGGGTCCATTGCGGGATATGGATGATAGTGTTAATTGAGTGACGTATAATATATACTTTGATATGGTTTAAAATTGTCTAAATCTCCTTTTTAGCAGAAGAAAGAGACAAAAGTAGAACGCGAATTTAATACAATAAAACAAGACAGGATGCGAAAATTTTCGATTAACTGCCCTTTGTCAAGCGTATACAAAATAAAACCAAAAACAAACAAACAAAACAAAACAAAAAACAAACCCAACAACATCAGGATAAGTGCACAACACTTAGCGCACACTCAAACGCACACACACACACACACACACACACACACACACACACACACACACACACACACACACAGTAGACAACGGTAGAGCACCTAGTCAGAACAGAAAAGCTGGAGGGAAAAAGAGCACTAAGTAGATCCAGGGAGAAAATATTGGACAGACTTACATGGTGGCTGGGGACAGAGAGGGTGGAAAATGTACTTGATGCAGCGACAAGGGATAGATTCGTACAGAGAGCTATGATCGCCAACGCCATGCTGCAGGGCACATGATGATGATGGTTATGATGATGATGATGATGACGACGACGACGACGGCGACGATGACGACTATGATAATGATGATGATGATGATGATGATGGTGGTGGTGGTGGTGGTTGTGATGGTGGTGGTGGTGGTGATATTGATGATGATGGTGATGATGACGACGATGATGATGATGACGACGATGATGATGATGGTTGTGGTGGTGGTGATGATGATGATGGTGATGATTATGACAATGATGGTGATGATGATGATGATGATGATAATGACGGTGATGGTGATGTTGATAGTGATGATGATGACGATGGTGATGCTGCTGCTGCTGCTGCTGCTGCTGATGACGACGACGACGATGATGATGACGGCGACGACGATGGTGATGACGACGACGATGATGATAATGATGATGATGGTGATGATGAACGACGACGACGACGACGACGACGACGATGATGATGATGAGTAGACAATTTCACGACTGTAGCGTCCTGGCAGGGAAAAATGGCAGATGTGTGCTGACTGTTGTGCATTTATTCTTTTTTTTTTTCTCCCAGTTCTTTTGTATACGCTTTAGAAAGGCCCTTTCTCAG
Source organism: Monoplex corrugatus (assembly GCA_030674185.1). Lineage (NCBI taxonomy): Eukaryota > Metazoa > Mollusca > Gastropoda > Littorinimorpha > Ranellidae > Monoplex > Monoplex corrugatus. The sequence goes on from JAPXFY010000034.1 coordinate 18,312,771, forward strand.
AAAATTTGCGCCTGTCTTGTTTGGTTAAAACAAACACGCGTTCATATTCCCTTTGTCTGTTTTTCTGGCTCGTCAGTGCTTGAAGGCTGCCAATCATCTGCTTAAGATTTCAGAAAAAAACAAAAGATTTCTTTTATGTTCCTCAGAAATCAAAGACTGTCAGTATCACAACCATCATCAAACTAAAGAATCCACAAAATTGATCCATTCACGTTGTGTAGTCAGATTTTTTGTCACACAGAGCTGCCGTAGCCGAGTGGTTAAGACGTCAGACTACCAATCAGAAAGTCCTGGGTTCGATTTTGCCTGGGTACCTCCCACCTGGTGGGTACAGGGTGGAGAGTTACCTGCACCTGGTGGGTAAAGGGTGGAGAGTTACCTCCACCTGGTGGGTAAAGGGTGGAGAGTTACCTGCACTTGGTGTGTAAAGGGTGGAGAGTTACCTGCACCTGGTGGTAAAGGGTGGAGAGTTACCTCCACCTGGTGGGTAAAGGTGGAGAGTTACCTCCACCTGGTGGGTAAAGGGAGAGAGTTACCTCACCTGGTGGGTAAAGGGTGGAGAGTTACCTCCACCTGGTGGTAAAGGGTGGAGAGTTACCTGCACCTGGTGGGTAAAGGGTGGAGAGTTCACCTCACCTGGTGGGTAAAGAGTGGAGAGTTACCTCCACCTGGTGGGTAAAGGGTGGAGAGTTACTTCCACCTGGTGGGTAAAGGGTGGAGAGTTCACCTTCACCTGGTGGGTAAAGGGTGGAGAGTCACCTTCACCTGGTGGGTAAAGGGTGGAGAGTCACCTTCACCTGTGGGTAAAGGGTGGAGAGTCACCTCACCTGGTGGGTAAAGGGTGGAGAGTCACCTTCACCTGATGGGTAAAGGGTGGAGATACCTCCACCTGTGGGTAAAGGGTGGAGAGTCACCTTCACCTGGTGGGTAAAGGGTGGAGAGTCACCTTCACCTGGTGGGTAAAGGGTGGAGAGTCACCTTCACCTTGTAAAGGGTGGAGATTACCAACTGGGGTAAAGGGTGGAGAGTCACCTTCACCTGATGGGTAAAGGGTGGAGAGTCACCTTCACCTGGTGGGTAAAGGGTGGAGAGTCACCTTCACCTGGATGGGTAAAGGGTGGAGAGTACCTTCACCTGGTGGGTAAAGGGTGGAGAGTCACCTTCACCTGTGGGTAAAGGGTGGAGAGTCACCTTCACCTGGTGGGTAAAGGGTGGAGAGTCACCTCACCTGGTGGGTAAAGGGTGGAGAGTCACCTTCACCTGGTGGGTAAAGGGTGGAGAGTCACCTTCACCTGGTGGGTAAAGGGTGGAGAGTTACCTCCACCTGGTGGGTAAAGGGTGGAGAGTCACCTTCACCTGGTGGGGAAAGGGTGGAGAGTTTTTCCCATCTCCCAGGTCAACATATGTGCAGACCTGCCAGTGTCTAAACCCTTTTCTGTGTGTGTATACGCACGATGATCATCAAATACTGCACGTTAAAGATCTTTTAGGTCATGTCAGTGGCTGGATTGTTGGACACATGAGAATACCCAGCATGCACACCCACCAAAGACAGGGCATGCAGACTATGTAGCTACTTACAGTCTGCACAGTGTGGGCAAAGCTACGTGTATACATGTACCTGGATAAAATCCGCACGCTTGATAAACAAACAAACATAATAGTTTGTTACATCCACAAGAAAATATCTCCGTTTGTTATGGTATCGTCCATTCAAATCTGTTGTTACATCTGAAAGGGGTTCCCGCCATGGACACGAATATCATCCAATGAGATTGGATATTACATGCGCGTGGAGTTTTCCCGCCATTGACACGAATGTCGTCCAGTCAGATTTGCTGTTACATGCGTGTGCCGTATCCGCCCTTGACATACACGTCGTCCAATCAAATTGCCCGATACATGCGCGTGAACATCTCACCATGGCTGGTTTACATGCGCGTGGAGTTCTCGCCATTGGCTTGACGTTTTTCGACCTTGACCTCTGGGAGGTTGTAGTCGGCCATGTCCCAGTTGACGTTGTCGTCGAACACGTCTTCTCCCTGAGGCTTGTCCCAGATGGGGATCTTCAGCACCAAGCCTGTGGACAGTCACATAATTACTGAGACAAACAATCTCAACTGCCTAAAATCACATATGGTAATGTGGAATACAGAGTTCTGTGGGGATGCCAGGAGTGCATGGTTGAGACTGCAGCATTCTGCTGGACAGGGTGTGGAAGTCAAAGGGTTAAGTTTTTGATTAGCTAGCACGTTTGACAGTGCGGGATTCTGAAGGACAGGGTGCAGAGGTCAAACGGTTAAGTTTTTGCTTAGCTAGCATGGTTGAAAACGCAGGAAACTGGTAGGTAGGGTGAGGGAGTCAAAGGGTTAAGTTTTTGTTTTGCTAGCATGGTTGACAGTGCAGGATTCTGATGGACAGGGTAAAGGGAATCAAAGGGTTAAATTTCTGATTTGCTAGTATGGTTGAGACTGCAGCATTCTGATGGACAGGGTGCTGGAGTCAAAGGGTTAATCTATGTATTCACTTACCTGTGAGGGAGCCTCCGACAATAGCGATGCCCAGGGTCATGGCCAGTGCCGCCATTTGGTAGCCACCCTGTTCCACGGCTGTCCTGGTCAAGTCCATGGTACCGTCACACGGAGTGCTGGAGTTCAATCCTGCACGCGCTGGGAAGATCTCACACAGGCTGGGGGGGGGGGGGGGGGAGGGGGAAACAAAGACATATAGAACAGGTGAATAAACAAATGACAATATTTTTTAGTGTGTTGTAAGGTGGTCTGCGTTGATCGTGTGCGTATGTCTCATGCGTGGGTGTGCCTTGATTTGAACTGTCGACATGTCATGATTTGGTGCCGTATATATACTGTGATTCTTCTCTCTTCTTCTTTCTTCTTCTTCTTCTTCTTCTTTTCTTTCTTTTCTTTTTCTTTTTCTTTTCTTTTTTCTTTTTCTTTTTCTCTTCTTCTTTCTTCTTCTTCTTCTTCTTCTTCTTCTTCTTCTTCTTCTTCTTCTTCTTCTTCTTCTTCTTCTTCTTCTTTCTTCTTCTTCTTCTTCTTCTTCTTCCTTTCTTCTTCTTCTTCTTCTTCCTTCTTTCTTCTTCTTCTTCTTCTTCTCTTTCTTTTCTTCTTCTTCTTTTTCTTCTTCTTCTTCTTCTTCTTCTTCTTCTTCTTTCTTCTTTTCTTCTTCTTCTTTTTTTTCTTCTTCTTTTTTTTCTTTTTCTTCTTCCTTCTCTTCTTCTTCTTTTCTTTTTTGTTCTTTTTTCTTCTTGTTTTTCTTCTCTTTTCTTCTCTTCTTTCTTCTTCTTTTTTTTTTCTTCTTCTTCTTCTTCTTTCTTCTTTTCTTCTTCTTCTTCTTTTCTTCTTCTTTTCTTCTTCTTCTTTCTTCTTCTTCTTCTTCTTCTTTTCTTCTTCTTCTTCTTTTTTTCTTTTTCTTCTCTTCTTCTGTCTTTTTCTTCATTCTTCTTCTTTTTTTTTGCCCTTCATTCACCAGTTCTTCTCTATGAACTTTATCTCCTTCCCTCTCTCTTGGTCCTCCCCTATGAAATTAGTGGACCACCAAAAGGAACAAGGATAGCATGGACCTAGAAACATTAAAGTGACACAGCAATATAAACTAAACACAAAAAACAAACAAACAAACAAGCAAACAAAACAAAATAAAACACAAAACAAAAACCAACAAAACCAAACCAACCAACAACCAAAACCAACCAACCAACCAACCAACCAACCAACCAACACAACCACCAACCAACCAACAACCACCAACCAACCAACCAACCAACCAACCAACCAACCAACCAACCAACCAACCAAACAAATCAAACAACAACACAACCAACCACAACCAACACAAACAAACAAAAAACAAAACAAAGGAAAACAAGAATGAAAAAGAAAGCGAAAAAAAAAATCGTAGCTCCCTCCTCTTGATGGAGGTGTGGTGGGATGGGGGTGGGGATAGGGGGTAGGGGGTAGGCGGTAGGGGGTGGGGGGTAGGGGTTGGGGTTGTTGTCAGCAGGACAATGTAATCGGCTGGGCCATCGTGGACAGCAGATGGGGAGGAAATAAACGTGCAATAAAGTGCAGTAAATCGATAAGCAAACATCCACAGACAGGGACACAGAGCGACGAAGTTCTCATTACTGAGATGTGTATGGATCGTGGTCGACCTTGAGTTTTAAATACACAACACATACACGCGCGCGCGCGTTCACACACACACACACACACACACACACCACACACACACACACACACACACACACACACACACACACACACACACACACACACACACACACACACACACACACTCAAGTATTCCCTCCATCTCTCTCTCTTTCCCTCTCTCCCCGTCTCTCTCTCTCTCTCTCTTTCACCACACACACACACACAAACACGCACGCACACATGCATGTACACACACATACAAACACAAGCGTGAGTCACAAAAACACACACATAGCCACACACACACACACACACACACGCACATGTGTATGTATATATTTATATATGTATATATGTATGTATGTATATGTATACATATATATATATATATATATACATGTGCGCGTGTTTGTGTGTGTGTGAACGCATGTGTGTATATAGTGTATATACATACATACATACATACATATATACATACATACATACATACATACATACATACATACATACATACATACATACATACAAAAAACACCCACCAACACAAAAAGCAAACACACAAACACACACACACACATACACAAACACACACACCCACCCACACATACACAAACACACACATACAAACACACAAACACACCCACCCACCCACACATACACAAACACCCACCCACCCACACATACACAAACACACCCACCACACACACACACACATACAAACACACAAACAACCTCCCCCCCCCCACACACAAACCACCACAACAACAACAACAAAACAACGGCATCAACCAAACCATTACCCTCTGCTCTTCATCTTCTGCATTGTGCCTATCCATCATCAACCCATCATTCTACAGATGTGAGGCGTGGACAGTCAACAAGCAAAGCTAGAACAAGGTTGAGGCAGCCGAGATGTGGTTTCTAAGAAGAACGTTGAGAGTTCCATGGACAGCAAAGAAAACAAACGAAACAGTCTTGATGGAGGCAGACATAAGAAGATGGTTCATAAGGAAGATTAGGAAAAGACAGGCAACATTTATAGGCCATTTTATGAGGAAAGGGGAATTGGAGCACCTGGTCACAACAGGGAAGGTGGAGGGAAAGAGAGCACCAGGTAGACCCAGGGAGAAGATGTTGGACGGATTTGCAGAGTGGCTGAAGACAAAGCGGGTGGAAGAGGCGCTTGAGGCAACAAGAGATAGAGACAGATGGAAGACCATGATCGCCAACGCCATGTGGCAAGGCACCTGATGATGATGATCATCATCAACCCCTTCCCCCGTCCCTCCTCCCAAACACACACACACATTCGTACCTGTCTCCCCAGTCATCCAGATTGGCCAGAGCGGCCATCACAGCTCCAGCGATAGCAGCCAACACTCCTGGCATGCCGTGCAAGTTGTGAACCCCGCAGGTGTCGTGAAGCTTGATTCCCCGGGTCATAGCGGGCTGAAATGACCAGTGCAAGAAGTTTTGCTCGTCTCTTTGTCTGTCTCTCTCTCTCTCTCTCTCTCTCTCTTCTCTTATACACACACACGCACACACACTCACGCACACACACACATATACATATATACACATATAATATATATACATATCTATATCTATATCTGTATATATATATACACATACATATACATACATATACACGTACATACGCAGACACACTTACAAACACAGACGTGAAACACAAAGGCACGATTTTATTGTACCTGGTAAATTCTTTGTGAGCAGACAAAACACCCCGATTTTGCTTTATTGGCAAATTCTTGTGAGGTGAGAAAAACACCTCAATTTTGTTTTACCTGGCAAATTCTTTGTGACAAAAACACCGCGATTTTGTTTTACCTGGCAAATTCTTTGTGAGGTGAGAAGAGCACACCAGTTTTGTTTTACCTGGCAAATTCTTTGTAAGGTGAGAAGAGCACACCAGTTTTGTTTTACCTGGCAAATTCTTTGTGATAAAGTAGAGAAAGGAACTCAAAATGGGATGCCAATTCACTAACACAATACAGGTGTCATTAAACAAGCGGTCATGTTCCATTTCATTCGGGTTGTTTTTGCCGACTATGGAGTTACGTGAGATACAATAGTTACTGCTGTTGTTAAGGTTGTTTAAAACCCAACAACCCAGCCGACTGCGCAGAGCCATATCAGGGCTATAACCATTTTAGAAAGTATTCCATACCTCACTGGCGAGAAAAAAAAAACTGGAAAAGAAAATTAAATATCAAAACATTCACGCACATAATCTAAACATACACCCTTGGCGTTGACTACTACATCCATATTATCTTCGGAGGGGGGGGGGGGGGTTAAGCAAAAGACACTTGAATACAAAATTATTAATGTAAACTTGAGGACACTAGAACGTACATAGAAAACGGGCCTAAGTTACCTAAAATTGCTTCCGCATACCACATTTCCCCAGAGCCCAAAATGCACTTAATACATGTGCCCAGTTATCAATCCTAAGAGCAAGCACATACGATTTTATCGAACACATACAGGTGAAAGGACCAGCAAGGCATAAAACAACAGGAAGAAATGACAGAAAACAAAGGGAGAAGACAGAAATAAAGACAGTGACAGAAAAAAGAAATTTCTAGCACAGAATTTCAAGATGGTGGGATACAATTTATACTGAAAGATCCCATGGCATCCCTACAGGGTGAAATAGTAGGATTAAAAAAATCTTACTACAAATGCATTTACATAACTAAGTACACACACGCACACACACACACACACACACACACACCACGCACACACACACACACACACACACACACACACACACACACACACACACACACACACACACACACATACACACACACACACACAAACAGATATACGAACTGGCATATACAGTGAATATAAAGAGACGAATCTGTGGTTACTTGAAAAAGAACTAAAGATTCGTCTCTTTATATCCACTGTCGAGTCTGTGTTGCTCTACAAAATGGAAACATGGACCTCAACAAAGCAGATGGAGAAGAGTCTTGATGGGACGTATACTCGCATGTTGAGGATGGCATTAAATGTCTCTTGGAAGCAGCACATGACTAACGAAGAGCTATATGGATACCTCCCTAAAGTTAGTGACAAGATAAGAACACGTAGGCTTCGCCTAGCCGGTCACTGTATGCGACATCCAGAGGAAGTTGCTTCACAACTTGTACTGTGGCAGCCAACTGGAGGGAGAGCGAACAGGGGAAGGAAGATAACAGACTTCATTGATCTTCTCAAAAGGGACACTGGCCTCGAAAACATCGATGAGATTAAGGCAGCAATGTTGGACAGGAGCAAGTGGAAGGAGTACGTCACAGAGGCTCGATCGGGAGATCGGCCAAACCGAAACATATAGCGCCTTAAATAGCCACTTAACAGTTCACATTTACTTAGAGCTAGAATACAATGAATGTTTCTACCTTATCAATATTAACAGACAGAAAGGATGCAAAACTTTATAGAAAACAAAGATAAATGAACCAAGTAAGACAAAAATAAAGAAGTAAGAGTTGATAGAAAGCAGAAGGAACAAGGCAGAAAACGATAGGAAGAAATGACACAAAGCAAAAGGAACAAGGCAGAAAACGATAGGAAGAAATGACACAAAGCAAAAGGAACAAGACAGAAAATGATAGGAAGAAATGACACAAAGCAAAAGGAACAAGGCAGAAAACGATAGGAAGAAATGACACAAAGCAAAAGAACAAGGCAGAAAACGATAGGAAAAATGACACAAAGCAAAAGGAACAAGGCAGAAAACGATAGGAAGAAATGACACAAAGCAAAAGGAACAAGACAGAAAATGATAGGAAGAAATGACACAAAGCAAAAGGAACAAGACAGAAAATGATAGGAAGAAATGACACAAAGCAAAAGGAACAAGACAGAAAATGATAGGAAGAAATGACACAAAGCAAAAGGAACAAGACAGAAAATGATAGGAAGAAATGACACAAAGCAAAAGGAACAAGACAGAAAATATAGAAGAATGCACAAGCAAAAGAACAGACAAAAATGATAGGAATGACACAAAGCAAAAGGAACAAGACAGAAAATGATAGGAAGAAATGACACAAAGCAAAAGGAACAAGACAGAAAATGATAGGAAGAAATGACACAAAGCAAAAGGAACAAGACAGAAAATGATAGGAAGAAATGACACAAAGCAAAAGGAACAAGACAGAAAATGATAGGAAGAAATGACACAAAGCAAAGGAGCAAGGCAGAAAATGATAGGAAGAAATGACATAAAGCAAAGGAACAAGGCAGAAAATGATAGGAAGAAATGACAGAAAGCAAAGGAACAAGGCAGAAACAAAGACAGAGACAGAAAAGAGGAAATTTCAAGCAAAGAATTTCCAGAAGGTGGGGATACTATTCATAATGAAAAAGACCCCAGCATTCCCACAGAGTTGGGAGGGGAGGGTGGGGAGACTCAAAGGTAACAGGCAACTCACAGAGAGGTACTTGAAGCCCAAGACAGAGATGACGGCGGCCACACAGCCCAACAAGACGGCGCCCCAGGGTTCCAGAGGCATGTCAGCTGTGGTGCCAACGGCCACTCCACCCGCCAATGTGGCATTCTGGATGTGGACCTGCGTTACACATCACTTTACACATCATAACTGCCACAGCACCACATAACACGTCGTAACCATCACATCACATCACCACTTCAAAACTGCCACATCACTTTACATCACAATCGCCACATCACCACATTGACCTCATAATGGCCACATCACCACATAATACAACCACAATATCACAACACAACACATCATAACCACATCACAACATAAACATCATAACCACCGCATCACCACATTGAACTTATAATGGCCACATCACCACATCATACAACCACCACAGCACAACATAACACATCATAACCACATCAAGACATAAACATTATAACCACCACATCACCACATTGACCTCACAATGTCCACATCACCACATAATACAACCATAACATCACAACATAACACATCATAACCACATCACCACATAAACATCATAACCACCACATCACCACATTGACCTCATAATGGTCACATCACCACATAATACAACCACCACATCACCACATAGTACAACCATAACATCACAACATAACACATCATCAATACCACATCACCACAAAACATCATAACCACCACATCACCACATTGACTTCATAATGGTCACATCACCACATCATACAACCACCACATCACCACATAGTACAACCATAACATCACAACATAACACATCATAACCACATCACCACATAAACATCATAACCACCACATCACCACATTGACCTCATAATGGTCACATCACCACATAATACAACCACCACATCACCACATAGTACAACCATAACATCACAACATAACACATCATAACCACATCACCACATTCATATCATAACCACCACATTAACATCATAACAACCACATCACTTCATGTCCCTTTTCTTGTTAATGACTGTCTCTAGGAATAACAATAACAATACGTTCATTGTTATCGTTTTTCTGATTTGTGTCATTGTTTCTGTTTTACAAACGATAAAGTATTTTCAAAGATCCAGCTAACGAACCCTCTCTAAGAGAAAAGACTGCTAACAAGATATACTCACCATTGTATCAATGTTTTCATCTTACAAACGAAGTATTTTCAATCCGAAACACACCAGCTCTCCAACTCTCTCCAAGAGAAAAGACAGCTAACAAGATATACTCACCATTGTATCAATGTTTTCATCTTACAAACGATGAAGAATTTTCAATCCGAAACACCCAGCTCTCCAACCCTCTCCAAGAGAAAAGACAGCTAACAAGATATACTCACCATTGTATCAATGTTTTTATCTTACAAATGACGAAGTATTTTCAATCCAAAACACCCAACTCACCAACCCTATCCAAGACAAAAGACAGTTAACAAGATATGCTCACCATGTCGAAACGTCCTTTTTCGCCCAGCAGGCCAGAGAGGGCAAAGGTCACGATGGCACAGGCGGCCAATGAGAGGTAAGTATTTATGACAGCCCGGTGTTGTTCGTCACCACTAGCTGCTCCGCCATTGAAACTGGGCCAGTAAAGCCATAGAAATACAGTGCCTGTTAACACACACATATTGAAACTGGGCCAGTAAAGCCATAGAAATACAGTGCCTGTTAACAAACACATTGAACTTGGGCCAGTAAAACCACAAAAATGCTATTGCCTGTTAACAAACACACACACTGAAATTGGGCCAGTAAAACCATAGAAATACAGTGCCTGTTAACACACACACAATGAAACTGGACACACAGATACACACAGACACACACGCACACAGACACACACACACACAGACACACACACACACACACAGACACACACACACACACAGACACAGACACACACATACACACACACACATACACAGACACACACACAGACACACACACACACACACACCACACACAGACACACACTCACACACACACACACACACACACACAGACACACACACACACACACACACACACACACACACACACACAATTAAAAAGCCATAGAAACAACACTTCTCCGGCATAGACCTGGACTGCGTGGTCATTACTTTGACGTGACAAAAACAAACAACAACAAAAAACCAACCCCAAAACAATCCAACCAAAAAATCCCCAACCTAGGACAGAACAAAGACATGGTCTCACCGATCATGGAGAAGAGGTCTGAATGGTAGATGGCACCCTCTTTCTCGTTGTCCTCAGCATCCTCACTGTACAAGACCCTGGCCACGGCCAACCCGAAGTACGCCCCGAACACATGCACATACATAGACTCGCCTATGTCCGCCGTCTGAAACCGCCATCATGATCATCGTCGTCATCATCTTCATCACCAACATTGTCATTACTATTATCGTCGTTGCCGCCGTCATCATCATCGTCGTCGTCATCATCATCATCGTCGTCGTCATCATCATCATCAGTCGTCGTCGTCATCATCATCTCATCATCATCATCATCATCATCATCATCATCATCATCATCATCATCATCATCATCATCGTCTCTCTCGTCTCATCATCACCCCATCGTTCTCATCTCATCTCATCATCACATTCACTCATCATCATCATCATCATCATCATCATCATCATCATCATCATCATCATCACATCATCATCATCATTTATCATCATATCACATCACCATCACCATCACCACTGACTATAAAGTGGGGTCTAGGGGCACAGCCCCTGACGCTGAAACGATTTTGTCGTTTCAAAGAACAACAATAACAACAACAAAAGAAGAAAAGAAAAAAGGCCCAATATAGAACTGTTTCCTTCAGTGTTATGCATGCAAAACATAGTCAAAATTGAAACAGTTATAAATAGATAAATAAATAAATAGTTAGATAAATAAATAGATAAATTCATTAATAACAAAATAAATAGATGAATAAATAAACAAATGAATAAAGAAAAACAGAAATAAATAAATAAATACATAAATGAATCAATAAAAATAGAGTAAACAAACAAAGAACTGGACAAAAACAAATAAATAAATAACTATACAAAACAAACCAAAATAAACAAACCAAACTAAGCTAAACTAAACTAAACTAAACTAAACTAAACTAAACTAAACTAAACTAAACTAAACTAAACTAATCTGCAGAAGCTGACAATCTTTTTCCCGTAGCAAAACAAAAATCTTTTCTTCAATAATCAAGGAACTGCACAATAGTAGTTCAGTTGATAACATCATTCACACAAGATCATGTGCGATATCGTCATCATCATCAGGTGCCCTGCCGTATGGCGTTGGCGATCATGGACTTCCATTTGTCTCTATCTTTCTTTGCCCCTAGCATCTCTCCCACCCTCCTCATCCCCAGCCACCCTGCAAGTCCGTCCAGCATTTTCTCTCTGAGTCTACCTGGTGCTTTTTCCAAATCCCCCTTCCTCATAAAATGGCCTACAAATGTTGCCTGTCTTTTCCTAATCTTCCTTATGAGTGATTTACTTGCGTCTGCCTCCATCAAGACTGTCTTGTTTGTTTCCTTTGCTGTCCATGTGCGACATGAAAAAAGACAATTCAACTGTTTTGCGGACCGTAGTGCTTTGAGAGTTAAAACAAAACAACTTGACAAATCGGCTGTTTTCAGACGAACATGAACGAAGGAGTGTAGACAATTACTTACATGCAGATGATGCACACCAGTGTACTCATTGAGTTGGGCCAGAATGGTCTCAATGACGGCCATCACCAACAGCTGGACAGGGCTGACTTTGCCCAGCACAGCCCCGAAGGAGATCAACACTGTGGCCGCTGCGAAATCCGCTGACAGCATTCTGCCACAAATAAAGGGTTAAAATTTTTGTTAAATGATATTACAAGATACAGCACAATACAACGCATTACGAGTACCATACAACGCAATGCAAGTACAATCATCATCATCATCATCATCATCATCATCATCATCATCATCATCATCATCATCATCATCATCATCATCATCATCATCATCATCATCACCACCATCATCATCAGGTGCCCTGCCGCATGGCGTTGGCGATCATGGACTTCCATCTGTCTCTATCTCTTGTTGCCCCCAGCATCTCCCCCACCCTCCTCGTCCCCAGCCACTCTGCAAGTCCGTCCAGCATTTTCTCCCTGGGTCTACCCGGTGCTCTCTTTCCCTCCAGCTTTCCCGTTGTGACCAGGTGCTCCAAATCACCCTTCCTCATAAAATGGCTTATACATGTTGCCTGTCTTTTCCTAATCTTCCTTATGAGTGATCTACTTGTGTCTGCCTCCATCAAGACTGTCTCGTTTGTTTTCTTTGCTGTCCATGGAACTCTCAACATTCTTCTTAGAAACCACATCTCGGCTGCCTCAATCTTGTTCTGGCTTTGTTTGTTG
>JAPXFY010000034.1:18340880-18345880 GCA_030674185.1 Monoplex corrugatus
GTCTGTCTGTCTGTCTGTCACGTCTGTCTGTCTATGTCTGTCTGTCTGTCTGTCACGTCTGTCTGCCTGTCTGTCACGTCTGTCTGTCTGTCTGTCTCTCCATTTACTCTATCTCTTTGTGTCTCTCTCTCTCCTTCTCTCTCTGTCTCTGTCTCTCTCTCTCTGTGTCTCTTTCTCTGTCTGTCTCTGATTCTCTCTTTTTCTGTCTTTCTGTCTCTGTCTCTTTCTGTGTCTCTTTCTTTGTTTCTCTGTCTCTCTGTCTGTCTCTGTCTCTCTGTCTCTGTCTCTCTTTTTCTCTTTCTGTGTCTCCGTCTGTCTGTCTGTCTGTCTCTTTTTCTCTCTCTGTCTCCCTCTGTCTCTTTCTCTGTGTGTCTCTATCTCTTGTCTCTGTATCTCTCTGTGTGTCTATCTTTGCCCCTGTCTCTGTCTGTCTCTCTCTGTCTCTCTATCTGTATGTCTGTCTGACAGTGTGTGTGTCTCTGTCTCTCTATACGTGCGTGTCTCTCTCTCCCTGTCTCTGTCCTCATGCATCGGTCTCCGGAAGTTTAAGTAACAGCCCAGTGACTGGATCCCTAAAGTGGACGAGGCTCGACTGTGTGACAGTGATACATTTATGATGCATCTTGCAGTCAACCAGGCCCGAGATATACCGACACTGACACCTGCAGTGTTGGTCCAGGAACTTTGAGCAACACCCTCAATGACAGGATTCCTAAAGAGGACGAGACTCGACTATGTGACAGGGATATATCCATGATACATCCTGCAGTCAACCAGGCCCGAGATCTACTGATGCTGACACCTGCAGTGTTGGTCCAGAAAGTTCAGCAACACCCTCAATGACAGGATTGCTTGAGTGGCCCAGGCTCGACTGTGTGGTTCCTATTGTTTTGTAAACGAGTTCCAATTATATGGACTGATGAGGGGATTTGAACACACGACCTTTTTATCTTTGGTCGTTTTGTTGTTGGCTGTTTTTTCCTTCTCTTGTTCCGATTTATTCATTTGTGTATTCATATATTCATTTATTTGTTTATTTATTTGTTTATCAATTTATTGACTTATTTGTCTGTTTTTATTCATTTATTTACGTGTTTATTTATTTATTTATTCATAGTTAGTGGACGCACAGCCAATGGAAATGGGCTAGATAATAAACAAATGGACGAATGAGGGAGGGGAGGTAAACGACAAATAAGCAAACAAACAAACATATAAACAAACAAACAAAACAACAACAAGCAAACGAAAAAACAAAAAAAAAACACAAGAATCGAGCAAACAAACAAACGTTAAACAAACAAATAAGCAAGCAAGCAAAACCAAAAGGAAGCAAGCAAACAGAGAAACAAATCAACACCCAAACAAAGGAAGAAACACACGAATCAGAAACAAAAAAAGAAAGAAGTAAAATAACAGCAACAAACAACAGCAACAAACAACAACAACAACAACAACAAACAACAACAGCAACAAACAACAACAACAAACAACAACAACAAACAACAACAGCAACAAACAACAACAAACAACAACAACAAACAACAACAAACAACAACAACAAACAACACAACAACAAACAACAGCAACAAACAACAACAACAAACAACAACAACAAACAACAACAACAAACAACAACAAACAACAACAACAAACAACAACAACAACAACAAAACCAGCAACAACAAACAACAACAACAACAAACAACAGCAACAAACAACAACAACAAACAACAGCAACAAACAACAACAACAAACAACAACAACAAACAACAACAACAAACAACAGCAACAAACAACAACAAACAACAACAAACAACAGCAACAAACAACAACAACAAACAAACAACAACAAACAACAGCAACAAACAACAGCAACAACAAACAAAGAAGCAAAGCAAGCAAACAAAAGCAAGGGAGGTAACTTTAGCCTTGAACGCATTTTAGAACCAGGGTGACCGGGATTAAGAAATGGAGAGAGGGTGAAGGTGAGGGTGAGGGAGGGGGCTTCCAGCAAATAATAAAGACACCCTTGACCAAGGTCAAAGGTCACACCGACCAGAACCACGCACCAGAACAAAGTCAAATCTCTTGTGTCGTTAAAAGGTTTCTGTCACAAAGGGTAACAACCCGAAACCAGCGCACAGAAATAACGAGTGATCCCCCTTGGTGTGAATTGAAGCGAGGTGGTGCATTGTGTGCTGTGCTTGTTAGAATCCCCCATAAAGTGCTGAGCTTAGCACCTCGCAAGCCCCCGTAGCTCAGTTGGTTTAAGCGTCGGATTCACGTGCTAATGGTTGTGGGTTCGAATCCCGGAGTGCGCTACATTGAAACTGGCCTTCTCACTGTCCCATCTTAACATTGTTGTTGTTCTGGTGGCACCTGGTCACAACAGGAAAGCTGGGGGGAAAGAGAGCACCGGGCAGACCCAGGGAGAAAATGCTGGACGGACTTGCAGAGTGGCTTGGGACGAGGAGGGTGGGGGAGATGCTAGGGACAACGAGAGATAGAGACAGATGGAAGTCCATGATCGACAACGCCATGCGGCAGGGAACCTGATGATGATGATGAAGGAACTTGCCACAAGTGTTTCCGTCTTTAACTGTTTGACTCCTGCAATCTGTTCACCGTCATCCTGCAGGAGGCTGGTGGATATGGTGAGGGAGTCAAAGAGTTAAACGTTTTTGGTTTGCTGTCGTCGCTGACAAAGTGGGGTGCAGGCGGACAGGGTGAGGGAGGCAAAGGGTTAAGTTTTTGCAGTTGGAGGATAGGGTGCGAGAGTCAAAGGGTTAAACCTTTAACTCGCGCACTCTGACTACCAGCTGCAAAATTTTAACCCTTTCATCAAAGAGAGTCAAAGGGTTAAGTTTTCTCTTTTCTGTCATACTTGACAATGTAGGATGCCGGTGGATAGGGTGAGAGAGTCAAAAGGTTAACTTCTAGCTTTGCTGTGATGGCTGACAATGAAGGAAGCTGGTGGATAGGGTGAGGGAGTCAAAGGGTTAAGGTTTTGCTTTGTTGTAATGGCTGACAATGTAGGGTGCTGTGGATAGGGTGAGGGAGTCAAAGGGTTAAGTTTTTGTTTCTTATAATGCTTGACAATGTAGGATGCTGGTGGACAGGGTGAGGGAGTCAAAGGGTTAAAATTTCGCTTCGCTGTGATGGATGACAATGTAGGATGCTGGTGAATAGCGTAAGAGAATCAAAGGGTTAAACGTTTTTGCTTTGCTGTCATTGCTGACGATGTGGGAAGCTGGCAGGTAGGGTGGGGAGTGAAAGGGTTAACTCCTGGCATTCTGAGAGGGCCCAGGGACCCTACCAAGGTTAAAAAATAGTCTCCTACCATTTTGCTGTAATCCGCGCTATGAAGGCTTGTCTGTGACAGCCTGATCCCCCCCCCCCCACTCCACACACACCCACACCCACCCCCCGTCTTCTCGCTGTCATTCCTCCTCTCCCACCCCCTTCCCTCTCTCTAAAATCACGCTCGTTGGATTATGACACCTGGGTCTCTTTTTGTTCGTCTGCGTTAAATGTCTCCCTCCCTCTCCCTTCCCCTTCCATCCTCTTTCCCCTCTCCCCAAATTCGTCTTCTCCTTTTTGTCCTGCACACCTTAAAGACCATTCCAGTCCCACCCACCCTCCTTTCTCTTCCCAACCCCTCCCCTACACCCTCCCTCATTTATAACTACCTTCACCTCTCTCTTCCTTTCCTCTCCTCCTACCCTCCCTCACCTCTTTTCGTGAAATAGGGGAGAGTGAGGGTAAAGAGGTACTATATACTCTTTGGTGAGGGTGTGGAGATTGTGAAGGCTGGGAATGGTGATTAAAGAAAAGAGAGGAGAAGACATGTGTGAGGTGTGGGGTGGGGAGGTGGGAGAGTGGGGCAGGGATCAGTTGGGATGGAGAGGGGGGGGGGGAGATCAGAAGGTCCTCAAGACACTCTGGAGAGCGTTGGAGGCCAGAAGGTCCTATCAGAGAACAAGTCCCTTCGAGCGTTCCGGCCATAAATTTCCTGCCTTCAAAGGGGACCTGTCCACGTGTAGGTCATGACTCGTGGATGGAGTTCTGTGTTTCTCTTCTCTGAACATGAGGTTTGTGTGAGCATCTCCGTAGTGGTCAGGCACCTTCAGGACTAATCACCCTTGTGACGGATGTCTTAACCATTTAGCTATCAGGAACATGGACATTTTAAGCTTTATTAAGTTCACTTTTGTTCCTGCTGGTCCAGACCCCGCTGGAACTCTTTTCAGCTGCTTCTGCCATTGTCTATAGAGTTCTGATCCTCTTTTTCTAAGAGAGAGAAAGAAAGAAAAAGAGACACACAAAGAACTCAGAACTCAGAAAATGTTTATTGTACATCGGCCTTAGGCCACAATACATGCATGGGAAAGGGGAGGGGAGGAGATCAGGTTTTCTTATACATTCATACAAGTTATACTATCAAACTGCAGTGAATTCTGTCACATTGTCCCCTTCTATCGTTTACCGTCACATAAGCTGGGCTACATTCATCTTTGCATTTACAGTAGTCCTTTCATTTGTATTCTAGTAGTCCATATTCCTTAACTGGCCAGCTAAGAATATTTGTCATTAACCGCATCTATATCATTCATCCAACCGTCAATTTTACAATAACTGGCTATCAGACAAACAAATCATTCAATTAGTGCACAGATCTGACGTTTCGTGTACCCTTCAGTGATCATACAGTTGATCAATATATTCAACCACAGTTACTTGACATAAATAATCAATCCATCAATCGATCAACCAACCAGACATACAAAGAGGAGAGAGAGAGAGAGAGAGAGAGAGAGAGAGAAAAGAGAGAGACAGACAGACAGACAGACGACCGACCGACAGACAGAAACAGCAGACAGAAACAGCAGAGAGAGAGACAGCCAGCCAGTCAGCCAGCCAGCCAGCCAGACAGAAACAGCAGACAGAAACAGCAGACAGAAAAGCAGAGAGAGAGAGAGAGAGAGAGAGAGAGAGAG
>JAPXFY010000034.1:18353380-18358380 GCA_030674185.1 Monoplex corrugatus
ATGATGGAAACATTAAGATGGGCAGCCAACAGGCTAGTGGAACTATGAAACAGTAAGCTGACACCACCAGAATGATGGAAACATTAAGTTGGGCAGCCAACAGACCAGCGGACCTATGAAACAGAAAGCTGACACCACCAGAATGATGGAAACATTAAGATGGGCAGCCAACAGGCCAGTGGACCTATGAAACAGTAAGCTGACACCACCAGAATGATGGAAACATTAAGATGAGCATAAACAGGCCAGTGGACCTATGAAACACTAAGCTGACACCACCAGAATGATGGAAACATTAAGATGGGCAGCCAACAGGCTAGTGGACCTATGAAACACTAAGCTGACACCACCAGAATGATGGAAACATTAAGATGAGCATAAACAGGCCAGTGGACCTATGAAACATTAAGCTGACACCACCAGAATGATGGAAACATTAAGACGGGCAGCCAACAGGCCAGTGGACCTATGAAACATTAAGCTGACACCACCAGAATGATGGAAACATTAAGATGGGCAGCCAACGGGCCAGTTTTTAATGTTGCGGGCTGGGACTTAACTCAGGATACCAGATATTGATCCCATAGCTCTATCACAAGAACCAACCAGTCTTCAAAAGAAAGGAAGCAACGTCTCTCTGTTTAAAATGAAAAATAATAGTTATAAGTCGTTCTTTCACATGTATAGCACTTTTCCTCAAGCTCATTTAGATCCACTGCACATTGCACACAATCAGACGTTTTAGTGGAGCACGGAGAACTCAAGCTGTTGGGTAAGCCGATCACACTCTACTATGGTGGGCGTGCATGCTGGGTGTTTTACTGTTTCCATAAGCCAGCCACTGACATGACTTACAGGATCTTTAACCTGCATGCTGGGTGTTTTACTGTTTCCATAAGCCAGCCACTGACATGACTTACAGGATCTTTAACCTGCATGCTGGGTGTTTTACTGTTTCCATAAGCCGGCCACTGACATGACTTACAGGATCTTTAACCTGCACGCTGGGTGTTTTACTGTTTCCATAAGCCGGCCACTGACATGACTTACAGGATCTTTAACCTGCATGCTGGGTGTTTTACTGTTTCCATAAGCCGGCCACTGACATGACTTACAGGATCTTTAACCTGCATGCTGGGTGTTTTACTGTTTCCATAAGCCGGCCACTTACATGACTTACATGATCTTTAACCTGCATGCTGGGTGTTTTACTGTTTCCATAAACCGGCCACTGACATGAATTACATGAACTTTAACCTGCATGCTGGTGTTTTACTGTTTCCATAAGCCAGCCACTGACATGACTTACAGGATCTCTGTACTAAATAACATGCATAGTCTCATAGTCTCTATGTGACGGCTTTAGGTACTGGAGGTCTAAACACATGTTGACCTGGAAGACGGAACATCTCCACCTTTACCCACCAGGTGGAGGTAACTCTCCACCCTTTACCCACCAGGTAGAGGTAACTCTCCACCCTTTACCCACAAGGTGGAGGTAACTCTCCACCCTTTACCCACCAGGTGGAGGTAACTCTCCACCCTTTACCCACCAGGTGGAGGTAACTCTCCACCCTTTACCCACCAGATGGAGGTAACTCTCCACCCTTTACCCACCAGGTGGAGGTAACTCTCCACCCTTTACCCACCAGATGGAGGTAACTCTCCATCCTTTACCCACAAGGTGGAGGTAACTCTCCAGCCTTTACCCACCAGGTGGAGGTAACTCTCCACCCTTTACCCACCAGATGGAGATAACTCTCCACCCTTTACCCACCAGAAGGAGGTAACTCTCCACCCTTTACCCACCAGGTGGAGGTAACTCTCCACCCTTTACCCACCAGATGGAGGTAACTCTCCACCCTTTACCCACCAGGTGGAGGTAACTTTCCACCCTTTACCCACCAGATGGAGGTAACTCTCCACCCTTTATCCACCAGGTGGAGGTAACTCTCCACCCTTTACCCACCAGGTGGAGGTAACTCTCCACCCTTTATCCACCAGGTGGAGGTAACTCTCCACCCTTTACCCATCAGGTGGAGGTAACTCCCACCCTTTACCCACCAGGTGGAGGTAACTCTCCACCCTTTACCCACCAGGTGGAGGTAACTTCCACCCTTTACCCACCAGGTGGAGGTAACTTTCCACCCTTTACCCACCAGGTGGAGGTAACTCTCCACCCTTTACCCACCAGGTGGAGGTGATTTTCCACCCTTTATCCACCAGGTGGAGGTAACTTTCCACCCTTTACCCACCTGGTGGAGGTAACTTTCCAGCCTTTACCCACCAGATGGAGGTAACTTTCCACCCTTTACCCACCAGGTGGAGGTAACTTTTCACCCTTTACCCACCAGGTGGAGGTAAGTCTTCAACCTATGCCCACCAGGTGGAGGTGTCTGGGCGGATTGAACCCAGGAGCTTCTGATTGAAAGTCTGACGTTTAACCACTTGGCTACCACTCAAGTGCAACTGCTTTGGACATGTATGAATTCAAGTCTTTTCATGACTGAAATTCAGCTCCAGTAAGAGTGATCGTCCCCCCCCCCCCCCCCCCCTCTTTCTATGGTACCTTGGTGGCCAAAGAAATTGGCACCGTTTTTGTGATACAATGATGATGATAAAGATTAGGATGATAACCATGATGCTATGCAGTTCCATCTAGAATTGAGACTACGTGACAGGGCTGTTCTTCACGCTTACTGTCATAGTACATCCTGGCGTCAACTAGGTCCGAGAGATACAGACACCAGCGGTGTTGGTCAGAGTGCTTGAGCATCACCCTCACTGACGCATCCGTGAAGTGGATGAGACTCGACTGCGTGGTCCCAGTCTTCTCAATGCTGAACTCTGGGTAGGAGCCGGTTGGAAGCAGAAAAATCCCCACAATGATTTTTAAAACAGACTGATGAGAATTCGAACTCACAACTTTCCAGTCAGTAGTCCGTAGTGTTAACCACTACACCACAGCAACTGGTTCGTAAGAATTCTTTATTTTTTTCCTTTCTATCCAACTGGCTCTATGTTATCATTATTAGTAGTATTATTGTCGTTACTTTATCATTATTATCATCATCATCGTCGTCATCGTCGACGTCGTCGTCATCGTCATCATCATCGTCGTCGTCGTCATTGTCATCATCATCATCATCGTCATCATTATTATTATTTTGCATGAGGAAAACAACAAGAACATCTCGTAGAAATTGAAACTTCAATTTTTAGCTACGACAATAACAATAACTCATCCACCAATCTAACAGTAACAATAACAGCAATAATAATAACGATAATAATAGTAATAATAATAATAATAATAATAATAATAATAATAATAATAATAATAATAATAATAATAATAATAATAAAATAACAATAAGAAAAAGAAAAAGAAGAAGTAGAAGAAGAAAAAGAAGAAAACAAGAAGAAGAAGAAGAAGAAGAAGAAGAAGAAGAAGAAGAAGAAGAAGAAGAAGAAAACAACAACAACAACAACAACAAGACGACTAAAAAGAAGAAGAAGAAAAGGGAAGAGGAGGAGGAGCTGGAGGAGGAGAACAAAATGGAAGAAGAAGAAGAAGAAGAAGAAGAAAAAGAAGAAGGGTGCAGAGTTACCTCCACCTGGTGGGTAAAGGGTGGAGAGTTACCTCCACCTGGTGGGTAAAGGCTGGAGAATTTTCCCGTCTCCCAGGTCAACATGTGTGCAGACCTGCCGGTGTGTATACACGTTGGCAGCATATCAAATACGCACATTAAAGCTCCTCTAAGTCATGTCGCTGTCTGTGGCTTATGAAGACATGAACACGCCCAGCATGCACACTCAATGAAGACGGAGTGTGCAGACTGTGCAGCAACATACTGCTTGCGCAGTGTGAGCGAAACAACGTGCATACATGCATCTGAGAAAATCGGAACACAGAGAGAGAGAGAGAGAGAGAGAGAGAGAGAGAGAGAGAGAGAGAGAGAGAGAGAGAGAGTGAGTGAGAGAGAAGGGGAGAGAGAGAGAGAGAGAGAGAGTGGGAGAGAGGAGAGAGAGAGAGAGAGAGAGAGAGAGAGAGAGAGAGAGAGAGAGAACAATATCGACAACAGAAAAGTAACAAAAACAAAAAAACAAAACGGAAAAAAAAGCAAAAAAGCAAAAACAAAAACAAAACAAAAACCCTCGAGAACAAACAAAAACAAAACAAACAAACAAACAAACAAACAAAAAAGAAACAAATTAAAACAACAAAACAAACAAACAAAAACAATCAAACAAACAAATCAAACCAAACCAAACCAAAAGAAAGCAAGCAAGCAAGCAAGCAACCAGTCAACCAACCAATTAACCAAAACAAGCAAACAAACAAACAAACAAAGAAACGAGAGCAAAAAAAAAAAAAAGAAAAAAAAGGAAAAAACCCAAAACAAAACCGAAAAGAAACACAAAAACTTAAACGAAACAAAAACCTTCAATTTGTCAAAGTTGTCCAAACCAACAACAACAAACATCTCAGCAATGATTTCAAATAACCACCACCACCACCACCACCAACAACAACAACAATAGTTTTGCAGAAAAGAAAACCAACAATACTGACCCACGGAGAGAGAAGTCTTGGAGTCCAAGACGTTTTACTTTGACAATGGGAAGGGTTTGGGTATGTCTTTACCACGCGAGCCGTAACGACCTTCACCTTCCATTGTTTGTCGGTGTGACAGGACAGAGGGGGCAGGGCCCTGAGGGGGTGTGTCTGCCAGCAACCAATCAGATGAGAGGTTACCAAAAGATGTTGCAGCTTGAAGAAGAAGGGGGCAAGAGGGGGGGAGGGGGGTGTTGGTTAAAATTGGGGATGAAGGGAGTGGGTGAAATGTGTGTGTGTGTGTGTGTGTGTGTGTGTGTGTGTGTGTGTGTGTGTGTGTGTGTGTGTTCGTCTCAGAAGAGAGGGGAGTGTAAAGTGAGAACAGGAAGGACAGGGGGAGAGGAAGGGTGATGGTGGTGGTAATGTGTGTGTGTGTGTTTGT
>JAPXFY010000034.1:18360880-18369370 GCA_030674185.1 Monoplex corrugatus
AAAGCTAACAAAGAAAAATGAACAAGCAACAAAGAAAAAAAGGAAAAACAACTAGCAAAAACAAACAACAAAAACAAAGAACAAAGAACAAACAACTGACCACAAAGAACACACAAAATAGCAAACAACAAACAACAAATAACAAGAACAAAATAACAAACAATGAAAAAAACAACAACAAAGAACAAAGAACAAACAGCAAGCAACAAAATAACAAACAACAGGACAACAAACAACAAAGAACAAAACAAGACACGACAAAGAACAAAGAACAAACAAACAAAAAACAATAACTAACGACAAAGTGCAAAACAAAAAACAAAAATACGACAAAGAAAAAATCAAACGACAAAGAAAAAAGAACAAACAACAAAGAGCAAAACAACAACGACAAAAACAAAACAAAAAAGACAAAGAAGGAGAAAAAAGGACAAAGAGAAAACTGAATCGACAAAGAACAAGCAACAAACAACAAAACAACACACGATAAAGAACAAACAAACAAAAAGAGCGAAACAACAACGACAAAAAGAAAAAAAAACAAAAAACGACAAAGAAAAAGAAGAAGAAGAAGAAGAAGAAGAAGAAGAAGAAGAAGAAGAAGAAGAAGAAGAAGAAAGAAGAAGAAGAAGAAGAAGAAGAAGAAGAAGAAGAAGAAGAAGAAGAAGAAGAAGAAGAAGAAGAAGAAGAAGAAGAAGAAGAAGAAGATGAAGAAGAAGAGGAAGAAGAAGAAGAAGAAGAAGAAGAAGAAGAGGAAGAAGAAGAAGAAGAAGAAGAGGAAGAAGAAGAAGAAGAAGAAGAAGAAGAAGAAGAAGAAGAAGAAGAAGAAGAAGAAGAAGAAGAAGAAGAAGAAGAAGAAGAAGAAGAAGAAGAAGAAGAAGAAGAAGAAGAAGAAAGAAGAAGAAGAAGAAGAAGAAGAGAAGAAAAAAAAAAAAAGAAGAAGCGACAAAGAACAAAACAACAAAGGACAAAGATAGAAATTAGGGGTAGGAGAAGTAGCAAAGTTTCCATTACCACTAGTTCATCGACTGCTGATGTTGCTGGTGATGGTGATGGTATTGTTGTTGTTCTTGTTGTTTGTGTTTTTACCCACCATCACTATTACCATTACTTCGGTGACTGATATTGTTGCTTATGGTGGTGATGGTATTTGTTGTTGGTCTTGTGGTTGTTGTTGTTGTTACTATTACCACCATTGTTACTACTACTTCAGTGACTGTTGATGTTGTTATTGGTGGTGATGATGGTATTGTTGTTGTTCTTGTTGTTGTTGTTTTGAACCACCACCGCTATTACTATTACTTTTGTGCCTGCTGATGTTGTTGGTGGTGATGGTGTTGTTATTGGTCTTATTGTTGTTGTTGTTGTTGTTGTTACCACTACCACCATTGTTACTACTACTTCAGTGACTGCTGATGTTGCCGGTGGAGGTGATGTTATTGTTGTTGTTGTTGTTATTGTTGTTGTTGCTGTTGTTCGTGGTGGTTATGGTATTGTCGCTGCCGCTGCTGTCACAACCAGCACAATGCTTCTATTGTTCTTCCCGTCGCTGTTGCTGCCGCTACATTGATTTATTAACCCTTTTGACTCCCGCACCCTGTTCACCAGCATCCTGCATTGTCAACCATGCTGGCAAAACAAAAACTTAACCCTTTGACTCCCACACCCTGTCCACCAGCATCCTGCATTGTCAACCATGCCAGCAAAGCAAAACCTTAACCCCTTGATTCGCTCACCTTATCCATCAGCTTCCTGTAGGTACCTGGTGGATAGGGTGAGGGAGTCAAAGGGTTACGTTTTTGCAGTTGGTGGATCTAGTGCGGGAGTCGAAGAGTTAAATTAGACCAGCAGACAGATTAAGTGATAGAGTTTTGTTCAGGGCTTTTACGAGCGAATCCTTGGACATTGTTCTGAGCGTTGTGTAACCAACATACAGATGGAATCACCTGTACACACTTGTTAAATGTAACACAGGTGATGATACCAACATACAGATTGTATCACCTGTAAACAGTTGTTAAATGTAACATAGGTGATGATACCAACATACAGATTGTATCACATGTAAACAGTTGTTAAATATAACATAGGTGATGATACCAACATACAGATGGTATCACATGTAAACAGTTGTTAAATATAACACAGGTGATGATATCAACATACAGATGGTATCACCTGTAAACAGTTGTTAAATGTAACACAGGTGATGATACCAACATACAGATGGTATCACATGTAAACAGTTGTTAAATATAACACAGGTGATGATATCAACATACAGATGGTATCACCTGTAAACAGTTGTTAAATATAACATAGGTGATGATACCAACATACAGATGGTATCACATGTAAACAGTTGTTAAATGTAACACAGGTGATGATATCAACATACAGATTGTATCACATGTAAACAGCTGTTAAATGTAACACAGGTGATGATATCAACATACAGATTGTATCACATGTAAACAGCTGTTAAATGTAACACAGGTGATGATATCAACATACAGATGGTATCACATGTAAACAGTTGTTAAATGTAACACAGGTGATGATATCAACATATAGGAGATATCACATGTAAACAGTTGTTAAATGTAACACAGGTGATGATATCAACATACAGATGGTATCACCTGTAAACAGTTGTTAAATGTAACACAGGTAATGATATCAACATACAGATTGTATCACATGTAAACAGTTGTTAAATGTAACACAGGTAATGATATCAACATGTAAACAGTTGTTAAATGTAACACAGGTGATGATATCAACATACAGATGGTATCACCTGTAAACAGTTGTTAAATGTAACACAGGTAATGATATCAACATACAGATTGTATCACATGTAAACAGTTGTTAAATGTAACACAGGTAATGATATCAACATGTAAACAGTTGTTAAATGTAACACAGGTGATGATATCAACATACAGATGGTATCACATGTAAACAGTTGTTAAATGTAACACAGGTAATGATATCAACATGTAAACAGTTGTTAAATGTAACACAGGTGATGATATCAACATACAGATTGTATCACATGTAAACAGTTGTTAAATGTAACACATGTAATGATATCAACATGTAAACAGTTGTTAAATGTAACACAGGTGATGATATCAACATACAGATTGTATCACATGTAAACAGTTGTTAAGCGGTTCCCTGCCAGCAAAAGTATACAATCCCTTATGTATACAATGTAGGTGGAAACTTGATGTATTCAAAACAAAATACACCAGGAATGTAGTGTGCCTGTGTGGAAAGAAGATAACACATAGTCATATTCTTTCATGCGTTCGGGTAAAACGACATATACCTACGTTATCAACGAAGACAGTTTCTGATATATTTGCCTCACCATCCTTAAACATATGAATTTTTTGTTAGCCTGTCAAAAAGCCCTATAGCGAATTATCTTTAACGCGCCGTTACTTTTCATGTTCAGTGTTATGGTTAGCTAATTTTACTGTTTCAATCGTTAATTATGATAACGTCATTTGTGAAATTTTCTTTCTTGTCTTGTTTTTCTGGTTCATTTCTTTTTCCTGAAGATTAACCATTTCCAAGGGGTTTTTTTTGTTGTTATTTTTTTTAATTGTTGTTGTCTAAAATCACTTTAGTGAATAGACATTAAATCAAAGACCACCACCACACACACACAAACCATCTTAACCATAGTGCAAGGATACACACATTTCGATAATAATGAAGAGATGTAGCATTGTTGTCGTTGCTGTTGTTGATGTTGTCGTCGTCGTTGTTGTTGTTGTTATTGTTGTTGATGATGATGATGATGATGATTGATTGATATGATGGTGACGACGACGACGATGATTGACGATGACGACGACGACGACTATGATTGATGATGAGGAGGAGGAGGAGGAGGAGGAGGAGGATGACGATGACGATGATGATGATGATGATGCTTCTGTTGTTTGTGGCTGTTTCTCCTGTTTCTTCCCAGTGAGGGTCTTGCATTTAGCGGCCAAATAAATCATCTCGCCTGTCATGATGCTGGACCACTTTTGAGAGCGATGGAGTTCGTTTTTGTCTCAAGTAACAATGATGATTCTATTGGCAATCGAAACGGTGCCAACAATACGCCATTAACTTTTACCATACCAGATGACGATTTTGTTTCCACACAGTCCCCCAATGGTACGGGTCGATCATGACCCATACTTTGTCAAGGAGTCTTTTTTCCAGGTATTCATCCCTGTTTCTCCTGTTTCTTCCCATTGAGGTTCTTGCATTATCATCAACTTCTTACTGTTTTTTTTTATGTTTTTGTTATCATTATTATTATCATCATTATCATTATTATTATTATTACTATTAGAATTATTCAGAAAAAGTTGACGATAACAAAAATATTAAAAAAACGTAAGAGATTGATGATAATGGTAATAAAAATAAGAATAAAAATAATGATAACAGAAACATAAAAAAAAACAGTAAGAAGTTGATGATAATGGTAATTAATAATAATAATATAATAATAATGATAACAGAAACATGAAAAAAACAGTAAGAAGTTGGTTGATGATAATGGTAATAAGAATAAGAATAATAATAATAATGATAACAGAAACATAAAAAAACAGTAAGAAGTTGATGATAATGGTAATAAGAATAAGAATAAGAATGATGATGATGATGATGATGATGATGATGATGATGATGATGATGATGATGATGATATTTCTACTACTACTACTACCACTACTACGATGACTACGACTACGACGACGACTACTACTACTACTACTTATAATAATGATATTAATAGTAATAATAATAGTAATGATATAATAATAATAGTAATAATCATAATAATAAGAAGAAGAAGATGAAGAAGAAGAAGAACCTCATCTGTCTCATCTGTTGGCATCACCAGGTGCAGTGTTGGCTGCTGCAGTCAATGACACCGACAGGGTTATCCTTCTCCATTTGTTCCGGTCTTCACTGGCCCTGCTGACTTCATGGATTCTCATGCCGCTGGATTTGGTGATGTTGCCAATGAGAGAAGCTGGTGGTCTGCCTCTTTTTCTTATAATTCTACTACTACTACTACTACTTCTACTACTACTACTGCAACAAAAGACAATAATGGTACTATTATTACAACAACTACTACTAGTAATAACAATAATGATAATAATAATAATGATGATGATAATTGTAATATCAATAATCACAATCATAATAATGGCAATTATAATAGTAATGAGGATAACAATAATGAGGATGATGATAATAGTAATAATAATAGTAATAGTAATAATAATAATAATAATGATAATAACAACAATTATAATGATAATAATAATAATAATGATAATAATAACAATAATAGAAATACTAATAATAATAACATTCATAAGGTGCCGAATCTTGACGCAAGAATCAAACCCAAGCACGCACTCTCATTATTCACCAACACAATCGCTCCACAACGACTGAAACTCCAAGACACGAAGCACAGGCAACTGGGAGAGGGAGGACAGGAGGTCAGATGAAGACCCATACTCGATAAAGAGCTGTTTCACATTTCAGTCCTTACCGATATCATGGGTCTTTAGGCCAATGACATCGATAATTTTGATTACATATGAACCAAAAACTTTTATGATTAAAAGCTATCAAGATTTATGACGAAATCCTACAATTTTCATGTCGAAAACACAAAGCGTTCTGGAGATAACGTTTTTTTTTTTATTGGGCTTCTGGGTGAAAAGCGTTTTTACCAACAAATGGCAATCAAGTAACATCAGGAAGAGAGTTCTTGAGTGTTATATAGAACCGATACTGTTGTACGGTTGTGCAGTTAACACACAAAGTCAGAACGCACTTGAGGCAACTGAAATGCGGTTTCTAAGAAGAATGTTGTGAGTTCCATGGACAGCAAAGTAAACAAACGAGACAGTCTTGAAGGAGGCAGACACAAGAAGAACAATAATAAAGAAGGTTAGGAAAAGGCAAGCAACATATATTTGACATGTTATGAGGAAATGGGGATTAGAGTGCCTGGTCACAATAGGAAAGCTGGAGGGGAAAAGAGCACCAGGTAGACCCAGAGAGAAAACATTGGACGGACTTGCAGAGTTGCTGAGGACAGAGAGGGTGGGAGATGCCCTTGCAGCAACAGAGGATGCATTAGTATGGAGGGCCATGATCGCCAACGCCATGTGGCAGGGCACATGATGATGATGATGAATCTTGAAATCCAGTGATAGAATGGACACTAATCTGTTATCCAAAGCATGCTAAAGTTCATTAACCATCTCTTAAGTAGAGAGATGACTGTCATCTCCCAAGTAGAGGGATGGATGTCATCTCTCAAGTGGAGGGATGAATGATGTAGTCCCTCAAGAAGAGGGATGGTGGTCGTAGTTCAAGTAGAGCGATGAAGTCAATCTCAAGCAGAGGGATGGATGTCGTCTCTCAAATAGAGGCAGAGATGTCGTTTCTTAAATAGAGGGGTGGAAGTGATATCTCAAGTAGAGGGAGGAATGTCGTCTCTCAGCAGAGGGATGGATGTCGTTTCTTAAAACAAAACAACAAAAACTTGCTAGTGGAGTTACCATCCTCAGCTCCGCTGGTCGTGCGTGGTAGATAGGAAATGGCCTTCAGATATGGAGATCAGCTGTCAAATAAACCAGGTTTTTTTTTTGGACGAATAATTAGTCTTAAACTGACAGGTGACGTTGGGTGGCACTCGCCACAGTCACAGCCACAAAATGCCCCCAAGTACCCAAATGACAGAGCCATCAGTCGGATAAGGGCTCAGAACTGATACATTCTATAAGGACTAAAAGCACACAAAATAAAATCAGGGCGTGTATTTATTAAAAGAGAGAGAGGGGGAGAGAGGGAAGGAGAGAGAGAAAGAGAGAGAAAAAGAAAGAGAAAGAGAGAGGGAAAGAAAGAAAGAGGTAGACACACAGAGAGATAGATAGATAGAGAGATAGAGAGATAGAAAAATGAACAGATAGCTAGACAGATAGATAGGTAGATAGAGAGATAGAGAGATAGAAAGATAGATAGATAGATAGATGGATAGATAGATAGATAGATAGATAGATAGATAGATAGATAGATAGATAGATAGATAGATAGATAGATAGATAGATAGATAAAGAGATAGAGAGAAGGAGACAGAGAGAGAAAAAAAACAGAGAGAGAGACACACAGACAGACAGAGACATCGAGAAAGATAGAGAGAAAGAGAGAAGTCTATACAAGTGCAAGACAAGACAGGCTCAAATCTGCGGCCAGCTGGCCTTTGTCAAACGTAAAACAAAAGACAACCAAAGAACGAAAGCACATAACTAAATGGACAGGCAACTTACCTGACATCAACGACAAAAACCATACCCGACACAAACCATGACTTACTGGCCCGGCACGGCTTACTCGTGCAGACCAAGGCTGGCTTATCATTTGGCAACTAATGATGATGATGATGATGATGATGATGATGATGATGATGACGACGATAATGATGATGCTGCTGATGACGACGACTATGATAATGGCTATGATCATCATCATTAGGTGCCCTGCCGCAAGGCGTTAGCGATCATGGACTTCCATCTGTCTCTATCTCTCGTTGCCCCTAGCATCTCTCCCACCCCCCTCGTCCCCAGCCACTCTGTAAGTCCGTCCAGCATTTTCTCCCTGGGTCTACCCGGTGCTCTCTTTCCCTCCAGCTTTCTCGTTGTGACCAAGTGCTCCAAATCCTCCTTCCTCATAAAATGGCCTATAAATGTTGCCTGTCTTTTCTTAATCTTCCTTATGAGTGATTTACTTGTGTCTGCCTCCATCAAGACTGTCTCATTTGTTTTCTTTGCTGTCCATGGCTATGATAGTAACGATAATAATGATAATAGTAATAATAATAATCATCATAATAATGATGATGATGATAATGATAATATAATCATAGTTATAATTACAATATTGATAGCCATGATGGTGATAATAATAACAACAATCATAATAATGATAATAGTAATGATAATAATAATAATAATAATAGTAATAGTAATAACAATATCAATGATAACAACAATAATAATAGCAATAATAATATCATATAATAATAGTAACAATAATAACAATAATAATAATAATAATAATAATAACAATGATGATGATGATGATGATGATGGTGCTGCTGCTGCTGCTGTTGCTGCTGATAATGATGATGATGATGATGACTATGATAATGGCTATTATAGTAATGATAATAATAATAATTGTATTAATAATCATCATCATCATGCTAATGATGATATTGATAACATAATCAGTTATAATTACAATGATAATAGCCATAACAATGACAATGATATTAATTACAACAACAACAATGATGATAATAATAATAATAATGATGATAATATAGTAATAATAATGATAATAATAATGATGATAATAACAACAACAACAACAACAACAATA
>JAPXFY010000034.1:18369470-18385243 GCA_030674185.1 Monoplex corrugatus
TCGATATGAGTACATAACAGCAACAAAATGTTTTCAATAATTCGCTTATTTCCGTTAGATTCTCATTTATGCTTATCCTCTACACCTTCTCTAACGTCAAAGGATTCCTTAAACGTTGAACACGTTATACCAAAGGAAATAAGAGGGAATGTTCTGAGTTTACTCCTTTATGCTTTGTGGCTGTGTCTATGCTAGCTTTTGTGGCTGTGTCTATGCTAGCTGAATGGGTAGCGCAAACTGTGTTGGGTTTGAGAAATTCTGCATGGGAGATAACTCCGTGACTCTCAAGAGTTATGTTACTTAGTTGAACACGTTGTTTTTGCCCAGACTGTGCAG
The DNA here is from genome assembly GCA_030674185.1 of Monoplex corrugatus. Classification (NCBI taxonomy): domain Eukaryota; kingdom Metazoa; phylum Mollusca; class Gastropoda; order Littorinimorpha; family Ranellidae; genus Monoplex; species Monoplex corrugatus. The sequence continues at coordinate 18,369,807 of JAPXFY010000034.1, forward strand.
CTGGTATATTGCTACTCAGTCTGCATACTAAGTACGTTTTCGGTGTGCATGCATGCTGCGTAGTTTTCATACGCCACTGGACACCTGCAAGACTTTTTAACTCTTTGACTCCCGCGCCCTGTCCACCAGCATACTGCATTATCAACCATGTTAGCAAAGCAAAAACTTAACCTTTTGTCTCCCTCACCCTATCCACCAACTTCCTGCAGGAAGCTGGTGGGTAGGGTGAAGGAGTCAAAGGGTTAAGGTTTCGCAGTTGGTGGATAGGGTGCAGGAGTCAAAGGGTTAAAATGTCTACCCTAGTTAGAACTCACAACCTGGCCAGCTTATGGGTTCATGTACAGGCTTTTAAGACTTGTGCCATGATCATTTTGGACCTTCTCCATCACATGGCACCAGTGACGTCAGTGCATATGGAATTGATTCCAAGCGCAGAGACATCATCTTGAAGAACTGAAACTCAGGTGCATACTTGATGTTGTACTTAACGCATTCATCCAGACAGAAGATTCAGGTATTGTTTCAGGCCAGTACTCGTGTTCACCTGGAAGATCAGGAAAATCTCCATCCCTTTGCTGCCTTCGCCACGTCCACCTGCATCCTGCATTGTCAACCATGTTAGCAAAGCAAAAACTTAACCCTTTGACTCCCGCACCCTGTCCACCTGCATCCTGAATTATCAACCACGTGAGCAAAGCAAAACCCTAACCCTTTGATTCCTGCACCCCATCCACTAGCTTCCTGCAGGGAGATGGTGGACAAGGTGAGGGAATCAAAAGGTTAAGGTTTTGCAGTTGGTGGACAAGGTGCAGGAGTCAAAGGGTTAATTTTTTGCAGCTGATGGATAGGGTGCAGGAGCCAAAAGGTTAAAGTTTTGCAGTTAGTGGATATGGTGCAGGAGTCAAAGGGTTACATTTTTGCAGTTAGTGGATAGGGTGCAGGAGTCAAAGGGTTAAACGGATCGAACCCAGGACTTTCCTGACCGGAAGTCCGGTGTTATCCACTTGAAAAACAACGTCTGTCAGCTCTGTGCACTGAGGGTTTGTTCAACAGGATTTCATCGCACTCGGGCAGTTCCTCAAACGCTCCGCCCAAAACCGTCAGTGATCATCCAGAAGATTTCTTGAGCATGGGCAAAATGAAAACTCATACACACTGGTGAGGTATTAAAGAGGAAAGTGTGAAGGAGGGGGACGGTGAGTCTATGAAACATCAAACCATGACCATCAGTATCACGGAAGATGTCAACCAGCCAACTAAATCAAGATGCAAACAGATCCCATTTACAACATCATCCGCAAGCGTCTTCTGATTTAGCTGGGCCATGTATGTGTCAAAAGGTTGATGTGATGTGTCTAGTGTGTTGGCTAGTGACTGCGTGCTTGTCACCTCATTTTCAGCCTGCACTGCTGGATAGCGCTGCTGCTTGCAGCTATGCGAAAAGGAGAGCAGAATGCGTAAGTTTCTCTGTGTCAGTACATAGCCTCTCCATCAGCAAGCCCTACGTTGTGCCTCCTCGTGGCGACATGTGATAACTGAGCACCTCACGGACTCAGGCTAAAACTCGAGGGACTCGAAGGAGGTCTGGCCCCCAGACGTGCGGCACGTAGGAGCACCGGCGTGTGGATATGCCCTGGTGCCCACGAACCAGACCCCAGCTATGGGTAAATAGTACGACTGTCTTGTCGTTGTCTCGGGAGAGAATAAGGCTAAGGGAGTAAACCCTGAAAAGAAATCACCCCACTGTCTTGTAGGTTGTTGTGGGAATGACAAAGGCTGGCGGAAAGACCGTACAAAAACCGATGGAAGGCAACGGGAAACCACCATCGTACTTTCCCAAGTATATTCTTGGTCAGACAAAACAAGAAAAATGCGGATAAACAGGGGCTCCTATGGAGCACCTTCGTACGGTAGGGACCGCCATGCTGCGCAGGTGCCACCAGACTGCCAGCAAGCTACTGCGATCAGTCTCAAAAACAAACAAGCAAACAAACAAACAAAATCCAAAATCACAACATGCAATGTGAGGACATTGCTGCAAAAGGGAAAATTAGAGAATGTCAAGATGGAGATGGAAAGGCTTAACATCAGTATTTTAGGACTAGTGGAAGTGAGATGGAAGGGGGCAGGCATGATAACATCCGGAGATCATACAATAATATATTCTGGTGGAAACACACATGAAAGAGGGGTAGGCATCATAATGGACAGGAACAAATCAAAAACAGTTAAGGGATACTGGGCTGTGTCCAACAGAGATTTGCTGTTGAAATTGGATGTCAAGCCACTTGATATCAACATCATACAGGTGTATGCACCAACATCCACAAGTACTCAGGACGAAATTGACAACTTCTACAAAGTATTAGAGATGGTCAAGGCCCAATGTAAATCACAAGAAGTTACAGTAATAATGGGAAATTTAATGCTGAAGTAGGACAGGATAGGGTGGAGGATGTAGTTGGACCTCATGGCTTTGGTACACAAAATGAAAGGGGAAGGAAACTTGTGGAATGGGCAGAGATGAATGAGTTCATAGTAGGAATCAGCTGGTTTGAGCAGCCTAATAGAAGAAAATGGACTGGGATGAGTCCAGGAGATAATACAAAAAAATCAAATTGACTTTATCCTGAGCAATGAATGATTTAAAAATTCTTTACTGACAACAAAAACACTACCAGGCGTAGACTGCAACATTGACTACAATCCTGTAGTGGGAAGATTTAGGTTGAAATTAAGGAAAAGAAAACAGACCAAAAGCAACATCAAACTAAATCTTGGAACACTTCCAGACCTGCTGACCAAGTCCTGAGCTGGAACCAGGAGGATATCGAAGGCGGGGAAGACTAAAAATGAACTGGTGCCAGATGGTTGACAGCAATGTACAACTAGGCACACTTACATCTGGTGGATACTTACATTGGTGATACCTACTGGTGGATACTTACTACTGGATACCTACAAATACAACTGGTGGATACTGCAACTGTGATACCTACACTGGTGGATACTACATACATACAACGGTGGATACCTCAACTGGTGGATACCTACAACTGGTGGATACTTACATCTGGTGGACAAGCTGCCCTGACGTTTGACGTTGGCGATCATGGACTTCCATCTGTATCTATCTCTTGTTGCCTCCAGCATCTCTTCCACCCTCCTTGTCTTCAACCACTCTGCAAGTCCGTCCAACATTTTCTCCCTGGGTCTACCTGGTGCTCTCTTTCCCTCAAGCTTTCCCATTGTGACTCAGGTGCTCCAAATCTCCTTTCCTCATAAAATGGCCTATAAATGTTGCCTGTCTTTTCCTAATCTTCCTTATGAATGATATACTTGTGTCTACCTCCATTAAGACTGTCTCGTTTGTTTGTTTGCTTTTGTTGTTGTTTTTTTGTTGTTGTTTTTTGCTATCCATGGAACTCAACATTCTTCTTAGAAACCACATCTCGGCTGCCTCAATCGTGTTCTGGTTTTGCTTGTTGACTGTCCACACCTCACAACCGTACAACAGCATTGGTTCTATATAACACTCAAGAACTCTCTTCCTGATGTTAATTGATGGGCGTTTGTTCGTAATAATGCTTGTCATCTTCTTGAATGCTGTTTTGGCTTGGCCAATTCTGCTGCCTATTTCCGATGTGCATCTGCCGTCTGATGAAATTATCGTTCCCAGGTATTTAAATTATTCACCTGTTCAACCTGTCTCAAGGTGTGCTATTTGCTGTTATTTTGCAGGAGGGGATTTCATGTTTTTTTTACTGATCACCATGACTTCAGTCTTCCTGCTGTTTAGTTCCAACCCCTTACCTTTGCTTTCTATGTCTAGTATATTCACAAGGTTTTGTAGGTCCCTTTCATTTTCTGCAATTAGCATGGTGTCATCTGCGTATCGAATGTTGTTTATCATTTTTCCTCCAACCTTTAATCCAGGGTTTTCTTCTAGGTTTCTCATAATGTTTTGGCTGTAAAGTGAAAACAGATTTGGTGGCAAAACACAACCCTGCCTGACTCCTCTTTTGATGTTTTGGAAAGAGCTTATATTGTTTTCTATTCTCATTGCAGCTGTTTGTTCCCAGTACATATTTCTGATTATCCGTAGATCTTTTCCATCAACAATGAGTCTCTCCAGTTGGTTGATCAATTCTTCATGTCTTACCCAATAGAAATCCTTAGTAAAATCAGCAAAGCATAAATACAAATCCTTATTCATCTCGATTGACCTCTCTATGATAGTTCTTAGGATGTATATGGCATTAATAGTTCCTTTCCCTTCCACAAATCCACACTGTTCTTCTGCTATTTCTCTTTTGATTCTATTCTTTGTCCTCATCATGATTATTCTAAACGCGATTTTTGTTAGCTGACTCATCAAACTGATTGTGCGATGGAGTTCGCATTCTAGAGCCCCTGTCTTCTTTGGAAGAGCAATGAAAATTGATTTTGACATATCTTTGGGGATTTTTCCAATGTCTAATATTTTGTCTTTTTCCATGATAAGAGTACCATCTTTCGATTTTAAGCAACCAGTTGATGTGCATGTAATTTTCCTGTGGACAATTTCTTTAATTCGTCTGTACATACCCTGAGGATCCGTTTTGTGTCAGTCTTCTATTTCCTTGCACTTTGTTTTCAGCCAAGCTTCCTTAGCTTCATTGCACCTATTCCTGATTTCTTTGTTTATCTTCCTGTATACATGTATCTCCTCATTTCTCTTTGCCTTCCTCCGTTTCTCCATCAAGCCCAAAATTTCTTTTGTCATCCACGTCAAATCAGTTCCATACGTCATTACCTCACATATGAAGCAACAAAAACACTTGTAACTGCTTGTATTCTGTCCAGATTAGATTATTGCAACTCCTTACTTCTCGGCTGTCCCAAGACTCTTCTCAAACCCCTTCAACAGGTTCAAAACTCTGCAGCCAAATTAATTTTCAAAGCTCGCAAATCACACCATTGCACACCTCTCTTTAAACAACTCCACTGGCTTCCGATCGAACAAAGAATTAAGTACAAATCTGCTTGTATTTCTTTTCATGTCATCTCGGGCACTGCTCCAGCGTATATATCTGATCTATTTCAAGTCTATGTTCCTTCTCGTTCTTTACGTTCCGCTTCTGACGACAGAATATTCCGTGTCCCCGGATTCAATAGAAAGCAACATGGTGGTCGTTCCTTCTCATACTCTGCTGCTGTTGAGTGGAATTCCCTGCCTCACTCTCTCCGCCACAGCCCCTCTCTCTCTTCCTTTAAATCCAACCTGAAAACTCATTTATTCCGCCAGTACTTTTGAAACCTGAATTTTCTTGTTCTATTGTATGCGTGCGTGGGTGTGTGTGCGTGTGGGTGCGCGCGTGGGTGTTTGTGTGTGGGTGTGTTTGTGTGTGCGTGTGTGTGTCTGCATTCGTTGCTGCACACGCGTGCATGCCTGCATGTATGTGTTTATGTGTATTTCTTGTATTATGTATTTTGTTGAAAATGTGCTCTCCCCTCCCATTTCACCACTTTACTCCTCCTTTTCAAATTTGTGAAGCGCTTTGAGTCCATAGAAAGCGCTATAAAAATCTCCATACTTACTTACTTTATTAATGCTTTGCTATCTACTTTAGTGATTTCTTCACAAGCTTCATTTATCGAATTTGTCAACTTTGTCCATTGTTCTTCACTGTCACCAACGTCTTCCAGAGCACTGAATTTGTTTTGAACATGTACACTAAATTTTGACGTATCACTTCATCTGTCTTTAAGAGTCCAAGATTTAGTTTGATGTTGCTTTTGGTCTGTTTCCTTTTCCTTAATTTCAGCCTACATCTTCCCATTACAGGATTGTGGACACTGTTGCAGTCTGCACCTGGTAGTGTTTTTGCTGACAGTAACGAATTTCTAAATCTTCTGTTCATCAGGTTGTAGTCAATCTGATTTTTGGCATTATCTCCTGGACTCATCCAAGTCCATTTTCTTCTATTAGACTGCTCAAACCAGGTGTTTCCTACGATGAACTCATTCATCTGTGCCCATTCTACAAGTTTCCTTCCCCTTTCACTTTGTGTACCAAAGCCATGAGGTCCAACTATATCCTCCACCTTATCCTGTCCCACTTTAGCATTAAAGTCTCCCATTATTACTGTAACTTCTTGTGATTTACATAGAGCCTTGGCCACCTCTAATACTTCGTAGAAGTTGTCGATGTCTTACTGAGTACTTGCGGATGTTGGTGCATACACCAGAATGACATTGATATCAAATGGTTTGCTCCCAATTTAACCAGCAAAACTCTTGTCAGACACAGCCCAGTATCCCTTAACTGCTTTTGATTTGTCTTTGTCCATTATGATGCCTCTCCTCTTTCATGTGAATTACCACCAGAATATATCACTGTGTATTCTCCTGATGTTATCATGCCTGCCCCCTTCCATCTCACATCCCCAAGTCCTAAAATACTAATGTTAAGCCTTTCCATCTCCATTTTGATGTTGCCTAATTTTCGATTCTGCAACAGTGTTCTGATGTTCCATGTCGCTATTTTGGTGTTTTTGAATTTGAGTTGGGTTTGGGTTTGGTCGCAGTAGTTGGCTGACGGTCTGGTGTCACCTGCGCCACATGATGGTCCCTACTGGACGAAGGTGCTCCACAGGAGGACATATTTACGTCGTTATCTTCATTTTCCTTTTGTCTGTCCATCCATGAATATCCTGGGGAAAATACGATGGTGGTTTCCCGTTACCTTCCATCGGTTTCTTTACAGTCTCTCTGCAAGCCGTTGCCGTTCCTACGACAACCTACAAGGCAGTAGGGTGATTTTTTAGGGTTAACTCCCTTAGCCTTATTCTCTGCCGAGATGTCCACAAGGCAGTGGAGCTATTTACCCATAGCTTGTGGATCTGGTTCGTGGGCACCAGGGCATATCCACACGTCAGTGGGCGTGCGTGCCGCACGTCTGGGGGCCAGACCTCCTCTGAGTCCCTCGAGATTTATCCTGAGTCCGAATGGAATCTTTATTTAATGTCTGTTCACAATAGTGATTTTACACACACACACACACACACACACACACACACACACACACACACACACACACACACACACACACACACACACACATACACACACACATACACACACGCACACACACACACACACACACACACACACACACACACACACACACACACACACACACACCACACACAGGGAGAGGGAAAGAAAGGGTGGGAGACGGGGATGGGAAGGGGTAGTGGGAGTCTGAATGTAAGAAGGGGAACAATTACAATTAAGAATTCAGAACAATAAGTTAACAGTGTCAATTAATAACAGACAACAATTAATTAACTCTTCATAACAATCTGCCAACAGGGGATCTGAGAATCAGCTGGACTACCGAAATAATATCATTATTTTTGTTGTAAAGGATATCTCTAGAGTCAATACATAAAAAATCGAGATTGTTATTTGTATATGTCGTAAGTAAGATATTGGAAGAGCAGGTGGTGGACAGATAATGCTCATTATTTTTATTGTAAAGGATATCTCTAGAGTCAATACATGAAAAATCGAGATTATTTCTATATGCCGTAAGTAAGATATTGAAAGAGCAGGTGGTGGACAGATAATGCTTTTGAACAAACACATACATTATGTGTGTATTTTGTTTTCCAAGAGTTACCTTTTCACGACACTGCCTGTAGGAAGGAAGCAGATATGCCCTGGGGACACCCTATTTTGGTCATTTTTATTTACTTTTCCTGAGTAGGCCGTAAAAGCTAGCTTATTGATGTTAGAACAACTTTTTTAGATCACTCTTTCATCTCCCTAGTGAAGCAAAAATATATTCTGTAAAGATTCATTAGTTAGTGTTTTGTACTTTTGAAAATGTCAACGTAAGCCACAACATCAAAAACCCCAGACAGCCACAGGAGATAATAATTGTTCTTTTCAGCATATGATCACCAAAAATGCAGGGAAAAGGACATAAAAGACAATATTTCAACATTTTAGAACATAATGGTAATAAAGTGTAACATAGAAGTTACATAATTATCAATATCATTATACAAATAGTGTGGATGTACTATTTCAGTCATTTCACATAAGTACATAGCTTCTTCTAAAGCAATGGTTTGTTCATCCATATGATAACAGAATAGCAAATAAAAAAGTAAATGATAAAGTGCATATAATTAGGAAATTTAGAAAACCCACAATGAAAAAAAAAAACAAGTTAACAAACAAGTAGGCCTATATGAACATGAACATGTAAACAAACACAGACTCAGGCAGACTGAAAAGATCAATGTGGAAGGGAAGAAAAATTATGGAAAGTATACACCAGCCTTTGAATTTGATGCTGAAGACATAGCCATGATGATGATCTGATGAATTAATACAGGTTCATGAAAAGAACAAATTTGTCGAAATCACATTAGCACGAATACACTGATAAAGCCACAACCACTGCACTTGATACATTGAAAAAGCCACACTAAAAAAAACACAACTACTACACTTGATGCACAAGCAACTACAGTGCAACCATCTTCAGGCGGAGTCGGAAAATGCACTATACAGTACAGCACCTGGTATCATATCACAGAAGAACATATTTCTGTGTGTGCTACTTTGGCGGCCGTGAATGTGGTCTGTTTAGCCATGTTTACACAGCAGAGTGAACAACGCGGGTTACACGAAGAGACAAAGAGTTGGGGTTAGTTGCTTTCAACCCAAATTAAACAGTGAAACTGCCCCTGTAAGCTGACAATGTGGCATCGTACGATGTGGTAGAGTTCCTTTGTGTAGTTACGACACGTTTTGAGGGAATTTACAGTGACGTGTCGATGCATTTAATTTTAGAACAGGCGTCGCAAACATTCTCGCGTCGTGTCCACAGCGACCTTTCAGCCGTCGCGAGCGGGCTCGCGGCATGTCCTTACGGCATAGACAGGCGTCGCGACGATTCTCGCGTCATGTCGCGAAAAGGTTAATTAAGCCTTAGTTTGTATATCAAGGACACTAGCTGTCTGGGGCAGTTAGGTATCAGGCTTTGTTTTGTTTGTTTATTTGGTTTTTGTTTGTTGTTTTTCTTTTTATATGTTTAATCCTTTGATTCCTGTACCCTGTCCACCAGCATCCTGCATCATGAACCATGCCAGCAAAGCTAAAACTTAACCCTTTGATTCCCAAACCCTGTCCACCAGCATCCTGCATCATGAACCGTGCCAGCAAAGCTAAAACTTAACCCTTTGATTCCCACACCTTGTCCACCAGCATCCTGCATCATGAACCAAGCCAGCAAAGCTAAAACTTAACCCTTTGATTCTCTCACCATGGGTAAGACATGAAGAATTGATCAACCAACTGAGAGACTCAATGTTAATGGAAAAGATCTACGAATAATCAGAAATATGTACTGGGAACAAACAGCTGCGATGAGAACAGAAAACAATATAAGCTCTTTCCAAAACATCAAAAGAGGAGTCAGACAGGGTTGTGTTTTGTCACCAGATCTGTTTTCACTTTACAGCGAAAACATCATGAGAAACCTACAGGAAGACCCTGGATTAAAGGTTGGAGGGAAAATGATAAACAACATTCGATACGGAGATGACATCGTGCTAATTGCAGAAAATGAAAGTGACCTACAAAACCTTGTGAATATTCTAGAAATAGAAAGCAAAGGTAAGGGGTTGTAATTAAATAGCATGAAGACTGAAGTCATGGTGATCAGTAAAAAACATGAATTCCCCTCATGCAAAATGACAGCAAATGGCACAACCTTGAGACAGGTTGATAAGTTTAAATACCTGGGAACGATCATTTCATCAAATGGGAGATGCACATCAGAAATAGCCAGCAGAATCGGCCAAGCCAAACCAGCATTCAAGAAGATGGCAAGCATTCTTACCAACAAATGCCTATCAATTAACATCAGGAAGAGAGTTCTTGAATGTTATATAAATAAAAGGCAGTTGATGAGAAATGAGAAGAACAGTACACTGTCAGTACAACGGGAACAAGAACATAAATATGGTAAGAAGTCAGGGAGAGAGTGTTCACATATCTCTCTCCAAAAGTATTGATTTTAGACAGGTTTTTGTTATGATTATTACTTTATTATTATCCTTATCATTATTACAATAATGATAATAATAATAAAAAGATTATTATAATTCTTGATCATCATTATTATTATTATCGTTATTACTATCATTATCTTCTTGAATGTTGTTTTGGCTTAGCTGATTCTAATGGCTATTTCTGGTGTGCATCTGCTGTCTGGTGAGATGACCTTTGCCGGATATTTAAACTTATTAACCTCTCTCAAAGTTGTGTCATTTGGTCTTATTTTACATGAAACGATTTTATGACGTCAGTCTTCTTGCTATTTAGCTCCAATCTTTTCTTTTCTTTTTGCTTTCTATTTCTATGATTTTCACAAGGTGTTGTGGGTACCTTTCATTTTCTGCTATTAGCACCATGTCATCTGCGTAGGGAATGTTGTTTTTTTATATCATTTTTCCTCCAACCTTTATCCCAGGGAATTCTTCTAGCTTTCTCATGATGGCTTTGCTGTAAAGTAAAAACAAATCTGGTGACAGAACACAACCCTGCCTGACCCCTCTATAGATATTTTGGAAAGAGCTTATATTGTTTTCTATTCTCATTGCTGCTGTTTGTTCCCAATACATGTTTCTGATTTTTCTCAGATCTTTTCCATTAACGTTGAGTATTTCTAGTTTGTTAATCAATTCTTCATGTCCTACCAGTTCGAAATCTTTGATATAATCAACAAAGCATAAATATAGATCCTTATTGAACTCGACTGACCTCTCTGTGATAGTTCTTAGGATGTAAGGATGTATATGGTATTAATAGTTCCTTTCCTTCCACAAATCCACACTGTGTTCTGCTATTTCTCTTTTGATTCGGTTCCTTGTCTTTATCATGATTATTCTCAATATGAGTTTTGTTACATGACTCATCAAGCTGATTGTACGGTGGAGTTTGCATTCTATAGTCCTGTTTTCTTTGGAAATCCAATGAAAATTGACTGACATATCTTTGGGGTTTTCCAGTGTCATAAATTTCATTTAGGAGGACTGTTATTTTTTCAATACTGAATTCCTCCAAGCTTTCAATCATCTCTGTAGTAATATTGTCTGGTCCTGGAGCGTTTTCCTGGTTTCATTTTTTTTTCATTGTTGCTGTAACGTCATCTTTCATTATGGGTGGTCCTTCAACGTTCTTTCTTAAAAGGTATTCCTCGTTTCTGTCATTGTTAAAAAGGTCTTTAATATACTCTCCCAAACATTCTAATTTCTATTTTTCAACGATAAGCGTACCATATTTCAATTGTAAGCAACCAATTGATGTGCATGTGTTTTTCCTGTGGGCAGTTTCTTCAACACTTCTGTACATACTCTGAGGATCTGTTTTGTGTCCGTCTTCTATTCCTTTGCACTTTGTTTCCAGCCAAGCTTCCTTAGCTTCATTGCACCAATTCCTGATTTCCTTGATTATCTTTTTGTATTTTTCCTTTTTTCCCTTTGCGTTCCCCGTTCTTCCATCAAACCTATGATTTCTTTTTTCATCCAGTTCCTTTTTGCTTTTCTTTCAACTCTAGGGATTTCTTCATAAACTTCATTCATCGAATTTCTGAACTTTGTCCATTGTGCCTTACTGTCTTCCAGAGCACTGAATTTGTTTTTAACATGTACGTTAATTTTTTTCACGGGTCGCTTCATGTCTTTAAGAGTCGAAGATTTAGTTTGGTGTTACTTTTGGTCTTTTTTCATATCTTTGGTTTCAGCCTAAATCTGCCTATTACAGGATTGTGGTTACCGTTGCAGTCTGCACCTGGTAGTGTTTTTGATGTCTGCAAAGAATTTCTAAATCTTTTTTTATCAGGTAAAGTCAATTTCATTTTTAGTATTATCTCCCGGACTCATCCATGTCCATTTTCTTCTGTTAGGCTGCTTAAACCAGGTGTTTCCTACTATGAACTCATTCATCTGTGCCCATTCCAGCGTTATATAGAACCAGTGCTGTTATACAATTGTGAGGCATGGACAGTCAACACGCAAAGCCATAACAGGATTGAGGCAGCTGAAATGTGGTGTCTAAGAAGAATGTTGAGAGCTCCATGGACAGCAAAGAAAACACGCAAATCAGCCTTGAAGGGGGCAGACGCAAGAACATCATTGATAAAAAAAAAAGATTAGGAAAAGACAGGCAACATTTATATGCCATTTTATGAGGATATGGAAATTAGAGCACCTGGTCACAACAGAAAAGCTGGAGGGAAAGAGAACACCATGTAGACCCATGGAAAGAATGATGGACATACGTGCAGGGTGGCTGAGGATGGAGAAGGTGGGGGACAAGGGATAGATCCGTATGGAGGGCCATGATCGTTAATGCCATGCAGCAGGGAACATAATGATACTGGTGGTTATCATCATTATCATTGTCATTATTATTGTTATTGTTATTATATTATTATTATTATTATTATTATTATTATTATTATTAGCCCTGTGACTATGATATATTACCCACACTGTGCAGGTAGTATGTTGCTGCATAGTCTGCACGTTTCGTCTTCAGTGGCGTGCATACTGAGTGTTTTCATGATTCCATGAGTCACAGGCTGCTGACAGGACTTACTGGATCTTTAACGTGCGTACGTGATATTCAGCTTATATACAGGGCACGGTGGCTGGAACACTAAGGGGGCTGCACAAACATTGATGAGGGTCTGGAAAACTCACCAGTCTGTCCCCAACAGGTGATAGGTACCCAAAGGATCCTCCAGTCTGTCCCTGACAGGTGATAGGTACCCAACGAACTCTCTAGTATGTCCCTGACAGGTGATGGTACCCAATGAACTCTCTAGTCTGTTCAGAACAGATGATAGGTACTCAAAGAACGAATTCTCTAGTCTGTTCCTGACAGGTGACAGGTACCCAATGAACTCTCCAATCTGTCCCCAACAGGTGATAGGTACCCAAAGGATCCTCCAGTCTGTCCCCAACAGGTGACAGGTACCCAGTGAACTCTCCAGTCTTTTCCTGACAGGTGACAGGTACCTAATGAACTCTCCAGTATTTTCTGACAGGTGACAGGTACCCAAACTCCCCAGTCTGTCCCAAAAGGTAATATGCACCCAAAGAACTATCCACTCTGTTAATGATAGATGATAGTACCCAAAGAACTATCCACTCTGTTCCTGACAGGTGACAGGTACCCACAGAACTCTCCAGTCTTTTCCTGACAGGTGACAGGTACCCACAGAACTCTCCAGTCTTTTCCTGACAGGTGACAGGTACCCAAACTCCCCAGTCTGTCCCAAAAGGTGATATGCACCCAAAGAACTCTCCACTCTGTTCATGACAGGTGACAGGTACCCAAAGAACTCTCCACTCTGTTCATGACAGGTGACAGGTACCCAAAAGAACTCTCCAGTCTTTTCCTGACAGGTGACAGGTACCCAAAGAATTCTCCAGTCTGTTCCTGACAGGTGACAGGTACCCAAAGAACTGTCCAGTCTGTTCCTGATTGGTGATAGGTACCCAAAGAACTCTCCAGTCTGTTCACTATAGGTGACAGGTACCCAAAGAGAATGAAACCCACGCCTTCCTGTTGGGAGTCTTGTCTACTTGACTGTCTCGCCATCGTCAGTGTTTGCTTCAGGTTTTAATAAAAAAAAAGGGTTTATTTGACGAGTCGACTCACTTTCCTACCGACAGGATCGGTAACTGCAAAATCAGCTTGAAACAGTGTGTGTTGTTTTGGAAACCAATACCGAACATGAGTGAAATAATCAATGACACTGGGTATAAAAAGTCCACGTTGCTGTGGTCAGACATCCTGTCTTGACATCTGCGCAAGAGATGTGAGTATCACTCTGAAACACTGGGTTATGTCTTTTCTTTGTGACTGTTATTCTTCAATGTTGTCTGTTTTTCAGTTTCAGTTTCAGTTTCTCAAGACGACGTCTCCACGCTCAGAACGAATACCATATGCACTAACATCACAGGTGCCATGTGTATGGTGATCATAGCACAAGCCTTAAGCCTGCACGTAAAACCATGAGCTAGCCAGGTCCTGAGGCCCTACCTAGCCTATGTTTTACCTAGTATATGTTTTATACTGGTAACGTATTAGCCTATCGTTGGAATATCCTGGTTACATGTAGATGACATGTGTATCTGGGTATCTTTTTTATCTTTAAACAAGGAACATATGTGTAAAGTAAATAAATAAATAAATAAGTAAAGAAATAAATATGTCTGCATTGCAACTTAGATGTGAAACACATTTGCCTCCCACTGTAAACTGGAAGAGAATCTTTGCTCTTACATTTTTAGCTTTATATTAGATGGACAACGAGGATATATGCATCATTTGTCTTGCTGGTCCATTACTCTGTACGTTTTTCCATAAAGCGTTCCATACTTTCTCTTAGGACTGATAATTCGACACACGTGTTAACTGCATTTGTATGTATGTGTGTGTGTGTGTGTGTATGTGTGTGTGTGTGTGTGTGTGTGTGTGTGTGTGTGTGTGTGTGTGTGTGTGTGTATGTGTGTGTGTTTTGTGGGGGGGGGGGTTGGCTCTAAGGAAATATGACGTGCAGAAGCAATTTTAGGTGAATTAGGCTAGTTTTTGTATATTTATTTTACTGTACTCAGTTTTGTTCATACAATTGTATTCAGGTTTGCTGTTCCACGCCCTGTGGTGATGGAATGGTCAGCACCAAGGGAATATCTTTAAGTTATGAGCATGAATGTATTGATTTGCATATTGAATTATTTTTCATTTTCCCCCAAGGACAACGAGGTGTTGTGCATGTTTAAAGATGGCTACAAGCGTTGATATGGCTCTGTGTGATTGGCTGGGCTTTCATCAATAATGATGATAGTAATAATGAAATAATATATATTATATATATATATATATATATATATATCTCCATCTCTCTCTCTCTCCCTCTCTCTTCCTTTTTGTCTTTTTTATTCTCTCTCTGTCTCTTTTCTTTTTTTTTCTTCTTCTTTTTGTTGTTCTCACATTCTTTCTTTTGCTTTCTCTCTCTCTCTCTCTCTCTCTCTCTCTCTCTCTCTCCTCCCCTCTAATCTCTCTCTGTCTCTCTGTCTCTCTCTCTCTCTCTCTTTCTCTATCTCTCTTTACCCCCTTTTTTCTGTGCTGCGTTTTTCGTCATTTTTCTCCTTGTTTCTTTGGGGTTTATTTTGTTCTATCAATTATTTCGCTGTGCAATCTGTCTCATTTTCTGCAATAGCCACAACACCTGGGACAGTTTTTACAGTGTGATGATGATGATAGATGATGATGTTGATGATGATGATAATAGGGATGATAATCATGATGCTATGAAGTTTCATCTGGGATTCAGATACCTTACACAGCTGTACTCATTGCTT
>JAPXFY010000034.1:18385343-18395343 GCA_030674185.1 Monoplex corrugatus
GCGCTACCCATTCAGTTAGCATAGACACAGCCACAAAGCATAAAGGGATCTGAGCTTACCACTTTATGCTTTGTGGCTGCGTCTATGCTAGCTGAATGGGTAGCGCAAACTGTGTTGGGTTTGAGAATTTCTACATGGGAGATAACTCCGTGACTCTCAAGAGTTATGTTACTTATTTGTTATAATACCTTACCAAGTTACTTGAAAAATAAAAATAAATAGATATCCATACCTTTTTTAGCGTAGCAATTTTTTCAGATGCATTTATGCACACTGTTCAGACCACACGTTGCTGCACAATCTACACACTCCATCTTCAGTGAGATGGACATGGTGCTTTCATGTTTCCATAGGCCACTGGACATCGACATAACTGTAGATCCTATAGATCTTGAAAGTGCACATTTGATGTCGTGCATGCGTATAAACATGAAACAGATTTAGGCTCTAACAGGTCTGCACAGATGTTAACCTGGGAAATGGGGAAAAGGTCCATCTTATACCCACCAAGCTGAAGGTGCCAAGACAGGGTCAAAGCTAGACCATAAAATTCAATGGACAATGTCTTATGCACAAGAATATGAACCCCTTGATATCTTGTACTCTAAGTAAAGAAGTATTGTGTATTTCACATTCTAAGCACCTTATTTTTGCTTAGAAAAACATGTTTTGTTTTTGTACCAATAGTATCATCAAGTCTCAGCATGTCTACATATTTACTTTAATGATCTGGAGCTGATCAATATTCTGTGATCCAGTTTGATTTGTTGAGACAATGTCACAGCCATACAAACATCCATAGGAAGCAATAACTTAGAAGTCTTTATCGGGCATGTATCTTACAATAAGATGATAGACCTTTGTGAAAATAAATCTTCGTTGACCTTATCCATTTGTGTAGTCAGTGTCAATTACAGAGACTCACAAACTGACTAAGAATGAG
Source organism: Monoplex corrugatus (assembly GCA_030674185.1). Classification (NCBI taxonomy): domain Eukaryota; kingdom Metazoa; phylum Mollusca; class Gastropoda; order Littorinimorpha; family Ranellidae; genus Monoplex; species Monoplex corrugatus. The sequence goes on from JAPXFY010000034.1 coordinate 18,386,287, forward strand.
CAAATGCTGGTGGAAAAACACAGAGCTTGGATGGGTCCTCAAATTATGTTCACGCAAACAAGCAAGACTCCACTGACAAATGAGCCAAAAACATCAGGCTTATTTCAAGTACCAGACTGATCAGCAACATGTGTGATACTTAAGTGGGTCAGCGTCGGACTTGCAATCACAAAGTCTGGGTTTGATCCTGCCAGGGTACCCCCACGGTGGATAAAAGGTGGTGAATTTTCTGATCTCAAATGGTCCGAGTTTATTTTCTGACCTGCCAGTGCCAAAACCCAGTTCAAATGTCTGCACATGTGGAACATCATTTACGCCCGTTAAAAACCTTGTCAATCGTATCAGTGTTTGTTGGTTTCAGGTGTTTGTTCAGGAAAGATTCCTTGCACTTGGACAATTCCATATGTGCTCCACTAAGATCTGCCGGCACTTATCTGGCAGACTTTCTGAACTACATATTCACTGGGAAGGTCTTGAAACCATGGCTGGACGGGATGGCTGAAAGATCCATGAAACACTAAGCTAACATCACTGAAATGTTGGAGACATTAAGATTAACAGCAGACAAGCCAAAAGTGGAGTATGCAGACTGCAGTTAAATACTGCCTGTCCAGTGTGGGAAAAACAGTGTGCATACATGCATGCAAGAAAATTGGAAAGCAATGAAAAAAATAAAAGTTATCAGTTTGACAGTTAACAAATGCTGTTTCGGAAGCAGACAGAGAGAGGTTCTCTTAGAAGAAAAATTTCTGTTACAGCATTTATCCGATCAAAACACTCACCATTAATCTTGACCTCAAAGGTAATAGCCAGGTTGCCAAAGTCATTGCCAATCATAGCCTGATAGAATCCTTCATCATTTGACGTCATGTTGTCCACAGTGATGTGATATCTGGCGTTGGGTGATGTTTCACTTGCTGACAAACACGTCACAGCCACTGTATTCTGGCTGGCTGATCGGCCCACACTGGTGGCATTGGGTCGTTGATTGAAGTGTTTGACCGACATCAAATGGGGTACAGGGTATGCGATGACATCAACAGTGAAGTTCTCGGCCACAGTTCGAAAATTGACAACAGGGACCTCAACTTCACCACCGCCTGTGGAATCTTCTTCTGCTTTTTCGGGGCCACCTGACAAATTAGTAAAGAACAAAAATCTGATTCAAAGTGACTGTCACCGTTCAAGCAAATATGAACCAGATAAAAACACAAAAACAGAATTAGATATCACGAAACAAGACAGGTACAAATTTTCAGCCAACTTGTCTTTGTCAAGCATATGCAAAAGACAACAAGGAATAAATCACAACACTTAGCACAAAAAAGCAGTAGACAACTTCCCAAACGTAGCATTGGGCAGGAGATGATGGCATACGTGTACACGTATACTGGTAACTAAGAAACAAGGGAGACGAATGTATTCTACAACATAAAAGTGGTTATGAGGGGAGACAAATGTGTTCCACAAAATAAAAGTGATTATGAGGGGAGACAAATGTGTTCTACAACATAAAAGTGGGTATGAGGGGAGACAAATGTGTTCTACAACATAAAAGTGGTTATCAGGAGAGATAAATGTGTTCTACAACATAAAAGTGGTTATGCCTTGCAATAGATGTTAAAACCCAAGCAGGGCTAGGGTCAAAATATTGGAATTTGAAATTAACCATCTAAAGCACTATTTGAGTGTCTTGTCTTGAGGGAAAGTACACATATGTATATAAACACAAAATATACATATGTGGTCGAGTCAATGGAAAAACATGAATGTAAGAAATATGGCCAATGTAAATGGATTGTATCTAGTACAATGAATCCAGCATGACCTTGGAAAAGAAAGAAGAATAAAAAAAAAACGTCTACACCCAACAGCCAAATGGATGAAGGGAAACCCGATGTACCCAGAGAAATAACCCTCAGTCAAACACAACTGGGTCTATATTGAAACAGACAAGAAGTAAAGAAACATGTGTGCAACCTCTAAGCCAAGACTTCATTGAATGGGGAAGGGGAGAGGGTAGCAGTCAAAGGATGAAATGGTCAATGTCACAAGGATAAGATATTAAGTGTTTGAATTAAAGTATATCGGGGGGAGGGAGGGGGGGAAGCAATCAAAGCGGCATGAAATGGTCAACATATAAAGGATAAGATATTACATGTTAGAAAGAAAGAATATCACTTGTCAGAATTAATGTGAAGCATGCATGGACACACAATTAAAACTGACTGTGTGAATAAATTTATCAAAATGCTACAAATAATGACTATACAAGCATGGTTAAAGACTGTATAAATCTGTTCATCAAAACTATACACAAACCTACAAAGCTACAGCTGAATGGAGATAAGGCGGAAGCAATGCTCACTGGCACCAAGCACAAGCCTTCCACTATAAAAATGTGTTCTATCCTACACTATAGTGCTTTCTGATTCAGTAAAGAACCTTGGTGTTGTTCTTGATCCTCAACTCACCATACAGAAATTCATCACCAAACTTGACAGTCATGTTACTGCTAACTGCAAAATTTCAGTTCTGTTACTCGATGTCTATCAACTTCAGCAGCATCTAAACTCATGACTTCTCTTGTCCTGTATTGATTTTAACTCTCTGCTCTCTATGTTGCCTGCTTCTTCTACTGCATGCTGCCAGCATATTCAGAACTCTGCGGCCTGTCCTGCCCTTCTTAAAAAGAAGCATAATCATATCACTCTCTTGTTTCACTTTCTCCATTTGTTGCCTGTTTCTCAAAGAATTTCATACAAAATCAATACATTAAGATATATATAAGTGTATCAATCAATGGTGCTGCATCTATTTTTCATTGTGACTACTTCCAAATGTACACCCCTGCCTGACCTCTTCATTCCGCTTCTGATACTACTTGTTTACAAATTCCTCAATACAGATGTCCCATAGTCGATCGCCACTCTTTTTCTGTGTCTGGTCCATACAACTAGAATGAGCTTCCTCTGTCTATTCAACAGTCACATACTCTGTCTTTCTTGAAGCCTAATTTGATGACATATTTTTTTGTATAGCTGTGATTTCCCCTTCTATGTGCACACCTTTTGTGCTACTCCTTTCTTGTCCTCACCCTCCTGGTCTGTGTGTGTTTTGTACCTTTGAGTTTTTGTCATTGTGAGTGAACGTGTTTGTGAATAATGTGAGTGTGCTTTGAAGTTTGATTTGATTTATATATCAAGATTTGGTGCCATATAATGTCATTATTACTATTTTATTATTATTATTGTTATTATCACTATTATTACTGTTGTTGTTGTTATCATTATTATTATATTATTATTATTATTATTATTATTATCATTATTAAGTAGTAGTAGTAGTAGATCATGAATATACATACATGCATAAAGGAGTCACTATCTATACACATTAACCACAAACGAAACCATAAATGTAAACATACAGGCACACATGCATGCACATTACGCAACCATGTGTAGCTAAAGAAATGTAAATATGTTGATGCATGCAGCGAAAAAACAAACAAACTGAAGACAAAGTATGTTGTACTGCATTCTGTCGTAGACAAATTATTATTGTTATTGTCATATGAGAGATCTTAGCGTTTCTATCAGATGGGGTTCCATGTGTGTCTGGTCTGTGGTGCTGCTACTGTAGACGAGTCAAAGACCTTTCAAAGGGGTATCACTGATTGACTGGTCTGGCCAGTTGAAATAATTTCAGGTTGTTTTGTCTCTCTGGTCTCGAATATCAGCCAAGCGTTCTTTGAAAAGTGTGTTAAGGGTGCATCCAGTTTCACCAATGTAAAGTCAACATTTTTTTAGAGTGGTTGATCATGCTGACAATGTTGTGGGTTGGCAGTTGAAATATTTTGTGATTTTCATATGAGACTTGGGGCCTTTGGCTGGTGGTGGTTGAGCACACAAAAGAGCATGTAATACATGTAGATTCCTGTCTCTTTTGTAGACAGTTAATGATGGCAGGTCAGAGATTTCAGCTGTCATGGGACTAGACTCGAGAATGTCTCAGCTAAACAAGACTTTTTAATACAGAGCATAGAAGGGTGGTAGAGTAATTTCAGTTTCAGTTTCAATTTCTCAAGAAGACGTCTACTCGCTCGGAATGAATTCCATATGAACTAATCTCACAAGTGCCATGTGATGGAGAAGATCCACAATGATCACGGCGCAAGTCTTAACCCCTTCAGTGCCGACGGTTTTTGACATCCAGGTTTTCCATGTGCCAGGGAAAAATTGTTGCATCGCTACCATGTACATCAAAACAACTGTTGCTTCCATATTTATTGGAATCTATGCATGAAATTACACAGAATGGTGCATTAGGCATGACTAAATGTATTTTCAGATGATTTATGCAGTAATGTTTTGAAATTCCTACATATTTGTAATATTTTGTGGAAACTCCTGTTAAAAAACTCATAACCGCTCGCGATGGAAACCAGAAAAACAAGGAAAAAATAGAAGATATGACCCTCCTGATGAAATCTAAAAGTATTCAGACTTAAGCAGACTTCCTGCTAAGAGATCACTGACAGCTGACAAGTTACAAAGAGCCACAGTGTGCTAGTACACTGAGTGGCTTCACCAGGTCAAGTCGTCCCATGAGGCACGCCCCCCCACCCCCACCCCACTCCATCACCCTAGTCTTCCCCTTGCCACATTTAATACTACTCACTGACAGTGTGGCTTATATAATTCTACAACTTGGGCCTGCCTGAACCACGTGCAATGATGGCTAACTGCCAGTATTGCCTGTAGCACGAGCACTTCATGTTGGGGGTGTGAGGGGGGGCTTGGAAAATCAATACTTTTCGTGTTGGGCCTGTCTGCTGCTCATTTCATACTAACAGCAAGTAACTACTGCTGTTTTCAACCTCTTCTTGTGTCAGATTTGTCTTCTGAATCACCCTACAGTCATTTATAAGTTCTCTCTCATGTGTGTTTCCACCAGAATACATTATTGTATGCTCTCCTGATGTTATCATACTTGCCCCCTTCCATCTCACTTCCCCTAGTCCTCAAATATTAACATTAAGCCTTTGCATCTCAATCATGGCATTCTCTAATTTTCTCTTTTGCAGCATTGTCCTCAAATTCCATGATGCGATTTTAGTTGTTCTTCTTTTTACAGTTTGGGCGCATACCTGATTAATCCAAGCAGAGTGTAGTCTTATGATTAATGAAATTATTCTTTATAAAATTTAAACAATGGTAAGTCTTAAGGACAGCATTTAGTATGAGTGTGTGTGTGTGTGTGTGTGTGTGTGTGCGTATGTGCGTGCGTGTGTGTGTGTGTGTGTGTGTGTGTGTGTGTGTGTGTCTGTAACTCTGTGTGTGTGTGTGTGTGTGTGTGTGTGTGTGTGTGTGTGTGAGTTCCTTTTTCTCTCACTTGTTCTGTGCTTTTTGGGGTGTAAGTACAGTGCAGGCCTATTGCTTTTATTTGTTCTGTGTGTGTGTGTGTGTGTGTGTGTGTGTGTGTGTGTGTGTGTGTGTGTGTGTGTGTGTGTGTGTGTGTGTGTGTGTGTGTTAGTTGTTGTTGTTTTTTCAAGACAGAGATAGATACATTTCATTTATTAGAAAGACTTTACGTTGTTTCAATGACAGACTAATGCAAGGGCAGATACAGAAAACATATGCTAAGTAGGACCTAAGGACGTTGCCAGTGCAGAGGGTCATGATTAATTTTGGATCTTATCCATCACATGGCAATTGTGGCGTCAGTGTATATACAATCCATTCTGATCATGGAGGCGTTATCTCGAGACACTGAAAGTGAAACTGAAATTGCTTCTGTATTTCTGACATTTATCAGACAGTCATGCTGTCTCTATGGTGTCTCAACATTCATTTGTTTGTGTTTTATGAACTTATTTTTTCAGCATCAACACTGTCCAATGTTGCTTTAAAAAGGCCAGTATCCGTGAGTAACCATGACAAGATTTTACAGAAAACTGTCCCAGAAAATGCAGTGGATGGTATCAGAGGGTATAACATATATCAGTGTGCTCGCACTTCTGTCAATGACCCAAATAATTACCGGTGGTTGAGGGTGGACTTGTTGGGGTTGTTTGAAATCTACAGCGTCATCATCACCAACAGAGGAGACTGTTGTGGTCAGTATGTATCATACATTCACATTCAGAAACAAGTACTTATACACAACAAACAATTCTCGAAAGTTAAATGAATGAGAAGCTGATATCATAGCAAAAATCGTACTGGGAAAAAATAACTATACGCACATACTTAAAATATCTCAGGATATATACAAAAAATTGAAAAAAAAAACATTTTGATGAATTTGATTTTGGTTTGAAACATATGGAGGGCCATGATCGCCAACGCCAGTTGACCAGGCACTTGATGATGATGATTGTGGTTTTGCTACTGATCATTTTGTGGGAGAAAACAAGATTTTCAGCCCTATTTAAGACACGTCTAGCTTATGTTTGTCAGACGAGGTAAGAAATACTCAATATCTAAACACAACGTTCCTGTTCAATAAACAAACAAAATCATCATCATGTGCTCTGCCATATGGGGTTGATGACCATGGCCCTCCACACGAATATATCCTCTGTTGCTGCAAGTGCATCTCCCACCCTCTCTATCTTCAACCACCCTGCAAGTCCATTCGATATTTTTCCCTGGGTCTACCTGGTGTTCTCTTTCCCTCCAGCTTCCCTGCTGTGACCATGTGTTTTAATTCCCCTTTTCTCATAATATATCTTATAAATGTTGCTTGTCTTTTCCTAATCTTCTTTATTGATGATCTTGTGTCTGGCTCCTTCAAGACTGTCTCATTTGTTTTGTTTGCTGTCCATGGAACTCCCAACATTTGTCTTAGAAAGCTCATTTCAGTTGCCTCCAGTTTGCTCTGACTTTGCGTGTTTGCAGGCCCACCAGCATGTGGACATGCCCTGGTGCCCACGAACCAGACCCCGAGCTATGGGTAAATAGCACTACTGCCTTGTGGTTACCTCGGGAGATACTAAGGCTAAGGGAGTAAACCCTGACAGAAAATTACCCCCACAGCCTTGTGGGTTGTTGTCAGAAAGACAAAGGCTAGCAGAGAGTCCGCACAAAAACCGATGGAAGGCAACAGGAAACTGCCATCGTACATTCCCAAGAATAGGCATGGCCAAGCTAAAAAATGGTCCAGTTGAACAACACATGGAAAGACAGAGGCATACCAATGAAACTGAAAATAAGAATTGAACGCTTCTTGATTTGGCCTGTTGTCATGTACGGATGTGAAGCCTGGACTTTGAACACAGCAGAAATATAGTTCTCCAGGCGTCTTCTCAGAGTAAAATAGACAGAAAAAAGATGAAAGCATGCTAAAGGAATTCGGTATCCAACGTAAAATGCTCCCAGAGATCAATAAAAGAACAAAAACACAAGACCCAACTTCATGGCATCAGTCCTGCAGGGGAGAGTCAAGGCAAAGAAAAAAACGAGGAAGGCCAGCAAAATCCTTCATAAGCAGCATCACTGACACATACAAACTGGGCTCCATGACATCGTACACACGAGCAGAGACTGTGTTGCCTGGCAACCCTTTGTGACAAAGAATGGAGCTCCCACCGCCGTTCACAGCGACGGCGATGGATGATGGATGATGACAATCTCAAGTTCGCCATGGCCAGGCAAGACACAAGAAAGGATGTAGTGCTTTAAATAAAAAAAACAAGCTTCCTAAGACCTAACCCTGCCAGAACATTACAACAAAAGTGCTGCACGTCTAGCACTCAGCTCAAAGGACTATCTTGGTGAAGCCAGGGCTGAAACATGCCAGACTATCTTGCCAAAACATTACACTCATGAAGTTTATTGATAAGATCACTGGAATCCCTCAACACCATGCACATCCTGCTACCTCTGTCATCATCATCATCATCATCATCATCATCAAGTGTCCTGCCACATGGCGTTGGTGATCATGGCCCTCCATATGCATCTGTCCCTTGTTGCCACGATGTACGGTCCCATGCCACTCTTGTTGCTGATTTCTGGGTGTTCTTTTCATTGTGGGAGATCTGCTGTGCACTCCCAGTCGTCCGCTTTATCCAGCAGACCCTGCTTCCATGCTCTGGGTGTCACATCTCTCCTCAGTGAGAGGTTCTGACTATAGAATGTATTCTGTGGATTGAGATATTCTTAAACAGATTTTACAGGCCATGTTTCATTGTTTGTTTAATGCACCCTGTCTTTTCTGTTTTGTTTTCATTTTTAAGGATCATCGCACTCAGGGAGGTTACCTTTCTGCTCACCTATTTTTTTCGTCCTATTTTCTACGCCACCTTAATGGCCACAGAAGCTGGCACAAGTTGTTACAGTGTGATGATGATGATGCCAATAAGGATGATAATCATGATGCTATGAAGTTCCATCTAGGATTGAGACTGTGTGACAGGGCTGTACTCTACGTTTATTATCATAATATATCCTGGTGTCAGCCAGGCCCGATAGATACGGACACCTGTGGTGCTGGTCAGAAGATTTGAGCAACAACCTCAATGACGCATCAGTGAAGTGGATGAGACCCAACTGTGTGGTCCCAGTCTTCCCAATGAACCCATAGTACACGCCCAACTCTGGGTAAAATCATGTTAAAGCCGAAAATTCACACATTGATTTTTTTGAAGGGATTGAAGGGGATTCGAACCCACAGCCTTTGCACAGTCCATTGCGTTAACCACTGCATCTCGGCGACTTGCGATGCACCCTTTTCTTTGTAGGAGTGGAAATTAGGAAGAGACAAGAAGATCATTAATACATAAGATTAGAAAAATACAAGCAACATTTAGAAGACATTTTATGAGGAAAGAGAAATTAGAGCACCTTGTCACAATGGAGAAGCTGGAGGGAAAGAGAACACCTGGTAGACTCAGAGAGAAAATATTGGACAGACTTGCAGGGTGGCTGAGGACAAAGAGTGTGGGAGATGTACTTGCAGCGACTAAAGATAAATTCGTATAGAGGGCCATGATCGCCAACGCCAAGCGGTAAAGCACATGATGATGATGATGATGATGATGATGATGAT
>JAPXFY010000034.1:18400343-18495343 GCA_030674185.1 Monoplex corrugatus
AACTTGGGTCAAGGGTCACACGTATAGCAGACTGAATGTACCCTAAGTCAGCATTCTTTGTGTGTGCGTGTGTGTGAGAGAGAGAGAGAGAGAGAGAGAGAGAGAGGAAGAGAGATAGAGAGGGAGAGAGAGAGAGAGAGAGAGAGAGAGAGAGAGAGTGCGTGGTGTTGACAATTTAGGTCAAAGGTCACATATCTAGCAGGTTGGATATACCCCAACTATGCAATCTGTGTGTATGTATGTGTGTGTACGTATGAGTGTGTGTGTGAGCGTGTTTGTGTGCGTGCAAGCATGTATGTTTATGTGCGTGTGTGTGTATGTGTGCGTGTATATAATTATGTGTGTGTGATTGTGTGTTAGTGTGTGTGTGATTGTGCGTGTTTGTGTTTGTGAGTGTGTGTGTGTGTGTGTGTGTGTGTTTTGCGTGTGTGGATAGTCTGTGTACATATATATATATATATATATATATATATATATATATACATACACATACATGTATGTATGTATGTATGTATGTATGTATGTAGAAGGACAGGGTGAGCAACTCCTGCTGGTTTCCTGAGGCGTCGTTAAACGCGGTTATCTCTCTTCCACATAGTTGCTATCGGGGCTTTGGCGAAATGAACAATCATTTTTCTTGTAGAACAGTTCTTTGCAGTTTTCTGTTTCAGCTTGTTCGAAACAACGCTTCAGAGAACTGGTTGTGGATTTATATATTTACTTCTCTATCTAGTCATCAAAATGTATCGTCAATTTCTTTATTCGTCTTTGATTTTTATTGATTCATTTAATTATGTACTTATTCAGTCATATGTCAATTAACCCTTTTGACTCCTGCGCCCTGTCCACTAGCATCCTGCATTGTCAACTATGCTAGCAAAACAAAAACCTAACCCTTTGATTCACTCACCCTATCCACCAGCTTTCTTAAACTAAGCTGATGGATAGGGTGCGACAATCAAAGGGTTAGGTTTTTGCTGTTGGTGAATAGGGAGCAGGAATCAAAGGGTTAATAAATTCATTCATTTATTTTTTGTTTTTTAATTTATTGACCATTTATTATTCCCACTCACTTCTCTAGGAAAACAGGATGACATAGAAATACAAACATGTGGTGACCTTGTGTAGGAAAGGTCAGGTGCTGTGTTGTGTGGGAGGTGTCCAAATACCAGCAGACAGTTCCCAGGACAGCAAGGCTCTCCACAAACATGTCTAAACTCTGGGGATTAGAATTTGTTGCAGTTCTCTGCAAACATGTCTGAACTCTGGAGTATAGAGTTTGTTGGGGTTCTCCACAAAACTGCATGAAGCCTGGAGGTTAGAGTTTGTTGTAGCTCTCCACAAACATGTCTGACCTCTGGAGAATAGAGTTTGTTGCAGCTCTCCACACACACATGTCTGGAGTTTAGAGTTTGTTGCAGCTCTCCGTATTTTTTTCCAGGATATCATGGACAGAAACAAAAAGATCAAAGACAACGACGTAAATAGGTACTCCGTTGGAGCAGCTTCGTCCGTTTGGGACCGTCATGCAGCGCAGGTGACACCAGACCGTCAGCAAGTTACTGCGAACCCTAAACTCAGATTTAAAAACATCAAAGTTGCAACATGGAATATAAGAACATTGTTACAAAAGGGTAAATTAGAAAATATCAAGACAGAGATGGAAAGACTTAACATTGGTATTTTAGAACTAGGGGAAGTGAGATGGAAGGGGGCAGGCATGATAACATCAGGAGAATACACAATGATATACTCTGGTGGTAACTCATATGAAAGAGGAGTAGGCATCATGATGGACAAAGACAAATCAAAAGCAGTTAAGGGATACTGGGCTGTGTCCGACAGAGTTTTGCTGGTCAAATTCGGAGGCAAACCAGTTGATATCAACATCATTCAGGTGTATGCACCAACATCCGCAAGTTCACAGGAAGACATCGACAACTTCTACGAAGTATTAGAGATGGCCAAAGTCCAATGTAAATCACAAGAAGTTACTGTAATAATGAGAGATTTTAATGCTAAAGTGGGACAGGATAGGGTGGAGGATATAGTTGGACCTCATGGCCTTGGTACGCAAAATGAAAAGGGTGAGAAACTTATAGAATGGGCACAAATGAATGAGTTTATAGTAGGAAACACCTGGTTTGAGCAGCCTAATAGAAGAAAATGGACTTGGATGAGTCCAGGAGATAATACTAAAAATCAGATTGACTACATCCTGATCAACAAAAAATGTAGAAAATCTTTACTGTCACAAACACACTACCAGGCACAAACTGCAATAGTGACCACAATCCTGTAGTGGGAAGACTTAGACTGAAATTGAGGAAAAGGAAACAGACCAAAAACAACATCAAATTAAACCTTGGACTCTTAAAGACAGATGAATGGATACGTAAAAAAATCAATGTACATGCACATGAACTGGTTGTTTGAAATCGAAAGATGGCACGCTTATCATGGAAAAAGACAAAATATTAGACAGATGGGGAGAGTACATTAAAGACCTTTTTGAGGATGACAGTAACGAAGAACACATTAATAAAAAGAACTTTGAAGGACCACCCATAATGAAAGGTGAAGTTAGAGCGGCACTGAAAAAGATGAAACCGGGAAAAGTCCCAGGACCAGACAACATTACTACAGAGATGATTGAAGCCCTGGAGGAATTTGGCATAGAAAAAATAACAGTTCTCCTAAATGAAATTTACGACACTGGAAAAATCCCCAAAGATAGGTCAAAATCAATTTTCATTGCACTTCCAAAGAAGACAGGGGCTATAGAATGTGATTTCCATCGCACAATCAGTCTGATGAGCCATGTAAAAAATCCTGTTAAGAATAGTCATGATGAGGACAAGGAATAGAATCAAAAGAGAAATACCAGAAGAACAGTGTGGATTTGTGGAATGGAAATGAACTATTAATGCCATATACATCCTAAGAACTATCATAGAGAGGTCAAATGAGATGAATAAGGATTTATATTTATGCTTTGTTGACTACACCAAGGCTTTCGATCGGGTAAGACATGATGAATTGATCAACAAACTGGAGAGACTCAATGTTGATGGAAAAGATCTACGAATAATCAGAAATATGTACTGGGAACAAACAGCTGCAATGAGAATAGAAAACAATGTAAGCTCTTTCCAAAATATCAGAAGAGGAGTCAGACAGGGTTGTGTTTTGTCACCAGATCTGTTTTCACTTTACAGCAAAAACATCATGAGAAACCTAGAAGAAGACCCTGGATTAAAGGTTGGAGGGAAAATGATAACCAACATTCGATATGCAGATGACACCGTGCTAATTGCAGAAAGTGAAAGAGACCTACAAAACCTTGTGAATATACTAGAAATAGAAAGCAAAGGTAAGGGGCTGGAACTAAACAGCAGGAAGACTGAAGTCATGGTGATCAGTAAAAAACATGAAATCCCCTCATGCAAAATAACAGCAAATGGCACAACCTTGACACAGGTTGACAAATTCAAATACCTGGGAACGATCATTTCATCAGACGGCAGATGCACATCAGAAATAGAAGATGACAAGCATTCTTACCAACAAATACCTATCAATTACATCAGGAAGAGAGTTCTTGAATGTTATATAGAACCAATACTGTTGTATGGATGCGAGGCGTGGACAGTCAACAAACAAAGCCAGAACATGATTGAGGCAGCCGAGATGTGGTTTCTAAGAAGAATGTTGAGGGTTCTATGGACAGCAAAGAAAACAAACGAGACAGTCTTTATGTAGGCAGACACAAGTAGATCACTCATAAGGAAGAATAGGAAAAAACAGGCAACATTTATAGGTCATTTTATGAGGAAGGGGGATGTGGAGCACCTGGTCACGGCGGGAAAGCTGGAGGGAAGGAGAGCACCGGGTAGACTATCATTTCCATTTTCTACATAATCTTAATACCTTTATCACTATCCTTTCTATTTCCCACATAATCTTTATACCTTTATCACTACCATTTCCACTTCCTACATAAGTTTTATACCTTTATCACTATCCTTTCCATTTCCTACATAATCTTCATACCTTTATCACTATCCTTTTCATTTCCTACATAATCTTTATACCTTTATCACTATCCTTTTCATTTTCTAAGCATTAAATCATTTAACTCTCTCGCTATGAGCATCCGGATTTTCAGATCATGTATCAACAACCCTTGTCTATGAGCGTCGGAGTAATCTGACTTGAGTTTTGAAAATTCGCAGGGCTGTCAGTATTTCCGTTAACCAAAACTAATAGCCAGAAATAGATTGTACTGTCATTCTTAGCCTCGTTTCAGGACATGGGAGTACTACGCAGTTGGCGTGTAAACGGTGCAAAGTTCACGACCCACTATCTGCACAGCGAAGCAGACGACGGAATAAAAAGAAAGAAAGAAAGAAAAAAAAAAGAGAAGAAAAGAAAGAGAAACAAGCAAAGAAAAACAAAACAAAAACAAAACAAAAACAGTGCTGTTATTTCTACAGAAGAATGTTGAGGTTCAGCTGGAATGACAAAAGAACGGACAAAATAGCAGAAAGATAATTATTTGGCTTTTTATGAAGAAGAAAATTACAACGAACTGTTATACCACAAAAATGATTGTTCTTTTCGCCAAAGCGTCGATAGTGACTATGTGGAAGAGAGATAACCGCGTTTACCAATGTTTCAGGAAACCAGCAGTAGTTGTTCACCCTGTTCTTCTAATCGCCTGATCAGTATCTTCACATAGCAGGGTGATGAGACAGCAGCACAGTCCTCCACATGTCTCTAAGGTGCAGCAACAAGACGGTTAAAGCCCGTCGCCGCAATGCAGCGCCACCCATATTTTTTCTGTGTGGGTGTATTTCTGTTTATCTATTAAAGTGGATTTTGCTACAGACATTTTATTTGCTAGGGACAACTCCTTCCTTGCCATGGGATCTTTAACGTGCATTCATAGCGTGCAGCAGGGCGGACATCGGTTTATCAGTGTCATACACCATCAACTGTTTAACACAATGGCAAAGATGGGCATCCCCCAACACTTGGTGTCACTTATAGCAGCATTATACCAAGGCCAAAAAGCGATCATCAGATGGAATGCATGCTGCACACTGCTAATACTTTGGCATTAAAAAAAGAGTCAAGTAGGGCTGCATCCTTTCGCCTCATCTTTTTAACTTATACACATAGCAGGTCGTTAGACAGGCAGGTTTAGAAGAGATGGGAATAAAGATCGGCAGAAGAAACATCACCAACCTGAGATACGCAGACATTACTGGATTAACAGCAGATGATACCACAAGCTTGAAGAGAATTCACTACTTTCTAGACTCCATCATACTTTTGGCATCTCTGACACTGCTCTCTCCCTTATTCACTTCATATCTATCAAACAGAAAACAAACTGTTCTCATCAATGGCACATACTCTCAACCGTCATACCTGACCTGTGGTGTTCCACAAGGATCTGTCCTTGGCCCTGTTCTTTTCACTCTTTACACCTTCCCCTGTCCACCATCATCAACTCCCACTCCATAAAACACCACTTTTATGCTGATGACACCCAACTTCAAGACAGTGACTCACCTGACAATATACAGCGCCTCTTGACTCGCACCACTGAGTGTTACTCGGACATTAAGAACTGGATGACACACAATAAACTTCAGCTAAACGACGACAAGACAGAAGCTATCCTCATTGGCACCCGTTAGACACTTTCTCAGCTGCCTCCTCTCTCTCTCCCATTATGTAACACATCAGTCCCAATTTCTGATTCACCTTGGTTTCTGCCTTGACTCTACCCTCTCCATGAACAACTTTGTTTCTCAAACTGCCAGATCTTGCTACTATCACCTCCATCGTATAATCCTGATCAGGAAGCATCTCTCTGTCGAAACAACCGCAAAAATCGTTCTCTCCTTCATAATGTCTTGCATTGACTATTGCAATTCACTCCTGTCTGGTCTTCCTGCCTCCACCATTCACATCCTACAGCGCATTCAAAACAATGCTGCACGCCTTGTACTCAAAAAGAAAAAATGCTGACCACATATCTCCTCTCCTGGCACAATTTCACTGGCTCCCTGTATCAAAGCGCATACAGTACAAACTAGACACCATGTGATACAAAAGCCTCAATAACGCAGCCCCCGATTACCTGTCAAGCCTACTTGAGATCTATGTTCCCTCATGTACCCTCCGCTCTGCCTCCGACCCTCTGACTTTTCGCTTTCCACGCACTAAGCTCAATACCTATGGTCCACGAGCCTTCTCTGTTTCTGGTCCACTCTCCTGGAACAAACTTCATCTCTCAGTCCGTCAGCAACCTACTTTTGTCTCCTTCAAGTCCGCTCTCAAAACCCACCTTTTCTCCTCTGCATAAAATCCTGACCTCACTCAATCCCCTCTGCAGCCTGTCTCCACTTGGAGGGGAATCACATTGTAATATATAATTGTATATAATATGCTCTCTATAATTTTCCATTGCTTTTATTCTTTCACCCCATTTATAGCCATGCGTGTGTGTGTGTATGTGGGGTGTGTGTGTGTGTGTGTGTGTGTGCGTGCGTGTGTGTGCGTGCGTGTGTGTGTGTGTGTGTTTCAGCGCTTAGATTTGATTTTATCAAGATTTTGCGCTATATAAATATTGTAATTATTATTATTATAGATGATGAATCATGCTGTATAATACCTATGAGTGATCACTTATATACCTTCGTGGTATAAATCCATTTTGCTCTTCATTTGTTAATTTTGGCTATACTGTTTTAAGTCTTTTAGCTAACGTGGATCCTATTTTGTAACATACATTTAAAAGTGTGATTTAAGTACTCCCTTTCTTTGTCCTCTCTAGGCAAGCATTTTACGATTCCTTCCTTCTGTGTAACTGACAATTCACCTTTGAGAAAAACCTTCATTTATGGAACCAGCAATGAAGTCTCCTAACTGTCTCCAAACAAATTTGAAAAAAATCAGTCATTCCATCAGTTCCTGGACATCCATCATTTTGCATGTTCTGTAATGCTTTGACACTTCATATTTTGAAATAAATTCTTCTAATTTACCAGATTCTACTCCATTTAACTTTCGTAATTTTGTATCATAGCTGATGGTATCGATATTTTTTGGTGTTCTCTCTCTTTATGTAGTTCTTTGTGACGGAACCTAGCCTACCGAAATATTACATCATGATTTATGACGCGTAAGCACTACTTTGGAAAAAAAAACTCGTGATTGGTCGCGTCATTGTCCAAAAGTATTCGTCTGGTTTTCAACGGGAAACTACAAACCACTCTGTAGATTTTCTGCATTGAAATAGCCAGTTCAACTAGAAAGGCATCAAGAGCGCTTCTCTTGAAGGAACATCTAGCTGTAAGTGAAGTCTTTTAGAAAATAACTGATTTAGTAATAGAATTGGTGTTTCCAGGTCTTTGAAGGAGATTTGGTGCCAGCAGGCCTACAGTCGCCAGATCTGATCTTACCATTGTTTGTAATCTGTCAAGATATGCCTTCTAGTTCTATTTGCATAAATGGATGCCTTGGAGGCTAACATGATTATGTTTGATATTGTTTACATGTTTTTGCAGTTTCAGATGGGGAGTTGCTTGACATTATTTTTGTTTAAGTCCTGTGAGGATAGGACACTATCTTAATGTCTGTTTCTTGAAAGTTGTTCCACGTTTATGAATATGATGTTGTTCTGATAATGTTTTACACCTTCGATGATTCTACGCAGTGCCAGGATATGATCATTGTTGATCTATGTGGGCGGAAGCCATTTTGGTTGTCTTGCAGCAGTGGGTCAAGATGTGGTTGTATTCTGTTTAATAGCATCTTATTGACTACTTTTCCCACCACTGCTGAAATCCGATTCCTCTATAGTTGGTTGTCTCACTGAGGTCTCCATCCTTTGGCAGTGGTATGATGTTAATATCGACCATTGCTGTGGTTTCTCTCCGTTGGTGAGCAGTCGATTTGTTAAGTCCACTACTATATCATCTAGGTTGCACGCTTGACAAAGGCCAGTGACCCGAAAATTTGCGCCTGTCTTGTTGTGATCTTATGTCTAAGCTTGACGAAAGCCAGTTGCCCGAAATTTTGCGGCTGTCTTGTCTGTCTGTATCAAGTACGCGTTCTGATCTATTTTCGTGTTTGTTTGTTTTGTTTTCTGGTTCCTGTTTGCTAGAACGTGGGCAGTCACACTTGTTTTGGATGACTAATTAGTAGCTGTCTAATTTCTATTCCTATCTCCTATCACTGTATTTGTCTTACTGTTGACCACATTCATGGCTTCAAGCTGTCCATCTATTCAAATTTGAAAGATTTCAGCAATTTAGAAATACATCAACTTCTTAATATCCAAACAAATGTGAAAACTTTGAAATGTGATTTGTCAACAGTTTAAGTTTGATGCAGAAAAAAACATGGTTATTATCGCAGCGTGTTTCAGCAGCTGGGAATGACCCTGTTTTCATTTTGATGATGCTGGATTCGAAGCTTGTGGCATCAGAATGAACATGTAAAATATTTTTTGTCCTTTCTAAAACAGCAAGGAAACTTGGTAGGCAGGCATGTCAGTGTCACGTTATGTTACATACACATGCATTTACACACACACACACACACACACACACACACACACACACACACACACACACACACACAAACACACACACACACATACATGCATACATACACGCGCACACACACACATACACACACGTACACATGCACACACACACACACACGCGCACGCGCACACACACACGAGCACACAAACACATGCACACACGCATATACATACACACATACATACACATGCGCTCAAGCACTTATGCACGCACGTGCACATACGTTCCTGTGTGTCTGGAAAAAACACAGAATGTTCGCACACTAACAGAATAAGATCAGAAACTGTTTCAACCCCTGCCTCACACACACACACACACACACACACACCACACACACACACACACACACACACACACACACACACACACACACACACACATACACACACACGCACACACACACAAATGCACACAGGCAGGATTAAACACGCATGCGCACGCATGCGCATACAACTGTTTGGCACACACAGGATTACACAAACGTTAAACCCTGTCAAGATACAATTGGAGAAGATAAACTTGCCCCACACCCATCCCCCAACAAAGCGATAACCACAGACATATTGTAAGATATAAAACCTATACGCTAGGCAGGACCTCAAGACCTGGTCAGCTCACAGGGTTGATGTGCAGGCTTAAGGTTTGTGTCATAATCGTTTTGGGTCTTCTCCATCACATGGCCTAAGTGCAGTCAGAGCACATGGACTTCATTCTAAACTCAGAGACATTATGTTGAGCGACTGAACTGACACGAAATCTTACGGTAGCACATCTGATATCTGACATATCTGACGGACTTTTGTAACCTGTTGTTGTATAGAAAGGGAAAAGTTCATAAAGAAGATAAGATTTCTTGCAGTGTTATAGAAAGACATGATGCAGTTTTAGAGAAAGAGAAACGAGACAGTCTATAGACTTTAAACAAACGAGACAGTCTGTTGGAGTTAAACAAACGAGACAGTCTTGAAAGAGGCAGGCACAAGAAGAACATTAATGAAGATTAAGGAAAAGACAAGCAACATTTATAGGATATTTTATGAGGAAAGAGAAATCAGAGCACCTAGTCACAACAGGAAAGGTGGAGGGATAAAAAGAGTACCAGGTAGACCCAGGGAGAAAACATTGGACGGACTTGCAGAGTGGCTGAGGACAGAAAAGGTTGGGAGTTGTACTTGCAGCGACAAGGGATATATTCGTATTTATGGCTATGATCGCCAATGCCATACGGCAGGCCACATGATGATGATGATGATGATGATGATGATGATGATGATGATGATGATGATGATGATGATGATTAGATAACCAATAGCAACTGAAGAGGACAAGGAGTAAGGCAGTGTAACAAAAACAGCAATTCAGTGCTTTAGTTTGTTGTTGTTTTTGTCCAAATGTTCTGGGTAATCCAGGTTTTGATATCAGGGTGCATTCTTAAAATATCTTTTTAAATGATTTGCATGTTTGTGTTGAAGTTCAGGGTCAGATTTCAATCATTGTTTTATTGTCTTATTTCGATCGTTCTGCTTTCTACAGAACCTGGTGATATTGCAGAAAAAATTAGGAGTTTACTTATTAGACAAACTCACTCAACTGTTCACCATACTTTTAACAGACAGAACCAGATCCTCTACTGACTGCCTGTTTAAGTTTAGTTTAACGTCTGAAACACAATGCTGACCATACGCAAACAGCAGCACTTGTTCCACTACCAGAACCAGAAAAATGTGGGCAGAAACTGCCGTTATGTTTTAATCTTTATGATGGTGATACTGTGGTCAGTGACAGACTACGTGTACACTCAGAATGAAAGAGCCACGGCAGCCATAGTGAACTCTACGAAAACAGGCAACGTTCAGCATGGTCAGGTCAGTGAGGTGTCAGCATTTAGCAAGACACAAACCTGGACTGATGATCTGGACCAGCGGCAACAGACGGACATAGTAGAAACTGAGCCTACTGTAGACATCAGAAACAGCAGCTGGGATCAGAGCAACCACGACGGCTTTCTTCCTCACGAAACACATGACAGTTTCAGGACTGACACTGTGAATAGCAGTCCTACATCTAGTGGCACAAGCCTGCCTCCTTCGACTTTCAGCAAGTCTGAAGCATTCAGTTTTATGGGTACAAAACCACTGTTTGTAACCGTCACAGAATCTGACAGATTAAGAGATACAAGCCAACTGATTTCAACTGCAACAAAGTCTGATACAACAGACGGTTGGATAGAGCCTGTAAGCTCCAAACCAGAAGACGACATAGACAGCTGTTTTCATTGTAACTGGACACAGATCCAAAGCCACAGCACACACCTTACAGAACCTGAAGGCCGTGTACAGTGGACTGAACTTGCTCAGAGTTGTTGGTGTATCCACGAACTTTCCTGGCACATCACGCCGGCCCTAGACAAGCAGGGCATTATTCTGCACTTCACTGACTTTAACATCAAATGGTATGAACGTCTGGAAGTGTATGCCGGAGGTCGTCGCATTGAGGAGCAACTGCTGTTTCGTCATCCTGATCTGACCACTGCTGTCCTGCTGTTGCCTCACAGTGACATTTCTGTGTGGGTCAGAGCCATGCCCTGGCCTTTCTTCACTGTAGAGAACGCCCCGGCCAGTTTTACCTTCAATTACTCCACTCATCCCCTGCATCTCATGCCCACAGCTTTATCAGACGCACACACAACGTTTACACGATTGGCTCCTCTGGTTGCAGACAATGATCTGTATGAGTGTTCGTCTGTCACCATCCCTGCCTATATCCTGTGTGACAAGGTGCAGCAGTGTGTAGGGGGAGAGGATGAACCTGCTGACTGTCCCTACAGGTCTGTCTCCTGTGGTCATCCCTGGTTTCTCCATCATGACCGCTGTCTTCAAGTGGTCATCACATCCACAAAGGACATGCCTCAGCCTTGTGATCCACAGTCTGGTGGTAAACTAGCAGTCCTACCAGCGCCTGTAGAACCTAAGTTGCTGGAACCTGTGATTGCTCGTACTGGCATTTCTGCTATGTGTCTGGCTGCTAATTTGACATACAAACCCATTTTCAGCAGTTCAATACAGATGGAGTCACAGTATCGACATATGTGGCAATGGGGACAAGGAATCATGAATCATGGTCAGCTGCCACAGCAAGGCATTCAGTTAGACTCCAAGCTGGCCCTTTTCTTCTCACAGGGAAAAGTATCAGCAATAATGTTTTATGGATCAGAATGTGACCACAACATTTCCGTGGTTGGTTTTCTTTGTATGAAAGACAATGTCAGCTCAACTGATATGGAAGCCAACACTTCACCATCCATTTTGCTTCCTTTGAACAACACCTACAACAACAACAACAAAACACCTACAACAACAATAACAACAACAACAACAACAACAACAACAACAACACAGCTGCTCTGCCTGCCACCGTTAGACTGAAAAATTGTACAGATGGTTCTTTCGTGTTTCAGTTTCAGCGTTGTCCCCAGAACAACAAAGGGCAGTCGTGGTCCCCCAATAACTTCAAATTGTTTGACTGCACGCTAAGGGGTCAAGTTCACTACGCTTTGGTATGTGATGGACACAGTGACTGTGACGATGGCAGTGATGAGACAGGCTGTGCCATTCCCACAGACATCTCCATACTTCAGTCCTACCACGTCTGTGCCAATGGACAATTCATACCTGTCAATAAAAAGTGAGTACATAGACTGGCTCCTACCTAGGATTGAGCTTTCTTTTGTGAAGACTGGGACAATATAATCCAGTTTCATCCACTTTAGAGATGTGTTGTTTAAATTTTCTAAGTTACAAAGACGATTGGTGTCCATGTCTCTCAGGCTTAATTGACATAAGGACATTGCATGTTATGGAGGTCAGATTCTAAATGTTTAGGTCTGTGGGACTTTTCACAACAGGGCTGCAGGCATATCACTGTCCGTACATCTTTGCCACACACACTCTGTTCTTAGTGGGAGGCCTGAACATCATGATCATCATAACCATTACTATGACATGACTACTGCTGAATGTTTATAACAGCAGTCTGATGCAAAAGCATTACATGTACTAACTAATACGTATTAAAACATAACCATCCAAAACACATGAGAAATATAACATGCACATTTGTTACGTGAACACAATCAAACAGCTACTTGAACTGTTTTGTTCATTAGCGTGGTTGGTTTTCTTTGTGACTGGAGCTGCCACTGACAAATCACTGTGCTGGCCTGAGTATGTACTGGGAAAAATGCCAGAATGAGACTGCTTGTAAATAAACCTCTGTTACAAGCCTGAACAAAGTCTGATGCACACCAAACTTGGTGTACTTTAATATGAAAAATGGATCCTAAATTCAATTTTCTACATTGCGAGTACTTCGAGTTCGAACTCCTCGCTGAGCACTCCTGCCCCTTGTAAACCTGTGTGTTTTCCTTTTTTTTCTCCTGTTGAAGAACTATGTATATTTTTCAACGGTAAACACACAACCTCACTATGGCCGATAATATTCACTCATCATAATAAACACACTACCTAACTATACCTGCTAATATTCATTCGTTATAACAAACACACTACCTCACCATACCTGATATATTCACTCACAGACTACCTCGCTATGCCTGATAATATTCACTCATGGTAATAAACACACTGCCTCACTAAGCCCAACAACATTCACTCATCATAATAAATACACTACCTCACTATGCCTGATAATACACACTATCTCACTATGCCTGATAATACACACTACCTCACCATGCCTTATAATATTCATTCATCGTAATAAACACACTACCTCACTGTGCCTGATGGTATTCACTCTTCGTAATAAAAACATAACAGAACTATATTCTGATAATTTAATACAGGAATTACAGGTGTGACGGTGCCATAGACTGTCTGGACCAAAGTGACGAACGTCTGTGTACCACGTGCATGAAAGGAACAGTTCTGTGTCCAGGCTTTGGCTGTCGACCTCCTGGTTATGCTGATTTCCTGGACTGTTCCACGTCTGACACAGGTTGGGGTGTGTGTGTGTGTGTGTGTGTGTGTGTGTGTGTGTGTGTGTGTGTGTGTGTGTATGTGTGTGTGTGTGTGTGTGTGTTGTGTGTGTGTGTGTGTGTGTGTGTGTGTGTGTGTGTGTGTGTGTGTGTGTGTGTGTGTGTGTGTGTGTGTGTGTGTATACAAACCCCACAATGATATTACCATTGTAATCCCTTATTTCCTGCACGACTGCATTGATCCTGTGAACCCCTTCTTCTACTGTATGTGTATTTATGTGTGTGTGTGTGTGTGTGTGTGTGTGTGTGTGTGTGTGTGTGTGTGTGTGTGTGTGTGTTGTGTGTGTGTGTGTGTATGTGAGTGTGTGTGTGTGTGTGTGTGTGTGTGTGTGTGTGTGTGTGTGTGTACAAACCCCACAATGATATTACCATTGTAAACCCTTATTTCCTGAACGACTGTATTGATCCAGTGACCCCCTTCTTCTACTGTATGTGTATTTATGTGTATGTGAGTGTGTGTGTGTGTGTGTGTGGTGTGTGTGTGTGTGTGTGTGTGTGTGTGTGTGTGTGTGTGTGTGTGTGTGTGTTGTGTGTGTGTGTATGATGGTATATCTGTGTGCGTATATGATCGATTTGTTTCGAGTATGTGTGTGTGTGTGTGTGTGTGTGTGTGTGTGTGTGTGTGTGTGTGTGTGTGTGTGTGTGTGTGTGTGTGGTGGTGGTCCTTCATTTAATGTCTATTCACTTAAATGATTTTAGACACACAAAAAAGAGGAGTGAAGAGTATACTTGGAAATGGTTAATCTTCAGGAAAAAGAAATGAACCAGAAAACAAATGTTCCGAAGACGAGAAGGAACAAAATCAAAAGACGCTATCTTAATTAACGATTGAAACAATATAATTGGCTAACCATAACATTGAACATGTGAAATAACGGCGTGTTAAAGATAATTTGCTATAGGACTTTTTGACAGGCTAACAAAAAATTCATATATTAAGGATGGTGAGGCAAATATATCAGAAACTGTCTTAGATAATGTAAGAATATGTCTTTTTCACCCGAACGCATGAAAGAATATGACTATGTGTTATCTTTTTTCCACACAGACATACTATATTCCTGGTGTATTTTGTTTTAAATGCATCAAGTTTCCACCTATACATAAGGGTTTGTATACTTCTGCTGGCAGGAAACTGCTTAAACGTTTTACCTAATTACCTGCTGCGGTCAACTGCTACCACTTCAAAGCCTGCTGGAGCAATGCCACCCGCCTTGAGGTCCCGCTTGCACACTTCTTTGTAGCGGAGTATGGGCCTTCCCGTGGGTCTGGAGCCAGCAGCAAGCTCGCCATACAAAGCGTCTCTTTGTGAGCAGGGCAAACATGCTGAGAGTTCTTACACGTGCTAGGACGTCCTTGTTGGGGACGTGGTCCTGCCATAAAATGCCAAGAATCCTTCTGAGGCAGCGTAGGGGAAAGGTGTTGAGCCTACGTTCTTGACGGGAGTATAGAGTCCAGGTCTCCATCCATACAACAGTGTGCTCAGCACGCAGGCTTGGTACACTTTAGTCTTTGTCTTGATGGTCAGCATGGAGTTTTCACACACACTCTATGACAGGTGGGCCATTGCTGCTGATGCCTTGCCGATCCTTGAGTTCAGCTCGGTGTCCAGGTTGGTCCAGGTTGAGACTGCTGGAGATGGTGGAACCAAGGTATGTGAAGTCTTCCACGTCGGGAGTGTAGTCACCGATGGAAATGCGGGGTGCCAGGCTGACATCTTGACCCAGGACGTTGGTCTTTTTAATGCTGATCATGAGGCCAAATTCTTTGCAGGCATGAGCGAAACAGCTAATGAGCTCTTGGAGGGCAGCCTCGGTGTGTGCCGTCAAGGCGGCATCGTAAGCAAACAGCATCTCTCGAATGAGGACTTTTCGCACTTTCGTCTTTGCACGAAGGCGTGCGAGGTTGAACAGGCTGCCAATGCTGCCAGTGTGAAGGCAGATGCCTTCTTCGGATTGACTGAAGGCGTAGCGCAGCAGCAGGGAGAACAGGATGCTGAAAAGTGTCGGGGCGAGGACACACTCCTGTTTGACTCCGCTTTTGATGAGGAAGGGGTCCGAGGAAGAGCCAACGTACTGAACGGTGCCTTTCATGTCCTCATGAAAGGATATGATCATCCTCAGGAGCTTGGGGGGGGGGGGGGTAACATCCAATTCTCTGCAGTAGTTTAAACAGGCCTGCCCTGCTGACCAAATCAAACGCCTTGGTCAGGTCTATGAAGGCGATGTACAGAGGGCATCTCTGCTTGTGGCACTTCTCTTGCAGCTGCCTCAGAGAGAATATCCATGTCAATTGTTGATCTCGCAGCTCTAAATCCGCACTGCGCCTCTTGGTAGACGCGTTCTGCAAGGGACTGCAGTCAGTTCAGTACGACGCAGGCGAAGGTCTTCCCAACAATGCTAGGAGATAATATATATTCTGCGATAGTTGTTACAATCACTGTGATCGCCTTTGTTCTTGTAGAACGTGATGATGTTGGCATCTCGCATGTCCTGAGGCACAGTTCCTTCCTCCCAGCACTGTAGCAAGAGTTCGTGGAGATGATCAAGGAGGCTGGTATATTTGCCTGCTATGATGACCTTCGGGGAGATGCCATCGTTTCCTGGGGCTTTGCCACTGGCTAGAGAGTCGATGGCCATGCTGAGCTCCTCGGTGGTGGGTGGGTCATCGAGCTCTTCCATGACTGGCAGGAGGCTCGTGTTTTCCACCGCTGAGTCTGTAACAATGGTCTCCCTCGAATATAGCTCTTGGTAGTGTTCTACCCATCTCTCCATTTGATTTGCATGATCGGTGATGATTTCGCCTGTGGTAGATTTCAGCGGGACGATTTTGATGGCGCATGGCCAAAGGCCTTTTTCATACCCTCGTACATGGCTCGAATGTTGCCACAGTCGGCGGACAGTTGGATGCTTTGACATATGTTCTGCCAGTAGTTGTTGGCTCACTGTCTAACAATCCGTTGGGCGTTGCTTCTAGCCCTCCTAAGAGTGGCAAGTGTCTTTTCACAGGGGTCTTGTTTGTAGTTGAGTAAGGCAGTTCTCTTGAATGAGATGGCTGGCTCAAATTCCACAGTTCCGGCTTCAAACCAGTCGGGATTTCTCTGCTCTCTCTTTCCAAAAGCGCCAACAGCAGATTGTATGTGGCATCACGGATGTGTTTCCATCTCTCTTCCGCACCGCTGGTTCGGCAGTTGCTAAGGGTCTCTTGGATGGCGTCTGCAAAGCGTTCGCGTAGTTCAGGGACTGATGACATGGTTGTGTTGATGCTTTGATCGATGGATTCGCTTGGGTTGAAGACGCACCTTGCTGGCGACCATAGAGTGGTCAGTGTCGCAGTCAGCGCTATGATAGCTGCGAGTAGTGAGAACATAATTCAGCGAGGGTCTTTGACAGTTGACGAGATCCAACTGGTGCCAGTGACGAGATCTGGGATGCTGCCAGGATACTCTTTGGTTGAGTTGTGTGGGGAAGAACGTGTTCGTGATGCAGAGGTCATGAAAGGAGCATAGCTCAAGGAGTTTTTGCCCATTCTCGTTTAGTCTGCAGACACCAAAATGGCCCATGCATTGGGGCCAGGAGATATGGTCTGAACCCATCCGAGCATTAAAATCTCCAAGTACGTACAAGCGTTCTGAGGTAGGTAGCTTCTTGATGGCGGTCTCAAGCTCCTCGTAGAACTCGTCCTTCGCTTCTGCTGAAAAGCAAAGTGTGGGGGCGTAGACGCTTATGATGTTCACGGGGCCTGAGGTGGTTGTGAGGCGAAGAGAAAGGATGCGAGCTGTGCCTTCTGAGGGCTGTTCAATTGAAGACAGTAGAGAGTTTCTCACTGTAAAAACCTACGCCGTGCACTCGTTGCTCCTCCGGGGCCTTCCCCTGCCAGAAGAATGTATAGTCCTTTTCTTCTAGGCTGCCGTTTGATGGAAATCTGGTTTCCTGTAATGCAGCGATATCAATATTGAGCCTCTTGAGCTCGCGACAGATGACTGCTGTCTTTCTTGCATCGTCGACCTGTTGGAGATCGTCAGAGAGGCCAGGACACATGGTCCTGACGTTCCAGGTTGCCAGTCTCAGCACTGGCGGCTTTGTTTTATTTCTTTTTTTTTTTGCCTAGTGCAGGGTTTACAGTCTGCTCTTCGGTATTTTCCTGAGCTCCTAAGCACCCATTGAAGCAGGCAGACTGTGACGGGTCAGCACCTTACTGGCTGGGGGCCTCCCACTGTCGGAGGCAACTCGTAGCGCCCGAGCTCACGCCAGTAGACTTATAACTCGTAACTGCTGCCTCCCGTGTTGTTTCTGCCGCTGAGACAGCGGCACTGGAGTGACCTCTCCAGGCGCAAGCCTGGACAAAATGTATAGAGGTCCTGGATTACCCAGTCGTCAAGATCCCCCTCTCAGCCTCGCCGGTGTTCTCCAAAGGAATGCAACGCAGTACGTTTGGCACCAGGTTGGCTGCAGGAGCTGCTGGAGTCAGTGAGCACAGCGCACTGGTCCGCCTTCGGGCCTCCACTCCTGATTTTAAAGGTTTATCCCATACACTTGGCCATTAGATCCATTCAGGACCTCCTCCACCATCTAGCCATTGGCTACAAAGAGCAGCTCCTCCACCTAGCGGTGCAGTGTAAACACCACCCCCTCACGTGCTGAAGCGGTGTCCCGGGGTGTGGCGCTTGGAGCCAGCACGTGAGAGATTTAGGAGATGGATGAGGACCATTGATGCCCGTCCACCCTACCAGGTAGGATGCAGCCACCAGACAGCAAAGGCATTACCTCTATCCAGAGCCCCCTACTCCCCATGTATGTCTACATATATAAATATATATATATATATATATATATATATATATACATGCACACACACACACATATATATATATATATATATATATATATATATACATACATATATACTTACATATGTGTGTGTGTGTGTGTGTGTGTGTGTGTGCGCGCGCGCATGTGTGTGTATGTGTGTGTGTGAGTGTATGTGTGTGTGAGTGAGTGTGTGTGTGTGTGTGTGTGTGTGTGTGTGTGTGTGTGTGTGTCTATGTGTGTACAGCTGATACGCCATCAGATCCTGCAGTAGTACCTGGTGTGGACCTGGTCATCATGTTCCACTCCACCAGTGCACAGACAGAAAGTGACTACCAGTTTTTCGCAGAACAACTGACACTGATGCTGAAAACCATGAACAGCTCTGGAGTCCATGTACGACTGGGCTTCATGCTATTCGCTTCACAGGCCCATGTGCAGTTTTCCTTGAAAGATTTGAGCGACGTCACTGAGAATGATATAAAGAACATGACTTTGTCGTCATCAGGCGGTACCAATATAGCTGGAGCTCTCCGTGTAAGAAATATGTGACTATCTGTTTGTTAGATTTCTGTCTTTGCTTCTGTTTCTGTGTCTGCGTGTCTGTTCTGTCTGTCTCTCTGTCTTGGATTATTTGTATGTGTGACAGTTTCAGTTTCAGTTTGTTTCTGTAGACGACGTCTCCGCGCTCGGAACGAATTCCAATGGACTAACGTCACAGGTGCCATGTGTATGGTGATTGTGGCACAAATCTTAAACCTGCACATAAACCCACGAGCTGGCCAGGTCCTGAGGCCCCACCTAGCCTATGTTTGACTTAGTCTATATTTTCATACTAGTATCGTATCAGCCTATCATTGGAACAATCTTGGATACATGTAAGTGACCTGTTTATCTGTGTATCTTATCTTCAAAGAAAACAACAGACATATAAAGAAAGTAAATAAATAATTAAAGGTCTGAATCAACACAACTAGCTACTCAGTATAATCATAAACTCGTCTCACATGATTGAACAACCTGGTCGTAAAGTAAGTAAGTAGTGTGTAAATCAGTCAGTCAGTAAGTAAAGTAAAGAAAGTAAGTAAGAAAAGTAAGTAAAGTAAGTGAGTAAGTAAGTAAGTAAGTAAGTAAAAAAGTACGTTTTAAGTAAGTGAGTAAAAAAGTACGTTAGTTTGGTAAAGTAAAGTAAAGTAAAGTAAAGTAAAGTAAAGTAAAGTAAAGTAAAGTAAAGTAAAGTAAAGTAAAGTAAAGTAAAGTAAAGTAAAGTAAAGTAAAGTAAAGTAAAGTAAAGTAAAGCTAGTACAGTAAGTGATTGAAGTGAGTAATGTAATTAATGTAAGTAATAAAAGTAAGTGTGTCAATGGCAGATGTAATGCATCTAGTGTGTTGGCTAGTGACTGTGCTTGTCACCTCTCACTTTCAGCCTGCACCGCTGGCTAGCACTGCTGCTTGCAGCTATGCGAAAAGAAGAGCAGAATGCGTAAGTCTCTTCCTGTCAGTACATAGCCTCTCCATCAGCAAGCCTTACGTTATGCCTCCTAGTGGTGACATGCGGTAACTGAGCACCTCACAGACATCGTGGGAGAGAATAAGGCTAGCGGAGGGACCGCAAAAAAAGAAACAAAACAAAAACAAACAAACAAAAACAGGGGAAAAAAAGACCAAACTCAAACTCAAAAATACCAAGATCGCAACATGGAATGTGAGGACATTGCCGCAAAACGGAACATTAGAGAATGTCAAAATGGAGATTGAAAGGCTTAGCATTAGTATTTTAGGACTAGGGGAATTGAGATGGAAGGGGGCAGGCATGATAACATCCAGAGTGTATACAGTGATATACTCTGGTGGAAACTCACATGAAACAAGAGTAGGCATTGTAAAGGACAGGGACAAATCAAAAGATGTTAAGGGATACTGGGCTGTCTCTGACAGAGTCTTGCTGATCAAACTGGGAAGCAGACCATTTGAAATCAACATCATTCAGGTGTATGCATTAACATCCACAAGTACTCAGGAAGACATCGACAACTTCTACGAAGTATTAGAGATGGCCAAGGCCCAATGCAAATCACAAGAAGTTACAATAATAATGGGAGATTTTAATGCTAAAGTGGGAAAGGATAGGGTAGAGGATATAGTTGGACCTCATGGCCTTGGTACACAAAATGAAAGGGGGGGGGGGTGAAATTTGTAGAATGGGCACGGATGAATGAGTTCATAGTAGGAAAAAGCTGATTTGAGCAACCTAATAGAAGAAAATGGACTTGGAAGAGTCCAGGAGTAATACAAAAAATCAGATTGACTGCATTCTGATTAATAAAAGATTTTGAAATTCTTTACTGTCAGCAAAAACACTACCAGGCGCAGACTGCAACAGTGACCACAATCCTGTAGTGGGAAGATTTAGGTTGAAATTACGGAAAATGGAAACAGACCAAAAGCAACATCAAACTATATCTTGGACTCATAAAGACATATGGAGTGATACATGTTCAAAACAAATTCAGTGCTCTGGAAGACGTGACAGTGAGGAACAATGGACAAAGTTGAGAAATTCGATAAGTGAAGAAATCCCTGTAGTAGATAGAAAAGCAAAAAAGAACTGGGTGACAAAAGAAATGTTAGGCTTAGTGGAGGAACGGAGGAAGGCAAAGAGAAACGAGGAAATAGACAGGAAGATAAACAAAGAAATCAGGAATAGGTGCAAGGAAGCTAAGGAAGCTTGGCTGAAAACAAAATGCAAAGAAATAGAAGACCAACGCAAAACGGATCTTCAGGGTATGTACAGACGAATTGAAGAGATTGTCCACAGGAAAAATGCATGCACATCAACTGGTTGCTTAAAATCGAAAGATGGTACGATTCTCATGGAAAAAGACAAAATATTAGACAGATGGGGAGAGTACATTAAAGACCTTTTTGAAGATGACAGAAACGCAGAACACACAATAAGAAAGAACTTTGAAGGACCACCCATAATGAAAGATGAAGTTAGAGCAGCATTGAAAAAGATGAAACCAGGAAAAGCCCCAGGACCAGACAACATTACCACAGAGATGATTGAAAACCTGGAGGAATTTGGTATAGAAAAAATAACAGTCCTCCAAAATGAAATTTACGACACTAGAAAAATCCCTAAATATGTCAAAATCAATTTTCATTGCACTTCTAAAGAAGACGAGGACTACAGAATGCAAACTCCATCGCACAAATAGTTTGTTGAGTCATGTAACCAAGATCCTATTAAGAATAATCATGATGAGGACAAGGAATAGAATCAAAATAGAAATAGTAGATGAACAGTGTGGATTTGTGGATGGGAAAGGAACTATTAATGTCATATACACCCTAAGAACTATCATAGAGAGGTCAATCGAGGTGAACAAGTATATATATATTTATGCTGTGTTGACTATGCCAAGGCTTTCGATCGGGTAAGACATGATGAATTGATCAACCAACTAGAAAGACTCAATATTGATGGAAAAGATCTACGAATAATCAGAAATATGTATTGGGAACAAACAGCTGCAATGAGAATAAGAAACGATATAAGCTGTTTCCAAAACATCAAAAAAGGAGTCAGACAGGGTTGTGTTTTGTCTCCAGATCTGTTTTCACTTTACAGCAAAAACATCATGAGAAACCTAGAAGAAGACCCTGGATTGAAGATTGGAGGGAAAAACGATAAACAACATTCGATACGCAGATGACACCGTGCTAATTGCAGAAAGTGAAAGAGACCTGCAAAACCTTGTGAATATAACAGAAATAGAAAGCAGAGGTAAGGGGTTGGAACTAAACAGCAGGAAGACTGAAGGCATGGTGATCAATAAAAAACATGAAATCCCCTCATGCAAAATAACAGCAAATGGCACAACCTTGAGACAGGTTGATAATTTTAAATACCTGGGAACGATCATTTCACCAAATGGCAGATGCACATCAGAAATAGCCAGCAGAATCAGCCAAGCCAAAACAACATTCAAGAAGATGGAAAGTATTCTTACCAACAAATGCCGATCAATATACATCAGGAAGAGAGCTCTGGAATGTTATATAGAACCAATACTGTTGTACGGTTGCGAGGCGTGGACAGTCAAAACGCAAAGCCAGAACAAGATTGAGGCAGCCGAGATGTGGTTTCTGAGAAGGATGTTAAGAGTTCCTTGGACAGCAAAGAAAACAAACGAGACAGTCTTGATGGAGGCAGACACAAATAGATCATTCATAACAAAGATAAGGAAAAGAAAGGCAACATTCATAGGCCATTTTATGTTGAAAGGGGAATTGGAACACCTGGTCACAACGGGAAAGCTGAAGGGAAAGAGAGCACCAGGTAGACCCAGGGAGAAGAAACTAGACGGACTTGCAGAGTGGCTAAAGACAGGGAGGGTGGAACAGATGCTTGAGGCAACAAGAGAAAGAGACAGATGGAAGTCCATAATCGCCAACGCAATGTGGCAAGGCACCTGATGATGATGATGAGTTACAGTAAGTTAGAAAGTAAATAAGTAAGTACTTGAAGTGTAGGTAAGTAAGTAAGTAAGTAAGTAAAGTAAATAAAGTAAGTTAAGTAAGGAAGTAAGTAAGTAAGCAAAGTAAGTAAGGAAGTAAGGATGAAAGGAAGGAAGTAAAGTATTTTTGACACAACTCGTATACATCTGATTCAATTTTCCCGTGGCTTTCACAAGGGCTGCTCTTTCTGCAAACGGCAAAGAATCGTTTAATTGCAGGGAGAACAGATATTCGAGATAGAGATGAAAATGAAGATGTATGGACAGAACAAGACTTGCTTAAAAAGTTTAGTTTTTTATATGTGTGTACCATTTTGATTGTTATATTATGTTATATACAGTCGGTGAGAAAGGAGATGTTCTCTGCACAAAATGGAGATCGTAGTGATGCGTCTGACGTCATTCTCCTGGTCACTGACGCCGTGTCTGATATGAACACTACTGACGTCATCAAGAAGGCTAAAGAGGCCAAGGGACAGGGTTGGTTTCAAACTGTTTTTGCTGGGTCACCCAGCATGGGAACACCAGGCTTAAAAAATCTAACTAATTGAAATAGCAAAGTGTATAAACCATCTGCAAAAAAAAAAAAGCTGAAATGTTTTGACAAATGTACTGTTTTATATACACACCTTTGAACTGTACACTTTTGTTAGGGAAGTAATACACTCATAACATTTTTGAAAAAATAAAAGACAAAAAATGCTTTTGAGGGTGCTTTGATACACTCATAGCAAGTTTTAAAAAATATATAATTCAGAAATTGCTTTTGAGAGTAATTTGATACACCCATAGCAATTTGTTTTAAAGTTAAAAGAGAGAAATTGTTTTTGATGGTACTTTGATACACTCAGCATTTTTTTTGAAAAAAATAAAATACAGAAAGTGCTTTTGAAGGTACTTTTGAGTTGTTAGTTATCATAACGCTTCAGGAAATTGACTACGTGATGTTAAAGAATCGAAACATGGAAATATTTCAGCTGACACAATTCTGACCATATCAGTCATTCTAAGTCCAAGCTATGACGAGCTGGTTACATGTAGCCTGGTTATCATATGCTGTGTCACTGAGAGAAAGAGAGGGACAGACAGACATATGGAAACAGAGAGACGGAGACTGAGACACAGAGAGGGAGACAGAGACACAGACAGACAGACAGACAAGGAGAGAGAGGGAGAGAGAGAAAGACAGACAGGCAAACAGACAGGACAGGGAGAGAGAGGGAGAGACAGACAGAAGAGAGAGACACACACACAAACAGGCAGACAGAGACAGACAGATAGACAGAGACAGAGAGACAGGCAGATAGACAGACAGACAGACAGAGAGATAGAGAGTTAGAGAGAGACAAGGACAGAGACAGCCAGACATGCACAAAGACTGAGAGACAGAGAGATAGAGACAGACAGAGGCAGAGAGACAGACAGAAAGAGGCAGACAGAGACAGGTAGAGAGAGAGAGAGGCAAGACAGACAGATAGAGAAACAGAGAGAGAGAGGAAGAGAGAAAGAGACAGACAGACAGACAGAGAAAGAGAGACAGACATATACAGACAGAGAGACAAACAGACAGAGGGGGAGACAGACAGACAGACAGAGAGCGAGAGATAGAGGGGGGGTGGTCAAAGGCCTAAAATCTGAATGTACTGTTTTGTCACAGACTCCACATTTAACTGTCTTAAACATACTGTTTGTTGGGTTTCTTTCTTTCTTTATTCCTTTTTTCATTTTTATAATATTTGTTGTCTGGAAGACTAGTCCCATCATCATCATGTGTCGTGGCCTGCTGCATGGCATTGGCGATCACGGCCCTCCATACGAATCTATCCCTTGTCACTGCAAATACATCTCCCACACTCTCTGTCCTCAGACACCCTGAAAGTCTGTCCAGTATTTTTTCCCTGGGTCTACCTGGTGCTCTATTTTCCTCCAGCTTTCCTGTTGTGACCAATCCCAGGAGTACATATTCTTCTGCAGGCTCTACATGGAAAGGACGATTGGCACTGGGTTGTGTTGTTGATGGTTCCTCTTTGCTGTTGAACAGCAGCTGTTCTGTTCTGTGCTATTCACATGTGGGTATGCTATGTGCACACTGTGTCGCCAACTTACTCTGTCTTGAGCAATGTCTCTTCGGTTTGTTACGTCCATGCCACAGCTGATAAGGTTGGCCTTCAGAGTATCCTTGTATAGCTTTAGTGGTCTCCCCTGATCTCAGTATTCTTAGTTCATCTTTCCATACAGAAGCATCTTTGATATCATTATTACCAATCATCATTATCTTTGTTATTGTCACTGTTGTGTATGTTGCGGTTGTTGGTGGTGGTGGTGATGGTATTGTATTTATCATTGGTTTACTACTGTTATAGTTATATGAATTACATTATCTTTACTGGTGGGTTTTTTAGATACGTCACGTGACAGCAGGTGAAGATCACTGTCCATATGTCAGTGGTCAAGGCACATTGGACTGTGTGATACTGACAGAGTATGTCTGTATATAATGACACAGCTATACATTCTACTGTTGTATAGAACCGATACTGCTGTAGGGTTGTGAAGCGTGGACAGTCAACACGCAAAGTCAGAACAAAATTGAGGCAATGGAAATGTGGTTTCTAAGGAGAATGATGGGAGTTTCATGGGCAACAAAAAAACAAACAAGACAGACGTAATGGAGGTAGACGCAAGAAGACCATTAATAAAGAAGATTAGGAAAAGACAAACAAAATGTATATGACATTTTATGAGGAAAAAGGAATTAGAGCACTTGTCACAACAGAAAAGCTAAAGGAAAGGGAACACTGGGTAGACCCAGGAAAAAACATTGGACAGACTTGCAGTATGGCTGAGGACAGAGAGGGTGGGAAGTTTCATTGTTGTAATTATTGTTGTTTAAAGCCCAGCTGACTGCGTAGAGCCATATCAGGGCTAAGTGGGAGATGTACTTATAGTGACAAGGAATAGATTCATTGGCCTTGATCGCCAATACCATGCAGAGGGCACAAACAATCATGATGATGATACATTCTACAAATAACCTTTTGTTCTCATGTAGACCTGCTTGAAACAAAAATGAAGCTGAACATTCACTTGACATCACTAGACACGCTGGTATGGTGCATGTGCAGGTATTTACATTCTAGCCATGGGTGTGGGAGTCACTGACGTAAGGGAACTCCGGAGCATTGTCAGTTGGCCTCAGCGGGAAACCTTGTTCCTCATCAGAGACATGCGCAGTGCTGGAGAGCCTCTGTACAAGATCGCTTTTGCCTTGTTACCCTGTGAGTAAAGTCTGATATCTTGAGTTCAAACCCAACCTGCGACACTAAAAAAAAAGAAGAAAAAAACAGGCCTGTTTGCCGCCCATCCTAATGTTTCCATCGTTCTGGTGGGGCCAGCTTTAGTGTTTGATAGTTCCACTGGCCTGTTGGCTGCCCATCCTAATGTTTCCATCGTTCTGGTGGGGCCAGCTTTAGTGTTTGATAGTTCCACTGGCCTGTTTGCCGCCCATCCTAATGTTTCCGTCGTTCTAGTGGGGCCAGCTTTAGTGTTTGATAGTTCCACTGGCCTGTTTGCCGTCTATCCTAATGTTTCCATCATTCTGGTGGGGCCATCTATAGTGTTTGACAGTTCCAATGGCCTGTTTGCCGCCCATCCTAATGTTTCCATCGTTCTAGTAGGGCCAGCTTTTGTGTTTGATAGTTCCACTGGCCTGTTGGCTGTCCATCCTAATGTTTCCATCGTTCTAGTAGGGCCAGCTTTTGTGTTTGATAGTTCCACTGGCCTGTTGGCTGCCCATCCTAATGTTTCCATCGTTCTAGTAGGGCCAGCTTTAGTGTTTGATAGGTCCACTGGCCTGTTTGCCACCCATCCTAATGTTTCCATCGTTCTGGTGGGGCCAGCTTTAGTGTTTGATAGTTCCACTGGCCTGTTTGCCACCCATCCTAATGTTTCCATCGTTCTGGTGGGGCCAGCTTTAGTGTTTGATAGGTCCACTGGCCTGTTTGCTGCCCATCCTAATGTTTCCATCGTTCTAGTGGGGCCAGCTTTAGTGTTTGATAGGTCCACTGGCCTGTTGGCTGTCCATCCTAATGTTTCCATCGTTCTGGTGGGGCCAGCTTTAGTGTTTGATAGGTCCACTGGCCTGTTGGCTGCCCATCCTAATGTTTCCATCGTTCTAGTGGGGCCAGCTTTAGTGTTTGATAGGTCCACTGGCTTGTTGGCTGCCCATCCTGATGTTTCCATCGTTCTAGTGGGCCAGCTTTAGTGTTTGATAGGTCCACTGGCCTGTTGGCTGCCCATCCTGATGTTTCCATCGTTCTAGTAGGGCCAGCTTTTGTGTTTGATAGTTCCACTGGCCTGTTTGCTGCCCATCCTTATGTTTCCATCGTTCTAGTAGGGCCAGCTTTAGTGTTTGATAGGTCCACTGGCGTGTTTGCTGCCCATCCTAATGTTTCCATCGTTCTAGTGGGGCCAGCTTTAGTGTTTGATAGGTCCACTGGCCTGTTGGCTGTCCATCTTAATGTTTCCATCGTTCTGGTGGGCCAGCTTTAGTGTTTGATAGGTCCACTGGCCTGTTGGCTGCCCATCCTAATGTTTCCATCGTTCTAGTGGGGCCAGCTTTAGTGTTTGATAGGTCCACTGGCTTGTTGGCTGCCCATCCTGATGTTTCCATCGTTCTAGTGGGGCCAGCTTTAGTGTTTGATAGGTCCACTGGCCTGTTGGATGCCCATCCTGATGTTTCCATCGTTCTAGTAGGGCCAGCTTTTTTGTTTGATAGTTCCACTGGCCTGTTTGCTGCCCATCCTTATGTTTCCATCGTTCTAGTAGGGCCAGCTTTAGTGTTTGATAGGTCCACTGGCCTGTTTGCTGCCCATCCTAATGTTTCCATCGTTCTGGTGGGGCCAGCTTTAGTGTTTGATAGTTCCACTGGCCTGTTTGTTGCCCATCCTAATGTTTCCATCGTTCTAGTGGGGCCAGCTTTAGTGTTTGATAGGTCCACTGGCCTGTTGGCTGTCAATCCTAATGTTTCCATCGTTCTAGTGGGGCCAGCTTTAGTGTTTGATAGGTACACTGGCCTGTTGGCTGCCCATCCTGATGTTTCCATCGTTCTGATGGGGCCAGCTTTAGTGTTTGATAGGTCCACTGGCCTGTTGGCTGCCCATCTTGATGTTTCCATCGTTCTAGTGGGGCCAGCTTTAGTGTTTGAATTTCCACTGGCCTGTTAGCTGCCCATCCTGATGTTTCCATCGTTCTGGTGGGGCCAGCTTTAGTGTTTGATAGGTCCCTTCTCCCCCTTTCCACATTTCAAGACCTTGCCAGGGCATCAGGTTTTTGTTCCGGCTCAGGGAATCTGTAAAATAATTGCTGGCAGATTTGGATGGAGCGCATATGGATCTGTCCAAGCGTGGTGAATCCCTCTAGAAATAACTCCAATAACTCCAACAATTCCAATAATTCATGTTAGTAAATGATTCGAACACTCCAGCGCTAGTAGAGGGGTGGGGGAGCACAATTTTTTTTGGTCAATTTTGTGAAGGTGCCAGTCAGTTTCAGGTTCAGATTCTCAGGATGCTGTGTCTGTGCCTGAAATAAATTTCATGTGCAATGATGCTATAACACGGTCCTCATGACAACATGTTTCAAGGAAAAACAATGGCAAAAAGGAAGAAAGGCAAATCTCCAACCTCACACATTGAGAACACAACCAACATCAGTGGCCTAAATATTCAAGAAATTGTCCACAAAAGTAAAGACAGAACAGCCTGGAAGGAGATGGTGGGTGTCTGGATGTGCAGCAGCCAACCCAAAACCTGATGACACTGATAGTTGAGACAGGTGAAACTGAAGCTACAGATGCCATATGATGGATGAAATCCAACCTGATCCTGACAAAAGCTCTGGGCAAGATCTGTGCGTAAACCTACACACTGGCAGGGTCCCGGCGTTCTACCGAGTATATGTTTTCTATGACTATCCTTGTATAAAAACAAGGTATGACAGTTTTCTATGACTGTCCTTGTATAAAAACAAGGTATGACTGTTTTCTATGACTATCCTTGTATAAAAACAAGATATGACAGTTTTCCATGACTGTCCTTGTATAAAAACAAGGTATGACAGTTTTCTATGACTATCCTTGTATAAAAACAAGGTATGACAGTTTTCTATGACTATCCTTGTATAAAAACAAGGTATGACTGTTTGCTATAACTATCCTTATATAAAAACAGGGTATGACAGTTTTCTACGACTATCCTTGTATAAAAACAAGGTATGACAGTTTTCTATGACTATCCTTGTATACAAACAAGGTATGACTGTTTTCTATGACTATCCTTGTATAAAAACAAAGTTTACTCTTCCAGATATTCATGACATGAAAACCCATCCACAAGCAATCCAGAGTACAAGCATTTCTCATTTTCTGACATAATTTTATCATTCCCACATCATAATTCTCTTGGCTCCCCTGTACCCTTGATCCACAGAAGTACACCACACACACACTCACACACACGCGCGCGAGCGCGCGCGCGCACGCACGCACGCACGCATGCGCGTGCGCCCTCACACAACATCACAGGCTTTTCTCAGTTTGGACTGGTGTTTGGTTGTCGACTCCAGAGGACCAGAATGCCTTTTGAATCAGTTATTGCTCCTGCGACAGCCCTGAATATGATGTGTGGGTACTTTCGTTGACTTCATACTTGTCAGTAATTTTTTTACGACATGAGAGTGCCGAGTGTAAGGTGACAGACTCTTCTTGGTCATTTAACCCTTTTCCTACCAAGAAAATAGGTCACTGTTCTAACTATTGACCAAGTAAAGTTAGGAGATGACTTCAGAAACACTCAAATTACGCCTGTTTTTTTCCCCATTTTGCCGCTTCAAACGTCGTGTAAATGCAGAAAGAAAATGACAATTGTATACTCCCTTTGCCGGAAAAAGATTACATCAGCAATGTGGTCATTTTCTATTTATATACTCGATGTTGGTTTGTTTTGTTTTTTCTGTTTTGTTGTTGTTGTTATTGGTTTTGTTTGGTCAAATAGTCACTCAAGATGTCCTACAATCACAACATGAAACAAGGTTTTAAAAAATCATGAAGATTTTAGAAATTTCTTAGACGAATTTCAGAAGGTTCCTTTTATTTTGTGCTGTGGTTGATAAGATGTTACTGACATTACATTCTGAGATTTGTTTTTCTAACAGCTTTTTGTCTTTGTGTTAATCTCACACGCATCTCCACTCGCAAGTTCATTGTATGGACAGAAGAGTGTGGATGTAATTTCGAAAAAGATTCAAGAAATTCTGGCATCAACTCCAGTACTGAAACTTCCAAATCTTTCTCAGCCATATACTGTGTGTTCATAAGCCAGCAGTTTATGCATTGGAAATCTGTGGCTGCTGACGATAAGTTTAACCCTTTGACTCCCGCACCCTATCCATCATTTGCAAAAACTTGACCCTTTGTGACTCCCTCACTCTATCCACAAGCTTCCTGGTGCGGGAGCAAGAGGGTTAGATTAAAGAATAACATAGGAATATTTTTTTGTGTATGATTCACACAATCACAGTGGTTGGTTCGATTTGGCATATGCTACATGTGCGAATTTATTCTTTGTTCTCAGGATTTCTTCTAGAATTTCTAACCATTTTCGAGGGTTCTTCGTTATTTCTTTGAACTTCTATTCACACATGTGGTTTTAGACGACACAAACATACATATATCAAAAATAAATGAACAAACAAACAAATAAAGAAGATAAATGTCTATGGGTGGATAAATCTATGAAATCATAACAGTATTGAGCCATATAAGGCAACATCAAACAATTTAAAAAGCAAAAGAAAAGCATGCAGAACTTTAGAACAATCAGGCTGCGTCAGTTTCTGCAGGGTTGTGTGTGTGTGTGTATGTGCGTGCGTGTGTGCGTGCGTGTGTGTGTGTATCTGTGTGTGTATATGTGTGTGTGCATGTGTGTATATTTAAGTGTGTGTGTATGTGTGTGTGTGTTATGTGTGTGTATGTGTGTGTATATGTGGAAATGTGTGTGTGTGTGTGTGTGTGTGTGTGTGTGTGTGTGTGTGTGTGTGTGTGTGTGTGTGTGTGTGTGTGTGTGTGTGTGTGTGTGTGTGTGTGTCGAAATAAGTAACAGTGTGAACTATAATGTATGTGTGTGTTTGAGTGTTTGTCAGTCTGCATGTGTTTGTGTGTGTTCTCTCTCTCTCTCTCTCTCTCTCTCTTCTCTCTCTCTCTCTCTCTCTCTCTCTCTCTCGCTCTGTGTGTGTGTGTGTGTGTGTTGTGTGTGTATGTGTGTCTGTGTATACGTGTGTGTGTGTGTTTACGTGTGTGTGGCTTCTTGCATACCATGATGCACTTATTGTTAGAATTCTTGACAAATTGACATTAACAAAATGATGTGTGAGTTATTGCCGCTTTGGATTGTTCTGAATCTGATGTGTAATGGTGTACCATTGAATATTTACTCTACTCTAAAGGTAATAGTTAGTGGGAGCGATCAAAAATCCACCAAGACTAATAGGTTTGTCTGATGAATCTCTCCACTAAGAGTTGAAATCATGCAAGCGTGATAGAACGTAGAACAAGAAAAGAAAACAATAGTATTACACCCCATATAAACACACACGCCCATCCCACACACACACTCACATAGACAGTGATAGTGACAATGACAGAAACAGTGACAGAGACAGTGACAGAGACAGTGACAGAGACAGTGACAGTGACAGTGACAGAGACAGTGACAGAGACAGAGACAGTGACAGTGACAGTGACAGTGACAGTGACAAAGATAGTGACTGTGACAGTGAGACAGAGACAGTGACAGTGACAGTGACATGACAGAGACAGAGATAGTAACAGTGACAGTGACAGAGACAGTGACAGCGACAGTGACAGAGACAGTGACAGAGACAGTGACAGAGACAGTGACAGTGACAGAGACAGTGACAGTGACAGTGACAGTGACAGAGACAGTGACAGAGACAGTGAAAGAGACAGTGACAGTGACAGAGACAGCGACAGTGACAGAGACAGAGACAGTGACAGAGACAGTGACAGTGACAGTGACAGAGACAGAGACAGTGACAGAGACAGTGACAGAGACAGTGACAGAGACAGTGACAGTGACAGTGACAGAGACAGTGACAGAGACAGTGACAGAGACAGTGACAGTGACAGAGACAGTGACAGTGACAGAGACAAGGACAGTGACAGAGACAGTGACAGTGATAGAGACAGTGACAGTGACAGAGACAGTGACAGAGACAGTGACAGAGACAGAGACAGTGACAGAGACAGTGACAGTGACAGTGACAGAGACAGTGACAGAGACAGTGACAGAGACAGTGACAGTGACAGTGACAGTGACAGTGACAGTGACAGAGACAGTGACAGTGACAGAGACAGAGATAGTGACTGTGACAGTGACACAGACAGTGACATGACAGAGACAGAGACTGAGACAGTGACAGAGACAGTGACAGTGACAGTGACAGTGACAGAGACAATGACAGTGACAATGACAATGACAGAGACCGAGATAGTGATAGTGACAGAGTCAGTGACAGAGATAATGAAAGTGACAGAGACAGTGACAGTGACAGTGACAGAAACAGTGACAGTGACATGACAGTGATTGTGACAGTGACACAGACAGTGACAGTGACAGTGACAGAGACAATGACAGTGACAATGACAGAGACAGAGATAGTGATAGTGACAGAGTCAGTGACAGAGACAATGACAATGACAGAGACAGTGACAGTGACAGAAACAGTGACAGTGACAATGACAGAGACACACAGAGACTGTGACAGTGACAATGACAGTGACAGTGACAGAGACAATGAAGATGACAATGACTGTGACAGTGACAGTGACAGTGACAGAAACAGTGACAGAAACTGTGACGGAGACAGTTAGACAGAGACAGAGATTGTGACAGTGACAGTGACGGAGACAGAGACAATGACAGTGACAGTTACAGTGACAGTGACAGACTGACAGTGACAGAACAGTAACAGTGACAGTAACAGTGACAGTGACAGAACAGTAGCAGTAACAGTAACAGTGACAGAACAGTAACAGTAACAGTAACAGTGACAGTGACAGTAACAGACTGACAGTGAAAGTGACAGTGACGGAGACAGAGACAATGACAGTGACAGTGACAGTGACAGACTGACAGGGACAGAACAGTAACAGTAACAGTGACAGTAACAGTAACAGTAACAGTGACAGTAACAGTGACAGTAACAGTGACAGTGACAGAACAGAAACAGTAACAGTAACATTAACAGTGACAGTGACAGTTACAGTGACGGAGACAGAGACAATGACAGTGACAGTGACAGTGACAGAACAGTAAAAGTAACAGTAACAATGACAGTGACAGTGACAGACTGACAGTGACAGAACAGTAACAGTGACAGTAACAGTGACAGTGACAGTGACAGTGACAGACAGTAACAGTAACAGTAACAGTAACAGTGACAGTGACAGTGACAGTGACAGAACAGTAAAAGTAACAGTAACAGTGACAGTGACAGACTGACAGTGACAGAACAGTAACAGTAACAGTAACAGTGACAGTAACAGTAGACAGTGACAGAACAGTAACAGTGACAGTGACAGTGACAGGACAGATAAGTAACAGATGACAGTGACAGACATGACAGTGACAGTAACAGTAACAGTAACAGTGACAGTGACAGTGACAGAACAGTAACAGTGACAGTGACAGTGACAGTGACAGAACAGTACAGTAACAGTGACAGTAACAATGACAGTGACAGAACAGTAACAGTAACAGAACCATAACAGTAACAGTGATGTGACAGTAACAGTGACAGTGACAGTGACAGAACAGTAACAGTAACAGTGACGTGCAGTGACAGTAACAGTGACAGTGACAGTGACAGTGACAGAACAGTGACAGTAACAGTAACAGTGACAGTAACAGTGACAGTGACAGTAACGGTAACAGTGACAGTGACAGTGACAGTGACAGCAACAGTAACAGTAACTGTAACAGTGACAGTGATATTGACAGAGACAGTGACAGACGCGTACGAGTGTACTTTGCCTTGTTCTTTTGTTTTCATTTGTTTCCCTTCTGTCTCATCCCCTCTGTCGCTTTATTGTTTGGCCCCTAGTGTGATGGTTTTGTGTCTTCGTGGGTTTTATTGCCACTTGACAAAGGCCAGTTGGCGATAATGTGCGCCTGTCATGTTTTGTTAATATTTCTTAATGTTGGCCATTTTTCTACTTAAATCAGATGTGAAAGTGATCCATTGTGTGTTAACGGCTTT
This sequence comes from Monoplex corrugatus, assembly GCA_030674185.1. Taxonomy (NCBI): domain Eukaryota; kingdom Metazoa; phylum Mollusca; class Gastropoda; order Littorinimorpha; family Ranellidae; genus Monoplex; species Monoplex corrugatus. The sequence goes on from JAPXFY010000034.1 coordinate 18,434,695, forward strand.
GTTTTGTTTCAGTGGGAAAATTACTTTTACCTCTGGACAAACCAAGACGGGGTAAGTAAACTCTCATCATCATCATCATCATCATCATCATCATCATCACCATCATCATTCTCATTATCATCATCATCATCATCATCATCATGTGCCCTGCTGTATGGCATTGGCGATCATGGCCCTCCAATCTATCCCTTGCCGCTGCAAGTACACCTCCTACCCTCTCTGTCCTCAGCTACCCTGCAAATCCGTCCAATATTTTCTCCCCGGGTCTACCTGGTGCTCTCTTTTCCTCCAGCTTTCCTGTTGTGACCAGGTGCTCTCATTTCCTATTCCTCATAAAATGTCCTATACATGTTGTTTGTCTTTTTCTAATTTTCCTTGTTAATGACCTTCCTGTGTCTCGAAAACAGTGAAATTTGTTTTGTTTTGTTTTGTTTTGTTTTTTGTTTTTGACGGAAACGGTTAATAATTTATATTTAAATCGATGATTCTACACTGTTTATGCTGTCTTGTTTAAATAAGAGTTTTATCCAGGAAAAGAAGATACAGGACGATATTTAAATAAAAGAACTTTATTTAAACTTGAAAAGGGAGATGTAAGATCAGGTATCGTTTTTCATCCATAACAACATCAAAGCAGACAAACTCATTGTTCTGGAAGTGATGTTGTTTACATACGGGGTTTGAAACCAAGGAGACGTAACTCTCTCTGTATGAACTCGAAGTTGGCACAAAGTGAAAACCACTACCATAAAAACAAATCTGTAGCAGATAAACTATTTGAAATTTTAAAACAAGTTAAACACTCACGATTGAAAATTTTGCACTAAGCTCGATTTTCTCTTGTTGCATCAAATTGTTTTTTTTCGCTATAAAAGTAAACTTGTAGAGTAAAGAAAAGAGTCCTTTCTCTACCAATATATTGACTACATTTTGAAATGCAACGAGTTATGAAAAGACAAATAAATTAAAGAAAAAACAACAGAAAATAATTGACGTCTTGTAATGACACTTGTGAGATGATAGTGTAAAGAGATTTTCTTGTTTGCTTTTTGTTATTTCTTTGTTTGTGTTTTGTTTTTGTTTGCTTGCTTTTGTTTGTTTGTTTGTTTGTGTTTTTGTGTTGCTTTTGTTGATATTTTCCAACTATTTCAGTCCATGATTTAGTTCTATGCAAAATAGGATTTACATGGCCAACAACTCTGTTCCCATTGTTTGTGGGTTGTTGTTGTTGTTGCTAATGCTGATGATGATGGTTTCCAACTATTTCCGTTTATAATTAAGTTCTATGCAAGACAGGATTTACATGACCAACAACTCTGTTCTCATTGTTTGTGTGTGTTGTTTTTGTTGTTGTCGTTATCGTTGTTGTTGTTATTGCTGTTGTTGGTGGTGGTGGTGGTATTTTCCAACAATTTCCGTTTATAATTTAGTTATATGCAAGATAATATTTACATGACCAACAACTCTGTTCTCATTTTTTGTGGGTTGTTTTTTGTTGTTGTTGTTGTAGTTGTTGACATTTTCCAACTATTTCTGTTCATAATTTAGTTCTATGTAAGATAGGATTTACATGACCAACAACTCTGTTCTCGTAGGATGGCAACTGGGTGTCTGTGATTATGTTTCAGTCTTCTGTTTTCAGAAGTGATGAACGTCGCCCTAAATAAACCAACAACCTGGAACTGCCCTCATATGAACAAGTGTGGATTCACGATATGCAGTAGATGGAACTAGAGCGACGTGTGCAAGGTCGGGTGGAGAAAGCTTTGATCCTTATCGTTGGTGGAGAGTGGACCTGTTGGGGACTTCGAGATTTACGGTGTTGTGATCTCTAGCAACAAGGCCCTTGGTCAGTATGCGTTAAAGAAAAACAACATTGAAAAAGCAATTCAGGAAAACATACATTTGCATCCACTCACGAAAATGCACGTATTTTTACATGCACTCAGGAACAGATATGCATATGCGATCACACACATACACGCACAAAACACACAAAAACAGATATCCCACACACTAACACACACACACACACACACACACACACACACACACACACACACACACACACACACACACACACACACACACATACACACACGCACACTCTCACACACATACACAAACACATACACACACACACACACACAAGCATATATACACACGGGCGCACGCACACACAACCAAACACACACACACACACACACGCACCCACGCACACAGCACACACACACACACACCGCACGCACGCACGCACACACACACGCACACACGTGTAATAGCACATGTGTGAATAGATGTTAAAAGAAATATCGAACGAACACACATACTCACATACACACAACACAAACACACACACACGCACACCACACACACACACACACACACACACACACACACACATGCACGCATGCACGCACATATGACATGCACACGCATATACACACAAAAATACACATACACATAGAAACACACACACATGTACACACACACACATACATGCACGCGCACAACACACACACACACACACACACACATGCACACACACACACGCACACACACACACACACACACACACACACACACATACACACACACACACTCATACACACACACGCACACACACACACACGTATGAATATATTTGATTTCATCCTGAATGTTTTCGTACTGTGTTGATATGGTGTGTGGACACTGTGTCTTATGGCGTGTGACACTGTGCACATATGAGTGTAAATACTCAGGTTTTAAAATATTCCGATACTGTGACATCATTGTGTAGACATATGTTCTTATTGTGTGTGGACATTGTGTTGTTATGTGTGTGGACATTGTGTTGTTATGGTGTGTGGACATTGTGTTGTTATGATGTGTGTGGACATTGTGTTGTTATGTGTGTGGACTTGTGTTGTTATGGTGTGTGGACATTGTGTTGTTATGTGTGTGGACATTGTGTTGTTATGTGTGTGGACATTGTGTTGTTATGGTGTGTGGACATTGTGTTGTTATGTGTGTGGACATTGTGTTGTTATGGTGTGTGGACATTGTGTTGTTATGGTGTGTGGACATTGTGTTGTTATGGTGTGTGGATATTGTGTTGTTATGGTGTGTGGACATTGTGTTGTTATGGTGTGTGGACATTTGTTGTTATGGTGTGTGGATATGTGTGTGTTATGGTGTGTGGACATTGTGTTGTTATGGTGTGTGGCATTAGTTTGTTATGGTGTTGGCTTATGTGTTGTTATGGTGTGTGGACATTTGTTGTTGTGTGTGTGGGCATTGTGTTGTTATGGTGTGTGGACGATATGTGTTGTTATGGTGTTGCTTTTGGACATTGATGTTGTTTATGTTGTGTGGTACATTTGTTGTTAATGGTTGTGGACATTGTGTTGTTATGGTGTGTGGACAATTTGTTGTAGGTGTGTGGACAGTATTTGTATGGTGTGTGTATTATGTCTCATGGTGTGTGAACATTGTGCTTGTTATGGTGTGTGGACTTGTGTTGTATATGGAATGTGTGTAGCTACATTGTGATTTGTATGGATGTGTGGGACAATTTCAAGTGTTGTCATGGTCATGTGTGGACAGTATGTTGTTCATGGTGTGTGGACATTATGTTGTATATGGTGTGTGGATATTGTGTTGTTATGGTGCTGATATTGTGTTGTTATGGATGTGTGGACATTGTGTGTTATGGTGTCTGGACATTGTGTTGTTATGGTGTTGTGGACATTGTGTTGTTATGGTGTGTGGAGTATGATGTGGTGGATTTGTTTTATGAGTTGTGGACAGTATGTTTATGGTGTGTGGACATTGTGTTGTTATGGTGTGTGGATATTGTGTTGTTATGGTGTCTGGATATTGTGTTTGTTATGGTGTGTGGACATTGTGTTGTTATGGTTTCTGGATATTGTGTTGTTATGGTGTGTGGATATTGTGTTGTCATGTGTGTGGACGTTGTGTTGTTATGGTGTGTGGATATTATTTTATTATGGTTTGTGCATATTGTGGTGTTATGGTGTGTGGGCATTGTGTGGTTATGGTGTGTGGACATTATATTGTTATGGTGTGTGGACATTGTGTGGTTATGGTGTGTGGACATTATATTGTTAAAGTGTGTAGACATTGTGTTGTTATGGTGTGTGGACATTGTGTTGTTATGGTGTGTGGACATTATATTGTTATGGTGTGTGGGCATTGTGTTGTTATGGTGTGTGGATATTGTGTTGTTATGGTGTGTGGGCATCGGTGACCTCCCACCACCAATTCAGTCTTAACTCGCAGTCAGTCGAACAGCACTATGAGCTGAAAAGGTGACTGAGGATCTATCTGGGGTGATTTGACTTTTTCTCAAAATTGATTTCTGTAGACTATAATCTATCCCCCACAAATTTTGTTTTTGAAAAAAATATTAGTAATCAATTTAAAATGGTATTTTAATGCACTGATTGCAACAGAAAGAACGCAATTTCCTACCAAAAGTACCTATTTTTTTCTTCGTATGAACCGTAACCTGTACAGTATCCGCACATGTAATATACTGATGGAAAGCTCTTTGGTGCACATTTCAGATAATGACAGTGAAAATTAGAAACAAACTGGGTCAAAGCAACCAAATAAAGAAATTTTAGGAAAATGTGTAGGAGAGCATACAAAAACTTCAGAGGCCGTTTTCTCAAAATGGTCGTCATACAACTTAATGACTTTAAAAATACATAACTTCTACATTTTTGTGAGTACAAGCTTTATTCAAGTATTGAAATAATGAGCAGAATGTACACTTTCCAATGATATGTATATCTCGAAATGCCCAAAATGCTAGTTAAGACTGATTTTGTGGTAGAAGGTCACATTGTGTTGTTTCGGTGTGTGGACATTGTGTTGTTATGATGTGTGGACATACTGTTGTCATGGTGTTTGGATATTGTGTTGTTATGATGTGTGGACATTGTGTTGTTATGGTGTGTGGATATTGTGTGTTATGATGTGTGGATAATGTGTTGTTATGATGCGTGGTCATTGTGTTGTCATGATGTGTGGATATTGTGTTGTTATGGTGTGTGGACATTGTGTTGTTATTGTGTGTGGACATTATATTGTTATGGTGTTTGGATATTGTGTTCTTATGATGTGTGAACATTGTGAAGTTATGGTGTGTGGATATTGTGTTGTTATGGTGTGTGGAGATTGTATTGTTATGATGCGTGGTCATTGTTTGTCATGATGTGTGGATATTGTGTTGTTATGATGTGTGGACATACTGTTGTCATGGTGTTTGGATATTGTGTTGTTATGATGTGTGGACATTGCGTTGTTATGGTGTGTTGATAGTGTGATGTTATGGTGTTTGGACATTGTGTTGTTATGGTATATGGACATTGTGTTGTTATTGTGTGTGGACATTGTGTTGTTATGATGTGTGGACATTGTTTTGTTATTATGTGTAGATATTATGTTGTTATGGTGTGTGCATATTGTTTTGTTATGGTGTGTGGACATTGTGTTGTTATGATGTGTGGATACTGTGTTGTTATGGTGTGTGCACACCATGTTGTTAAGGTGTGTGATCATTATGTCATCATGGTGTATGGCTGATGTGTTGTTATGGTGTGTGGACATTGTGTTGTTATGATGTGTGGACATTGTGTTACTATGGTGTGTGGAAATTGTGTTGTTATGGTGTGTGGACATTGTGTTGTTATGGTGTGTGGACATTGTCTTTTCATGATGTGTGGACATTGTCTTGTTATGGTGTGTGGACATTGTGTTGTTATTGTGTGTGACATTTTGTTGTTATGGTGTGTGGACATTGTGTTGTTATGGTGTGTGAACATTGTGTTGTTATGGTGTGTGGACATTGTATTGTTATGGTGTATGGACATTGTGTTGTTATGGTGTGTGGATATTGTGTTGTTGTTGTGTGGACATTATGTTGTTATGGTGTGTGGACATTGTGTTGTTATGGTGTGTGGACATTGTGCTGTTATGGTGTGTGGATATTATGTTGTTATGGTGTGTGGATATTGTGTTGTTATAGTGTGTGGACATTGTGTTGTTATAGTGTGTGGACATTGTGTTGTTATGGTGTGTGGACATTGTGTTGTTATGCTGTGTGGACATTGTGTTGTTATAGTCTGTGGACATTGTGTTGTTATGCTGTGTGGACATTGTGTTGTTATATTGTGTGGACACTGTGTTGTTGTGGTGTTTGGATATTGTGTTGTTATGGTGTGTGGACATTGTGCTGTTATGGTGTGTGGATATTATGTTGTTATGGTGTGTGGATATTGTGTTGTTATGCTGTGTGGACATTGTGTTGTTATAGTCTGTGGACATTGTGTTGTTATGGTGTGTGGACATTGTGTTGTTATGCTGTGTGGACATTGTGTTGTTATAGTCTGTGGACATTGTGTTGTTATGGTGTGTGGACATTGTGTTGTTATATTGTGTGGACACTGTGTTGTTGTGGTGTTTGGATATTGTGTTGTTATGGTGTGTGGATATTGTGTTGTTGTTGTGTGTGGACATTATGTTGTTATGGTGTGTGGACATTGTGTTGTTATGGTGTGTGGACATTGTGCTGTTATGGTGTGTGGATATTATGTTGTTATGGTGTGTGGATATTGTGTTGTTATAGTGTGTGGACATTGTGTTGTTATAGTGTGTGGACATTTTGTTGTTACGGTGTGTGGACATTGTGTTGTTATGTTGTGTGGACATTGTGTTGTTATGGTGTGTGGACACTGTGTTGTTGTGGTGTTTGGATATTGTGTTGTTATCGTGTGTGGACGTTGTGTTGTTATGTAATGTGGACACTGTGTTGTCAAGGTGTGTGGACATTGTGTTGTTATGGTGTGCGGATATTGTGTTGTTATGGTGTGTGGACATTATGTTGTTATGGTGTGTGGACATTGTGTTGTTATGGTGTGTGGACATTGTGTTGTTATGGTGTGTGGACATTGTGTTGTTATGGTGTGTGGACATTGTGTTGTTATAGTCTGTGGACATTGTGTTGTTATGGTGTGTGGACATTGTGTTGTTATATTGTGTGGACACTGTGTTGTTGTGGTGTTTGGATATTGTGTTGTTATCGTGTGTGGACGTTGTGTTGTTATGTAATGTGGACACTGTGTTGTCATGGTGTGTGGACATTGTGTTGTTGTGGTGTGTGGATATTGTGTTTTTATGGTGTGTGGACGTTATGTTGTTATGGTGTGTGGACACTGTGTTGTTATGGTGTGTGGACATTGTGTTGTTATGGTGTGTGGACATTGTGTTGTTATGGTGTGTGGACATTATGTTGTCAAGATGTGTGGACAGTGTGGTGGTATTGTGTGTGTTAACGAAATCCATCTGTGTTTCTGGTTCAACAACATGGAACTCCCTCCCCGTGTCTTTAAGGCAATGCATTTGTCTGTTGCCTTTCAAAAGCACCACGAAACAATCTCTTTCTGAAATAGCTCCCAAATTATTGATTAATGTCTGTGATTTTTGAATGTCGTGTTGTATTGCAATTTGTCTCTGTGTATGTGTTTGTGTGTGTGTGTGTGTGTGTGTGTGTGTGTGTGTGTGTGTGTGTGTGTGTGTGTGTGTGTGTGTGTGTGTGTGTGTGTGTGTGTGTGTGTGTGTGTGTGTGTGTGCCGCAGTAAATATGTGTAGGTGTGTGCGTATTTACATGTGTGTATGTCCGCGAACAGCCTTCACGCCCTCTGTTACGTATATTTGACAGGCACAGAAATGCTCTGGGGGTTCTACATTTTTGTGACAACCATGTGGGCAGACCCACCAGCCAATCCCCAGAACTCCAGTGATCTGTGTCTCTACCATGCTGGGTATATTCCAAAATGGACTACTGCACGTCTTGAGTGCACACATATAAAGACAGGTCGCTACGTCACACTGGTGAAATACGGTAATATACGTAGACTGGCTTTCTGTGAAATCCAAGTGCTCGGAATCCCTGTGCTCGGTAAATAGACCCTATTAACTGATGGCATGAAATCTGTTGGTTTCTGTTCTGTGTCTGTGCTATGTCCGTGCACTTTCGATCATTGTTGAGCTTGCCCTTGCTCGTGCCTATGTGCGCGTGCGCCTTTGGTGCGTGTGTATGACTGTGTGACTGTGAGGTAAACTGAGCCTCATTTTATCGTCATAAAAAACATCAAACAAATTGATGGAAACCTCACAGAGATAAAACATGAAAAATGCAGAGACCTGTGTTTTTGCTGACTGGGGCTGTGAAGTGTATGCATTTTTAGCTATGCAATTTCAAACATTGACATGCATATTTGGTTAATCTTAGCAGAGGAGAGTCTGAAGAGTAATTGAATTGTTCTTTATAAAATTTAAACAATGGTAAGTCTTTAGGACAGCAATTAGTATGTGTGTGTGTGTGTGTGTGTGTGTGTGTGTGTGTGTTTGTGTGTGTGTGTGTGTGTGTGTGTGTGTGTGTGTGTGTGTGTGTGTGTGTGTGTGTGTGTGTGTGTTTGTGTGTGTGAGTTCCTTTATTATCACTTGTTCTGTGCTTATTGGAGTATTAGTACAGTGCAGGCCTATTGTTTTTATTTATATGTTTGTATTTGTGTGTGTGTGTGTTTGTTTGGTTATTGTTGCTGGGGTTTTTTTCAAGACAGAGATGGATAGATACATTTAACCACAATGAATCTACGTTGTTTCAATGACAGACTAATGCAAGGGCAGATGCAGAAAACATATGCTAAGTAGGAACTAAGGACCTTGCCAGTACATAGGGCTTATGACATGATCAATTTTGGATCTTATTCGTCACATGGCAACTGTGGCGTCAGTGTATATATAATCTATTCTGATCGCGGAGGCCTCATCTTGAGATGCTGAAATTGAAACTGAAATTTCTTCTGTATTTCTGACATTTATCATATAGTCATGCATGCTGTCTCTATGGTGTCTCAACTCGCTTGTTTGTGTTTTATGAACTTATTTTTTCAGCATCAACACTGTCCAACGTCGCTCTAAAAAAGCCAGTATCCATGAGTACCTATGACAAGAAAACTGTCCCAGAAAATGCAGTGGATGGTAAGAAAGGGTTTTACCTACATCACTGTGCTCGTACTTCTGTCAATGACCCAAATCTTTACCGTTGGTTGAGGGTGGACTTGTTGGGGTTGTTTGAAATCTACAGCGTCATCATTACCAACAGAGGAGACTGTTGTGGTCAGTATGTACCATACATTCACATTCAGAAAAAATACTTATACACAACAAACAATTCTATACGCACATACTTAAAATACGAAAAATTGATACAAACCAGTTTGTCCGGGGTAATAACATTTTGATGAATTTGATTTTGGTTTGAAACATATGGAGGGCCATGATCGCCAACACCATGTGACAAGGCACTTGATGATGATGATGATTGTGGTTTTGCTATTGATCATTTTGTGGGAGAAAACACGATTTTCAACCCTGTTTAAAAACGTCTTGCTTTGTTTATCAGACGAGGTAAGAAATACGTAATATCTAAGCGCATCATTTCTTTTCAATAAACAGTAAGTCAAGGATGTAATCGTCGTCATGAGCCCTGCTGCATGGCATTGGCGACCATGGCTCTCCACACGAATCTATCCCCGGTCGCTGTAAGTACATCTCTATCTTCAGCCATCCTGCAAGTACATCTGATATTTTCTGCCTGGGTCTACCTGGTGTTCTCTTTCCCTCCAGCTTTCCTGTTGTGACCAGGTGGCCTTTTCTCATAATATGTCCTATAAATATTGCTTGTCTTTTCCTGATCTTCTTTATTAATGATCTTCTTGTTTCTACCGCCTTCAAGACTGTCTGGTTTGTTTTCTTTGCTGTCCATGGAACTCTCAACATTCTTCTCAGAAACCACATTTCAGTTGCCTCCATTTTGTTCTGACTTTGCTTCTTTGCAGGCCTGCCAGCATGTGGACATGCCCTGGTGCCCACGAATCAGACCCCGAGCTATGGGTAAATAGTACTACTGCCTTGTGGTTATCTTGGGAGAGACTAAGGCTAAGGGAGTAAACCCTGACAGAAGATCACCCCCACTGCATTGTGGGTTGTCATGGGAATGACAAAGGCTAGCAGAGAGTACACACAAAAACCGATGGAAGGCAACGGTAAACAGCCATCGTACATTCCCCAAAATAGGCATGGCCAAGCAAAAAATGGTCCAGTTGAACAACCTATGGAAAGACAGAGGCATACCAACGAAACTGAAAATAAGGATTTTATGCTTCTTGATTTGGCCTGTTGTCATGTACGGATGTAAAGCCTGGACTTTGAAGAAAGATGACGAAAATACAGTAAACACAGTAGAACTGTGGTTCTACAGGCGTCTTGTCGGAGTAAAATGGACAGACAAAAGAACCAATGAAAGCGTACTAGTGGAATTAGCTGTCCAACGTAAAATGCTCCCATAGATCAATAAAAGAAAAGTTAAGTATGAACAGAAACACAAGAACCGACTTGGTGACATCAGTCCTGCAGGGGAGAGTCAAGGCAAAGAGAAAACAAGGAACAGTATCAAAATCCTTCATGACAACATCACTGACGCATGCAAACTTGGGCTCCATGACATCATACACACGAGCAGAGACCGTGTTGCCTGGCAACCCTTCGTGACAAAGAGTGAAACTCCCACCGTCGTCCACAGCGATGGAGATGGATGATGGATGATGACATTCCCAAGTTCACTTTGGCGAGCCAAAACACGAAAAAGGATGTAATGCTTTATATAAAAAAAACAAGCTTCCTAAGATGTAACCCCACCAGAACATTACAACAAAACTGCAGCAAGTCCAGCACTCAGCTCTATCTACGTAAAACCAGTCCTGAAACATGCCAGACTATCTTGCCACAATAATACACTCATGAAGTACATTGACAAGATCACTGGAATCCCTCAACACCATATTCATCCCACTAACTCTGTCATCATCATCATCATCATCAAGTGCCCTGCAGCATGGCATTGGCCCTCCATATCATGGCCCTCCATATGCATCGGTCCCTTGTTGCCGCAAGCACATCTTCCGCCCTCTCTGCTTTCAGCCACCCTGCAAGTCCGTCCAATATTTTCTACATGGGTCTATCTGAAGATAACCATCAGCATCAGGTTTTGGTACTGAAGATAACCATCAGCATCTGAAGGTAATCATCAGCTTCTTAAGGTAATCATCAGCTTCTGAAAGTAACCATCAGCTTCTGAAAGTAACATCAGCACCTGATGTAAATTATCAGCACCTTAAGGTAACCATCAGCACCTGAAGGTAACCCTCAGCATCTGATTTTCGTACTTCCATAGTGTGATAAGCTCTGGTACTGAAGGGAACCATCAGCTTCTGAAGGCAACCCGGATGCGGCCTGGCCCCCTTAGAGTGTCAGGAGTTAAGGGCCGAAACACTTGACGGGGTTCCTCCTCTGTTGTCTCAGCTTATGAAGTTCGCTTTTGTTTCTCCTGGTCAAGATGTCAACCGTACAGGTGTGCTCACTTTATGGACGTTTTAGGAAGTAGTGAGAAACTCTGGGGAGAGCCAGACAACAGAAGGTCCTCAGAGGAGGAACCCCCGTCAAGTAAGTGTTTGGGCCCTTTACTCCTGACACTCTAAGGGGGCCAGACCGCATCCAGATCATGCCTCCTGGATGCCCCTCTGCTGTCGTATTTTCTTCTTCTTTTTTTTCTTTTTTAGAAATTTGTCTTCGACTTGGAATCGAACCAGTGCATCCTAAATGGTCAGATTCCTCAAGCAAAGTCACCCTTGTGACGTATGTCTTAACCACTTGGCTATCGGTCACCAGCAACATATCAGGGAATTTTAAGCCTAAGAAATTCGCTTTTGCTTCTCCTGGTCCAGATCCAGCTGGAGTTTTTTCCGCTGCTTCTGCCATTGCCTTTAGAGCTCTGGTCCTCTCTCTCCCTGAAATCAACAGTTTCGTCATGAGATCATTGGCTGATGTGCCTATCAACTCCCTTGCTCCAACCTTATGGCTAGGATTTTGGCTCGAAAGCCAGATGTCCTCAAGTTGCTGGCTAGACTGGCATACGTTTCAGTCTTGTAGATCTGAATCACTTGTGTGGATGAATGGGAGTGGAGAACTATGTACGGTCCCATGCCACTCTTGGTGATGATTTCTGGGTGTTCTTTCCATTGTGGGAGATCTGCTGTGCACTCCCAGTCGTCCTCTTTATCCAGTAGACCCTGCTTTCATGCTCTGGGTGTCACATCTCTCCTCAGTGGGAGGTTCTGACTGTAGAATGCATTCTGTGGGCTGAGATATTCCTAAACAGACAGATTTTACAGACCATGTTTCTTTGTTTGTTTAATGCACCCTTTTCTTTTCTTTTTTTCTTTTTTTTTTTTTTTAGGATCATCGTACTCACGGGAGGTTACCTTTCTGCTCACCTTTTTTCATCCCATTTTCTACGCCACCTTAATGGCTACAGAAGATGATATCGACGTGGATGATAATCATGATGCTGTGGAGTTCCATCTAGGATTGAGACTGTGTGACAGGGCTGTACTCTATGCTTACTATCATAATATATCCTGGCGTCAGTCAGGCCCAAGAGATACGGACACTTGCGGTGCTGGTCAGAAGATTTGAGCAACGCCCTCACTGACACATCTATGAAATGGATGAGACTCGACCGTGTGGTCCCAGTCTTCCCAATGAACCCATAGCACGCCCAACTCTGGATAGGAGCTTTTTCATTTTTGAAGGGACTGATGAGGATTGGAACCCACAACCTTCCAGTCGGTAGTCCGTTGCTTTAACCACTACACCACGGCGACTGGTAATGTACCCTTTTCTTTGTAGGAGTAGAAATTTTTATTTTGTTGCTTTTGTGAAAGGGGATTTGTAATTTCGTTTTTATAGATATTAGTGGATTTATAAATTGAGGCAACTGAAATGTGGTTTCTAAGAAGAATGTTGAGAGTTCCATGGACAGCAAAGATAACATTAACAAACAAGACAGTATTGAAGGAGGAAGAGACAAGAGGATCATTAATAAAGAAAATTAGAAAAATACAAGCAACAATTTTAGGACATTTTATGAGGAAAGAGAAATTAGAGCACCTGGTCACAACAACAAAGCTCGAGGGAAAGAGAACACTAGGTAAACCCAAGGAGAAAATTAAACCAGCGATCATTCTGAGGTATTGGATCAGTGAAGATAGGGTTGTTAGTTGCCATTTCTCTGTAGTGTTTACAGGTAGGAGACAAACCATCTACTTTACCATTTTCGGCAAAAATTTCCACAAAAGCTTCAGCTTTGTCCGTGTCGGAAAGAAATTTGTGACATGTGTCAATTTTTATTGGACACCTAGGTAAGTTGGCTCCATTTTTTCATTTGATTCATTTTTGTCCACACTATCTTGTCTTTACACAACAAAAGGAGTTCGGTAGGTGTCGATGCAGTTTCAACTGAAATGATTAAACATCTTCCAGAAAACCGTATTATTTTCTTTCACAAAATTTTTCAGAAATGCTGGGTTAGTGGAACTATACCACAATTATAGCAAAAGTCTATCGTTCTACATTTTATTTATTTATTTATTTTTTATTCCCCCTCCCTCCCCATTTAATATCACTTATAATGAAAAGACGTTAAAACAAAAAACGAACGAAGGAGAAAATATTGGACGGACTTGCAGGGTGGCTGAGGACAAAGAGGGTGGGATATGTATTTGCAGCGACAAAAGATAGATTCGTACAGAGGGCCATGATAGCTAAAGCCAAGCGACAGGGCTCATGATGATGTTGATGATGGCTCTTTTCTTTGTAGGAGTGGAAATTATTATGTGTGTGCGTGCGTGCGTGCATGCGTGTGTGCCTCTGTGTGTGTGTGTGTATGTGCGCGCGCCGCGCGTGTGCACGACAGCGATGATGAAGACGACAGAAAGTATATAAAAAGCTTCAGATTACAATATCAACGTAAATTCTTTTCCCATTTTGACAAAAATTGTGTTCTAGAAATACATACATGGATATCAATAATTTGCGTAACCTTTCCCTTGCAGCTCGTCATCTTGGAAATGTTTACATTTTTGTGACCATGACCTCGGCGCAGCTACCTGAGGCCCCCACGAACTCATGTGATATGTGCCTGCATGTCAAAGGCAGTTATAAACTAGGAACCACTATAGGGCTTTCTTGCGTACAACTACTCAGAGGACGGTATGTCACAGTTGTGATGCACACCAAGGACTCTCCCCTCAACGTATGTGAAATGCAAGTGCTTGGGATTCCATTGCTTGGTGGGTATAATGACCTGAGAGGTGTAATGCTACCCTTTGTATGTGTGTGTGTGTGTGTTCGTGCATGTGTGTGTGTCTATGTGTGCGAGCGCGCTCGTGTGTGCGTGTGTGTATGTGTGTGTGTGTGTGTGTGTGTGTAAGTGTCTGTGTATGTGTGTAAGTGTGTGTGTGGGCCAGTGTGTGTGTGTGTGTGTGTGTGTGCCAGTGTGTGTGTGTGTGTGTGTGTGTGTGTGTATCTGTGTGTGTGTGTGTATCTGTGTGTGTGTGTGTGTGTGTGTTGTGTGTGTGTGTGTGTGTGTGTGTGTGTGTGTGTGTGTGTGTGTGTGTGTGCCAGTGTCTGTGTGTGTACCTCAGTATTCAATTCATGTAACATGTCATATCCAAGTCTACTCCTCTTTAAAGTTAATGGTTTTTATACAAACGATTGATAATTCAGATTACAGATTTTTTTTGCACTAGGAAGAAATGTTTTTAAATCTTCTGCAGGCATGCATGTTGTCATCATACGTTGGCGTCGTGTTCTAAACTCTAAAAGTTAGGACATCGCTGAACTCAACGCAATGCGAGTTGAAACAAAGTTTTCCTTCCTTATTCAGAGAGCTGGAACCGCCCCCAGAGTATCTACCCACCAGCTGTGGTGCACATGGATGGTTTGGGTCTGTCCACAGCAGAAGAACTCAAGAATGAACAAGAGATCTGTCCAGAGACACACTTCCAGTGTGTACAAGGTTTCTGTATCCCCTCCTACCTCTTGAACAACAGGATTATCGACTGTCCTTTTGGAAAGGATGAAAACATCGCTGATCTAAGATGCCCTGGTTTCTTTCGCTGTTGGATGACCGGTAATTGTCTTCATCCTGTCTACTACTGTGATGGGGTCAACCACTGCCCTTTTAATGAAGATGAACGTTACTGTGGACAGGAACATTGTCCAGATCAATGTGTATGTGAAGGTCAAGCATTCTGCTGCACGTCAGGGTTTGACTACCAGGCATATTTTCAGCTACGTTATCTCGACCTGTCTGGATCAACCAATCCTGATTTGCAGGGCAGTAAACTCCTGACATACCTTCAGTACTTGAACTTGTCATCCTGTGATATGATGGAAGTGGAGCTCAGCTCTTTAAACCAGCTCCGTATTCTGGATGTCAGTCATAACTCTATCCACAGTTTTGACTTTCTGAAACTGAGCCATCTGTCCGAGTTGTTACACCTCAACCTGTCCTTTAACCCCTTGTCCAAACTGATGGATCCTGATTTTTCCAACTTTGTGCACAGAACTGCTTTTGTGACCCTAGAGAGCCTGGTGATGATGGACGTGGGACTGGACACGATCATGACTATGGGACTAACAGGGTCAACAGAGATATCTGTTTTAGATATCCGCCACAACCCAGTGGACACAGTGCAGACCAAAGTGTTTGGCGCTTCTTACGGGTGTTGTACACTGACAATCTCAAGTTATGCTGCCATCATTTCCACATGACACAGCTGGCCGAATGCCATGCCCCTGTGGACGAACTGTCGTCATGTAGTGACCTTCTCAAATCTGACTTCCTGCGTGTGTTGCTCTGGATCTTGTCTACCATGGCTCTGGTAGGCAATGTAGGAGTGTGGATCTACAGGACCTTCATAGAACAGCAGGGCACCTCTCTAGCTTACAAGGTCATGGTCATCAACCTCAGTGCTTCTGACTTCCTGATGGGAGTTTACATGGCCATCATTGGAATGGCAGAAATGACTTTCCGGGATATCTATGTCTTGAAGGAAGAACAATGGAGACACACTGAGGTGTGTAAAATTGCAGGCTTTTTGGCCCTAGTGTCCAGTGAAATGTCAGCTTTCGTCATCTGTCTCATCACCATAGACCACTTTCTCTTGTTACGATTTCCTTTCAGCTTACGTCTCCGTTTTTCAAAATTGTCAGCATCCGTGGCCTGTTGCATTACTTGGGGGGTTGCTGTTGTGTTGGCCACCTTGCCTCTCTTTGTGTCTCACTGGAAGTTCTACAGTCAGAACAGCATCTGTGTACCTCTGCCTATCACACGACGTCAGTTTTCAAGTCAGCAGTATGCCTTTGGTGTCTTTATCATTCTCAACTTTATCATTTCCTCTGTCATTGGAGTAGGCCAGGTGATGATCTATTATACCATTCGCCAGTCATCTAACGGTCTGCAAAAAGACAGCCGCAATCAAGACATCACCATTGCACGACGTCTGTTTCTGATTGTAATCACTGATTTTTGTTGCTGGTTTCCTATTGGCCTGATGGGACTACTGGCTGCCCAAGGCACACACATATCTGACCTTGTTAACGTGTGGGCTGGTGTCTTTGCCCTGCCTCTTAACTCGGCACTCAACCCCTTTCTGTACACGTTGAACACTTTGTTGGAAAGACGATCCAGACACGTGGAACGAAAAAGAATCAAAAAGGTGTTGACCAATCTAAATCAGCAGATGCGTACGTGGTCCAGTGAGAAGATGCTGGAACATGTACGTAAGTGTTTAAATGTGGGTTTACTGGCAAAAGAGGACGTCCTTCAGCTAGCTGCTCATTGCCCAGACTCTAGTAGTTTTCTGGGAAAGAAAACATGATAAAGATGTTGTACAGAGATCAGAACAGTAAACAAGACATGATGAAATTGATGAACACGCAATCAGAATACTAAATAAGACGTGATAAAGATGATGTGCATGTACAGACGATCCAAGCAGTGAACAAGACATGATAAAGATGATGTACAGATGGTCAGAACAGGAAGTAAGACATGATGTACAGACAATAAGAATAGTGAACAAGACATGATAAAAACGATGTACAGATGGTCTAAACAATGAACAGAACATGATAAAGATGATGTACAGACAATCAGGCCAGTAGACAGGTAAAAAGTCCTTCAGCTGCTACACGAGAACCTGATGTAGCCAGAGCATATTATAACTGAGAAAAAGAGACACCCAAAGATGTTTGTGACATGAATTCTACATCTCTCGGTTACATACCTAAAGGAATACATGACTAAATTACATGTATGATGTCCACCAAAAATAGTAATCAAAACATCTTTGAGTTTCTTGTGCTTCGGTGCTCATTCTGTGTCTCTCTGTCTCTCTGATGTAGTCAATCTGATTTTTGGTATTATCTCCTGGACTCTTCCAAGTCCATTTTCTTCTATTAGGCTGCTCAAACCAGATGTTTCCTAGTATGAACTCATTCATCTGTGCCCATTCTACAAGTTTCCTTCCCCTTTCATTTTGTGTACCAACGCCATGAGGTCCTATGTACACATACATACATACATATATATAGACATATACATATATATATATATATATGTATATGTGCATACATATGTACATGTACATGTGTGTGTATGGGCTGGAGTGTGGGCTTGCACACACAGGCGAATGTGTGTGCCAAAGGCAAACTGTCAGTGGTCAGACCATGCCCCCAGGTCGCAAGAACTCCAGGTTCAAATAACTGAAAAGGCTCGGAGTTTTCTTTACCCATCCCTGTCTATTAAATTGTATGTGGTCATCTTGGTGCTGGTCTTTCTAATGAGATCATAAACCAAGGCCCTGCCTGCAGCACACTACAAATGCACGTTAATAATCCTATGGCAATGAGGAGTTGTCCCTTGTCAAAAAAAAATAGTCTGTAGCAGAATCCACCTTTTTTTTACAGGTAAACAGAAATACATGCATAGAGAAAAAATAGTGGTGGTGCTGCACTGTGGCGACGTGCTTTTTCCGTCTTGTTGCTGCACCTCATAGACAGATGTGGAGCACTGTGCCACTGTGTCTCCTGAAGTTGTGCAGTGAAGATACTGATCATGCGATTAGAAGGACAGGGTGAACAACTCCTGCTGGTTTCCTGAGACGTCATTAAACGCGGTTATCTGTCTTCCACGTACTCTCTATCGGTGCTTTGGCAAAATGAACAATCATTTTTCTTGTAGAACAGTTCGCTGCAGTTTTCTGTTTCAGCTTGTTCGAAACAACGCTTCAGAGATCTGGTTGTGGATTCTATATATTTACTTCTCTATCTAGTCATCTATTCATCGTCCATTAATCTATTCATCGGTTTTTGTTTTCATTGATCGGTTTAATTATTTAATAAATTATTCATTCATACAATTAACCCTTTGACTCCTGCATGCTGTCCACAAGCATCCTGCAATTTCAACCATGCTAGCAAGAAAAATAATTAATCGTTTGATTCCTTCACCCTTGCAAGAAGCTGGTTGATAGTTGAGGGAATCAAAGGGTTACGTTTTTGCTGGATAGGGCGCAGGAATCAAAGGGTTAGTAAATTTATTTATTCTGTCTTTTTTACTTTTTTTCAATTTTATTAATCATTCTTGTTCCCACTAGTCTAGGAAAACAGGATGGCATAGAAATACAAACATGTAGTGACCTTGTGTAGGAAAGGTCAGGTGCTGTGTTTGTGTGTAGGTGTCAAAATACCAGCAGACAGTTCCCAGGACAGCAAGGCTCTCCACAAACATGTCTGAACTCTGAAGGTTAGAGTTTGTTACAGCTCTCCACACACTTGTCTGAACTCTGGAGGTTAGAGTTTGTTGCAGCACTCCACAAACATGTCTCGAGAATAGAGTTTGTTGTAGCTCTCCACAAACATGACTTAACTCTGGAGGTTAGAGTTTGTTGTAGCTCTCCACAAGCATGACTTAACTCTGGAGGTTATAGTTTGTTGTAACTCTTCAGAAAGATGTCTGAACACAGGAGATTACAGTTTGTTACAGTTCTTCACAAACATGTCTGAACTCTGGAGATTACAGTTTGTTGCAGTTCTCCACAAACAAGTCCGAACTCTGGAGCATAAAGTTTGTTGCAGTACTCCACAAACATGGCTCAACTCTGGATGTCAGCGTTTGTTGCAGTTCTCAACAAATATATTAAAGTTTGTTGCAGTTCTCAACAAACATGTCTGAACTCTGGAGGTAAGAGTTTGTTGCAGTTATCACAAATATGGCTCAACTCTGGAGATTACAGTTTGTTGCAGTTCTCAACAAATATGACTTACGTCTGGAGGTCAGAGTTTGTTGCAGTTATCCACAACATGTCTGAACTCTGGAGATAAGAGTTTGTTGCAGTTATCCACAAAAATGTCTGAACTCTGGAGAATACAGTTTGTTGCAGCTCTCAACGAACATGACTTATGTCTGGAGGTCAGTGTTTGATGCAGTTCTCCACAAACATGGCTCAACTCTAGATGTCATAGTTTGTTGCAGTTCTTAACAAATATATTAAAGTTTGTTGCAGTTCTCCACACACTTGTCTGAACTCTGGAGGTAAGAGTTTGTTGCAGCTGTCCACAAAAATGTCTGAACTCTGGAGAATACAGTTTGTTGCAGTTCTCAACAAACATAACTTATGTCTGGAGGTCAGAGTTTGTTGCAGTTCTTCACAAACATGTCTGAACTCTGGAGCATAGAGTTTGTTGCACTTGACAAACATGTCTCATCTCTGGAGGTCATAGTTTGTTGTAGTTCTCAACAGACATGTCTTAACTCTGGAGGGAAGAGTTTGTTGCAGTTATTCACAAACATGTCTGATCTCTGGAGATTACAATTTGTTGCAGTTCTCAATAAATGTATTAGAGTTTGTTGCAGCTGTCCACAAACATGTCTGAACTCTGGAGCATAGAGTTTGTTGCAGTTCTCAACAAACATAACTTATGTCTGGAGGTCAGAGTTTGTTGCAGTTCTTCACAAACATGTCTGAACTCTGGAGATTACAATTTGTTGCTGTTCTCAATAAATGTATTAGAGTTTGTTGCAGCTGTCCACAAACATGTCTGAACTCTGGAGCATAGAGTTTGTTGCAGTTCTCCACAAACATGTCTTAAGTCTGGAGGCCAGAGCTTGTTGACAGTTCTCCACAAACATGTCCGAACTCTGGAGCACTTGACAAACATGTCTCATCTCTGGAGGTCATAGTTTGTTGCAGTTCTCAACAGACATGTCTTAACTCTGGAGGGAAGAGTTTGTTGCAGTTATTCACAAACATGTCTGATCTCTGGAGAATACAGTTTGTTGCAGTTCTCAACAAACATGACTTATATCTGGAGGTCAGAGTTTGTTGCAGCTCTACACAAACATGTCTGAAATCTGGAGATTACAGTTTGTTGCAGCAATCCACAAACATGTCTCGAGTCTGGAGGTTAGAGTTTATTGCAGCTCTCCACAAACATGTCTGAACTCTGGAGGTCACTGTTTGTTGCAGCTCTCCACAAACACGTCTGAACTCTGGAGGTTAAAGTTTGTTGCAGCTCTCCACATCATGTCTTAACTCTGGGTTAGAGTTTGTTGCAGTTCTCCACAAACATGTCTGGAGGTTAGAGTTTGTTGCAGTTCTCCACAAACATGTCTTAAGCCTGGTTTAGAGTTTGCTGCAGTTATCCACAAACATATCTGAACTCTCGAGATTAGGGTTTGTTGCAGCTCCCCACAAACATGTCTGGAGGTTAAATTGTGTTCCAGTTCTCCACAATCATGTCTGAATCCTGAAGGTTAGTGTTGCAGCTCTCCACAAATATCTCGGAACTCTGGAGATTAGGGTTTGTTGCAGCTCTTCAGAAACATGCCTGAAGCCTGAAAGATAGAGTTCCTTGTAGTTCTCCACAAACATGACTAAACTCTGGAGTCACAGTTTGTTGCAGCTCTCCACAAAAATCACTGAAGCCTGGAGGTTACAGTTTGTTGCAGTTCTCCGCTAAAATGTCTGTACTCAGGAGGTTAGAGTTTGTTGCAGCTCTCCACAAACGTATCTGAAGGTTAGAGTTTGTTGCAGCTCTCCACAAACGTATTTGAAGGTTAGAGTTTGTTGCAGTTTTTCACAACCTGTCTTAAGTCTGGGTTAGAGTTTGTTGCAGTTCTCCATAAACATGTCTGAATTCAGGAGGCCATAGTTTGTTGTGGTTCTCCACAAACATATCTGAACTCTCGATATTAGGGTTTGTTGCAGCTGGAGTTAGATATTGTTGCAGCTCTCCACAAACATGTCTGAAGGTTAAAGTTTGTTGTTCTCCACAAACATGTCTGAACTCTGGAGGTTAGAGTTTGTTGCAGCTTTCTATAAACAAGTCTGAACTCTGGAGGTCAGAGATTGTTGCAGTTCTCCACACACATGACTGAATTCTGGAGGTTAGAGTTTGTTGCAGTTCTTCACAAACATGACTGATGACTGGAGGTTAGAGATTGTTGCAGTTTTCCACAAACATGGCTGATCTCTGGAGGTTATAGTTTGTTGCAGTGCTCTACAAACATGGTTGAAGACTGGAATTTAGATATTGTTGCAGATCTCTACAACATGAATGAAGACTGGAAGTTAGAGTTTGTTGTAGCTCTCCACTAACATGACTTAACTCTGGAGGTTATAGTTTGTTGTAACTCTCCAGAAAAAAATGTCTGAACACAGGAGATTACAGTTTGTTGCAGTTCTCAACAAACATGTCTGCACTCTCGAGATTACAGTTTGTTGCAGTTCTCCACAAACATGGCTCAACTCTGGATGTCAGCGTTTGTTGCAGTTCTCAACAAATATATTAAAGATTGTTGCAGTTCTCAACAAACATGTCTGAACTCTGGAGGTAAGAGTTTGTTGCAGTTATCCACAAATATGGCTCAACTCTGGAGATTACAGTTTGTTGCAGTTCTCAACAAATATGACTTACGTCTGGAGGTCAGAGTTTGTTGCAGTTATCCACAAAAATGTCTGAACTCTGGAGAATACAGTTTGTTGCAGCTCTCAACAAACATGACTTATGTCTGGAGGTCAGTGTTTGTTGCAGTTCTCCACAAACATGGCTCAACTCTAGATATCATAGTTTGTTGCAGTTCTCCACAAATATATTAAAGTTTGTTGCAGTTCTCCACACACTTTTCTGAACTCTGGAGGTAAGAGTTTGTTCCAGTTATCCACAAAAAATGTCTGAACTCTGGAGAATACAGTTTGTTGCAGTTCTCAACAAATATAACTTATGTCTGGAGGTCAGAGTTTGTTGCAGTTCTTCACAAACATGTCTGATCTCTGGAGATTACAATTTGTTGCAGTTCTCAATAAATGTATTAGAGTTT
Source organism: Monoplex corrugatus (assembly GCA_030674185.1). Lineage (NCBI taxonomy): Eukaryota > Metazoa > Mollusca > Gastropoda > Littorinimorpha > Ranellidae > Monoplex > Monoplex corrugatus. The sequence continues at coordinate 18,457,058 of JAPXFY010000034.1, forward strand.
GTTGCAGCTGTCCACAAACATGTCTGAATTCTGGACCATAGAGTTTGTTGCACTTCTCCACAAACATGTCTGAACTCTGGAGGTAAGAATTTGTTGCAGTTATCCACAAACATGTCTGAACTCTGGAGCATAGAGTTTGTTGCAGCTGTCCACAAACATGTCTGAACTCTGGAGGTAAGAGTTTGTTGCAGTTATCCACAAACATGTCTGAACTCTGGAGCATAGAGTTTGTTGCAGCTGTCCACAAACATGTCTGAACTCTGGAGCATAGAGTTTGTTGCAGTTCTCCACAAACATGTCTCAATTCTGGAGGTCATAGTTTGTTGCAGTTCTCAACAAATATATTATAGTTTGTTGTAGTTCTCAACAAATATGTCTGAACTCTGGAGTGAAGAGTTTGTTGCAGTTCTCCACAAATGTGACTTAAGTCTAGAGGTCAGAGTTTGTTGCAGTTCTCCACAGACATGTCTGAACTCTGGAGATTAGCGTTTGTTGCAGCTCTCCACGAACATGTCTGAACTCTGGAGGTCAGAGTTTGTTGCTGCTCTCCACAAACATGTCTGAACTCTGGAGGTTAGAGTTTGTTGCAGTTCTTCACAAACATGACTGATGACTGGAGGTTAGAGATTGTTGCAGTTTTCCACAAACATGGCTGAACTCTGGAGGTTATAGTTTGTTGCAATGCTCTACAAACATGGTTGAAGACTGGAGTTTAGATATTGTTGCAGATCTGTACAACATGAATGAAGACTGGAGGTTAGAGTTTGTTGTAGCTCTCCACTAACAACTCTGATCCTGGAGGTTAGAGTTTTTTGCACCTCTCCACAAACATGTATGTACTCTGGAGATTAAGGTTTGTTGCAGCTCTCCACAAACATCTCTGATGCCTGGAGATATAGTTTGTTGCAGCTCTCCAGAAACATGTCTGAAGCCTGAAGGTTAGAGTTTGTTGCAGCTCTCCACAAACATGTGTGGAGGATATAGTTTGTTGCAGCTCTCCACAAATATCAATGAAACATCGAGGTTACAGTTTGTTGCAGTTCTCCACAAAAATGTCTGAACTCTGGAGGCTAGAATTTGTTGCAGCTCTCCACACACATATCTTAAGGTTAGAGTTTGTTGAAACTCTCCACAAATATGTCTGAAGACTAGAGGTCAGAGTTTTTTGGAGCTCTCCACAAATATGTTTGAAGGTTAGAGTTTGTTGCAATTCTCCACAATATCTGTGGAAGACACAAACATGTTTGAATTCATGAGGCTAAAGTTTGTTGCAGCTCTCCACAAACATGTCTGAACTCTGGAAGTTAGAGTTTGTTGCAGCTCTCCATAAATGTCTGAAGGTTAGAATGTTTTTTGCAGCTCTCCACAAACATGTCCGGAGATAGAACTTGTTTCAGCTCTCCACAAACATGTCTGAACTCTTGACATCAGGATTTGTTGCAGCTCTCCGCAAACATCTCTGAAGCTTGGAGGATCGAGTTTCTTGCAGTTCTCTACAAACATACCTGAAGCCTGGAGGTTAGAATTTGTTGCAGATCTCCACAAACATGTATGGAGGTGAGAGTTTGTTGCAGCTCTCCACAAACATGTCTGAATCTGGAGGTCAGTGTTAGTTGCATTTGTCCACAAACATGTCTTAATCTGGAGTTTAGAGTTTGTTGCAGTTCTCCACAAAAATGTCAGAATCTGTTGCAATATCCACAGATACTGAAGGGCAGATTTTGTTGCAGTTCTCCAAAAACACACTTGAGCTTTGGAGATTAGAGTTTGTTGTCGATCTCCACAAACATGTCTGAAGTCTGGAGGTTAGGGTTTGTTGCAGCTCTCCACAAACATGTTTGAGGTGTGGAGGTAAGAGTTTGTTGCAGCTATCCACAAACATGTCTGCAGCCAGGAAATCAACATTTGTTGCAGCTCTCCATAAACAAGTCTGAACTCTGGAGGCCGAGATTGTTGCAGTTCTCCACAAACATGACTGAAGACTGGAGGTTAGAGTTTGTTGCAGTTCTTCACAAACATGACTGATGCCTGGAGGTTAGAGTTTGTTGCAGCTCTCCACAAACATGTCTGAAGCCTAGATGTTTGAGGGGTTTTTTTTGGTCATTATTTTATTCTTTTTTTTTAACAGGAATAGACATCAACAAACAATGTAGTGACAAAACAAAACAAAAACAAATGATAATAATTTCAATTCATAATAATTGTTCACATAAAAAAGAAAAGAAAACCTATAGCCTACAAAACATATAAAACAATATTCTAATCAATGATGATTTCATTATGTACATCAATATTTAAGAAACATGTCATAAAGAAAGTCTGTTTTCTACACAGGGAACATTGATCTATAGTTGTTCCACTGAGCATTAAAGAAGGACAAGCGAAAGTTTATTTTGGCATTGTATTGCTCAATTTTGAATCTCTGGTTTAGCATTCTTTGGAAAGTATGTATATTTGGAACACAATTGTCTATTTTGCATTTATATATAAATGATTTTGCAAGCATTATTATAAGATCAAATACTGTATCTGTTTTTACATTTTGGTCAACACCGAACAACACCAGATTTCGTATGATTCTGATGTTGAAGGTATTTTCGCATTTTGTGTTGATTAGTTTTTCTGTTAAATTCCAGAAATTACGGACACAGTAACAGTTCCACAGAAAATGTTCAATAGAGTCTCTTGCATTATTACACCATGTACAGTTTGTCCTAGTTGCTATACCCATTGTGTTTAATATTATATTGGTGGCAATAATCCGATGAACTATTCTTATTTGCAACCATTTTAATTTGACATTTAATTTATGAATTTTTAGAAACACTTTTTCCCATGAAATGTTAATATTTAATTTGTCTGACCACCTTGAACAACAATTTAGTTTGCTATCATCCAGTTTAATTTGTTCATAGTAAAGTCTAGTTCCCTTTTGTACACTCATTATTGGTCTTATTGCATTTGGCGCATTCAAAATACTATTCGTGTTGTTGTTCATTTGAATTCTGGTTATTCTTATATATTGTTTGACTGAAGATATCCATCCATTATAAGTGACATAATTAATACGGAAATCAGCGTTTTTTTCAAATTCGTCATAGGTAAAAAAAACAACCCATTTTCTTTAAGAAAATGTTTGATGCAGTATATTCCTTTCTCTAGTAGTTTATTATTCTTGATTATTTTGTTATTCACCTTTATTTTTTGGTTATAAAAGACAGGTTCAGCTAACAGTTCACTTGAATTCTTAGGTGTTATATGATTACAAAATATCACGTAGGCCTTAAGTGTATCAGCCCAGAACATTTTATTCTTCATGAAATATGAAACAACCGCTGGTCCGTAGCATTATATGTTGTTAAGGAACGGATACATTTCAGCTGCTAGACTTTTCCATTTATGGTTTGAAGTTTTAAATTTTCTTATCCATGGAAGTTTGAGAGCATATATATACGTTCTTAAATCCGGTATATTCAGTCCTCCTTGCTTAATATTTTTAGTGGTAGTCTTTCTCCTGATTTTGTCTCGTTTTCCATTCCATACAAACTGAAAACATAACTTCTGTAGTTGTATAAAATGATCTGAAGGATCAGGCAATAATATCCATAGATGTATAAGTTTAGACAGTTCCAGAGATTTTAGAACTGCGACTTTATCAATCGGGGTAATGGTTCTTTGAGACCAAATTTTGAATAACATTCTCACTTCTGAAAATGTGTCTTTATAATCAATTATTTCGAAGTTTCTTAGATCTTGAGTGAACCAGATGCCTAGTATTTTAAACTTAGGAGGATTCTATATCATTTTTAAGTGGAGGCAGTCAATGAGCGTTTTTTCGCTGTTCATGAACAGACCTGAAACTGTGCCGTACGTATCAAGTATACGAATAGATCTTTCAAAAGAGGTTTTATCTCCTACATTTATTAATTGGGTGTCATCAGGAAACTGGAAAATTTTGTGTTCTACACCATTAACATATATTCCTTTTATTGAGTCTTCTTCCCTGATCATTAAGGCTAGAATTTCTGCACAAAGTATAAAAAGGTAGGGTGAAAGCTTTTTCGAAATCAATACAAAGTAAAAAAAAAACCAGCATGTTATTTACATTTAAATTGTTTATTAAATCATATATTAATCGTATATTATTTCCTATATATCTGTTTGCCATAAAACCTGTTTGATCTTCATCAATAAGCATTGGTAAAACCTTTCTGATTCTGTTCGAGATGCATGCTGAGCCTATTTTGTACACAACGTTAAGGAGAGAAATGGGACGCCATTTTTTTATGAATTCTTTAGGTTTATCACCTTTTGGGATGCAAGTGATCAATCAATCTTCTTTCTGCGTTGAGGACAGTTCTCCATCTCTGTATGCCTCATTCAATGATCTGCCAACAAACGGTCCAATATTTTTCCAGAAAAAAATGAAAAATTCTGTGCTAAATCCGTCAGTACACGGGCTTTTCCCATTTGTCATTTTTTAAGTACTATACTTGCTGCATTTATAGTTATTTCACCCTCAAACAATCGTTTTTGTTCATTTGATGATTTGGGTATCTTTCCAATAAGGTTTTCAATTTCACAAGCTGCATTGAGTCTTTTCTTATACACATTTTTATTTAACTTCATGAAGTATGTCTTGTTGGTTTTCTAAAGTAGCACCATCTTGTCTCACTAATTTTGTCATCTGTTTACTCACATAATTTCTTTTTTCAAGATGGCAAAAATATTTATATTTTTTTCCCCGTCAGCAATCCATCTTGCCTTCGATCTCAGTAATACTCCTTCCATTCTTTTGTCCCGAAATATCTGAAGTTCGTGATTCCTTTCTCAAAGTTCTTTTATTTCCTTTTCTGTTTTGTTTTCAATCCTTTCAAAGGCTTCTATATCCTGTACCAGTCTATTTTCCTTCTTTTTCATTTTTTTTTATTTTTCATCGTGGCATACGCTATGGTTTTTTACCGTACCTTCATTAATAGAAAATCTAAAAAGAGTTTGTCAGGGATTTTCAGTTTAATGTCAGATTTTGCCATTTCATTTAAATTCGATTGATCATAATGGTCAGCTGCATACTCGTTTATCACATTTGGAATCTCTTCATTTCTTTCGTTCACATATTGTTCATCCCTTAGAGAAGATGTATTGAATTTCCAAAAACCTCTCGTCTTTTCGGTTTTGTGGAATAGTAAGCAAAGTGTTACCATTGAATGATCTGAACGGTAGCCTGAAAGTATATCCGTACCTTCATAATACCAGTACATATAATCAGACATTAGGAAATAGTCGAGTCGGCTTTGTTTAAGTGGTGTCGGTTTTATCCATATATACCGCCTACATTCAGGATTGTTCTCTCTACAGATATCTGTCAGATTAAGTTCTCTTGTCATGTTTTCGAGTGCTTCTTTGGCTTTGGGGTTGTTTACGCGCACACAGTTATAACAGTCCATGTTTGGATCCATAGCAATGTTCCAGTCACCTACAGCGATGATATTGTCATTTTTGTAACTTTTAATTACATCTTTTAATGTATTATAAAACATCGGGTCGTCTTTATGCTAGAGGTTAGTGTTTGTTGCAGCTTTCCACAAACATGTCTGAAGCCTGGAGGTTAGAGTTTGTTGTAGCTCTCTGCAAACATGTCAGGAGGTTAGAGTTTGTTGTAGCTCTCCGTAAGCATGTCAGGAGGTTAGAGTTTGTTGCAGTTGTCCACAAACGTCTAAACTCTGGATATCATAGTTTGTTGCCGTTCTCTACAAATATCACTGAAACCTGGAGGTTACTATTTGTTGCAGCTACCCACAGACATGTCTGAAGCCTGGAGGACAGAGTTTCTTGTAGCTTTCAACAAACATATCTGAACTCTGGAGGTTAGAGTTTGTTTCAGCTCTCTAACACATGCCAAAAGCCTGGAGATGAGAGTCTGTTGCAGCTCACTAAGAACATACCTAAAGCTTGAATGTGAGAGTTTGTTGCAGCTGTCTAAGAACATGCCTAAAGCCTTGATGTGAGAGTTTGTTGCAGCACTCCACAAACATGTCTGGAGGTCAGAGTTTGTTGCAACTCTCCACAAACATGTCTGAAACCTGGAAGATGAGTTTGTTGGAGTTCTCCACAAACATGTCTGAAACCTGGAGGTTAGAGTTGTTTGCAGCTCTCCACAAATATAATTGGAGGATATAATTTGTTGCAACTCTCCACAAACATGTCTGCAGGATGTGGTTTGTTGCAGCTCTCCACAAACATGTCTGCATGATATGGTTTGTTGCAGCTCTCCACAAACATGTCTAAATCTGGAGGTTAGAGTTAGTTGCAGTTCTCCACAAACATATCTGAGTCTGGAGATTAGAGTTTGTTGCAATCTCCATAAACATGTCTGGATACTGAAAGGCAGTCTCCACAAACAAGTGTGACGCCTGCAGGTTAGAGTCTGTTGCAGCTCTTCACAAGTATGTCCGAAGCCAGGAGATTAGAGTTTGTTGCAGCTCTACATAAACATGTCTGAGGCCTGGTTGTTAGTTTGTTGGAGCTCACCATAAACTGTCTGGAGGTTAGAGTCTGTTGCAGCTCTCCACAAACATGTCTGAAGCCTGGAGGTTAGAGTTTGTTGCAGCTCTCCACAAACATGTCTGAGCACTCGAGATTAAAGTTTGTTGTATCTCTCTCCAAACACGTCTTGATGTTAGAGTTTGTTGAAGCTCTCCACAAACATTTCTGGAGGTTAGAGTTTGTTGCAGCTCTCCACAAATATGACTGAAGCCTTGAGGTTAGAGTTTGTTACAGCTCTCCACAAACATGTCTGATGCCTGGAAGTGAGAGTTTGTTGTAACTCTTGACAAACATTTCAGATTTCTGGAGGATAGTGTTTGTTGCAGCTCTCCACAAACAAGTCTGAAGTCTGGGGTTTAGAGTTTGTTGCAGCTCTAAACAAACATGTCTAGAGGATAAAGGTTTTTCAAGTTCTCCACAGACATGTCTGAATTATGGAAGCTACAGTTTGTTGCAGCTTTCCACAAACATGTCTGAACTCTGGAGGTTATAATTTGTTGCAGTTCTCCACAAACCACTGAAGCCTGGGGGTTACAGTTTGGTGCAGTTCTCCACAAAAATGTCTGAACTCTAGAAGTTAGAGTTTGTAAACATATCTGAAGATTAGAGTTTGTTGCAGTTCTCCACAAATATGTCTGAAGGTTAGAGTTTGTTGCAGCTCTCCACAAACATGTCTGGAGGATAGTTCTTTCAGGTTCTCCACAAACATGTTTGAATTCAGGAGGCTACAATTTGTTGAAGCTCTCCACAAACATTTCTGGAGGTTTGAGTTTGTTGCAGCTCTCCACAAATGCGTGAAGGTTAGAATGTTTTTTACAGCTTTCTACAAACATGTCTGGAGATAGAGCTTGTTGCAGCTCTCCACAAACATGTCTGAACTCTGGAGATTAGGGTTTGTTGCCGATCTCCACAAACATGTCTGCAGCCTCGAAGTCAAAATTTGTTGCAGTTATCCACAAACATGTCTGAATTCCGGAAGTCAGAACTTGTTGCAGTTCTCCACAAACAATTCTGAACTCTGGAGGTCAGAGTTTGTGGCAGCTCTCTACACTCATGTCTGAAGGTTAGAGTTTGTCGCAGTTCTCCTCAAACACATATCGAGGTCAGAGTTTGTTGCAGCTCTACAAATATGACTGAAGCCTGGAGGTTAGAGTTTATTGCAGCTCTCCACAAACATGCCTGAACTCTCGAGGTTAGAGTTTGTTGCACCTCTCCACAAACATGTCTGGAGATCAGTTTGTTGCAGCTCTCCACAAACATGTCTGAAGCATGGAGGTTAAAGTCTGTTGCAGCTATCCACAAACATGTCTGCAGCCTCGAAGTCAAAATTTGTTGCAGCTCTTCATAAGCAAGTCTGAAATCTGGAGGTTAGAGTTTGTTGCAGTTCTCCACAAACATGTCTGAAGCCTGAAGGTTAGAGTTTATTGCAGTTCTCCACAAACATGTCTGGAGGTCAGAGTTTGTTCCAGCTCTCCACAAACATGTCTGAAGCCTGGACGTTAGAGTTTGTTGGAGTTCTCCACAAACGTGTGTGGAGGATAGAGTTTGTTGCAGAACACCACAAACATGTCTGCAGGATATAGTTTGTTGCAGCTCTCCACAAACATGTCTGAATCTGGAGGTTAGAGTTTGTTGCAGTTCTCCACAAACGTGTTTGGAGGTTAGAGTTTGTTGCAGCTCTCCAATAATGTGTCTGGAGGTTAGAATTTCTTGCAGCTCTCCAATAACGTGTTTGGAGGTTAGAATTTCTTGCAGCTCTCCAATAACACGTCTGGAGTTTAGAGTTTGTTGTAGCTCTCCATAAACATATCTGGAGGTTAGAGTTGTTGCAGCTCTCCATAAACATTTCTGAACTCTGTATGTCAGAGTTTGTTGCAGTTCTCCACAAACGTATCTGAACTCTGGAGGCCAGAGTTTGTTGCAGCTCTCCAGAAACAAGTCTGAAGTCTGGAGGTTGGAGTTTGTCGCAGCTCTCGAATTGTTGAAACAAAAGTCATTATTGGAGATTTTAAATTTGTTGTTAAAAAAGTAGTTTCTGATGTAACCCCTTTACTGTTGTCTAACTCTACGTTGTTGTTCAAATTATTGTAGGCTAAGAAAACATCTTTCCAAAATTTATTCCATTCATATTTGATAAACTTTTTTGTTCCACAGCTGTTTAAGTGTTCTATTTCTTGGTGAAGTGTTTGTGATACAATTTTCCGTTTTGGAGTTCCTACTAAGAGTTTTCTTATCCATGATAACTTAAGTACCTGCACAAAATTTTGTACGTTTTGTATTCCTATTCTTCTGTTTTAAATACTATTTACCGATTTTTTTCTTTTTACCTTGTGTTTTTTTTTAATCCCATACAAATTCAAAGCACGTGTTCTGTAACAGTTTCCTTTCAATGTCAGGTGGGTTTGGTAGCAAGATCCATAAGTCCACCAGTTTTGCCAGGATGAGAGATTGTAACACTGCTACCCTCCTTGATGGGGCACATATTCTTTCTGATCAGATTTTGAATAAGTTCCTTCAATAAGTTTATCTGCCATGTTAATGGCTGTCACATCAGACAGATTATTAATGAACCACATACCTAATATATTTTTTATTTGGATTCCATTTCTTTTTGTTTAGTCATATACTCTTTATTTGAATTTCGTTTTGTCGTAACCAGACGTCACAGGTCTTTTCAAAATTCATCTTCAGACCAGAACATTTTTCAAAATCATTCAATATTTCAAACAGTTGTTAAAATGATTTTCTGTCTCCTTCTAAAGCGAACGAAATGTTGTCTTACAAATGATAATCTGAAACTCTGTACCAGATATCTTTATACTCTTAATGTTTTGTCTTCTCGAATTTTACTTGCGGCATCCTCTTTTAATCCACTGACATACATCTCTTCCAAATCCATATCCTTTTAGAACTTTTGTCATAAAACACCAGTTCACATAATCAAAAGCCTTTTCAAAGCCTATTGATACAAGTAGTCCAGGTAAATTTGTTTGTTCTAGATGATGAATCAAGCCATATAATAAATATGAGTAATCACTTACATACCTCCCTGGTATAAATCTACTTTGGGCTTCATTTATTAATTTTGGCAATACTGTTTTAAGTCTTTTAGCGATGCAAGCGGATCCTATTTTGTAACATACATTTAAAAGTGTGACTGATCCCCATCTTTAAGTACTTCCTTTCTTTGTCCTCTCTGGGCAAGCGTTTTACGATTCCTTCCTTCTGTGTAGCTGACATTTCACCTTTGAGAAAACCTTCATTTAAGGCAACAGCAATGAAGTGTCCTAACTGTCTCCCAACAAATTTGAAAAAAATCACAGTCACTCCATCAGTTCCTGGACTTTCGTCATTTTGCATGTTCTTCAATGCTTTTGATACTGCTTTTATCGAAATAAATTCTTCTAATATACCAGATTCCACTTCATATAATTTTGGTAATTTTATAACATAGCTAGTGATGTCGATATTTTTGGTGTTCTCTTTCTTTATATAATTCTTTATAAAACATTCTTGTTTCTCGTAGCATTTCTTCTTTAGACAAGGTTTTGCCATCTTTGGTTACTAATTTTTACATTTGCTTGCTTACAAAATGTCTTTTTTCAAGGGAACAGAAATATTTGTTTATCTTTTCTCCATGTAATGCCCCTCTAGCTTTAGAGGAGGATTAACCCATCCATTTTTGTTTTTCTAATTTCTGTTAGCTGTTCTTTCGTTTCTTGTAGTATATTTGAGAATCTATTTCAAATAATCAAGCATTTTATTCCAATCTCTGTATTTCAATTTCTAATTTGTGCTGATTGATAGTTATCTCTTTTTTTTCGTAACTAAATGAAATTATTTTAGGTCATATTTCCACACCCAGGGTATCAAAAAGCAATTGATCAAAGATATTATCTTTCATAGGAGAGTGCTGAGTATTGTTCTTTTACTGTTTCAATCATTTTATTGGTAAGTGCTACTCAGTATGGTTTTTAAGTAAAGACAAATTAAATTCCAGAAATATCTGAAGTTTCTTTTATTCCAAAACATACTTATACGGTTATTGGAGAATGGTTGCTTCGATATCCATAAAGAATATTTGCTCTTTTTATGCTGGTCATTTTAGGACTAGGGGAAATGAGATGGAAGGGGGCAGGCATGATAACATCAGGAGAATATACAGTGATATACTCTGTCGGTAATTTACATGAAAGAGGAGTAGGCATCATAATGGACAAAGGCAAATCAAAAGCAGTTAAAGGATACTGGGCAGTGTCCGACAGAATTTTACTGATCAAATTCGGAGGGAAACATTTTGATATCAACATCATACAGGTGTATGCACCAACATCCGCAAGTACTCAGGAAGACATCGACAACTTCTACGAAGTTTTAGAGATGGCCAAGGTCCAATGTAAATCACAGGAAGTTACAGTCATAATGGGAGATTTTAATGCTAAAGTGGGTGTCACGAGCAGACTGTGACAATGGTATTTAAGGGTTGTAACTCCTGTACAGCAGGGACTGTTAGGAGTTAATTACCTCCCGTTTTGTTTACGGGTTTCCTTTTATGGGTTAGAGAGTAGCTAGCCATAAGGTGAAAAGGGGAAGGAGGGTGACGCCTGTGACGTCAAAATGTTAGATGGAGCGGTCCATCTACCTAATTTGCATAGGTATGGAACGACGGTCGAGGTCGATCGTTCTTATGCAGAAAGTTAAGATTTTCCCCTTTTGATCTAGCGCTTTGGACTAGCCAAAGAAATTGTTTTTGGGGAATTGTTCCGGTGGCGGGAGTCTCGCCACAGCCAGCGTGGGGATAGGCCGCATTTGGTTTAATTGTTTGGTACATTTAGTACTGTGTGCTGAAGGTAGATTCGGCTAGGGGCAGGGTTCTGCCAAGGAACGGATTCGTTCAACAGGTGTGGATGGAGTGAACCAGTCTGGGCAGTGCTGCTGAAGGAACTATATTTTTCTTTTGGTGATGGTGGATGTAATTGTGTCGTGGATAATTATTCCCTGGAGTAAGGGGTCTGTGTTAATCCACAGGAGAGATTGGTAAGGAAATTTAAATCTTTTTTGTTATTATTGATGTTGGGGTGTGGATGTTTTGGTTGAGTGCTATAAATATAAGGTTTAATTTCTTTTTTCCCTTATAGGTGTGGTGTGGGCTGAGTTGAGCTTGGGTGGTTGATGCACACATGGAGGGAATACTTTTGTTTGTGTGGGCTTGTTGTAAGTTGATAAATTATTTTGTGTTGTTGAATATTGATTGTTTAGTGTAATGTTGTTGATGGGGGGAACCGGGAGTCCCCTTTCCAACGACTTTGTCTGAGCCACCAACTGGTGATTCAGACAAAGTATGGGGGAGTGTTGAGTGACAGGGGAGAGTAACTGGAATGCTCTTTCCCAGATCCAGCAATATCCAGCAGTGTCCAGTATTCCACAGGAGCGGACCAGTGGTATCCAGTATTCCCCAGTGTCCAGTACCAGTCTTCAGTGGACAAGAGCTGAGCGTATGCTGGAGGGCACCAGGGGAGCAGTGTAGCGCGGTGATCACCGGGCTTCCGGCAGCGACCGAGCTAAGTGAAGTTGACTGACATTATAGGGCCATTACGTCGTTGAGGCTGGCAATGATGATTTGTAGGGCCATGTTGAATGTGTTGTAGGGAAGCCGTTTTTTTTAAATTTTAGGTAGACTGCGAGTGGAAGAGTGAGTGAAAGGAAAATGTTGGATTTGATTTTTTGCCTTAGTTTTTGTTGTTGATTAGAAATAAATGTTGGGACTTGAACATTTAGACTGGTCTTTTTGTACAGTTTAGTTATAGGGTGGGTGATGGATCTGTTTTGGTAGGTTGGTTAATGGTGTATGGGATGAATGGAAGGTGGTTTGGTTGTGTAATGGTGGTATGGTGTTGGTATTAGTGTGTGTGAATGATTCCAACCCTGTATGCAAAACCTAAATGTGAAGTGCTCATACTAAGTTTGTATAGTATGTCCAGCCGCTAGCAATCCCTAGACCGTATTAAGCTGGCGGTTTGTGACAAATTGGGGGCTCGTCCGGGATAAGAATTTTGTACGGGTGGAAGGGTTATTATTGAGTTGTAAAGGTATTTTGGTTATTAGTAAGATGGCAGAGAGTGCTTTTCCAACCCCAGATACGACTCCTCTAGTATTGGGGCGGGGCAGGAGATTAGGTCTGGATTCAGTTCGGCCAGGTGGGACAGAAAGGATTAGTCCTATGTCAGAGTACAGTTGGAGGGAGAGAAGATGGGGCTGACTGGAAATGACTTGGTTAGTTTTGTCCAGCAGTGTGCAGACAGGGCTCTCCATGAGCGTGAACATCAAGCTGAGATGTTATTGAGAGAGAGAGAGCTGGCACTGAGGCAATCCTCGGTTCAGTCTGAGGAGAGGGGGCGGACAGTCGAGAGGGTACATCTGGATATGCCCTTCTTTGAAGATGGGGATAATATTGATAGCTACCTTTGCCAATTCGAGCGGCTTGCAAAACTGCAAGGGGGAAGTCGAGAAACATGGGCTATCCGGTTGGGAACACTTTTGAAAGGGAAAGCACGGGAGGTTTATACCGGGCTTTCTGAGGAGGAAGCAAGCAGTTACGATGACCTCAAAGCGGCGTTGTTATTGAAGTTTGAGGTGTCGGCTAACACCTACAGGGTCAAGTTTTGGACTGTAAAGAGGGAACCAGGCGATTCATATCGTCGCCATGTTTCAAACCTCCAGCTTTGGCTAAGTCGTTGGCTAGAGTTATCAGGCAGGAGGGCTACATTTGAGCAGCTTCGGGATTTGCTTCTGATGGAGCAGCTGCTAGCTGGAATGTCTGTAGAGTTAGCTACTTTTATCAGGGAGAGGCGACCCACCTCGGTCCTGGAGGCGGCTGACTTAGCCCAAGTGTACGACGAGGCACGGAAGGGACAGAAGATGTCTAAGCAAGGGGTGGTTCAGAGGAGTGAGCCCAAGGGTCAATTCCTACTCGGGTGACTGAGTTAGTGTGCTTTTTCTGTCAAAAGAAGGGCCACAAGAAGTCTGATTGTCTACAGTGGAAAAAAGAAAAGGGGAAGAATATTAGGGCGGTGGTGACCTCTATTCATCACGAACCAGCTTCAGGACAGGTGGGAGAACTATGTGGTAAATGTTCACAGAGAAGTTTATAGGGCACTGTGTGGCCACAGTGGGAACACACTCTGTGCAAGCGTTACGGGATACAGGTGCTGAGCTCTTTGTTGTCCGTGAAAGCCTGGTGGCTCCGAACCAGAGAACTGGAGAGTACTCCAAGGTTACCCTGGCAGATTCCAGTGGGAATGAGGAGTTACCCCCAGCTTGGGTGGAAATCCAGTCTCCCTTCTACACCGGTACTACAAAGGCCATTCTAATGAGAGACCCTATTGTTGACTTGCTGATAGGGAATATAGCGGTAGGGAAGGATGGTTCATGTAGTGACGTCCCGGTCTACAAAGTTGTAGCGTACAGTGGGGTGTCTGTTGTGACGAGGGCTCAACACGCAAGGGAGAAGTTCAGGCCTCTCAAGCCTACCATGGAAGAGATAGGTGGAGTCACCCCAAGTGAACTCAAAGCCGCTCAGGTGGGGGATGCAACCCTGGATAGATTTCGCTTGTTAGCCAAGAAGGGGGAATCTCGACAGGCAGGGAAGTCTGGCTGCGTAAGTTTCCAAGAGCAGAAGGGCATTTTGTACCGTCAGTATGTTGGCAAGGAGGGAACTTACAGGCAGGTGGTAGTTCCGGTAAGGTTCAGGCGGGAGCTTTTAAGGCTGTCACATGAATCCTTGATGGGAAGCCACCTGGGGACCAGGAAGATCCTGGAAAGAATATGGCAACATTTTTTCTGGCCAGGGATTTGTGCCGATGTGCGACGCTTTTGCCTGTCTTGCGATCTGTGCCAGAAAACGACCGCGAGGGGTCGTACCAAGAAGGTTCCGCTGGTGAGGATGCCACTTATTGACACTCCGTTCCATCGAGTTGCGATAGATTTGGTGGGTCCAATCCAGCCAGCGGCGCTAAGTGGAAATCGCTATGTATTGACCGTGGTGGATTATGCCTCGCGGTACCCTGAAGCAGTACCTCTGAAAACCATTGAAGCAGAGAGGGTGGCGGAGGCGTTGTTTGGGATCTGGTCACGGGTCGGTATTCCTTCCGAGGTGTTGACCGATAGAGGAACCCAATTTACCAGTGACGTCATGGGCCAGGTAAACCGACTGTTGTCGATCAAGGGCCTGACCACCACTCCCTACCACGCTCAATGCAATGGGCTGGTAGAACGCTTCAACGGCACTCTCAAGTCTATGCTGAAGAAGCTGTGTCAGGAACAGCCTCGGCATTGGGACCTGTATCTGCCGGCCCTTCTGTTCGCCTATTGTGAGGCACCCAAAGAGAGTTTAGGGTTTTCGCCCTTCGAACTCCTGTACGGGCGAACGATTCGGGGACCTCTCACTGTTCTGAGACAGGCATGGACTGATGAGGAGGCTTCAGAGGAGGTTAAGACCACAGCGCAGTATGTGATTGATCTCCGGAACCGGCTGGAGGAGACTTGTGCTGTGGCGCGGCAAAATCTGGAAAAGGCTTCCTGCCGCTACGCCAAATACTTCAATTAAAAGGCGCGGTCTCGCACATTCCAACCAGGGAGAAAGGTTTTGTTGCTGCTGTCCGCCAGACACAACAAGCTGCAAGTGAGCTGGCAAGGGCCGTTTGAAGTGGTTGAAAGGGTTGGTGAAGCTGACTACCGGGTGAATGTGGGTGGTAAACTGAGGCTGTATCATGCCAACCTGTTAAAACTGTACCACGAGAGGGGTGAAGAGGGCCTTAGTCGATGTCCTACCGCTCATGTGGCTGTGGTGATGGGAGAAGGGACTTCCCAGGGAGACAAGGAGATTCCATTGTGCCCACTGCGAAAGGAAGAGTCTGCTGCGGATGTGCATCTGGGCCTGCTCTGTCAAAAGAACAGCATGAGCAGGTTTCACAGATCCTGAAACGCAAGTCGCGGGTAGTGACCGATCTCCCTTTGCGTACGGAGTTGGCAGAATTCGAGTTGACTTTGCGCGAAGCCACTCCAGTAAGGGTCAAGCAATACCCTCTCCCACATGCAAAGCAGGCCATAGTGCGGAAAGAGGTGGAAGACATGATTGGGTTGGGTGTCATTGAACCAGCAAGCTCACCCTACAATTCTCCCATTGTGTTGGTGGCAAAGAAAGACGGGTCAGTTCGATTCTGTGTTGATTACCGGAAACTGAACCTAGTGACCGAATTCGATGCAGAGCCTTTACCTGACACTGAATATCTATTCAGTCAGCTTGGCAAAGCAAAATATCTGTCCAAGATAGATCTGTCAAAAGGGTATTGGCAGGTGCCGATCAGAGAGGAAAACAGACCAAAGACTGCTTTTTCTTCCCCTCTTGGACAATTCCAATGGACCGTGATGCCTTTTGGCCTACAAAATGCTGTGGCCGTCTTTAGCCGCATGATGAGGAAATTGTTGCGGCCATTGGAACGGGAGGACATCCAAAACTACATGGACGATGTGATCATTGCCATGGAAACGTGGACCCAACATTTGGAGGCACTTGAGGCTTTGTTTGGAAGGCTGGATGAGGTAAACTTGTCGGCCCGGCCTTCAAAGTGCTTCATTGGCTTCAATGAGTTGGAGTTCCTGGGTCACCGGGTGGGTGGAGGTAAAATGCAACCTACAGAGGACAAGATAGAGAGGATTCGTGAGGCCCCTAGGCCTTCTACGAAGAAAGAAGTACAGTCCTTTCTGGGTTTGGCTGGGTACTACAGAAGGTTCGTTCCAAACTTTTCTACCCTGGCTGCTCCCCTGACTGACCTCACTAAGAAGGGTTATCCCAATCAAGTCACATGGAGTGAAAGCTGCGAGAAAGCCTTCCGGACTCTGAAAGACCGGCTCAGCTGTGAACCAGTGGTCCAACTGCCGGATCCAGAGGCACCTTTCGTGTTACGGACAGATGCATCGACTGAAGGCCTTGGAGCCGTTCTGCTCCAAGAAGGAGAAGGGTTGTGGCGACCCGTACATTATGCCAGTCGGAAGTTGTCCACGGCAGAAAGGAATTATGCCACAGTGGAGTTGGAGTGTCTAGCTGTGGTGTGGGCATTGGGAAAGTTTGAACCTTACCTGTATGGGAGGCATTTCTACCTTCAAACTGACCACCAACCCTTGGCGTTTCTGCAGAAAGCCAAGCACACCAATAGTCGGTTGATGAGGTGGGCATTGTTGTTGCAGCCGTATTCCTTCACAGTCCAGGTGATTCCTGGGAAAGAGAATGTAGGAGCCGACTTTTTGAGTCGGGTGAATTAGTCTGAGAACCAGTCATTTGTTGGTTTCTGAGTGAAACTAGTTTCATCCTGAGTTGGGGGGAGATTGTCACGAGCAGACTGTGACAATGGTATTTAAGTTTGTAACTCCTGTACAGCAGGGACTGTTAGGAGTTAATTACCTCCCGTTTTGTTTACGGGTTTCCTTTTATGGGTTAGAGAGTAGCTAGCCATAAGGTGAAAAGGGGAAGGAGGGTGACGCCTGTGATGTCAAAATGTTAGATGGAGCGGTCCATCTACCTAACTTGCATAGGTATGGAACGACGGTCGAGGTCGATCGTTCTTATGCAGAAAGTTAAGATTTTCCCCTTTTGATCTAGCGCTTTGGACTAGCCAAAGAAATTGTTTTTGGGGAATTGTTCCGGTGGCGGGAGTCTCGCCACAGCCAGCGTGGGGATAGGCCGCATTTGGTTTAATTGTTTGGTACATTTAGTACTGTGTGCTGAAGGTAGATTCGGCTAGGGGCAGGGTTCTGCCAAGGAACGGATTCGTTCAACAGGTGTGGATGGAGCGAACCAGTCTGGGCAGTGCTGCTGAAGGAACTATATTTTTCTTTTGGTGATGGTGGATGTAATTGTGTCGTGGATAATTATTCCCTGGAGTAAGGGGTCTGTGTTAATCCACAGGAGAGATTGGTAAGGAAATTTAAATCTTTTTTGTTATTATTGATGTTGGGGTGTGGATGTTTTGGTTGAGTGCTATAAATATAAGGTTTAATTTCTTTTTTCCCTTATAGGTGTGGTGTGGGCTGAGTTGAGCTTGGGTGGTTGATGCACACATGGAGGGAATACTTTTGTTTGTGTGGGCTTGTTGTAAGTTGATAAATTATTTTGTGTTGTTGAATATTGATTGTTTAGTGTAATGTTGTTGATGGGGGGAACCGGGAGTCCCCTTTCCAACGACTTTGTCTGAGCCACCAACTGGTGATTCAGACAAAGTATGGGGGAGTGTTGAGTGACAGGGGAGAGTAACTGGAATGCTCTTTCCCAGATCCAGCAATATCCAGCAGTGTCCAGTATTCCACAGGAGCGGACCAGTGGTATCCAGTATTCCCCAGTGTCCAGTACCAGTCTTCAGTGGACAAGAGCTGAGGCGTATGACTGGAGGGGCACCAGGGGAGGCAGTGTAGCGCTGGTGATCACCGGGCTTCCGGCAGCGACCGAGCTAAGTGAAGTTGACTGACATTATAGGGCCATTACGTCGTTGAGGCTGGCAATGATGATTTGTAGGGCCATGTTGAATGTGTTGTAGGGAAGCCGTTTTTTTTAAATTTTAGGTAGACTGTGCGAGTGGAAGAGTGAGTGAAAGGAAAATGTTGGATTTGATTTTTTGCCTTAGTTTTTGTTGTTGATTAGAAATAAATGTTGGGACTTGAACATTTAGACTGGTCTTTTTGTACAGTTTAGTTATAGGGTGGGGTGATGGATCTGTTTTGGTAGGTTGGTTAATGGTGTATGGGATGAATGGAAGGTGGTTTGGTTGTGTAATGGTGGTATGGTGTTGGTATTAGTGTGTGTGAATGATTCCAACCCTGTATGCAAAACCTAAATGTGAAGTGCTCATACTAAGTTTGTATAGTATGTCCAGCCGCTAGCAATCCCTAGACCGTATTAAGCTGGCGGTTTGTGACAGTGGGACAGGATAGGGTGGAGGATATAGTTGGACCTCATGGCTTTGGTACACAAAACGAAAGAGGGGGGAAGCTTGTAGAATGGGCACAGATGAATGAGTTCATAGTAGGAAACACCTGGTTTGAGCAGCCTAACAGAAGAAAATGGACTTGGATGAGTCCAGGAGATAATACCAAAAATCAAACTGACTACATCCTGATCAACAAAAGATTTAGAAATTCTTTACTGTCAGCAAAAAACACTACCAGGCGCAGACTGCAACAGTGACCACAATCCGGTAGTGGGAAGGTTTAGGCTGAAATTGAGGAAAAGGAAACAGACCAAAAGCAACATCAAATTAAACCTTGGACTCTTGAAGACAGATGAAATGATACGTCAAAAATTTAATGTACATGTACAAAACAAATTCAGTGCTCTGGAAGACATTGGTGACAGTGAGGAACAATGGACAAAGTTGTGAAGTTCTATAAATTAAACTTGTGAGGAAATCCCTAAGGCAAATAGAAAAGCAAAAAAGAGATGGATGACTAATGAAATTTTGGGCCTGATGGAGAAAAGGAGGAAGGCAAAGAGAAACGAGGAGATATACAGGAAGATAAACAAAGAAATCAGGTATAGGTGCAATGAAGCTAAGGAAGCTTTGGCTGAACACAAAATCCAAAGCGATAGAAGAACGACACAAAATGGATCCTCAGGGTATGTACAGACGAATTGAAGAAATTGTTCACAGGAAAAATACATGCACATCAACTGGTTGCTTAAAATCAAAAGATGGCACGCTTATCATGGAAAAAGACAAGGTATTAGACAGATGGGGAGAGTACATTAAAGACCTTTTTGAGGATGACAGAAACGAAGAACACATTATAAAAAAGAACTTTGAAGGACCACCCATAATGAAAGATGAAGTCAGAGCAGCACTGAAAAAGATGAAACCAGGAAAAGCCCCAGGACCAGACAACATTACTACAGAGATGATAGAAGCCCTGGAGGAATTTGGCATAGAAAAAATAACAGTCCTCCTAAATGAAATTTATGACACAGGAAAAATCCCCAAAGATATGTCAAAATCAATTTTCATTGCACTTCCAAAGAAGACAGGGGCTATAGAATGCGAACTCCATCGCACAATCAGTTTGATGAGTCATGTAACAAAAATCCTGTTAAGAATAATCATGATGAGGACAAGGAATAGAATCAAAAGAGAAATAGCAGAAGAACAGTGTGGATTTGTGGAGGGGAAAGGAACTATTAATGCCATATACATCCTAAGAACTATCATAGAGAGGTCAATTGAGATGAATAAGGATTTGTATTTATGCTTTGTTGACTATACCAAGGCTTTCGATCGGGTACGACATGAAGAATTGATCAACCAACTGGAGAGACTCAATGTCGATGGAAAAGATCTACGAATAATCAGGAATATGTACTGGGAACAAACAGCTGCAATGAGAATAGAAAACAATATAAGCTCTTTTCAAAACATCAAAAGAGGAGTCAGACAGGGTTGTGTTTTGTCACCAGATCTGTTTTCACTATATAGCGAAAACATCATGAGAAACCTAGAAGAAGACCCTGGATTAAAGGTTGGAGGGGAAATGATAAACAACATTCGGTACGCAGATGACACCGTGCTAATTGCAGAAAATGAAAGGGACCTACAAAACCTTGTGAATATACTAGAAACAGAAAGCAAAGGTAAGGGGTTGGAACTAAACAGCAGGAAGACTGAAGTCATGGTGATCAGTAAAAAACATGAAATCCCCTCATGCAAAATAACAGCAAATGGCACAACCTTGACACAGGTTAATAAGTTCAAATACCTGGGAACGGTCATTTCATCAGACGGCAGATGCACATCGGAAATAGCTGGCAGAATCGGCCAAGCCAAAACAGCATTCAAGAAGATGACGAGCATTCTTACCAACAAATGCCTATCAATTAACATCAGAAAGAGAGTCCTTGAATGCTATGTAGAACCAATACTGTTGTACGGATGCGAGGCGTGGACAGTCAGCAAGCAAAGCCAGAGCAGGATTGAGGCAGCCGAGATGTGGTTTATCAGAAGAATGTTGAGAGTACCATGGACAGCAAAGAAAATAAACGAGACAGTCTTGATAGAGGCAGATCACTGATAAGGAAGATTAGGAAAAGACAAGCAACATTTATAGGCCATTTTATGAGGAAGGGGGATTTGGAGCACCTGGTCACAATGGGAAAGCTGGAGGGAAAGAGAGCACCGGGTAGACCCAGGGAGAGAATGCTGGACGGACTTGCAGGGTGGCTGAGGATGAAGAGGGTGGGGGAGATGCTGGGGGCAGCGAGAGATAGAGATGGTTGGAAGTCCATGGTCACCAACGCCATGCGGCAGGGCACCTGATGATGATGATGATGATGCTGGTCATAAGTAGATTAGACATTAAAATGAATTATATATATAATCCAGTCGGCTTTGTTGAGGTGGATTTTGTCTCCTCCAGATGAATCGAGTTATTTCTGGATTGAATTCTTTCCAAATATCCACCAGTTCCAACTTTGACATAATTTCAAGTACTGTCTCCTGTGCTTTAGAGTTGTTTACGTGTTTACACATGTAGTAACCTAGATTTGGATTACGCAGTAAATTCCAGTCACCAGTCATGATGACGTTTGGAATACGAGGTCTTTCTGGGTTTTTTTTAATCTGTTAAAATAATATGGGATCATTTTTGTTTGGTCCATATATGTTAACTAACAGTATTTGCTTTCCCATTGCTTTTATTATCAGAAATATATAGTTACCTTGACTCTCTTGCAATTTGTGTTGTATTTGAAATTCGAAGTTATTATTAGGCAAATTTGCAACATATCTTGATCTACTATTATTCACTGAGAAAAAACACACCCATATCCCCATTCTGCTCTTATCTGTTGTTCTAGTTTTTTGAGTAAAGTGTGTATCATGTACAAAGCAAACGGCATGCTGTTTTGTCTTAAGTGTTGAAAAAGATCTCTTCTTTTCTCGAAGTTTCCTAATCCTCAACAATTGAGAGGAGATATTGTGATGGTACTCTTTGCTTTACTGTACATCGTACAGACATCTTATGTTACCTTTCACTATAGTATAATTTCCACAAATGCCATATTTTCCGTCAACATGAGCATATAAGTGAACACATGCACACACATTCACACCACACATTTCACAAAGGATATTGTCGTTTGGGTGGTCTTCACCAGACAATCAGTGCCAAACAAACCTATCAGAAGTATAAGTAGCAGTACAACTCATGCCTCAATGTCCTTTCTAACTAACTACTTGATACAAGTGACATTTCCAAATCATGTTAATTTAAGTACATATTGAATGTACATTAGCTGTCACTGCTACCTTTTAGCTAACCATATGGTTCTCAACAACAAAAACACTTTTGCACAACAGTAAATATTCAAGAAAGCCAACCCTAATCTTATTGAAAAATCTTTTTGATAAAAAAATACATCTACACATACATTAACTTTTCCCTGCATGCCTGACAGTACAGTAAATTTTATATCTTTGCAGATATTATGTAAAGAATATCATGCCCTTCATCCATTATCACTTTTACTTTACTTTTATTGTTTAAAGCCCAGCCGACTGCACAGAGCCATATTAGGGTTATAACCGCTTCAAAACACACGAAACTTCAACAGGAAAAAAAAAAGAAAAGAAAATTAAGTACACACATCAATGCATTCGCGCATATAATCTAAGGACATGCCCTCGGCGTAGGACCATTTCGTCCGATTTATCGCACAGGGGAGATTTAAAAAACACACCTGAATACAAATATAAGCATACATAAGGACACCAAAACATATATAAAAACAGGCATAAATTACCGAAAATTGCTTCCGCATATCTCACCTCCTTAGAGCCAAAAATGCACTTAATACATGTACCCAATTATCAATCCGAAGAAAAAGTACGTAAGACTTTATCGCAAAAATACAGGTGAATGGACCATTAAGGCAGAAAATAAGTAGAAATGACAGAAAGCAAGGCAACAAGGCAAAAACAAAGAGAGTGACAGAAAAGAGGAAATTTCTAGCACAGAATTTCCAGACGGTGGGGATACTATTTATACTGAAAGAGCCCCCAGCAACCCAACGGGGGAATCCATTATCATTTCAACACAACTTGTAGACATGAATGTCAGTTAAAAGGTTAAAGGTTAAAGGTCCCATGGTCAATATGGCCTTAGGGGCGGTGAACTGTTAAAGATTCACCGTGTCTAGGGCACGGCATTATGAAAGGCGGAGCCCATCCCTCTCCTTTCGTCGCCTTTTTTAAACCTCCCCCGACCGAAGTCAGGTACCCATTCACTGCTGGGTGGACAGAGGGAGTTTTCAGGCCGGAAAAATCGAACCAGCGTTTAGCGGATTCGAACCACCGACCTTCCGCACCGCAGACGAGCGCTCTAACCACTCTTTTCTGTCACTCTCTTTGTTTTTGCCTTGTTGCCTTGCTTTCTGTCATTTCTACTTGTCAGTACACAATGCAAAAAAAAAGTTTTTCTTTATTCAGTCTTCTTAAAAATCAACACATCATGTGGATAAAATAATATACTCGAAGGTAGTTTAAAACATATTTAAGACACACCCTTATAGATGTAAATACTAATTTACACTCATTCCTCTTTTCAAACTGGCATGTCATAAAAATGAATATACCTGAAGGGAATATTAAAAAAATACTTAAGACACGCTCTCATAGGTATAAATACTTGTACGTAATGATTTGTTTTCATTCAGTCATTAATCAGATTGACACATCATAAAGATGAACAAACTGTACTCAAAGGTAGTGTGCGAAAGATACCCAGGCACACACATGCAGGCATGGATTTTACTTCTAATACGCAGTGTAACAAACATTCTTGTCTTCGAAAGATACCCAGGTACACACATACAGGCACGGATTTTACTACTAGTACACAGTGTAACAAACATTCTTGTCTTTATTCAATTTTTATTCCACTGACATATCGTTGATGGCTTCAAACCTACACACCCATAAAAATAAAATTCATTCAAGATAATATAATATATATATATATATATATATATATATAATGTATATGTATATATATATATACATATACATATATATGTATATATATCCATTCTGTCTTCTTACACAAAGATGTACAGATAAACGTCAGGTCCAATAACACTTGTTTAACGATAGGTGAGGTAGGCCTGAAAATGTTACCTCTATGGCACATGGTGAAGACACAAGTTGTCCCATACCCTAAGGCCTCAGAGATGTAGGAAGTAAGGTGGAAAAGATACCAGTACCTTTATGAGGGTGGTGACAACTTTCCATCTCTTTTCCCTCTCTGCTCCACCATCATTGACCAGAGTCGACCCATGCCCACAAATCAGTGAAACAAAATCCGTCCAATCTCTGTCAAGTGAGCGTCAAACCTATGCCATGTGAGTGGAGCGCCATAACAGTATCTTCACATAAACCCTATAATGCAGCAGTAAACAGCAGCAATCACTTTTCCCATCCACAGATCCCACACAGGTGACCTTTCTGTGGTAAAGTCATCCCCCTCTACAAGGGAGACATCCACACTCTTCCCTCTATCCAAAGCTGCATCATCCTCAGCCTTTAAACATTTTTCAGCCCATCCAGCAGTCCTTATATCCATTTGCTGCTATCCATTTCCACTTTTGAACATTACGGCACGAGAGAAAAGTACACAACAATAAATCAGCTCATCATCATCACCATTATGCGCATTTCGACATGGTGTTGGCGATCATGGCCCTCCATACGAATCTATCCCTTGTCACTACAAGTAGATCTCCCACCCTCTCTGTCCTCAGCCATTCTGCAAGTCCGTCCAATATTTTATCTCTGGGTCTACCTGTTGATCACGGCCCTCAATACGAATCTATCTTTTGTTGCTGCATGTACATTTCCCACACTCTGTCCCCATCCACTCTGCGAGTCCATCCAGTATTTTCTCCTTGGGTCTATCTGGTACTATTTTTCCCTCCAGCTTTCCTGCCATGACCAGGTGCTCTAATTTATCTTTCCTCATGAAATGTTCTATAAAAGTTGTTTGTTTTTTGCTAATCTTCTTTATTAATGACTAGCTTGTGTCTGCCTCCTTCAAGACTGTCTTGTTTGTTTTCTTTGCTGTCCATGGAACTCTCAACATTCTTCTTAGAAACCACATTTCAGTTGCATCAGTCTTGTCCCGACTTTGCATGTTGACTGTCCACGCCTCACAACTGTACAACACTATCAGTTCTACATAACACTCAGTAACTCTCTTCATGATGTTAGTCAATAGGCATTTGTTGGTAAGAATACTTTTCATCTTCTTGAATGCTGTTTCAGCGTGGCTGATTCTGCTGGCTATTTCAGCTACAAATCAGCTATGTACTTAATAAAAAAAAAAAAAAAAGTAGAAGATATGGCCATTCTGACGAAATTTTAAAGTATTCAGACTTTGATGACCACCTATTGACAGATCACTGACAGCTGACAAGCTACAAAGAGGCGCAGTGTACTATAAAAGTACTAGCGCACAAAGCGTTTGACCCAGTCACGTCGTCCGCTATCGCCACGCCCCCCCCCCCCTCCCACACTCCATCACCATAGTCCTCCCCTTGCAGCCGCTAATACTACTCACTGGAAGTGGTGGGTTATTCTACAATGTCCTGACTGTGTATTTCAACAGTGTGAAGGTGTTGGCTAGCTGCCAGTATTGGCTGCAGTCACAAACCCTCTGTGTCACGTGCTCGTAGGATCAATACTTTTCCTGTCAGGTCTGTTTGGTGCACATTTCATACCAACAGCGAGTAACTACTGCTGTTTTAAATATCTATATCGTCTTGTGTCAGAATTTTCTAAATCATTCTACAGTCATTTATAAGTTCTTGACTCACTTCATGCTTTCAAACGTTGAAAACACACAGCATTGCAAGACCATCCTGTTGTCGCCATTTCGCTGAAAACCAGTTTGTATTTTCACATAAATAAAACCAATCCGGTAAGGACTGCATAGGTCAAAAAGTTATATAAGGAAAGCCAATCACTTTTATGAACAGGCTCTGAGTTTCAGTTTCAGTTTCTCAAGTGATGTCTCCGCACTCCGAACGAATTCCATATGCACTAACGTCACAGATGCCATGTGTATGGTGATCATGGCACAAGCCTTAATCCTGCTCATAAACTCATGAGATGGCCAGGTCCTGAGGCCCTACCTAGACTATGTTTTACCTAGTCTATATTTTATACTGGTATTTTACCCATAATGATTTCTGAAGGGACTGATGGGGATTTGAATGCACAACCTTCCAATCGGAAGTCCACTGCGCTAACCACTAGACCACAGCGACCAGTCAACTCAGGCAACTTAGTTTCTAACTTGGGGAAATAAAAGGAATCAACCATGAAGTTCAGATGAAAGTGACAATTTTTTTATAAACTGAATGACACCATAAAGTAAGATAGAAAACATAGATAGAGACAGAGACAGAGAGAGACAGAAAGAAACAGAGACAGAGACAGAGATAAATAAATAGATAGATAGATAGATAGATAGATAGATAGATCATCATCATCATCAGGTGCCCTGCCACATGGCGTTGGCGATCATGGACTTCCATTTGTCTCTATCTCTCGTTGCCCCTAGCATCTCTCCCACCCCCCTCGTTCCCAGCCACTCTGCAAGTCCGTCCAGCATTTTCTCCCTGGGTCTACCCGGTGCTCTCTTTCCCTCCAGCTTTCCTGTTGTAACCAAGTGCTCCAAATCCCCCTTCCTCATAAAATGGCCTATAAATGTTGCCTGTCTTTTCCTAATCTTCCTTATGAGTAATCTACTTGTGGCTGCCTCCATCAAGACTGTCTCATTTGTTTTCTTTGCTGTCCATGGAACTCTCAACATTCTTCTCAGAAACCACATCTCGGCTGCCTCAATCTTGTTCTGGCTTTGTTTGTTGAAGATCCACACCTCAGATCCGTACAACAGTATTGGTTCTATATAACATTCAAGAACTCTCTTCCTGATGTTAATTGATAGGCATTTGTTGGTAGGAATGCCTGTCATCTTCCCAAATGCTGTTTTGGCTTGGCCGATTCTGCCGGCTATTTCTGATGTGCATCTGCTGTCTGATGAAATGATCGTTCCCAGGTATAGATAGATAGATAGATAGATAGACAAATAGATAGAGGGAAAGAGACAGAGAGACATGGTGACAGAGAGGGAGGGAGGGAGAGAGAGAGTGAGACAGATAGACGAACAGAGACAGAGATGGAGAAAAAGAGGAAGGGACAGAGAAAGAGACAGAGACAGACAGAGACAGAGACAAAGAAGCAACGAGAGACAGACAGACAGACAGACGGACAGAGAGACAGACAGAGAGAGAGAGAGAGAGAGAGGGGGGGGGAGAGAATGAGCGCAGAAGCACAAGAAACTCAAAGATGTTTTGATTTCTATTTTTGGTCGACATCATTCATGTATTTTAGTACTGTATTCGTTTGGATATATGACAGATAGACGTAGAATTCATGTCACAAAAATCTTTGGGTTTCTCTTTCTCTCAGGTAGAAAGAAACTCTAGGGAGAGCTAGACAACAGAAGGTCTTCAGAGAAGTAACCCCCTTTAGACAAGTGTTTCGGCCCTGAATTCCTTACACTCTCGGGGGGCCGGGCCACATCCAGGTCATGACTCCTGGATGCCCTTCTGCTGTTGTCTTATTTTTTATTTTTAAAATTTTCCCACGCCGGGATCGAACCTGGGCGATTCTGCGCTTCAGAACTGCGGTACGCGGTTTTACCAATGTGCTAACGGGGCACACATCATCTGTAGGGAATTTAATCCTTATGAAGTTCACTTTTTTCGTTCCTCCTTGCCCAGATCCAGCTTGAGCTCCTTTCTGCTGCCTCTGCCATCGCTTTAAGGGCTCTAGTCCTCTTCTTCCCAGAAATGGCGAGTTGTTTCATGAGATCATAAGCGGAGGTGCCCACAAACCCTCTTGCCCCGACCTCTATGGCGAAGATTTTGACCCGCAGACCTGCTTTCTTCAGGGTGCTGGCAAGACCGGCGTATTTTTCGGTCTTGTAGATATGTGCTTCTTCCATTCTGCTTTCGTATGGCACAGTGAGTTCTATCAGAATCACTTGTTTCGAGGAGTCAGAGTGGAGAGCGATGTCTGGTCTCATGCCTGTCTTGCTGATGACATCTGGGTAATTTCTCCATTCTGGGAGGTCTGCTGTACACTCCCAGTCGACTGCTCCATCCAGAAGACCCTTTGGCAATGTGCTGGTTGTCATAGCACTTTCGGGCCAGACCTGTTTCCCTCCTGCTTTGTAGAACGTTGTCATAGCAATTGGTGCGTTTGGGGTCATGGTTTTTTCGCTAACCACATCTGTGATCACTTTCAGAACTTGGTTGTGCCTCCATGTATACCTTCCTTGGGCTAGCGCTACTTTGCAAGAGCTTAGGACATGTTCCACTGTTTGTTTCTTCTGACAGAGCGGACATGCTGGGTCGTCTGCTTTCCCCCATTTCACTAAGTTTGCATTCGAGGGGAGCAGGTCATATACAGATCTGAGGAGGAAGCTTATCCTTAGAGGAGCCATGTGCCACATATCGTTCCAGCTGAGACTTCTTTGGAGTGCACTGTCCCATGTTGTCCATTGCCCCTGTTGACCTTGCTGGACTGCCTTCTGCACTCTTTTGACATCTTCTTCTTCCTTCAACTCCTGTATGATCATGTCTCTTTTTTCCTTCCCTTTGGCTTTGGACCACCACTGCATTTTTGTTGCTCCCAGTCCCTGTCTGTTGGTTTGCGTGTGTCCAATTATTTCTTTCATGCTGAGGTTTCTCTTGGCATTGTTTACAGCCTCTTGGACTTTCCACTTTCTGCCAGTTCTCAGCTTTGGATGAACTGATCTCACGATATTGTCTTCCGATTCCTCCAGCATGCTCAACAGTCTTGCTTTTCCAACTTTGTATTCCTCCACTATGGATTTCAGAGGTAGCTTCAGCATTGCTTGACGACAGTAGAATGCAACATCAGTGAGACCAGGTGGGACACCGAGCCATTTTCTTGTGTATTTGTTGATTTTGGCTTCCATTGCTTCGACTGTGCTGGTGCAAATGTCATAGATTAGCAGTGGCCACAGCAGCTTTGGTATCAGCATGAACTGTAGACACCAGACTTTGTATTTGCCTGGCAGTCCGCAGTTATCTATTTTCTTCAGGCCTTCTTCTGCTGTTTGCTTGGTTTCACATCCCCTTTGTGTGTCTTTCAGGGAGTCATCATACCATCTTCCGAGACTTTTTACTGGCTCTTCTGTGACAGTGGGGATGGCTTGGTTGGCTACCATGAATTTGACTGAATCTGCCACTTTTCCTTTCCGCAGTGAGAGACTTCGGGATTTCTTAGGTTTGAACCTCATTCTTGAAGAGGCCACCAGCTCATCCAGCTGCTTTAAGATTTGGTGTGTCTCTTCCTCATCCGTGGACAAGACTGTTGTGTCATCCATGAAAGCTTTCAGAGGAGGCATCTGGTATCCATCTCCCAGATTCACGTTATATGCTCTGGCTTACATCAGGTTCTCGTGTAGCAGCTGGAGGACTTTTTACCTGTCCACTGACCTGATTGTCTGTACATGATCTTTATCATGTTCTGTTCAGTATTGAGACCGTCTGTACATCGTTTTTATCATGTCTTGTTCACTGTTCTAATCATCTGTACATCGTTTTTATCATGTCTTATCCACTGTTCTGACCGTCTGTACATCGTTTTTATCATGTCTTATCCACCGTTCTGACCGTCTGTACATCGTTTTATCATGTCTTATCCACTGTTCTGATCGTCTGTACATCGTTTTTATCATGTCTTATCCACTGTTCTGACCGTCTGTACATCGTTTTTATCATGTCTTATCCACTGTTCTGACCGTCTGTACATCGTTTTTATCATGTCTTGTTCACTGGCCTGATTGTCTGTACATCGTTTTATCATGTCTTGTTCACTGGCCTGATTGTCTGTACATCGTTTTCATCATGTCTTGTTCACTGGCCTGATTGTCTGTACATCATGTCTTATTTCCTGTTCTGGCCATCTACACGTCATCTTCATCATGTCTTGTTTACTGTTATGATTGTACATCATCTTCATCATGTCTTGTTTACTGTTATGATTGTACATCATCTTCATCATGTCTTGTTTACTGTTCTGATCGTACATCATCTTTATCATGTCTTGTTTACTGTTCTGATTGTACATCATCTTCATCATGTCTTGTTTACTGTTATGATTGTACATCATCTTCATCATGTCTTGTTTACTGTTCTGATTGTACATCATCTTTATCATGTCTTGTTTACTGTTCTGATTGTACGTCATCTTTATCATGTCTTGTTTACTGTTATGATTGTACATCATCTTCATCATGTCTTGTTTACTGTTCTGATTGTGCATCATCTTTATCATGTCTTGTTTACTGTTATGATTGTACATCATCTTCATCATGTCTTGTTTACTGTTCTGATAGTACATCATCTTTAATAATAATAATAATAATAATAATAATAATATATTTTATTTATATAGCGCAAAATCTTGACAAAATCAAATCTAAGCGCTGAGCGTATACATGCATACATACCTACATACATATGAGCGTATACATGCATACATACATGCTTACATACTTACATACATAAATCTAAGCTGAGCGTATACATGCATACATACATACATACATAAATCTAAGCGTATAAATACAAACATACATACATACATACGTACGCACATGCATACATAATAATTACAATATTTATATAGCGCAAATCTCGACAAAATCAAATCCAAGCGCCGAAAAGACACACACGCACACACGCACGCACGCACGCACGCACGCACGCACACACACACACACACACACACACACACACACACACACACACACATGCATGGCCACAAATGGGGAGAAAAGAATAAAAGCAATAAAAGCAAGAATAAAACCAATGGAAAACCACAGAGAGCACATCATATACAATTATATATTAAAACAAAGTGATTCCCCTCCGAGCGGAGACAGGCTGCAGAGGGGGGTTGAGTGAGGTTAGGATTTTATGCAGAGGAGAAAAGGTGAGTTTTGAGAGCGGACTTGAAGGAGGCAAAAGTAGGTTGCTGACGGACTGAGAGAGGAAGTTTGTTCCAGGAGAGTGGACCAGAAACAGAGAAGGCTCGTGGACCATAGGTATTGAGCTTAGTGCGTGGAAAGCGAAAAGTCAGAGGATCGGAGGCAGAGCGGAGGGTACGTGAGGGAACATAGATCTCAAGTAGGCTTGACAGGTAATCGGGGGCTGCGTTATTGAGGCTTTTGTAGCACATGGTGTCTAGTTTGTACTGTATGCGCTTTGATACAGGGAGCCAGTGAAATTGTGCCAGGAGAGGAGATATGTGGTCAGCTTTTTTCTTTTTGAGTACAAGGCGTACAACATTGTTTTGAATGCGCTGTAGGATGTGAATGGTGGAGGCATGTCTTGTTTACCATTCTGATTGTTTGTACATCAATTTTGTTATGTCTTATTTACTGTTCTGATTGCCTGTGCATCTTTATCTTCATCATGTCTTGTTTACTGTTCTGATTGTCTGTACATCTTCATCTTCATCATATTTTATTTACTGTTCTAATTGTCTGTGCATTATCTTTATCATGTCGTTTTGCTGTTCTGATTATACATCATCTTTATTTATCTTATTTGCTGTTCTGATTGCCTGTGCATCTTTATCTTCATCATGTCTTATTTCCTGTTCTGATTGTCTGCGCGTCATCTTTATCATGTCGTTTTACTGTTCTGATTATACATCATCTTTATCATGTCTTATTTAATTAATATGTTGATTGTCTGTACATCATCTTTATCATGTTTTCTTTCCCAGAAAACTACTAGAGTCTGGGCAATGAGCAGCTAGCTGAAGGACGTCCTCTTTTGCCAGTAAACCCACATTTAAACACTTACGTACATGTTCCAGCATCTTCTCCCTGGACCACGTACGCATCTGCTGATTTAGATTGGTCATCACCTTTTCGATCCTTTTTCGTTCCACGTGTCTGGCTCGTCTTTCCAACAAAGTGTTCAACGTGTACAGAAAGGGGTTGAGTGCCGAGTTAAGAGGCAGGACAAAGACACCAGCCCACACGTTGACAAGGTCAGAGATGTGTGTGCCTTGGGCAGCCAGTAGCCCCATCAGGCCAATAGGAAACCAGCAACAAAAATCAGTGATTACAATCAGAAACAGACGTCGTGCAATGGTGATGTCTTGATTGCGGCTGTCTTTTTGCAGACCTCTAGCTGACTGGCGAATGGTATGATAGATCATCACCTGGCCGACCCCAATGACAGTGGAAATGATAAAGTTGAGAATGATAAAGACACTAAAGGCATACTGCTGACCTGGAAACTGACGTCGTGTGATAGGCAGAGGTATACAAATGCTGTTCTGACTGTAGAACTTCCAGTGAGACACAAAGAGAGGCAAGGTGGCCAGCACAACAGCAGCCCCCCAAGTAATGCAACAGGCCACGGTAGCTGACAATTTTGAAAAACGGAGACGTAAGCTGAAAGGAAATCGTAACAAGAGAAAGCGGTCTATGGTGATGAGACAGATGACAAAGCTGACATTTCACTGGACACTATGGCCAAAAATCCTGCAATTTTACACACCTCAGTGTGTCTCCATTGTTCTTCCTTCAAGACATAGATACCCCGGAAAGTCATGTCTGCCACTCCAATGATG
Organism: Monoplex corrugatus; assembly: GCA_030674185.1. NCBI lineage: Eukaryota > Metazoa > Mollusca > Gastropoda > Littorinimorpha > Ranellidae > Monoplex > Monoplex corrugatus. Next base: position 18,489,382 of record JAPXFY010000034.1, read on the forward strand.
GCCATGTAAATTCCCATTAGGAAATCAGAAGCACTGAGGTTGATGACCATGACCTTGTAAGCTAGAGAGGTGCCCTGCTGTTCTATGAAGGTTCTGTAGATCCACACCCCAACATTGCCTACCAGAGCCATGGTAGACAAGATCCAGAGTAACACACGCAGAAAGTCAGATTTGAGAAGGTCACTACATGACGACAGTTCGTCCACAGGGGCATGGCATTCGGCCAGCTGTGTCATGTGGAAATGATGGCAGCATAACTTGAGATCGTCAGTGTATAACACCCGTACAGAAGTGCCAAACACTTTAGTCTGCACTGTGTCCACTGGGTTGTGGCGGATATCTAAAACAGATATCTGTGTTGACCCTGTTAGTCCATTAGTCATGATCGTGTCCAGTCCCATGTCCATCATCACCAGACTCTCTAATGTCACAAAAGCAGTTCTGTGCACAAAGTTGAAAAAATCAGGATCCATCAGTTTGGACAAGGGGTTAAAGGACAGGTTGAGGTGTAACAACTCGGACAGATGGCTCAGTTTCAGAAAGTCAAAATTGTGGATAGAGTTATGACTGACATCCAGAATACGGAGCTGGTTTAAAGAGCTGAGCTCCACTTCCATCATATCACAGGATGACAAGTTCAAGTACTGAAGGTAAGTCAGGAATTCACTGCCCTGCAAATCGGAGCTGGTTGATCCAGACAGGTCGAGATAACGTAGCTGGAAATATGCCTGGTAGTCAAACCCTGACGTGCAGCGGAATGCTTGACCTTCACATACACACTGTTCTGGACAATGTTCCTGTCCACAGTAACGTTCATCTTCATTAAAAGGGCAGTGGTTGACCCCATCACAGAAGTAAACAGGATGAAGACAATTACCGGTCATCCAACAGCGAAAGAAACCAGGGCATCTTAGATCAGCGATGTTTTCATCCTCTCCAAAAGGACAGTCGATAATCCTGTTGTTCAAGAGGTAGGTGGGGATACAGAAACCTTGTACACACTGGAAGTGTGTCTCTGGACAGACCTCTTGTCCTTTCTTGAGTTCTTCTGCTGTGGACAGACCCAAGCCATCCATGTGCACCACTGCTGGTGGGTAGATACTCTGGGGACGGTTCCAGCTCTCTGAATAGGGAAGGAAAACTTTGTTTCAACTCACATTGCTTTGAGTTCAGCGATGCCCTAACTTTAGAGTTTAGAACACGACACCAACATATGATGACAACACGCATGCAGAATATTTGAAAATATTTCTTCCTAGTGCAAAAAAATATCTGCAATCTGAATTATCGCTCATTCTTATAAAACACATTAAGTTTAAAGAGAATTAAAAGTTGAATATAACAAGTTACATCACACATACACACACACTTAGACACACTTACAAACACTTACACACATACATGCACACACACTTACACACACTTACATTTACACAAACAAGCATACACACACACACACTTACACATACACACACACATAAACACACATACACAAACACACAGATACACAAACACACACACACATACACATACACACACAAACATACACACATATATACACATACATACACACACACTCACAAGCACACACATACATACATACATACACAAATACATTTACACACATACAGACACACTTACAGACAAACACACACACATACACACACATGAACTTACACACACATACATACACACACAAATACACTGACACACTTACACACGCACACATACACACACAAACTGACACACACTTTCATACACTTACAGATAAGCGCATACACACATACACAACACACACACACTTACACATTCACATACACACATGCACACACATACACACTTGCACACATACACACACATACAAACCCACATACACCCCCCCACACACACACACACACTTAAACACATACATACATACACACACATACCCACACATACACACATACACTCGCGCACACAAATACACACACACAACATATATCTTACATATAAACGCATACACACACAGACACACACTTACACACATTTACACACACACACACATTCACACACACACACACACTTATATACATTTACACAAACATACACACGCACACACATACACGCATACACACATACACAGACACACACTTACACACGCACAAACACACACACACACTTACACACAGACAAACACACACACACATACACACACATTTACACACATGCACACACATACACACATTCATATACACACACGTACACTCATACACACATACACACACATGCACACACACTTGCACACACACATACTCATTCACACACACTTACACTTACACACATACACACGCACACACACACACGCGAACACACACACACACACACACACACACACACACACACACAAGGGTAGCATTACACATCTCAGGTCATTCCACCCACCAAGCAAAGGAATCCCAAGCACTTGCATTTCACATACATTGATGGGAACGTCCTTGGTGTACATCACAACTGTGACATACCGTCCTCTGAGTGGTTGTGAGCAAGAAAGCCCTATAGTGGTTCTTGGTTTATAACTGCCTTTGATATGCAGGCAAAGATCACGGGAGTTCGTGGGGGCCTCAGGTAGCTGCGCGGAGGTCATGGTCACAAAAATGTAAAAGTTGGCAAGATAATGACCTGCAAGGGAAAGATTAAGTAAATTATTGATATCTATGTACACAATTCTAGAACACAGTTGTCAAAATGGGAAAAAACACGTTGATATTGTAATCTGAAGCTTTATGAACATACCTTCTGTCGTCTGTCGTTTGCATGTGCTGAGTCTCTGTCCATGAAATGCTACATACATCAGAGTCACATTCATATACATAAATCCACAAATATCTATAAAAATGAAATCACCAATTTCCCCTTTCCAAGACCTAGAAAGTAATAATTTCCACTCCTACAAAGAAAAGGGCCATCATCATCATCATCATCATCATCATCATCATCATCATCATGTATCATGTATCATGTGCTTTGCCGCTTGGCGTTGGCGATCATGGCCCTCTATACGAATTTATCTTTAGTCGCTGCAAGTCTACCAGGTGTTCTCTTTCCCTCCAGCTTCTCCATTATGACAAGGTGCCCTAATTTCTCTTTCCTCATAAAATGTCTTCTAAATGTTGCTTGTATTTTTCTATTCTTCTTTATTAATGATCTTTTGGTTTCTTCCTAATTTCCAATCCTACAAAGAAAAGGGTGCATCGCCAGAGATGCAGTGGTTAACGCAATGGACTACAGACTGGAAGGTTGTGGGTTGGAATCCCCATCAATCCCTTCAAAAATCAATGTGTGAATTTTCGGCTCTAACAGGTTTCTACCCAGAGTTGGGCGTGTGCTATGGGTTCATTAGGAAGACTGGGACCACACAGTTGGGTCTCATCCACTTCACTGATGCGTCATTGAGGTTATTGCTCAAATCTTCTGATCAGCACCGCAGGTGTCCGTATCTATCGGGCCTGGCTGACGCTAGGCCAGGAAATATTATGATGGTAAGCGTAGAGTGCAGCCCTGTCACGCAGTCTCAATCCTAGATGGAACTTCATAGCATCATGATTATCATCCTCATCGGCATCATCATCATCACACTGTAAAAACTTGTGCCAGCTTCTGTGGCCATTAAGGTGGCGTAGAAAATGGGACGAAAAAAAAGGTGAGCGGAAAAGTAACCCCCCTGAGTGCGATGATCCTTAAAAAAGAATACAAAACAGAAAAGACAGGGTGCATTAAACAAATAATGAAACATGGCCTGTAAAATCTGTCTGTTTAAGAATATCTCAACCCACAGAATACATTCTATAGTCATAACCTCTCACTGAGAGATGTGACACCCAGAGCATGGAAGCAGGGTCTGCTGGATGAAGTGGACGACTGGGAGTGCACAGCAGAACGCCCAGAAATCAGCAACAAGAGTGGCATGGGACCGTACATCGTTCTCCACTCCCATTCATTCAAACAAGTGTTTCAGACCGAGCTAACTATACCAGACGAAAGGAGAGTAGAGAAAGGCCATAACTACAAGACTGAAACGTATGCCAGTGTAGCCAGCAACATGAGGACATCTGACTTTCGAGCCAAAATCCTTGCCATCAAGGTTGGAGCAAGGGGGTTGATAGGTACATCAGCCTATGATCTCATGAAGCAGGTATCGATTTCAGGGAGAGAGGACCAGAGCTCTCAAGGGCAATGGCAGAAGCAGTGGATAAAAGCTCCAGCTGGATCTGGACCAGGAGAAACAAAAGCGAACTTCGTAGGCTTAAAATTCCCCCATATGTTTCTAGTGACCGATAGCCAAGTGGATAAAACATATATCACAAGGGTGACTTTGCCTTGAGAAAACTGACCATCTAGGATGGCGAGTTCGATGCCAGGTCGAGGATAAATTTCTAAAAAAAAGGAAAAAAAACCCGACAGCAGAGGGGCATCCAGGAGGCATGATCTGGATGCGGTCTGGCCCCCTTAGAGTGTCAGGAGTTAAGGGCCGAAACACTTACTTGACGGGGGTTCCTCATCTGAGGACCTTCTGTTGTCTGGCTCTCTCCAGAGTTTCTTACTACTTCTTACAATATCCATAAAGTGAGTACACCTGTACGGTTGACATCTGTGAGTATACCACACTATGGAAGGAAGAATACCCGATGCTGATGGTTACCTTCAGAAGCTGATGGTTACCCTCAGAACCAAAACCTGATGCTGATGGTTTACCTTCAGAAGCTGATGGTTACCTTCAGAAGCTGATGGTTACCTTCAGTACCAAAACCTGATGCTGGTCGTTACCTTCAGAAGCTGATGGTTAATTTCAGATGCTGATGGTTACCTTAATGTAGACCCAGGGAGAAAATATTGGACGGACATGCAGGGTGGCTGATGACAGAGGATGGAAGACGTGCTTGTGGCAATAAGGGACAGATGCATATGGAGGGCCATGATCACCAACGCCAATCGGCAGGGCACTTGATGATGATGATGATGATGACAGAGGTAGCGGGATGTACATGGTGTTGAGGGATTCCAGTGATCGTGTCAATAAACTTCATGAGTGTAATGTTGTGGCAAGATAGTCTGGCATGTTTCAGCCCTAGCTTCACGTAGTCCTTAGAGCTGAGTGCTGGACGTGCAGCAGTTTTGTTGTAATGTTCTGGTGGGGTTAGATCTTAGGGAGCTTGTTTTTTTTATATAAAGCATTACATCCTTTCTTGTGTCTTGCCTGGCCATGGCGAACTTGGGAATGTCATCATCCATCATCCATCGCCGTCGCTGTGGACGACTGTGGGAGCTCCATTCTTTGTCACGAAGGGTTGCCAGGCAACACAGTCTCTGCTCGTGTGTACGATGTCATGGAGCCCAGTTTGTATGCGTCAGTGATGCTGTTTATGAAGGATTTTGCTGGCCTTCCTCGTTTTTTTCTTTGCCTTGACTCTCCCCTGCAGGACTGATGCCATGAAGTCGGGTCTTGTGTTTTTGTTCTTTTATTGATCTCTGCGAGCATTTTACGTTGGATACCGAATTCCTTTAGCATGCTTTCATTTTTTTTCTGTCTATTTTACTCTGAGAAGACGCCTGTAGAACTATATTTCTGCTGTGTTCAAAGTCCAGGCTTCACATCCGTACATAACAACAGGCCAAATCAAGAAGCGTTCAATTATTAATTTCATTTTCGTTGGTATGTCTTTGTCTTTCCACATGTTGCTCAACTGGACCATTTTTGCTTGGCCATGCCTATTCTTGGGAATGTACGATGGCAGTTTCCCATTGCCTTCCATTGGTTTTTGTGCAGACTCTCTGCTGGCCTTTGTCTTTCTGACAACAACCTACTAGGCTGTGGGGGTGATTTTCTGTCAGGGTTAACTCCCTTAGCCTTATTCTCTCCCGTGATAACAACAAAGTTGTGGTGCTATTTACCCATAGCTCGGGGTCTGGTTCGTGTCACCAGGGC
>JAPXFY010000034.1:18500343-18505343 GCA_030674185.1 Monoplex corrugatus
AACATAATGTCCACACACCATAACACATAATGTCAAACACTATAACATTAAATGTCCACACATATAACAACATAATGTCCACACACCATAACAACACAATGTCCACACACTATAACAACAAATGTCCACACATCCATAACAACATAATGCAACACACCATAAACACAATGTCCACACACCATACAACACATGTCAACACACCATAACAACAAATGTCCACACACCATAAAACACAATATCCACACACCATAACAACACAATGTCCACACCATAACAACAATGTTCCACACATAAAACAGCAATATCCCACAACAATAACAATACAATGTCCACACATCATAACAGCACAATGTCCACACAACAAAACAACCAACACATGACACAATGTCACACACATAACAACACAATGTCCACACACCATAACAACAAATGTCCACACACCATAACAACTCAATGTCGATAACACATAACAACACATGGTCCACACACCATAACAACAAATGTCCACACACCATAACAACACAATTCCACACAACAACAACAATAAATGTCCACACACATTAACAACACAATGTCCACACACCATAACAACACAATGTCCACACACCATAACAAACAATGTCACACACCATAACAACAAATGTCCACACACCATAACAACTAATGTCCCCACCATAACAACAAATTGTCCACACACCATAACAAACAATGTCACACATCATAACAACAATGTTCACACACCATAACAACAAATGTCCACACACCTAACAACACAATGTCCACATACCATACAACACAATGTCCACACACCATAACAACAAATGTCCACACAACATAACAATCAATGTCCACACACATAACAACTAATGTCCACACACATAAACACATGCCACACAACATAACAACATATGTCCAAACACCATACAACAAATGTCCACACAACATAACAACACATGTCCACACATAATAACAACATAATCCACACATAACAACACAATGCCACACACACATAACAACACAATGTCCACACACCATAACAACACATGTCCACACACCATAACAAACAATGTCCACACACCATAAAACACAATGTCCACACACAACAACACAATGTCAACACATAACAACACAATGTCCACACAATCACATAAGAACACAACACATGTCCACACACATAACAACACAATGTCCACACTAGTAACAACAATGCACACACCATAACAAACAATGTCCACACACCATAACAACACAATGTCCACACACCATAACAACACAATGTCCACAACCATAACAACACAATATCCACACACCATAACAACAGTGTCCACACACCATAACAAATATTTCCACAAAATTACACACATAAATCCACACATAACACATATGTCCACACATAACAACACAATGTCCACACACACTAACAACATTATGTCCACACACATAACAACATAATGTCAACACCATAACAACATAATGTTCACACACACAACAACTTAATGTCAAAACACCATACAACAATGTCCACAACTATAACAACATAATGTCCAATACCATAACAACATAATGTCCAACACACATCAATATAATGTCCACCACCATAACAACATATGTCCACACACCATAACAACATAATGTCCACACACATAAAAACAAGTGTCACAACACATAACAACACAATGTCACACACACCATAACAACATAATGTCCACACACTATAACAACATAATGTCCACACACCATAACAACACAATGTCAACACTCTATAACAACATAATGTCCACACACCATAACAACAAATGTCCACACACCTTAACAACACAATGTCCAACACCATGACAACATAATGTCCACACACCATAACAACATAATGTCAACACACTATAACAATTAATGTCCACACACTAAAACAGCATAATGTCCACACACCATAACAACATAATGTCCACACACTATAACAACATAATGTCCACACACCATAACAACATAATGTCCACACACCATAACAACATAATGTCCACACACCATTACAACACAGTGTCAACACACCATAACAACATAATGTCCACACACCATAAGAACACAATATCCACACACCATAACAACACAATGTCCACACAATATAAGAACACACAATGTCCACACGATAACAACACAATGTCCACACACTATAACAATACAATGTCCACACACCATAACAGCACAATGTCCACACATCATAACAAAACAATGTCCACACACCATGACAACACAATGTTCACACACCATAACAACACAATACCCACACACCATGCCAAACACAATGTCCACACACCATAACAACACAATGTCGATACAACATAACAACACAGTGGCAACACACCATAACAACACAATTGTCCACACACCATAACAACACAATATCCAAACAAAAAAACAACACAATGTCCACACATTATAACAACACAATGTCCACACACCATAACAACACAATATCCACACACCATAACAAGACAATCTCCACACACCATAACAACAAAATGTACACACACCATAACAACATAATGTCCGCGCACCATAACAACACATTGTCCACACACCATAACAAACCAATGTCCACACATCATTACAATACAATTTTCAGACACCATAACAACACAATGTCCACACACCATAACAACATAATGTCCACATACCATAACAACACAATGTCCACACAACATACAACACAATGTCCACACACCATAACAATACAATGTCCACACACCATAACAACATAATGTCCACACACTATAACAACACAATGCCCACACATTATAACAACATACTGTCCAAACACCATAACAACACAATGTCCACACAACATAACAACACAATGTCCACACATAATAACAACATAATGTTCACACACTATAACAACACAATGCCCACACACCATAACAACACAATGTCCACACACCATAACAACACACTGTCCACACACCATAACAACACAATGTCCACACACCATAACAACACAATGTCCACACACAATAACATAATGTCCAGACACTATAACAACACAATGTCCACACACCATAACAAAACAATGTCCACACACCATTACAACACAATTTTCACAGACCATAGCAACACAATGTCCACATACCATAACAACACAATGTCCACACACCATAACAACATAATGTCCACACACCATAACAACATAATTTCCACACACCATATCAACACAATATCCACACACCATAACAACATGGTGTCTACACACCATAACAACATAATGTCCACACACCATAACAACATAATGTCCACACATCATAACAACATAATGTCCACACATCATAACAACACAGTTTCAACACACCATAACAACACAATATCCACACACCATAACAACATAATGTCCACACACTATAACAACATAATGTCCATACACCATAACAACACAATGTCCACACATCATAATAACACAATGTCCATAAACCATGACAACATAATGTCCACACATCATGACAACACAATGTCCACACACCATAACAACACAGTGTCAACACACCATAACAATGTAATGTCCACACACCATAACAACACTATGTCTACACACCATAAAAACACAATGTCCACACAACATAACAACACAATGTCCACACACCATAACAACACTATGTCTTCACACCATAACATCATACTGTCCACACACCATACAACACAATGTCCACACACCATAACAACATACTGTCCATACACCATAACAACACAATGTCCACACACCATAACAACACAATGTCCACACACAATAACAACATAATGTCCACACACTATAACAACACAATGCCCTCACACCATAACAACATAATGTCCACACACTATGCCATCATAATATCTACACACCATGACAACACATTGTCAACACACCATAACAACATACTGTCCACACACCATAACAACACAATGTCCACATATCATAACAACACAATGTCCACACATCATAACAACAAAATATCCACACACCATAACAACACAATGTCCACACACTATAACAACACAATGCCCACACACCATAACAACATAATGTCCACACACCTTGCCATCATAATATCTACACACCATGACAACACAATGTCCACATACACAACAACAGAATGTCAACACAATATAATAATATAACATTCACGTACAATATCTACGCACAACAACAACATAATGTCCACACACCATAACAACACAATGTCCACAAACAATAACAACACAATGTCCACACCATAGCAACTCAATGTCCACACACGATAACAAAACGATGTCCACACACCATAACAACAAAATGTCAACACACTATACCAACACAATGTCCACACACAATAACAAGACAATGTCAACACATCATAACAACACACTATCCACACATCATTACAACATGATGTCCACTCACCATAACAACATGATGTCCACACACAATAAGAACATAATATCAACACTCAATGATGTCACAGTATCAGAATATTTTAAGACCTGAGTATTTACACGAACCAGATCCCCAAGCTATGGGTAAATAGCTCCACTGCCTTGTGGACATCTCGGGAGAGAGTATGGCTAAGGGAGTTAACCCTAAAAAAAAACCGATGGAAGGCAAGGGGAAACCACCATCGTAGTTTTCCCAGGAAAACCATGGACAGGAGAAAGAAAAAGAAGAAAGTTAACGACGTCAATAGGTACTCCTGCAGAGCACCTTCGTCCGGTAGGGACTGTCATGCGGCGCAGGTGACACTAGACCGTCAGCCAGCTACTGCGACCAAAATCAATATAAAATTCAAAATACAACATGGAATATAAGAACAATGCTGCAGAAAGGTAAATTAGACAACATCAAAATGGAGATGGAAAGGCTTAACATTAGTATTTTAGGACTGGGGGAAGTGAGATGGAAGTGGGCAGGCATGATAACATCAGGGGAATATACAGTGATATACTCTGGTGGTAATTCACATGAAAGAGGAGTAGGCATCATAATGGACAAAGACAAATCA
>JAPXFY010000034.1:18512843-18520343 GCA_030674185.1 Monoplex corrugatus
GGCCTCTGTATGCTCTGAACAAGAAAAAAACAGCTGCAAGAAGTTTTGTTCCTTTTCCAACAGAATTATAAACAATCAATGGAAGATGGTCTATTTCAAGAACAAATTCGTCCGTGTGAACGCTTATTCAAAAACATCACAAATACAAGACATTTTCATTCGATGATGTTCTTTTTTTCCTTGCTCAGAAAGATTGTGGCTGACAGAAACATACACTACTGGATGTAGTAAATCATGAACATATTGTAGTAGAACAACTGCTATGCATGAACTGCTCGCCTATGTATGCACAGTATATGGCTGAGAAAGATTTGGAAGTTTCAGTAATGGAGTTGATACCAGAATTACTTGAATCTTTTTCGAAATTACATCCACACTCTTTTGTACATACAATTAACTTGTGAGTGGAGATGCATGTGAGATTAAGACAAAGAAGCTTTTGACAAAACAAATCTCAGAATGTGATGTCAGTAGCATCTTACCAACCACAACACAAAATAAAAGGAATCTCCTGAAAATCGTCTTAGAAATTTCCAAAATCTTCATGATTTTTTAAAAATCGTTTTTCATGTTGTGATTGTAGGACATCCTGAGTGACTTTGACCAAACAACAACAACAACAATAACAACAACAACAACAACAACAACAAACAGAAAACAAAACAAACAAACAAATAAAGAAAAAAGAAACAAAAAACAAACAAAAATCTTCCAGTTCTTAAAATCCAGCTTTCATCTTAGATGGATGTGAGATCATTCCAAACTCCTTTTCTTCAAAACACCTGTTACATGACCAAGAAGAATCTGTCACCTTACACTCAACACTCTCATGTCGTAAAGAAATTATTGACAAGTATGGAGGCAACAAAAGTACCCACACATCATATTCGGGGCTGTCGCAGGAGCAGTAACTGATTCGAAAGGCGTTCTGATCCTCTGGGAAAGACCACTTGCGCACTACAAAATGCAGCATTTGATTTATCAGAACATGAACGTAACCTTGGAATCGACGACCAAAGACCAGTCCAAACTGAGAAAAGATTGTGATGTTGCGTGTGTGTGTGTTCATTCATTACTTCTTTTAACTTCTATTCACATACGCGCTTTTAGACAGAAATAAAAGAGTCTATGGGATAAATGGATCTATCAAATCATGAAGGCATTGTATCAATTAAGGCAACATCAAACAATTTAACGAACTAGAGAGAAAAACAATCAGAACATTAGGTCGATCAGGCTTCATCGGTTTGCTCAGGGTTGTGTGTATGTATGTATGTGTGCGTGCGTGTGTGTGTGTGTGTGTGTGTGTGTGTGTGTGTGTGTGTGTGTGTGTGTGTGTGTGTGTGTGTGTGTGTGTGTGTGTGGGTGTGTGTGTGTGTGTGTGTCCATGTGTCTGTGTGCTATGAGCATGTAAGATCCTTTGCTGCTGTATGAGATGATCTGTTATGATATGGTGAGATACAATGGGGAGCAGAGAATTGTTTTATCGAATGAAAAGAGTTAAAAAAAACGAAAAAAAAAACGAGGTGGGAGTTACAGGTATAAAACAATTGGGCTGAATCAAAGAAAACGACCTACTGGACTGTGCAGTAAACGCCTAGCAATGTATAGATACAGAGTGAAATCAGTATGTTTCTGTTTTAAGTTTGTAAATGACACAGGGAAATAAGGTCGCATTCACTGACAACACAAAAGGTGATTAATTGTTATAAAATCACTACAGATACATTTGATGGTTTTACTAAATTTAGTTCAAAGTGAGTCGAGAGATAATCTGTAAGCTAAAGTTATCTCACCGAGAAGGGGCGAAGGTCACATTGCGATTTTACTTTGTTTTCTAATATAGCATTCATTTCATGTTCAGAGAGTGGTAAATCAAGTTTAGTACTGCCAGCCTTATGCATTGATGCATTTTTTGCTATTCTGTTGACCCGGTCGTTATATACTATAGGATACCACAGTGTGATGGGATCCAACAAAAAGTAACTTGCGTATTATTTGTTATTACAGAATGAATTACAAATTTTATCTCAAATAGTAACGTACTGTTTACTTTACTATCGCAACTTTTTAGGGATTGTAATGCAGATTTCGAATCTACACATAATAGGATACTAAACAAAGTTATGGATAGATCTACTATGTATTTCAGTGCATTAGGATGGCAACTACAGTAATTGAGAAGTGAAGATTGAATGTCCCTGTTCTAAAGTGTAAGCCTTTTCTACTTTAAATTTAGGAATTAAAAGGCCAGCGCCTGTTTCACCATCATCTAAAACAGAGCCCTCAGTAAATATTTTTTGAGTAATGTGAATATTTTTTATGTAGATGTGACAGAACATCAATTGCTAACAAGTGTGGATTAATATCTTTTGTCAAGTCAGTATCAGTGTAGCTGATATCATAAGTAGTAATGGACAATTCCCAGGGAGGCAGAGGATAACATATCATTTTATGTGTGTAAAGAGAGAGCAAGAAAACCAGCATAGAAATATAATATGTTTGCTTGAATGTGTGCCTGTAATCTGTACATTCTGTCACCCCATATCAAAGTGTGATATCCCACTGGGTAAAGAACAATACTAAACAGCAAATTAACCCACACCCTCTTATTAAAGTAACAATAAGATAATGTTCATGGCCTGGGTAGAGACACAGAGGAGACATTGATATTTACAACGCATTTGTCACTTGCAGATATATGATTTCTTTTCTGGCCAGCACCTGGCTATTCATTCCACCCTGGCACAAGCAGCCTGCACAATTAAAGTGTCGGTCAATTCCTTGTCAAGTCTCACTTCTGTATCACTGGTGTTTGAACCTCCTTCCTTATCCCAAGTCTCACAGCAGACCATGATGAATTGTCCCTATAACCCTAAATGGACACACATGACAACATAGACACTATACCTTTACATAAACAAAATCCAAAAAAAGATGTTCCATTCAATACCCTTTTCAAGAAAAGACTTCCAGTTGTCACCCTCTTCTAAAATATCATGGCAAATATGATTGTTAATGTGTACTAAATAATACAATATAATCCAACACATTCAAGGAAAAATGTGCTCAAAGTCAACCATTATACTTTCTTTCCGGTCCATGCAAACACGTGTCACTAATAAATACAAAATCATACCTATCTGTATATATATATATATATATATATGTGTGTGTGTGTGTGTGTGTGTGTGTGTGTGTGTGTGTGTGTGTGTGTGTGTGTGTGTGTGTGTGTGTGTGTGTGTGTGTTAATCATAAACTCCATAAATTGAAACGCTAATAAACAAAGGCAATATTATCTTTCATTCAAGATACAAAATCACCTCAGCTTGATAGCTTATTTTTCCCATCAAAAACGAAGTCACACCAAGGTCAAAATTCTGATCAGAAAAATCTAAATGCTATTAAGCCATGTGTTATTATGAATTAAATGTACAATTTTCTATCATTGGCTACTTGATATGTACAACCTTCAAAAGGCAAATAACAGGCCTTCAGCAGGCATAGGCATTATCTAGAAAATGGCCTCCATGGTCAGACTCTGGACAAGTGTGAAGTGACAGAGAGAAACCCACTGCCTAGCTTCCTAAGAAAAAACTGCACGTGAATCAAACTCACGCTGAGTTATTTCAAAATCAAAATTTGAAAAGGTGAAATATCATATTTTTCTGGCTTGACAAAAATGTCCCCTGGACAAAACACATTTGGTTAAAATGTGAAACTTTGTTAGGTACTAAGTGGGAAATTTTGAAGAGCTCATTTGTATAAGTGGATATTGTTTCTTGTGCCTTTATAGTTCTTCCTCTTAGGGAAATGGATGTCAGGCCGAATTTAAAGTTCCATATTGGCACAATTAGCTATTGCATTTGCTCTAACTATATATTCAGCAGCTGATAATTTCCTCCAATATTCAAATGGAAGGATGCTGGCTGTTTTATATACTTCTTGTGTTTTTGTATACACCAGTACCCCAAGAGCACATTTAGCAGCTTTACTATTTTTTCAAATAGCATTTTGGAGGTGAAAACGTTTTAGTGTCTTGTCCCCAGGACTGTTTACTAACAATGTTTATTAAGTTATAGATTTTCATAGCTTTATGCAAGAAGGCATCAATATGTTCTTTCCACTGTAAACTAGAAGTCAAGTATACTCCCAGAAATTTCACGTGAGTAGTATATTTCAGTTCCTCATCGTCAATTTTAAATGCTCTTTCGGACTGAGACCATTATTAAAAAGCATCATGTGTGTTTTTTCATTGGATATTTCTAAACCGTTAACTGTCAAGTAAGAGGAAATATGATTGATTTCATGTTGATAGATCTTTTTAACGTAGTTTATTTCTCTTAAGGAAGTCTTTCGTTTTAACGAAGCATTCGTCCAGATCGCTATATCATCAGAAAACTGAGCTACGTCTACATTGCTTGAGACTTGTGTTTTCAGGTCATAAATAAAAAAAATATTAAGTAATTATGGAACCCTGTGAAATTCCCATGTTTACAGACCGTTTTTCAGAGTAAGTATTACCTATTTTAGCGACTATGCTTCAGTCACTTATAATGCTTTGATAAAATAATAAAGATTACCATTGAGACCAATATGTTTTAATTTCAACAAAAGTTTTGCATGCCAGATTTGATCGTATGCTTTTTAAGATCAAAGAAGGTAGCTAAGACTTTTTTTTCTTTTAGCAAACCGATTTTTTATTTGGATTCTAAATTTAACTAAATGGTCTGATGTTGATCTACCTTTCTGAAACCTAGATTGGGAAATAGGTATTATATCATTTTGCTCACAAAAGTAAGTCAGTCTATTCAATATACTTTTTTCCATTAGTTTTGAAACATGGGATGAAAGCGAGATAGGTCTGTAATTACCTGGATCAGAAAGGGGTTTATTAGCTTTTGGTATAGGTAACACAATCGAAGTCTTCCAAATGTCAGGTAAGTGACCACTTTCCCAGCATTTTAGTATGATATTGTGTAAGTATTCAATCCATTTCTCTGGTAAATGATTTTTAAAAAGGTTATACGAAACGTCATCCTGTCCTACAGCTTATTTTTTATTGTTCAACGAGAGAAAGGCATCTATAAGTTCTTTTAAAGTAATTTTTGAATTTATGTACATGTGACTATCAGGGGCAGGATCTGAGTATGCTTTTGAGTCTTCAATTTTCGCCTTTCCTCCATTATTGGAGCAGACAAGCTATTGGAATTACTTGCTCTTGAAAAGAACTGTACATATTCTTCAATTTTCTCACATGACGAAGGAAAGTCTTTATCTTTAATCTTAATAGAAACTGTGGTAAATTAAAATCATTTTTCATTTCTTTGACCTAATTCCAAATTTCAGGAAGACCTTTAGGCCCGGAAATTTGTTCAGAGCAAAAATCTGACCAATGTTACTTTTTGGCTGGGCTATAATTCTTTTTGAATGAATCTTTGCACTTTCATATTGTAATGGTCTTCTGGAGATTTAGTTTTTAAATAAGAGTTTACACATTTTCTTTCTTCATTCTTCGCTTTTTCACATAATTGATTCCACCAACTATTTCCAACATGAATACCTTTGTTTACATTTTTCCTTTTTGGGAATGGAATTGTTTGCTTCCTCATGTAGCGTATTTGTAAAGTGGGAATACCTATCATTAACATTGTTGCATTCATTGAACGTGCAATCTTTAAAAAAAATTTACGGTATTTTACCCAGTTCACACTATTGTATATATATCGAGGTATAATCGCGTTCGGGTTTATAACATGATGACAACTGGCAGGTGATCACTTCCAAGGGAGTCAGGATGTAACATCCCACATGCTATTAATGACGAGGTCAGGTGATAATAAAGTTTGGTCAATGGCTGAAGCCTTATGTTTAGGATTATCTGGAATTCTAGTTATTCAACTGTCATTTAACAATACTAAACTGGAGTCAAGGCATTTCAACAAAGTGGATAAAATGCCTTATCCCAAAATGGAGATGGCATTAAAATCCCCTGTGATCAACCATTTCGCATTGTTTTTTCTAAAGGCCGTAGCCAGTCACTGTTTTCTCCACCAGGACCACGTGGATAACACACAGACAGGATATTTATAGTTGAACACAGAGTTAATTTTCATTTTCACAGCCACACAGTAAGCACCGTCAATCTTTTGGCACAGGAGGGGAATGATTTTATAATCCACGTCTTTGCATATATAAATGATGCAAAATCTTTGAGTTATTATCACAGATGTGCGTCACAGGAGGATAGTAATAATATCCTGACTTAAGTAATTTACAATTTGCCACATTTAGTGAACTGTAAGGCAACAATATGATGCTTATTTATGGACTAAATATTGTTGGAGATGAGGACGATTAATATTCACTGAACGACTGTTCCACTGAAGAACAGAAAAACCTGTGTTATGATTTTTGACTTGTGGAACTACCCAAAACCAACAGCAAACAATTATGAGTAGGAAGAAACAAAAATAAAACAAAAATAAAATAAAAATGATGAAAATAGCTTTGGTGAAAGAAAACATGACATATGAACACCTAGCCTATAGTAAAATCGACAGAATAAATCAATGTAAGAAAGTCGCTACTATGTTCAGGCTGACGCTGGTGCAATTACAACAGATATGCAGGATCATCAATCACAGAGATCTCCCAATGGATGGAAAAAAATATGATGGGAGATGTCCCTGTTCCACCATGGACACTAGGACCGATTGATATGGGGTGTTGTTGAATAGTAGAATGGATTATAACTATTGTTATAAGGTGAATGCGTAGTTTTGAGACTTCTTGCGTGTAGGATGACGAGGTTACGCTTTTGTTTCTTCCAGAGGACATTGATGACATGTCTGCCGATGCTCCTGGCAAGGATGGATGAGCCGAGCCGATTGGGATGTACAGTGTCCTTGAAAGTAGAGTTGAATTTTGACTTTAAATTGCCATGATCCAAGAAGGAGATGTTGTTGCGACCATACAGGTCAGAGTGAGGCAGGGCATACAGAAGATCTATTTTTATTTGAAGGACCCTGTCTCTCACTGGAGCTGTTTGGCTAAGGATAAGTTTACTCTTAGGATACGTGGTCATAATCTCGTCCATGGCTTTCACTAATCTATCACAAACAATTTGGGGTTCATTGATCTTCAAATCGAGCAGTCCACAATGTATAACAAAACAATGAAATTGACTGTTGGACGATTCTTTCAGGAACTGAGACATTTTGTCTATAGAAGAAATGTTCTTTGTTTCAACAATGAAACCATATGAATAACCAAGTCTGTGACCGTATACACCATTTAATATTGTGTCGTGTATAAGGAGAACTGTTGGAAGAGCAGAGTTTACTTTCCTTTTTGTGTATTTTTGGATGTGACGCGAGAGGCACCTTTCCCGTCCATGTGTCTTTTGATATCTTTCGGCTTGACGTCATTTTACATGCACGTGATGATTTTGTGGATGTTAGTGGAGTTGTAGATTTTGGTGGTAGGGTGACTGGTGTT
>JAPXFY010000034.1:18522843-18535924 GCA_030674185.1 Monoplex corrugatus
TTATTTGTATAGACATTAAAAGAAATAACGAACGAACCCACACATGGGCACACGCACACATGGGCGCATTACTCATGCATGTAATATGTATGTATGTATGTATATATAATATATATATATATATATATATATATATATATATATATATATCAAATCACATATGCAGTGCACATAGACACACACACACACACACACACACACACACACACACACACACACACACACACACACACACAAACTGCAATACAGCTAGTTCTAGAAGAACCACAAGCATTAATCTGTGAAACTTGGAATTATTTCTGAAGCTTTTTTTAAAGATGTATTTGATGGTAAGTGGACGGATACTTTCCCTTAAAGACAATGGGTCAAAGTTCCATTTCGTTAAGGTAAAAACAGGGAAGAATTTCTTCCTGGAGAGAAACAAGGTACGATTAAGAGTGACGTTTTTTTTAAGACCTGAGAGCTTTGGAAAGTAGGATGAGTTCTGATATATAGTTGGCATGGTATTGAAATTCAGACATTCAAAGGAAAGTGTGGCAATTTTACATTCAATTCTTGCTCTGATTTGTAGTTAATGTAGTTTTTGTAAAAGTACTTTTGCACTTCACAATTTGCCCTCCATAGAAAAAGTCAACCTGCATTGTTTTGGAGTAACTGAAGTTTGTCTGGGAACGATCATCTCACGAGACGGCAGATGCACATCAGATCTAGCCAGCAGAATTGGCCAAGCCAAAACAGCATTCAAGAAGATGAAAAGCGTTCTTACCAACAAATGCGGATCAATTAATATCAGGAAGAGAATTCTTCAATGTCATATAGAACCGATAATGTTATACAGTTGTGTGCGTGGACAGTCAACAAGCAAAGCCAGAACAAGATTGAGGCAGCCAAGATGTGGTTTCAAGAAGAATGTTTAGAGTTCCATGGACAGCACAGAAAACAAACGAGACAGTCTTAATGGAGGCAGACACAAGTAGATAATTCATGCGTTTTATTTGCACAGCGTGATGTGTGCACACGTTTTTTGTGTCGTGTGCGCAAATAATTTTTGTGTGCGCATGTGTGGTGTGACGTAGAGTTCTGAAGACAGCTCACCCCAAGTTGGTGATTCGGGTAGAATGGGTTTACTGAACACTTCGCCTAAAACTGCCCTGAGAGCAAACACTGTTTGTCTTTCTTCAGTCATCTACTGGAGCTCAGTTTTACCACACGTGTATGTAAGGTTTGACGCGATGCTAGCCATTGTATATTCGTATTAAATATGCAATTGAAGAAAACAAGAAGAAGGAGGAGAAGAAGAAAGAGAAGAAGAAGAAAAAGGAGAAAGAGAAGAAGAAAAAGGAAAAGAAGTAGAAGAAGAAAGAAAAGAAGGAGAAGAAGAAGAGCAAGGAGAAGAAAAAGGAGAAGGAGATGAAGAAGGAGAAGAGAAGGAGAAGAAGAAGAAGAAGAAGAAGGCAAAAAAGAAGGAGAAAAACAAGGAGAAGAACAAGAAGAAGAAGGAGAAGAAGAAAAAAAAGGAGAAGGAGAAGAAGAAGAAGGAGAGAAGGAGAAGAAGAAGACGGCAGCAAAAAGAAAGAAGAAGGAGAAGAAGAAGGAAAAGGAGAAGAAGAAGGAGGGGAATAGTCAAAACAACATTGTGATCTGCCTAGTGCCTTAGTTGAAAGGAGAGCGTACAGTTGCGTGACGGACGAGTGCTTTATGCATGTTTTGATTGCGTGAATATGTAGAAGATTGACAATAGTGAAGATTAGGAAAAGACAGGCAACATTTAAAGGCCATTTTATGAGGAAAGGGGAATTATAGCACCTGGTCACAACAGGAAAGCTGGAAGGAAAGAGGGCACCAAGTAGACCCAGGGAGAAAATATTGGACGGACTTACAGGGTGGCTGAGAACAGAGAGAGTGGAAGATGTGCTTGCGGCAACGTGGGATAGATGCATATGGAGGGTCGCCAACGCCATGCGGCAGGATACATGATGATGGTGATGATTGCAATCATTTAAAGTATTTAAGTGATTAATGCACAGCGTAATGCCTGGGAAACAGTGAGTTTGAATTCTATCAACACAGTTATATCGTTGTGGGAAATTTCAGCCTGATCTGCCTCCTGTAGAGATCTGAGTGTGCTATGGGTTCCATTGCAAAATTCAGACCATGCACTTGAGTCCTGTCTATTGCATCACTGACGGCATTGATCAAAACTTCTCTGACTAGTACCGTAATTGTCTGTATCTGTCGGGCTTCTTGATGCTGGACTACATGAAAGTAAGCGTGCAGAACAGCTCTGTCATGAAGTCTCGGCCCATGATGGAAGTGTCATCATTATCATTTCCTTTGTGATGAATCTCAGAGTTTTGCTCACAGTCCAGGCTTTACAGAAAAACTAACTACAGAAGAATTGAGGCAGCAGAGATGTGGTTTTATCGGAGGCTACTACAAGTCAAATGGACAGAAGAATTAGTGAAAGCGTCCTAGAAAAACTTGATACCACCAGAAAACTACTAGCAGACATCAACAAAAGAAGACTAAAATACATTGGCCGTGCTGCTTTTATGTAATAGGATTATCATTCCTGTCTGACGGGACTTTAAGACGTGCCCAGCTTCAGAGGAGTAGATATATGAATTGATTAGCATGCCTGAAAGTTTGGACCAGAACATTTATCAAATTCTGCTTGGAGGACAAGACTTACTGTCGCTGACTGGTCTTTCACAAATGCTTGTTGCTTTGGCGATGTCATCTTCATTTAGTTTGCATCGGACAGTCTGTGTTCATTCTTGTCTAGAGCTGGTACGTATGGAATCAGGGCCTAAGAGGTCTGTTATGTAATAGTTTTATTTGCTCTGTGCATTGCTATCTTCTTTGTAGAGTGCTTCAAAGTGGTGTCCCTTCTCTGTTTGTTACATTTCACACACAAAAATATAATAAAATAAAATAAAAAAAGTGAAAGTGCAAATGCCGATAACTGAAGTCTGACGTCGAAATGTGTCTGTCGATTCAGCTACTCTCCTCTGTTCGTTCTTGAAAATGGGTTTGCGATTCGCTCGATAGTGAATCAAAAATATGTGTTTTGGTTTATGCTATCATTGAAATTGTATGTTTAAGTTCAATTTCGTTGTATGGAAATATATGGAATCATTTGGAACAATCTAGAAATGACAAGGAAAAGTACAATACCTAAGATTTTTCTAGAATTCTCCGGAAATCGTAAACAAATTTAATTTGTACAAAGATTGGCTAGAACTACAGAATATTCTAGAAAGTTCCAGAATGAGGCTATGAGTGGCTAAAAATCTAGGGAAAGGCTGTGAACATTCTGAAACTTTCCATGGTGTTATAAATAATGCGTGAATGTGGGTCAAGAGAGAGAGAGAGAGAGAGAGAGAGAGAGAGAGAGAGAGAGAGAGAGAGAGAGAGCAATCAAAAGAATTGAAGTGTAAGCCTGCTGTCAGCGATAGAGAAGTCACTGTAGATTCGTACATTTGCTGCGTGTAGGTTTGAGGGCTGGAGAAGAATAATTCTGCAAACTAGGAGTGGTGCATCGGATGTGTGAAGTAGTTGCCCAGTTTCTGTTATGTTTTCTACGTTCTTCAAATAAAGGATCATTTTCGTTTAACCTGGACTAGTGTATTCTGTCTCTGAGAAGATTGATCAACTGCCATATGTTCACGTACCTGCGTAAACTGCAAGACACTACCAGTCACCTACGTCCTTACCTGTGACACTGTTATCATGCCAGTCTGCTTCATTATTTCCAACCCATCTTCTGTGACAGTGTTTTTTCACCGTGTTGTTTGTGGCTTTCATTTTTTCCCAGCCCAAGGAAAAAGTTTGTGTTTTTCTCTCCTTGTTGAGTACACACGTGTACTCATCGTGGTCTTGTTTGTGTTCTCTTAAGAGTATACTACCGCTTTGATTTTCAGTTCTCCCTTGTTATAACATCAATTTTGTTAGACATTACCAAATTAAAATCACCTAGTAATGTAGCGTCAGTTGCATTAATTTCTATGTTTTTCCCCATTACTGTTTTAGTTCCTCATAACATTCCATTTTCTTTGTGTATTCTTATGAGGAAAGGGAAATTAGAACACCTGATCACAACAGGAAATCTGGAGGGAAAGAGAACACCAGACAGACCCAGAGAGAAAATGAGACCTCCCACCACGAAATCAGTCTTAACTAGCGTTTTGGGTATTTTGAGATATACATATCACTGGAAAGTGTACATTCTGCTGATTATTTTGGTACTTGAATAAAGTTTGTACTCAAGAAAAATGTAGAAGTTATGTATGTTTAAAGTCATTAAGTTGTATGACGGCCATTTTTAGAAAACGGCCTCTAAATTTCTTGTGTGCTCTCCTACACATTTTCCTTAAATGTCTTTATTTAGTGGCTTTGACCTGGTTTGTTTCTAATTTTAGCTGTCATTATCTGACAGGTGCACCAAAGAGCTTTCCGTCAGTATATTACATGTGTGGGTACTGTAAGGTTACGGTTCATAATAAGAGGCAAAAAGAGGTACTTTTGGTTAGAAATTGCGTTCTTTCTGCTGCGATCAGTGCATTAAAATACCATTTTAAATTGATTGATGATATTTCTTCAAGAAAAAAAATGTTTGTGGGGTAGTCTACAGAAATCAATTTTGAAAAAAAGTCAAAACACTCCCGAAAGACCCTAAGTCACCTTTTCAGCTCCTAGTGCTGTTCGACTGACTGCGAATTAAGACTGATTTCGTGGTGGGAGGTCACAAATACTGGACGGACTTGCAGGGTGGATGAGGAAAGAGAGGGTGGGAGATGTACTTGCAGCGACAAGGGATAGTAGATTCGTATAGAGGGCCGTGATCGCCAGTGCCATACGGCAGGGTACATGATGATGATTGTTATAACGTAATTTAAACAGGCAAACAAACACACACACGCACACACACACACACACACATACACACACACACAGATGCACACACACAGAGATGCACACACATACATGCATGCACACACAAACACACACACAAACAGAAAACACACACACAAGGACACACACATACACACATATACAAATATACACACACAAATACATGCACACACATGCACGCGCGCGCACACACACACACACACACACACACACACACACACACACACACACACACACAAACACACACACACACACACACACATACATACGCACCCTAACCTGTGTCAGACGTGGCACAATCCAGGAAATCAGCGTAACCAGGAGGTCGACAGCCAAAGCCAGGACACAGAATCTTCCCATCTGTGCACGTGGTACACAGACGTTCGTCACTTTGGTCCAGACAGTCTATGGCACCGTCACACATGTAATTCCTGTATGAAAATTATCAGACACATAACTCTGTGATGTGTTTATTATGATGAGTGAATATCATTAGGCAGAGTGAGGTAGTGTGTTTATTATGAGTGAATATTATCAGGCATTATTAAGTAGTATGTTTATTATGATGAGTGAATATTATTGGGTACAGTGAGGTAGCGTGTTTATTACAATGAGTGAATATCATCAGGCACAGTGAGGTAGTGTGTTTATTATGATGAATGAATATTATCAGGCATGGTGAGGTAGTGTGTTTATTATGATATATGAATATTATCAGGCATGGTGAGGTAGTGTTTATTACGATGAGTGAATATTATCAGGCATGATGAGGTAGTGTGTTTATTATGATGAATGAATATTATCGGGCATAGTGAGGTAGTGTGTTTATTATGATGAGTGAATATTTTCAAGCATCTTCAGGTGGTGTGTTTATTATGATGAGTGAATATCATCAGGCATAGTGAGGTAACGTGTTAATTATTTTGAGTGAATATTATCAGGCATGGTGAGGTAGCATGTTTATTATGATGAGTGAATATTATCGGGCATGGTGAGGTAGTGTGTTTATTATGATGAGTGAATAATCAGGCATCTTGAGGTAGCGTGTTTATTATGATGAGTGAATATTATCGGGCATTGTGAGGTAGTGTGTTTATTACGATGAGTGAATATCATCAGGTATGGTGAGGTAGTGTGTTTATCATGATGAGTGAATGTTATCGAGCACAGTGAGGTAGTGTGTTTATCATGATGAGTGAATATTATCGGGCATTGTGAGGTAGCATGTTTATTATGATGAGTGAATATTATCAGGCATGGTAAGGTAGCGTGTTTATTATGATGAGTGAATATTATCGGGCATTGTGAGGTAGCGTGTTTATCATGATGTGTGGATATTATCGGGCATTGTGAGGTAGTGTTTATCATGATGAGTGAATATTATCGGGCATTGTGAGGTAGTGTTTATCATGATGAGTGAATGTTATCGGGCATTGTGAGGTAGCGTGTTTATCATGATGAGTGAATATTATTGGGCATTGTGACGTAGCATGTTTATTATGATGAGTGAATTTTATCAGGCATGTTTATTATGATGAGTGAATTTTATCAGGCATAGTGAGATAGTGTGTTTATTGTCATTAGTGAATATTATCAAGCATTGTCAGGAAATGTGTTTATTATGATGAGTGAATTTTATCAGGTATGGTTAGGAGGAGGTCTGGGCCCCGGACTTGCAGCATGCAGGCCCACTGGCGTGTGGATATGCCCTGGTGCCCATGAACCAGATCCCCAAGCTATGGGTAAATAGCTCTACTGCCTTGTGGACATCTCGGGAGAGAATAAGGCTAAGGGAGTTAACCCTAAAAAAATCACCCTACTGCCTTGTAGATTGTCGTGGGAGCGACAAAGGCTAGCGGAGAGACTGTAAACAGACCTATAGAAGGCAACGGGGAAACCACCATCGTATTCTCCCCAGGATATTCATGGATGGACAGACAAAAGGAAAATGAAGATAACGAGTAAATAGATACTCCTATGGAGCACCTTCGTCCGGTAGGGACCGTCAGGCGGCGCAGGTGACACCAGATCGTCAACAAGCTACTGTGACCAACCTAAAAAATACCAAAATCGCAACATGGAACATCATAACATTGTTACAAAAAGGTCAATTAGACAATATCAAAATGGAGATGGAAAGGCTTAACATTAATATTTTAGGACTAAGGGAAGTGAGATGAAATGGGGCAGGCATGATAACATCAGGACAGTATACAGTAATATACACTGGTGGAAACTCACATGAAAGAGGAATAGGCATCGTAATGGACAGGGACAAATCAAAAGCAGTCAAAGGATACTGGGCTGTGTCCCACAGAGTTTTGTCGATTAAATTGGAAGGCAGGCCATTTGATATCAACATCATTCAGGTGTATGCACCAACATCTGCAAGCACTAGGGAAGACATTGACAACTTCTACGAAGTATTAGAGATGCGCCGAGGCCCATGTAAATCACAAGAGGTCACAGTGATAATGGATGATTTTAAATGCTAAAGTGGGACAGGATAGGGTGGAGGATATATTTGACCTCATGGCCTTGGTACACAAAATGAAAGGAGAGGGAAACTTGTGGAGTGGGCACAGATGAATGAGTTCATAGTAGGAAACACCTGGTTTGAACAGCCTAACAGAAGAAAATGGACTTGGATGAGTTAGTACTTGCAATGCTTTTACTTCAGACTGCTGTTATAAAAACCAAGCGGTAATCATGTCATAGTTATGTTATGATGATCATGATGATCAGGCCTTCCACCAAGAACAGATCATGTATGACAAGGCTGTACTGACAGTGATATGTCTGCAGCCCTGTTTTGGCCCCTGAAAAGTACCACAGACCTTAAACATTTAGAATCTAACATGCAATGTCCTTTTGTCAATTAAGCCTGAAAGACATGGACACCAATTGTCTTTGTCAGGAAATTTAAACAACACCCTCCATGAGGCATCTCTGAAGTGGATGAAACTCGATTATATTTCCCAGACTTCACAAAAGAAGAAAGCGCAATTCTAGGTAGGATCCAGTCTATGTACTCACTTTTTATTGACAGGTATGAGTTGTCCATTGGCACAGACGTGGTAGGACTGAAGTATGGAGATGTCTGTGGGAATGGCACAGCCTGTCTCATCACTGCCATCGTCACAGTCACTGTGTCCATCACACACCAAAGCGTAGTGAACTTGACCACTTAGCGTGCAGTCAAACAGCTTGAAGTTATTGGGGGACCACGACTGCCCTTTGTTGTTCTGGGGACAACGCTGAAACTGAAACACGAAAGAACCATCCGTGCAATTTTTCAGTCTAACGGTGGCAGGCAGAGCTGCTGTGTTGTTGTTTGTTGTTGTTGTTGTTGTTGTTGTTGTTGTTGTTGTTGTTTGTCCGTATTGTTTAAAGGAAGCGTAATGGACAGTGGAGTGTTGGTTTCCATATCAGTTGAGCTGACATTGTCTTTCATACAAAGAAAACCAACCACGGAAATGTTGTGGTCACATTCTGACCCATAAAACATTATTGCTGATACTTTTCCCTGTGAGAAGAAAAGGGCCATCTTGGAGTCTAACTGGATGCCTCGCTGTGGCAGCTGACCATGATTCATGATTCCTTGTCCCCATTGCCACATATGTCGATACTGTGACTCCATCTGTATTGAACTGCTGAAAATGGGTTTGTACGTCAAATTAACAGCCAGACACATTGAAGAAATACCAGTACGAGTAATCACAGGTTCCAGCAACTTAGGTTCTATAGGCGCTGATAGGACTGCTAGTTTACCACCAGACTGTGGATCACAAGGCTGAGGCACGTCCTTTGTGGATGTGATGACCACTTGAAGACAGCGGTCATGATGGAGAAACCAGGGATGACCACAGGAGTCAGACCTGTAGGGACAGTCAGCAGGTTCATCCTCTCCCCCTACACACTGCTGCACCTTGTCACACAGGATATAGGCAGGGATGGTGACAGACGAACACTCATACAGATCATTGTCTGCAACCAGAGGAGCTACACGTGTATACGTTGTGTGTGTGTTTGATAAAGCTGTGGGCATGAGATGCAGAGGATGAGTGGAGTAATTGAAGGTAAAACTGGACGGGGCGTTCTCTACAGTGAAGAAAGGCCATGGCATGGCTCTGACCCACACAGAAATGTCACCGTGAGGCAACAGCAGGACAGCAGTGGTCAGATCAGGATGACGAAACAGCAGTTGTTCCTCAATGTGACGACTCCAGCATAAACTTCCAGACGTTCATACCATTTGATGTTAAAGTCAGTGAAGTGCAGAACTATGCCCTGCTTGTCTGAGGCCGGCGTAATGTGCCAGGAAAGTTCGTGGATACACCAACAACTCTGAGCAAGTTCAGTCCACTGTACACGGCCTTCAGGTTCTGTATGGTGTGTGCTGTGGCTGTGGATCTGTGTCCAGTTACAATGAAAACAGCTGTCTATGTCGTCTTCTGGTTTGGAGCTTACAGGCACTGTCCAACCGCCTGTTGTATCATACTTTGTGGCTGTTGAAATGAGTTGGCTTGTATCTCTTGATCTATCAGATTCTGTGACGGTTACAAAAAAAGGTTTTGTACCCATAAAACTGAATGCTTCAGACTTGCTGAAAGTCGAAGGAGGCAGGGCTGTGCCGCTAGATGTAGGACTGCCATTCACAGTGTCAGTCCTGAAACTGTCACGTGTTTCGTGAGGAAGAAAGCCATCGTGGTTGCTCTGGTGCCAGCTGCTGTTTCTGATGACTACAGTAGGCTCAGTTTCTACTATATCCGTCTGTTGCTGCAGGTCCAGATCATCAGTCCAGGTTTGTGTCTTGCTAGATGCTGACACCTCACTGACCTGACCATGCTGAACGTTGCCTGTTTTCGTAGAGTTCACTATGGCTGCCGTGGCTCTTTCGTTCTGAGTGTACACGTAGTCTGTCACTGACCACAGTATCACCATCATAAAGATTAAAACATAACAGCGGTTTCTGCCCACATTTTTCTGGTTCTGGTCGTGGAACAAGTGCTGCTGTTTGCGTATGGTCAGCATTGTGTTTCAGACGTTTAACTAAACTTAGACAGGCAGTCAGTAGAACATCTGGTTCTGTCTGTTTAAAAGTATGGTGAACATTTGAGTGAGTTTGTCTGATAAGTATACTCCTATTTTTTCTACAACATAACCAGGTTCTGTGGAAAGCAGAACAATCAAAATAAAACGGTCAAACAATGATTATAGAAATTTAAATCTGACCCTGAACTTCAACAAGCATGCAAATCATTTAAAAAGATATTTTAGGAATGTATCCCTGATATCAAAATCTGGATGACCCAGAACATTTGGACCAAAATAAAAACTGAAGCATTGATTTTCTCTGTTTTTGTTACACTGCCTCATTCCTTGTCCTCTTCCATTGCTGTTGGCTCTAGCATCATCATCATCATCATCATCGTCATCATCATTATCATCATCATCATCATCGTCATGTGCCCTGCCACATAGCATTGGTGATCATGGCAATCCACACGAATCTATCCCTTCTCACTGCAAGTACATCTCCCAACCTCTTCTGTCCTCAGCCACTCTGCAAGTCCATTCAATATTTCCTCCCTGGGTCTCTTTTTCCTTCTAGCTTTCCTGTTATGACTAGGTGCTCTAATTTCTCTTTTCTCATACACTATCCCATAAATGTTGCTTATTTTTTCCCTTAATCTTCTTCATTAATGTTCTTCGTCTGTCTGTCTCTTTCAGAACTGTCTCGTTTGTTTAACACCAAAAGACTGTCTCGTTTGTTTAAAGCCAAAGACTGTCTCGTGTGTTTAACATCACTTCTTTCTCTAACACTGCAAGAAACCTTTGCTTCTTCATGGATATCTCAATTCTATATGACAACAGGTTACGAAAGTTTGTCAGATGTGCTACTGTAACATTTAGTGTCAGTTCACTTTCTCAATATAATGTCTCTGAGCTTAGAACGAATCCATGTGCACTGACTTTCTATACAACAACAGGTTTGCCAGCTGTGCTACTGTAAGATTTAGTGTCAGCTCATTTGCTCAATATGTCTGAGTTCAGAATGAAATCCATGTGCAGTGACTGAAGTTAGGCCACGTGGTAGAGAAGATCCAAAGTGATCGTGTCACAAACCTTAATTAACACTTTGGCATCGTCAGTTGGCTATTTGACCTACTTCCCTGTAGACGTGCCAGCTGCCACTGACTACTTTCTCTGGAAACGTGCTTTTTAGGCCACTTTGAATTAATTTTCACAGGCACCCCAAATGACTAATATCAACATGTAGGGTATGGTTAGAAAGGTAATTTACTCCTCTTTTAGGATGTCTACAGTATAAGGTTTGTTCAGACATGCTTTGAGGTTATTTGTGCAATGAAATATCATGGTTGAGGAGCATTTCAGATAAGCATTTCATCCATTCAGCAGATGTAAACAAAACAGAAAAAAGAGACTCACCAATTCTCCATGACTTGTATCATCTGATCACACACAAATCCCACAATCTTCAGTTAACAGCGACATCGCGAATTCGCAGGGCGGTCCATTTTGTCTTTGTTTCAGTGAAGCATGCGGTTCTGGTGACGTTGTTCTCACGCCCAAAAAATTCTCCAAATAGACTTTACTCGGGAAATCACACTCACAGTATTTTGAAATGGTTACTTGATACTATAATAGAGGTTGCTACTCTTAGATCGTAACTGGCTTCACGTAGGAATTTTCTAACGCAAGACGCTAGAATCCTAGCGTTACATTGTCAGCAGCGAGCTTGCTGAACGCTATACCCCTAGCGTTCTGGTGCCTGCGGTTCTCTGCGAGAACCGCCAGCGGGCTAGCGTTACGATGTCAAAAAGTTAAACCTGCACATCAACCCTGTGAGCTGGTCAGGTCTCGGGGTCCTACCTAGCATAAGGGTTTTATATCTTATTATATCTTACATGTCTGTGGTTATCGCTTTGTTGGTGGTGGGTATGGGGGCATGTTTCTTTATCTTGTCCACTTGTATCTAGACAGGGTTTATCGTTGTGTAAGCTTGTGTGTGCCAAACAGTGTTGTGTGTGCATTTGTGCGCATGTGTGTTTAATCATGCTTGTGTGCAGTTGGATGTTTGTGTGCGTGTGTGTGTTTGTGTGTGTGCGTATGTGTGTGTATGTGTGTGTGTGTGTGTGTATGTGTGTGTATATGTGTGTGTGTGTGTGTGTGTGTGTTTTGTGTGTGTACATGTGTGTGTACATGTGTGTGTGTACATGTGTGTGTGTGTACATGTGTGTGTGTACATGTGTGTGTGTGTACATGTGTGTGTGTACATGTGATTGTGTGCTGTGTGTGTATGTTGTGTGTGTGTGTGTGTAAATCCATCATGTGTATGTAACATAACTAGACACTGACATGCCTGCCTACCAAGTTTCCTTGCTGTTTTAGAAAGGACAAAAAAATCTGTTATATGTTCACTTTGGTGCCACAAGCTTCAAATCCAGCATCATCAAAATGAAAACAGGGTCATTCCCAGCTGCTGAAACACGCTGCGATAACAACCATGTTTTTTTCTGCATCAAACTTAGACTGTCGACAAATCACATTTCAAAGTTTTCACGTTTGTTTGGATATTAAAAAGTTGAAGTATACCTTACTTGCTGAAATCTTTCATACCTGAATAGATGGACATCTTGAAGCCATGAACGCTGTCAACAGCAAGACAAATACAGTGATGGGAGACAGGAATAGAAATCAGATAGCTACTGATAAGTCATCCAAAACAAGTGTGACTGCCCACGTTCAAGCAAACAGGAACCATAAAACAAAACAAACAAACACGAAAATAGATCAGAACGCGTACTTAATACAGCCAGATATGACAGCTGCAAATTTTTGGGCGACTGGCCTTCGTCAAGCGTAGACGCAAGATCACAGATGAACAAACAACAAAGAGAAATCATTTGTGCTCCTACGTCTACGCTTGACAAAGTCCATAAAGTGGTTAACTAGAAAGGAAACACAAACTAGCACTCATAGCTATGTACATTCAATATGCATTTAACATGATTTGGAAATACCACTTGTATAAACTGATTAGTTAGAAAGGACATTGAGGCACGAGTTGTACAGCTACTAATGGTTCTGATGTTTGTTTGGTGCTGATTGTCTGGCAAAGACCACCCAAACGACAAAATCC
>JAPXFY010000034.1:18541024-18566024 GCA_030674185.1 Monoplex corrugatus
TGTTTTGTTGTTGTTGTTGTGTTGTTGTTGTTGTTGTATGTGTTGTTTAAAGGAAGCCTAATACACAGTGGAGTGTTGGCTTCCATATCAGTTGAGCTGACATTGTCTTTCATACAAAGAAAACCAACCACGGAAATGTTGTGGTCACATTCTGATCCATAAAACATTATTGCTGATACTTTTCCCTGTGAGAAGAAAAGGGCCAGCTTGGAGTCTAACTGGATGCCTCGCTGTTGCAGCTGACCATGATTCATGATTCCTTGTCCCCATTGCCACATATGTCGATACTGTGACTCCATCTGTATTGAACTGCTGAAAATGGGTTTGTACGTCAAATTAACAGCCAGACACATTGAAGAAATACCAGAACGAGCAATCACAGGTTCCAGCAACTTAGGTTGTATAGGCGCTGGTAGGACTGCTAGTTTACCACCAGACTGTGGATCACAAGGCTGAGGCACGTCCTTTGTGGATGTGATGACCACTTGAAGACAGCGATCATGATGGAGAAACCAGGGATGACCGCAAGAGACAGACCTGTAGGGACAGTCAGCAGGTTCATCCTCTCCCCCTACACACTGCTGCACCTTGTCACACAGGATATAGGCAGGGATGGTGACAGACGAACACTCATACAGATCATCGTCTGCAACCAGAGGAGCTACACGTGTATACGTTGTGTGTGTGTCTGATAAAGCTGTGGGCATGAGATGCAGGGGATGAGTGGAGTAATTGAAGGTAAAACTGGATGGGCGTTCTCTACAGTGAAGAAAGGCCAGGGCATGGCTCTGACCCACACAGAAATGTCACTGTGAGGCAAAAGCAGGACAGCAGTGGTCAGATCAGGATGACGAAACAGCAGTTGTTCCTCAATGTGACGACCTCTGGCATACACTTCCAGACGTTCATACCATTTGATGTTAAAGTCAGTGAAGTGCAGAACTATGCCCTGCTTGTCTGAGGCCGGCGTGATGTGCCAGGAAAGTTCGTGGATACACCAACAACTCTGAGCAAGTTCAGTCCAGTGTACACGGCCTTCAGGTTCTGTAAGGTGTGTGCTGTGGCTGTGGATCTGTGTCCAGTTACAATGAAAACAGCTGTCTATGCCATCTTTAGGTTTGTAGCTTACAGGCACTGTCCAACCGTCTGTTGTATCAGACTTTGTGGCTGTTGAAATCATTTGGCTTGTATCTCTTAATCTGTCAGATTCTGTGACGGTTACAAAAAGTGGTTTTGTACCCATAAAACTGAAGGCTTCAGACTTGCTGAAAGTCGAAGGAGGCAGGTTTGTGCCGCTAGATATAGGACTGCTATTCACAGTGTCTGTTCTGAAACTGTCACGTGTTTCGTGAGGAAGAAAGCCGTCGTGGTTGCTCTGATCCCAGCTGCTGTTTCTGATGACTACAGTAGGCTCAGTTTCTACTATGTCCGTCTGTTGCCGCTGGTCCAGATCATCAGTCCAGGTTTGTGTCTTGTTAAATGCTGACACCTCACTGACCTGACCATGCTGAACGTTGCCTGTTTTCGTAGAGTTCACTATGGCTGCCGTGGCTGTTTCATTCTGAGTGTACACGTAGTCTGTCACTGACCACAGTATCATCATCATAAAGACTAAAACATAACAGCGGTTTCTGCCCACATTTTTCTGGTTCTGGTAGTGGAACAAATGCTGCTGTTTGCGTATGGTCAGCATTGTGTTTCAGACGTTAAACTAAACTTAGATAGGCAGTCAGTAGAACATCTGGTTCTGTCTGTTTAAAAGTATGGTGAACATTTGAGTGAGTTTGTCTGATAAGTATACTCCTAATGTTTCTGCAACATCACCAGGTTCTGTGGAAAGCAGAACAATCAAAATAAAATGGTCAAACAATGGTTATAGAAATTTAAATCTGACCCTGAACTTCAACAAGCATGCAAACCATTTAAAAAGATATTTTAAGAAATGTATCCCTGATATCAAAATCTGGATGACCCAGAACATTTGGACAAAAAAAACGGAAGCATTGATTTTCTCTGTTTTTGTTACACTGCCTAATTCCTTGTCCTCTTCCGTTGCTGTTGGCACTAACATCATGATAATCATCACAATCCTCCTCATCATCATCATCTTCATCATCATCATCATGTGCCCTGCCACATGGCGTTGGCGATCATTGCCCTCCACACGAATCTATCCCTTGTCGCTGCAACTACATCTCCCAACCTCTTCTATGCTCAGCCACCCTGCAAGTCCGTCCAATATTTTCTCCCTGGATCTACCTGATACTCTTTTTTCCCTCCAGCTTTCCTGTTGTGATTAGGTGCTCTAATTTCTCTTTCCTCATAAAATATCATACAAATGATGTTTATCTTTTCCGTAATCTTCTTCATTAATGTTATTCATGTGTCTGCCTCTTTCAAGACTGTCTCGTTTGTTTAACGCCAAAAGGCTGTCGCGTTTGTTTAAAGTCAAAAGATTGTCTTGTTTGTTTAACATCGTCTTTTTCTAACACTGCAAGAAATCTTGGCTTCTTCTTGGACTTTTTCCTTTCTATACAACAACAGGTTACAAACTTTTTTCAGATGTGCTACTGTAAGATTTAGTGTCAGTTCAGATTGTCAATATAATGTCTCTGAGCTTAAAATGAAGTCCATGTGCGCTGACTTTCTACACGACAACAGGTTTGTCAGATGTACTGCTGTGAGATTTAGTGTCAGCTCAGTTGCTCAATATAATGTCTCTGAGCTCAGAATGAAGTCCATGTGCGCTGACTTTCTATACAACAACAGGTGACGAAAGTCCGTCAGATGTGCTACTGTAAGATTTAGTGTCAGTTCAGTTGCTCAGTATAATGTCTCTGAGTTTAGAATGAAGTCCATGTGCACTGACTGCAGTTAGGCCACGTGATGGAGAAAACCCAAAACGATTGTAGCACAAACCTTAAGCCTGCACATCAACCCTGTGAGCTGACCAGGTCTTGAGGTCCTGCCTAGCGTTATAGGTTTTATGTCTTACATATATGTGGTTATCACATTGTTGGGGGATGGGAGTGGGGGCAAGTTTCTTTATCTTGTTCACTTGTGTCTTGACAAGGTTTAACGTTTGTGTAAGCCTGTGTGTGCCAAACAGTTGTATGCGCATGCGTGGGCATGCGTGTTTAATCGTGCCTGTGTGCAGTTGTGTGTGTGTGTGTGTGTGTGTGTGTGTGTGTGTGTGTCTTGTATGTGTGTGTGTGTGTGTGTGTGTGTGTTGTGTGTGTGTGTGTGTGTGTGCATGTGAGCGTGCGTGTGTAAATGCATGTCTATGTAACATAACGTGGCACTGACATGCCTGCCTGCCAAGTTTCCTTGCTATCTTAGAAAGGACAAAAAAAAATTTTTAATGTGCTCATTCTGATGCTACAAAATTTGAATCCAGCATCATCAAAATAAAAAAAAAACAGGGTCATTCCCAGCTGCTGAAACACGCTTCGATAACAACCATGTTTTTTTTTCTGCATCAAACTTAAACTGTCGACAAATCACATTTCAAAGTGTTCACGTTTGTTTGGATATTAAGAAGTTGAAATATACCTGAATTGCTGAAATCTTTCGAACTCGAATAGATGGACAGCTTGAAGCCCTGAACACTGTCAACAGTAGGACAAATGTAGTGATAGGAGACAGGAATAGAAAGTTGACAGCCATTAATTAGTCATCCCAAACAAGTGTGACTGCCTGCGTTCAAGCAAACAGGAACCAGGAAAATAAAAACACGAACATAGAGGCAGAACGCGTATTTAATACAATCAGACAAGACAGGCGCAACTTTTCGGGCAACTGACCTTCGTCAAGTGTAGACGAAAAATCACAAGTGAACAAACACCAAACACAAATCATTTGTGCTCCTACGTCTCGCTTGACAAAGTCCGTAAAGTGGTTAATTAGAAAGGAAACATTATTATTATTATTATTATGAACATTTAGTACGCCTAATCAAATTAATGCCCTAGGCGTTTACAATGGCAAAACATATAACCAGAATCACAAGCACACACACACACGCCCACAGAAGCACCCACACACACACAAACACACACACACACACACAAACACACACACAGCATGACATGCAAATACAATGACACATTGACACTAAGACACTATAATGTCACCATTACATTACATGGGGGGAAGGGGGCAGAGATTACCAGTTTTGGGAAACAGGTGAGTTTTGAGGGAGCGTTTGAATGTGGACAGAGAGGGTGAGTATCTAAGAGAGCGAGGTAACTGATTCCAGATGGTTGGAGCTTGATAGGAAAAAGAACGCTGCCCAAACCTTTTAGTGCGGACTATGGGGATACTATAGAGACGGGTATCAGATGAGGACCGCAAAGCTCGAGATGGCGTGTAGAGATGTAACAGATGGGTGAGATACTCAGGACAGGAAGACTCAATAGATTTGAAGCAGAGGCAGGCAATCTTGTAGGATATTCTTTGCTGAACAGGGAGCCAGTGGAGAGAACAGAGCAATGGCGTAACATGGTTAAATTTTGAAGAGCGGAAGATGAGACGGGCAGCATGATTTTGAACTTTCTGAAGTTTGTTAATGAGATGAGAGGGGGAACCAGAAAAAAGAGCATTACATAAAGTAGCACTCACAGCTATGTACATTCAATATGCATTTAACATGATTTGGAAATAAAACTTGTATCAAGTGGTGAGTTAGAAAGGACATTGATGCACGAGTTGTACTGTTACTTACATGTATGGTTCTGATGTCTGTTTGGCGATGATCGTCTGGCAAAGACCACCCAAACAACAATAATTATCTATAGTTAAAATTGTGGTGTAAATACGTGTGCATATGTTCACTTATATACTTGTGTTGACGGAAAATATGGCACTTGTGGAAATTGTACTATGGTGAAAGGTAACATTAGATGTCTATACGATGCACAGCAAAGCAACGAGTACAATGACAATATCTCCTCTCAATTGTTGAGGACAAGGATACTTGGAGAAATGAAGAGATCATTTTCAACACTTTGGACAAAAACAGCATGCTGTTTACTTTATACATGATACACACTTTACTCAAAAACTAGATCGACAGACCGAAGCAGAATGGGGATATGAGTGTGCTTTTTTCATTGAATAATAGTACATCAAGAGATGTTGCAATTTTGCTTAATAATAACTTCGAATTTAAAATACAGCAAACAAGCAAATAAAAAATAAAAGAGAGTCAAGGTAACTACATATTTCTGATAAAATGAAAGCAATGGTAAAGCAAATACAGGAAACAGTACTTGAAGTGATGTCAAAGTTGGAATTGGTGGATATTTGGAAGGAATTCAACGAAGAAATTACTCGATTCATCTGGAGGAAACAAAATCCACTTCAACAAAGCTGATTGGATTTTTTTTCAATTTCTGATATGCTTATGACTAGCATAAAAATCGCAACATTCTTTATGGATATCGAGCCGACCATTCTCCAATAATCGTATAGATATGTTTTGGAATAAAAGAAACTTCTGAAATTTCTGGAAATTTATTTTGTCTTTACTTAAAGATCATACTAAGGTAGTACTTACCAATAAAAATAATTGAAACGGTAAAAGAACAACACTCAGCACCCCCTATGAAAAAAGCAATATAAACACGATACCTAATGACCAGATCCAGTTCATAATATCTCTGATCAATTGTTTTTAGATACCCTATTTGTGGAAATATGAGCTAAAATAATTTCATTTAGTTGCGAAACAAAAGAGATAACTATCAACTGAAACAAAGTAGAAGTTGAAATACAGAGATTGGAAGAAAATGCCTTGTTAATTGAAATAGATTCTCAAGTATACTACAAGAAATGAAAGAACAGCTAACAAAACTTAGAAAAACTAAAATGGACGAGATAATTCTCAGATCTAAAGCCAGCTGGGCATTACATGAAGAAAAGATAAACAAATACTTTTGTTCCCTTGAAAAAAGACATTTTGTAAGCAAGCAAAGGTTAGAATTAGTACTAAAGATAGCAAAACCTTGTCTAAAGAAGAAATGCTACAAGTAACAAAAATATTTTATGAAGAATGTGGTGATTTAGGGGAGGAGGCAGAAGAGAGTGTGAGAGAAAAGCACTTTCTGACAAAGCTCCCACCTTCTTTACAACTAAAGAACGTGGTGAATTTTATAGAACAAAAAAAAACTTTGTGATTTAATGGTGGATTTAGCTGACAGACCAGGAACTATAATGTTCTGACGAAAAATGGTTGAGGGAAAAGGGGAGGTCACTTCTGAAATAGGACAGTGTCTAATAAACTGCTCTATAGTCTAATTCCGCAGTTCTTGGTGTCGCAACTATATTTCAAACAAAAGGTCTGTCCGAGAGGATTCTCTTTCTCCATCCAGAGGATCTTAGAAGATTTGGTCTCGGTGGCTTTTTGCTCAACTCTCATTGAGAGGACTTGGTTTTCTTGCCCTGAAGACAGTCTTGTGCTGAATTGATGCACGGATCTACTGTTGCCAGTAGCGTTACTATTCTTCTATACATTTATAGAGTTGATTGTGAGCGTTTGAATCAGGTTAGGGAGAAGTGGGGGGGGGGGGGGGGAATTGAGTAGGTAGGGGAATAGTCTTTTTCATGCTCATG
Source organism: Monoplex corrugatus (assembly GCA_030674185.1). Classification (NCBI taxonomy): domain Eukaryota; kingdom Metazoa; phylum Mollusca; class Gastropoda; order Littorinimorpha; family Ranellidae; genus Monoplex; species Monoplex corrugatus. The sequence goes on from JAPXFY010000034.1 coordinate 18,547,637, forward strand.
TGCTGTGATGATTGCTTGACCTCCAGTAGTTGAAGAGGTCGGAAGGCAGGTAGAATAGTCAAAATTGGTTCACCTCGATGTTAGGTAGTATTTGGATTGAAATGAAGAGGGTTGAAGAAACAGCTCCTCCTGGTGGATGATATAGATGGAGAGAGGGCTTACAGTAAAGGGGGTGTAACCTCTATGATATGAGATCCAGTTGATGACTATCCTCTAAATATGGGAAGACGATCGTCTGTCTACAGACTTCTTTACGAATTATGAATAAGATAGGTTCCACATAAACTCTTATCATCTTTACAACGTTTACCAGATTATGAACAATTTTAGATCTAAACAGTAGATCTAACGAATTTAACGAGGATGGACAATTTTTCGTTTAACCCAAAACTATACAATTACTCGAGGCCGCCTACAACTGACCCTATAGGTTCATTATACAAACATAGCTGCCTCCGATTCTAACAATGGTTTCACATCAAGCAGAGTAACGATGAAACATGTCAATCCATGATAAAGCATTATCAGAACGACATCATAAACATGGAACAACGTTCAAGAGACAGACATTAAAATAGTGTCCTATCCTCACAGGAAATAAACAAAAATAATGTCAAGCAACTCCTCATCTGAAACTGCAAAAAGCATGTAAACAATATCAAACATAATCATGTTAGCCCTCAAGGCATCCATTTCTGCAAATAGAAGGCATATCTTGACAGATTACAAACTATGTTAGATCAGGCGACCACAGGCCTGCTGGTATCAAATCTTCAAAAGACCTAGAAAGACCAATTCTATTACTAAATCAGTTATATTTTAAAAGACTTCACTTACAGCCAGATGTTCCTTCAAGAGAAGCGCTCTTGATGCCTTTCTTAACAGTTGAACTGGCTGTTTCAATGCAGATAAGCTACAGTGTCGTTTGTAGTTTCCCGTTGAAAACCAGACGAGTACTTTCGGGCAATGACGCAACTAATCACGAGTTGTTGTTTTTTCCCGAGTCATAAATCATGACGTAATATTTCGGTACGCTAGGTTCCGTCACAAACAAGTATATAAAGAGAGAGAACACCAAAATAATCGATATCACCAGCTGTGATACAAAATTACTGAAGTTGAATGGAGTAGGATCTGGTAAATAAGAAGAATTTATTTCAAAATAAGAAGTGTCAAAGCATTAAAGAACATGCAAAATGATGAAAGTCCAGGAACTGATGGAATGACTGTGAAATTTTTCAAATTTGTTTGGAGACAGTTAGGGGACTTCATTGCTGGTTCCATAAATGAAGGTTTTTCTCAAAGGTGAAATGTCAGTTACACAGAAGAAAGAAATCGCAAAATGTTTGCCTAGAGAGGACAAAGAAAGAGAGTACTTAAAAATGGGGACCAATCACACTTTTAAATGTATGTTACAAAATAGGATCTGCTTTGGCTAAAAGACTTAAAACAGTATAGCCAAAATTAACAAATGAAGAGCAAAGTGGATTTATACCAGGAAGGTATCGAAGTGATCACTCATAGTCATTATACTGCATGATTCATCCTCTAGAACAAAAAACTTACCGGGACTACTTGTGTCAATAGACTTTGAAAAGGCTTTTGATTATGTGAAGTGGAGTTTTATGACAAAAGTTCTAAAAGCTTATGGACTTTGAAGAAATCTATGTCAAAGGATACCTAGTTTTTATAACAATGTAAAATCCTATGCAGTAGTAAATGCCACATTATCTTAAAGTTTTTCTATCAAAAGGGGATGCCGTCAGGGTGATCCAATATCTCCATTTCTATTTATGTTGTGTGCAGAAACCTCGCATGTAAAATTCGATAAGACAAAAGAATAATGGTATAAAGATAGCAGGTGCAGAGTTTAAAATTAGTCATTTGCAGATGACACTTCGTTCACTTTAGAAGAAGACTGAAAATCATTGAACAACTATTTGAAATATCAAATGATTTGAAAAATGTTCTGACCTGAGATCACTGTGAAAAGGTCTGTAACGACCGGTTAAGAAAAAGAGACATTTTGGTGAGACATTTCTTAGCCTACAATAATGTGAACAACAACGTAGAGTTTGACAGCAGTAAAGAGGTTACACCAGAATCTACTTTTTACAACAACAAATTTTATAATCTCCAATATTGACTTTTGTTTCAGCAGTTGGACACCTGAGAGAGTGTTCTCTGTAAGAGATCTATTAGATAAAAACGGCAGATTTCTGAACCATGAAAATTTCACAAGGGAATGGAGACTAAAGGCAAATTATCTAAACTATTTGAGCTGCATGCAAGCAATTAAAGCCGATATACGAAAACGAAACTTACGTATTGACAGCAATGAAAGCAATGAAATGAGTACAACATTGCAGATAGTTACTGCAAGTAAAAGAGGATCAAAAGTTTGTTATGAATTATTACCTGATAAAGTGGAGATATTTAACATTAAACATTTTATGAAATGGGAACAGAAGTTGAACGTAGTTGTAGACTGGGAGATGGTATTAATGTTTGTCCTCCCTTGATTTTTTAAAATTATTTTTTAGGATCATCGTACTCAGGGGTTACCTTTGTGCTTACCTTTTTTTGTGTCCCAGTTTCTACGCCATCTTAATGGCCACAGAAGCTGAGACAGTTTTTTACAATGCGTTGATGATGATGTCGATGAGGATGGTAATCGTGATGCTTATGAAATTCTATTTAGGATTGAGACTAGTGACAGGGCTGTACTCTACGCTCACTATCATAATATATCCTGGCGTCAATCAGGCCCGAGAGATACAGACACCTGTGGTGCTGGTCAGAAGATTTGAGCCACACCCTCAATGACGCATTCGTGAAGTGATGAGACTCAACTATGTGGTCCCAGTCTTCCCAGTGAGCCCACAGCACGCCCAACTCTGGGTAAGAGCCAGTTAGAGCCGAAAATTCCCACAATGATTTTAGAAGGTACTAATGGGGATTAGAACCCACAACCTTCCAGTTGGTTGTCTGTTTAGCTAACCACTACACTTTGGCGACTGGTCCTCATCATAATTTGGTTAATGATATTTAAATAAATAGTTGGTGTGTTACATAACCACTGTCTTGTTTGCTTGATGGCTTTAGTCTGTGAAAAATGTGCATGTGCTAAGAGAGAGAGAGAGAGAGAGACAGAGAGAGAGAGACAGAGAGAGACAGACAGACAGACAGACAGAGAGACAAAGAGACAGAGACAGAGCTAGAGATACATAGAGAGAGACAGAGACAGACACAGAGAGAGACAGACAGAGAGAGAGAATCCTTTGCATCTCTTGATTTTGCTCAGAAATTGCGATTCGTTTCGATTAATACATACAGTCTCGATGTAGCGTGTTTACTGTAAACACATTGTATTAATGCAGATCTGTGGTTTCTGTTTTGAAAAAAACTCTATTTGATTTGAAAGAAAAGACCTTCAATGCAAGAGGAAAAACAGTTTTTGTGCTCATCACACTGCAAATACTCCTTAACGACCCTCTTCCAATACGTCCCTCCTGATGCAATTTTCCAGTTTTTACAAGAGATCAATAGATTTTACATGATATGATTTTACAGCTGTTTTTCTTTAATTGCATTTTAGACTTGCAAGGTTAACGGCAGGTGTGTCAAATGGCAGATGTGATGCGTCTAGTGTGTTGGCTGGTGACTGCGTGCTTGTCACCTCTCGCTTTCAGCTTGCATCACTGCTGCTTACAGTTATGCGAAAAGGAGAGCAGAATGCGTAAGTCTCTCTCTGTCAGTACATAGCCTCTTCATCAGCAAGTCCTACGTTATGCCTCTTTGTGGCGACATGTGGTAACTGAGTATCTCACGGACTCAGGCTAAAATTCGAAGGACTCGGAGCAGGTCTGGCCCCCAGACGTGCGGCATGCAGGCCCACCGGTGTGTGGATATGCCCTGGTGTCCACGAACCAGACCCCCAGCTATGGGTAAATACTGCCTTGTGGACATCTCGGGAGAGAATAAGGCTAAGGGAGTAAACCCTGAGAAAAATCACCCTACTGCCTTGTAGATTGTTGTGAGAATGTCAAAGGCTAACGGAGAGACCATACAAAAACCGATGGAAGGCAACAGGAAACCACCATCGTACTTTGCCAAGAAGAATCATGGCCAGACAAAACAAGGAAAATAAGGATAACGACATAAATATGGGCTCTTATGGAGCACCTTCGTCTGGTAAGGACCATCATGCTGAACAGGTGAGACCAGACTATCAGCAAACTACTGCGTTGAATTCAAGAAAAATACCAAAATGGCAACATGGAATGTTAGGACATTGTTGCAAAAAGGTAAATTAGACAATGTCAAAATGGAAATGGAAAGGCTTAACGCTAGTATTTCAGGACTAGGGGAAGTGAGATGGAAGTGGGCAGCCATGATAACATCAGGATAGCATACAATAATATACTCCAGTGGAAACTCACATGAAATAGTAGTAAGCCCCATAATTGACAGGGACAAATCAAAAGCAGTTAGAGATACTGGGCTGTGTCGGACAGAGTTTTGCTGGTTAGCCATTTGATATCATCATCATTCAGGTGTATGCACCAACATCCACAGGTACTCAGGAGGAAATTAACAACTTCTTCTAAATATTAGGATGGTCAATGCACAATGTAAATCACAAAAAGTTGCAATAATAATGTTAGATTTTAATGCTAAAGTGGGACAGGATAGGGTTGAGGATATAGTTGGACCTCATGGCCTTGGTGCACAAAATGAAAGGGGAGCGAAACTTGTAGAATGGGCACAGATGAATGAGTTCATAGTTGGAAACACCTGGTTTGAGCAGCCCAACAGAAGAAAATGGACTTGAATGAATCCAGGAGATAATACCAAACATCATATTGACTTCATGCTGATCAATAAAAGGCTTATAAATTCTTTGCTGACAGCAAAAACGCTACCAGGCGCAGACTGCAACAATGACCACAATCCTGTATTGGGAAAATTTAGGCTGAAATTAAGGCAAAGGAAACAAACCAAAAGCAACATCAAACTAAATCTTGGACTCTTAAAGACAGATGAAGTGATACGTAAAAAAAAAAAGTAACGTACATGTTCAAAACAAATTCAGTGCTTGAAAGACGTTGGTGACAGTGAGGAACAATGGACAAAGTTGAGAAACGCAATAAATGAAGCTTGTGAAGAAATAACTAGAGTAAATAGAACAGCAAAAGAAGAACTGGATGACAAAAGAAATTCTAAGCTTGATGGAGGAACGGAAGAAGGCAAAGAGAAACGAGAAGATATAAAGGAAGATAAACAAAGAAATCAGGAATAGGTGCAATGAAGCTAAAGAAGCTTGGCTGAAAACAGAATGCAAAGAAATAGAAGACCAACACAAAACGGATCCTCAGGGTATGTACAGAAGAAGTGAAGAAATTGCCCACAGGTAAAAGACATGCACATCAACTGGTTGCTGAAAACCGAAAGATGGTACGCTTATCATGGAAAAAGACAAAATATTAGACAGATGAGGAGATTACAAGAAAGACCTTTTTGAAGATGACAGAAACGAAGAACATATTATAAGAAAGAACGTTGAAGTACCACCCTTGATGACTGATGAAATTAGAGCAGCACTGAAAAAGATGAACCCAGGAAAAGCCTCATGACCAGACAATATTACTACAGAGATGGTTGAAGGTCTGGAGGAATTTGGTATTGACAAAATAACAGTCCTCCTAAATGGGATTCATGAATGTTATATAGAACTGATAATGCTATATAGTTGTGAGGCAAGGATGTTCAACAAGCAAAGCCAGAGCAATATTGAGGCAGCTGAGATGTGGTTTCTAAGAAGAATGTTGAGAGTTCCATGGACAATAAAGAAAGCAAACGAGACAGTCTTGATGGAGGCAGATACAAGAGGATCATTGATAAGGAAGATTGGGAAAAGACAGGCAACATTTATAGGACATTTTATGAGGAAAGGAGAATTAGAGCACCTGGTCACAACAGGAAAGCTGGAGGGAAAGAGAGCATCAGGTAGACCCTGGAAAAAAAATGGATGGACTTGCAGAATGGCTGAAGACAGAGAGGGTGGAAGATGTGCTTTCGGTAACAAGGGAAAGAAACATATGGAGGGCCATGATCTCAAACGTCATGTGGCAAAGCACTTGCTGATGATGATGATGATGATGATAATGAAGGTTAACAGTGACCATGGTTTTTAACTGTTGCCTTTTATCTTAACAGGTTGTCGTTTTTGACGTGGTGTTAGCCCTGATATGGCTTAAGTAATCGGCTGGGCTATAAGCAATATGAACTTGAACTTGAACTCAGAAAATAACAGATTTCTGGTCATAGAAGCGCTCGACCGATACCGTTTGTTTCATACCTTTTTTATGCAAAACATTCTGCTGAAAAAGTTATTTCCACACAAGTACGTTATACAGAAATGTTGTAATGTGGCAGCGGTAAAACGCAATCAGTTTAGTTCTGAGTTCATGGCCACTGAATGTTACTTCTGTTTAAGTAACCGATGTTAAGTATAACGGACATGGGTGCAAAGATTATCAAGTTCAAGCAAAATCATATCATAAACACAAACGCTATTCAATGATAAGCACCCTTTCATGCTTGCAGGGCAATGTCACTGTTTCTCCCCTGAAATGATTGAGTACAAAGAAGACCAGCAGTTTATACTTCACAACACAGAGACTAATTGATAACGATTCATGTTGTAAATCAGTAAACCCCACAGCCTTGCTGAATACAATTGATTCACAATATTTAGATGTGCGCTTGCATGCATGTGTGTTTGTACGTGTGTGTGTGTGTGTGTGTGTGTGGTGTGTGTGTGTGTGTGTGTGTGTGTGTGCGTATGTGTGTGTGCGTGCGTGCGTGTGTGTGTGTGTGAGTGTGTGTGTGTGTTTGAGAGACAGACAGACAGAGAGAGACAGAGAGACAGAGAATGTGTGTGTGTGTGTGTGTGTGTGTGTGTGTGTGTGTGTGTGTGTGTGTGTGTGTGATAGACAGACAGACAGATGTGTGTGTGTGTGTGTGTGTGTGTGTGTGTTTGTTGTGTGTGTGTATGTGTGTTTGTTTGTTTGTTTGTTTGTTTGTGTGAGTGTGTGCTTGTATGAGTGTGTGCGTGTGTGTGTGTTTGTGTGTGTGTGTTGTGTATGTATGAGTGTGTGCGTGTGGTGTGTGTGTTTGTGTGTGTGTGTGTGTGTGAGTGTATGTGTGTGTATGTGTGGTGGTGGTCTTTGATTTAATGTCTATTCACTAAAGTGATTTTAGACAACAACAAAACAACAAAAAAAAGGGGGAGGGGGAGTGATAGAGGAGGAGTGAAGAAGATATTTGAAAATTGTCAATTTTGAATTTGAGAAAAGATGATCCAGAAAACAACTGTTTTGAAGAGGGGAAGGTAAAACTAACAAATAATGTTACCATAATTATCGATTTAAACAAACAAACTGACAAACAAAATTAGTAAATATCCGGAAGAAATGAATAAAAAGTAAAACTAATAATTGACTAACCACAACAATGAACAAGTCAAATAACATTTTAAAGGTAATTCGCTATAGGACTTTTTGACAGGCTAACAAAAAATTCATACAGTAATGATGATGAGGCAAATATGTCAGAAACTGTACTCACAGATAGTGTTGGAATATGTCGTTTTACCCTAACGCAAGAAAGAATATGACTATGTGTGTTATCTTCTTTCCACACAGACACACTATGTTATTGGTATATTTTGTTTTGAATGCATCAAGTTTCCATCTGTACATAAGGGACTGTATAGTTCTGCTGGCATGAAGCTGCTTAAGTATTTTGCTAACTTCAAAGTTCATGTGACATTTATCATACTTTTTCTGTTTTAATTGGAACTGCTTCCAGACGTAGTTGTCCACTAAAGTGTAATTCTCGTGCAACGAGAGAGAAAGCTGGATATTGTTTGAATCTGGTGAGTTATTAGCTCCCCGTTTGGCAGCCCTGTCAACTTTATTATTATAACTAAAAGAACTATGAGAAGGTATCCAGCAGAAAGTAATATCAGTGCCTCTTAAAGATAAATTATGAATCAAGTGACTTATTTCCAGAATCATTTCTGATCTTGTTTGTAATTTTGATAATTCAAGAGCCTGAAGTACTGATTTTGAATCAACGCAAAGAAGTATCTGAAAAATTGTCCTAGGAAGACGTATCAGAAAGTTTAAAGCCATTAATATTGCAAAGAGTTCAGCTGTAAAGATAGATTTATCAAGTCCTAGGTAGAAAGATTTTTCAATTTTGAGAGCAGGTATTAAAAACGCTGAGCCTGCTTTTCTTTCAATTACTGACCCATCAGTGTAAATTTTCAAATGATCAGAATATACGTCGTTTATATGACATTTAACCTGACTTGCCAGTAAGTTTATATTGTCTCCTTTTTTTAAATTAGTGTGGTGTACGTCAAATCGTGCTCTTTGGAGTTCCCAACTGGGTACTGGCGAAAAGGAAGGTCGTATAGATACAGGATCTACGTCTAGATCAATTCCTGAGCCTTTCATGACGTCAGATGTGTATGTTGCAAGTGTGACCTGTGAAGATATTGATTTAGCTCGTTTTGGAAAGTCGGTATCTGATCTCAGTTTAATTTCTGTTTCTGAGATGTTTTCTACGGTAGTGTTTCTTAACAAAAATTTAGTAGAAGCGACTTTCCTTTGCTCATCAAGTGGCAACAGTTTGATTTCATTATATGTCCGAAGACAGGAAGCATGCATTGGAAGACCCAGTGCAAGTTTGAAACCTTTACAATCTATGCTCTGCAGTTTTTTTAGTAAGTGTTTCGGTGCACTGAAGAAGATTTCTTGAGCATAGGTTAATTTAGATCTAACAAGCGATTTACAAAGATGAACAAGTGTTGATGAATCTTGACCCCATGTCTGTTTGCGAACTATTTTTATGAAATTTAAACTTTTTTGAGCTTTGGTTAATAAGTATTCAATATGCTGATTCCAAGATAATTTTGCTGTAAGGAAAACTCCTAAGAATTTAATCGACTCGTTAAACTGAAGAAGAGTATCTCCCAGTTTGAAAGTGGGAATATTTACTGGGTTAGCTCCATTATTAAATAAAACTATTTTTGTTTTTTCCAGGGATAGATGTAACCCATTTTCTACCATGTATCGCGCTATTTTATCAAGTTCTAATTGGTAACATTTGCGTGAATAATTGATACAGCGCAAAGGAGTTTTCTTTTTCATATTTACCTGCATCCACATGCATAAATCGTCAGCATATTGAGCTAAAACTACATGCTTAGATACTTTACTGGGTAAGTCATGCATTAATATCATGAAAAGAAGGGAGCTATAACGGATCCCTGAGGGATACCCATTTGAAGAATTCGTTTCGTGGAATATACATTTTCAATCCTCGTTTGAAATACTCTGTTTTCTAAGAAACACTTAACATAGCCAAAAATGTGACCTGTCAGCCCAATACTTTTAAATTTGAATAACAATCGGGAGTGCCACACTTGATCGTATGCTTTCGTTATATCAAAAAATGTAGCTAAAACACATTGACGTCTTGCAAATTGTTGTTTTATATTAGTAGTTAGCTTTGTTAGGATCTCTACTGGTGACCTGCCTTTTCGAAATCCTGCCTGATTTACTGGTATTATTTTATTCTTTTCACAATAGTGCATCAGTCTCTTTAAGATTATTTTCTCCATTAGTTTACATACATGTGATGTTAATGCAATTGGCCTGTAGTTTTTCAAATCGGTATTACATTTACCTGGTTTTAATACAGGAACCACTATTGTTTCTTTCCAGTTGTTAGGCATTATCCCACTATTCCAGCATTTTTGAAATATGTCATGTAGCAAGATTATAATTTTTTCTGGTAAATTTTTCAGCATCTCATTGGAAATTGCATCTAGTCCAACTGACGTTTTTTTACTTGGAAGGGACTGAATGGCATCTTTTAATTCTTGAAGTGTGAGTGATGCATTTATGTAGTGAGTATTGTCAGAGGCAGGGTCCTTATATACATCTTTCTTTTCATCTCGTTCCCTATAATTTCTATCAGAGACAGGGAGTCCTTCTACACGACAGGCCTCAGCAAACACGTCTGCAAAAGCTTCTGCTTTTTCCAATGAGCTAGGAATAGGGTTATTTTCTAGCTTTACTGGAATTGATGGCAACTTAATCCCGTTTTTCATTAATTTTAGTTTTTCCCAAATCTTTATCGTGTCTTTGTGGTTATTTACTTCACATTTACAAAAAGATGTCCAGTGTTGTTCTTTGGCTTGCTCTATGATTCTGTTACACTTAATGTTGGCACTTTTCATCGCTGTATGATTTTCAGGTGACCTGTTTGCTAAATAAATTTTGTATTTTTCTTTCTTTTCGTTCACTGCCTTTTGACAGTCCTCATTCCACCAGACATTTCCATGATGTTTTCCTATTTTTGACACTGTAAGTTTTGGAATTGAAATGTTAGCAGCCCTTAAGAGTGAGTTACAGAAAACTTCGTACGTTTCGTTTATGTTCATTGCTTCAGATAGATCTGTTCTTGTCTTTTCAAGGATTGCCTTAAAACTGATCCAGTCAGCGTTTTTATAATTAAACTTGGGTAAACTATCTTGTGGTATGGCGTCTATTTCTGTAGTATGGTTTAGGGTAAGACGTATGGGGATGTGATCTGATCCCAACAAGTCATCCTCTGTTTGCCATGTGGCGTTTGGGGCTAGGGATGGTGAGATTAAAGTAAGGTCGATAGCTGTGGGTCTGTGGTTGGTATATCGGGATCCGGGTAACGTGTCCGTTGTTAAGTAAATATAAATTGGAATCTACAATATTTTCAATCAACCTGTTGCTTGTTATGTTTGTACAATACTTTTCCCAAAATGGGGCATGTGCATTAAAATCACCTCCAATTATCCACTTGTCGTCATGATCTTGAAAGTGTTTTAACCATTCAGTGTTCACAGAGTCTGGGCCTCTTGGTAAGTATACAGAGGCCATATTCACAACTAACAATGAGGAAAATTTTATAATGATTATGTGTATGTGTGTGTGAGTGTATGTGTGTCTGTTTGTGTGTGTGTATGTGTGTACGTGTGTGTGTTTGTGTGTGTGTGTTTGTGTGTGTATGTGTGTGTATGTATGTGTGTGTGTTTGTGTTTGAGTGTGTGTATGTATGTGTGAATGAATGAGTGTGTGTGTGTGTGTTGTGTGTGCGTGCATGCGTGCACGCGCGCGCCACTATGCGCATTGATGCGTGGGTGTGCAATTGCGTTAATTGCAAGCCTGTTGTTTTTAGTTGATTTTTGTTGTTGTTGTTGTTGCTTTTTTTGTTTTGTTTTGTTTTTACATTTTATTATATTTTCCTTGGGCTAAAACTGTGTCACTCTCACGATGGAACGCCACCCTCTTTTATCAGTTATCAGTCTGTTGTGGCTTCTTTTTTGTATTAAACACAACCCAGATCCATGCAGCATATTCCTCATCCATGCTCGGGGTTTGACAGCTCTATCAGGCCAAAGTTTGCTGCTTTCTGTTATCATGTAGAAGGTTGCCAGAACTACTGGTAGTGTGTTTTTCTCCTGGCAGTACTGATCGCAGTTTAGCAGCTGGAGGATAGAAGTGGTTTAACAGCTGGTGTATAGAAGTGGTTCAGCACTGGTGGATAGAATTGGTTTAGCAGCCGAAGGATAGAAGTGGTTTAGCAGCCGAAGGATAGAAGTGGTTTAGCAGCCGAAGAATAGACGTCGTTTAGCAGCAAGTGGATAGAAATGGTTTTGCAGCTGGTGGATAGAAGTGGTTTTGCAGCTGGTGGATAGAAGTGGTTTTGCAGCTGGTGGATAGAAGTGGTTTTGCAGCTGGTGGATAGAAGTGGTTTTGCAGCTGGTGGATAGAAGTGGTTTAGCAGCTGGTGGATAGATATGGTTTAGCAGCAGATGGATAGACGTGGTTTAGCAGTGTGACATTAGGGGATAGTATTGAAGAGCCAGAGAGATGGACTAATGGAAGCATATCGTTCTCTTAAGAGCGTTCACATTTACTGTCAAATACCCAGAGTCCTCCTTTTCATCCAGCGCCACCTACGTGGATGACGTCCCTTGAATCGTCTGCTACAGACAGTACGACTAACTTATACCACAAGCAGCTGAAGGATGGAAGTTGTTTAGCAGTAAGCTGAAGGTCTGGCTGGATACCTGAATGCTGGAAAGTAAATTGCATTGCACTATGGTGTGCAACATGCATCTGGCTTAACTGCTGAATGTATGTGATGTTTGCTTACATGTTAAATGGATGGAGGCGTTGTGTGGTAGACACTTTGAAGTGGAGGTATCCAATTTTACCAAAGAAGGACAACTTGTCACAGTCATTCTGATTAGTAATGGGATAGAAATCATCCACACCCAACAAATCCACAATGGAACACGCCACACACATTTCATAGTTAAATACAGAATGAAAACGTGGAAGAAAAGGAAAAAGAGAGTGACCCAATGCTGCACTCAACGTGCGAGGTGAGGTAAGCCAGAAGTAAGCGACTTATGAGAGTGCATGACAATCAATAGAAGACAACATGATTGTATGGCGTCATGTAACCGGCTGCCTGACAATAAATTAAGTGACTTGTCAGTGAACAAACTATTTCTGTGGCTATGCTGTACTTTGGCATAAATCATTTGGGTACTTTCCCTGTTCACTGAAACAATATTGGTTTCCACCCATTCATCATTGTAACCAACGCGCAATGACATAAATACGCTCGCTGTACTATTGGAAACACTTTCTCGTGATTTATGACATTACTCCTGCTTAAAAGAAATAGGTTTTTGTTTGTTTTCTCAGAGAGAGAGTGACAGACAGACAGACAGACAAACAAACAAACAGACAGAAAGACAAACAGACAGAGTGAGGGAGTGAGAGAGGGAGGGTGGTGGTGGTGGTGGTGATGGTGGTGTTGGAGGGGAAGTAGGTATAGCATATGCCTTTGTTGGAAACGAATTACGTTCATATATGATGGGGAAATGTGTACAAGCGGCATGCATGTGTGTGTGTATTCAACACTTGCTTTTATAGATATTGTCAGAGAGCTTACATCCTTAGAGAGTGAAATTCATGACACAAAAAGACGAATAGAATTTAGTCGTGTATACTGTAAGTTCTACCAACATAATCCATTGTGGGATGCACGTAAAGCCGGATAGCCTAAACATTCCACAGAGAGTGAGCTGGGCCAATCTTTGAAATTGGAAAATATCACTCAGAACATTTGTTTACCAGCTGCCTGAGAATTCCCAGACGAAATCTCCATCACACTGTCTTCATCATGTACACGTCGACTCACTGAAATTGAACAGTAAGAAAGTAAAACAGACAACAGCTGAAAGACTGCATTCTGTATTAAATGATGGCGGCTAGGGCTGCTGAAGTATGACAGTGTTATTACTAACCCTTTGACTCTCACACCCTATTCACCAGCTACAAAAACTTAACCCTTTGACTCCCTTCACCCTCTCCACCAATGTCCTGCAGGAAGCTGGTGGATAGGGCGAAGGGAGTCAAAGGGATACGTTTTTACTTTGCTTGCATGGTTGACAATACAGGGTGTGCTGGTGGACAAGGTGCGGGGGTCAAAGGGTTAAAGCTAGGTGACGTGGTCAATTTGGAGCATACCGTCTTCCTGAAGCAGATGACAGAGATGTACGGTCTTTGCTGTAATTGGTGAAACGTCTTTAAATTCTAAGCAAACAGCAACAAGAACAGCAATCATCATCACCATCATCGTCATCATCATCATCGTCGTAATCATCATCGTCATCGTCATCGTCATCATCATCATCATCATCGTCGTCGTCGTCGTCGTCGTCGTCGTCCTCGTCCTCGTCCTCGTCATCTTCATCTTCATCCTCCTCATCCTTCTCCTCCTCAACCTCCTCATCATCATTCATCATCATCATCATGACCACCACCATCATCATCATCATCATCATGACCATCATCATCGTCATCATCATCATCCATGCATCCGTCATCATCATCGTTATCACCCATCATCGTCATCGTCATCCATCATGATCATCATCATCATCAGCCATCATCATCATCATCGTCGTCGTCATCATCATCACCATCATCATCATCATCATCATCATCATCATCACCATCATCAATGCCTTTGTTTACAAAAACAACAATAAATGAAATCAAGCTGTAATTTCCCCTGACCCCACACACACACTCCACCCCCCGATTCTACAATGCATCATGTTTACGTGTGATAACATAATTATCAAGATTTTGACGCCACGTCTAATGCGTATAACATCAAGATTTTGACGCCACGTCTAATGCGTATAACATATCAAGATTTTGACGCCACGTCTAATGCGTATAACATATCAAGATTTTGACACCACGTCTAATGCGTATAACATCAAGATTTTGACGCCACGTCTAATGCGTATAACATCAAGATTTTGACGCCACGTCTTATGCGTATAACATATCAAGATTTTGACGCCACGTCTAATGCGTATAACATATCATGATTTTGACGCCACATCTTATGCGTATAACATATCAAGATTTTGACGCCACGTCTTATGCGTATAACATATCAAGATTTTGACACCACGTCTTATGCGTATAACATATCAAGATTTTGACGCCACGCCTTAAGCGTATAACATATCAATATTTTGACGCCACGTCTTATGCGTATAACATATCAAGATTTTGACACCACGTCTTATGCGTATAACATATCGATATTTTGACGCCACGTCTTATGCGTATAACATATCGATATTTTGACGCCACGTCTTATGCGTATGTACTCTCCCCCCCCCCCCTCCCTATCTTTCTGCCTGATGCCACCTTCTCTGATAAAATAAATTTGGCACAGACCTTGGCTTCATCAAGATAATTACTCCAAACAACAAATCAAAAGGATTGGTCTCAAAGCAAGACAGTATCCCCCATTTGGAAGTACACTGAAGTACACTCTTTTGTAGACAACTAACATACGCACCCAACACAACGTACACAGCACAGCCAAGTCATTTTATGTCACTTAACTCATTTGTCAGTTTTGTCTGCCCAAACCAAAATCTGTTGATGCAGTAACATGGTTTTATCAAAATTAGACAATCTTCTGTTTCAACGGGGAAAAATAAA
The DNA here is from genome assembly GCA_030674185.1 of Monoplex corrugatus. Classification (NCBI taxonomy): domain Eukaryota; kingdom Metazoa; phylum Mollusca; class Gastropoda; order Littorinimorpha; family Ranellidae; genus Monoplex; species Monoplex corrugatus. Next base: position 18,562,801 of record JAPXFY010000034.1, read on the forward strand.
ACAAAAACAGAATGACTGCTTCCATAGACATTTTTTATACAAAGTAGATCATTTCAAAGAATGTGCTTAATCATTTATAAATGTCGCCTTGTAGATTGTTGGGTCATGTTGAAATGAAGATCGATGACAAATCTGCCATTCCTGAACAAAGTTCGTTGCCAATCTGGACAGTTGTGATAATTTTATTCGTCATGAACGATTTTGATTTGCCTGTCGACATCCTCATGCATACTACATAAGAACTCCAGTATGCCCAGACATTAATTCGCACACGCATATTAACCAATTTAGCTAAGCTCAGGATATAACTATGCCCAGACATTAATTCGCACACACATGTAAACCAGTTTATCTAAGCTCACGATATAACTATGCCCAGACATTAATTCGCACACACATGTAAACCAGTTTATCTAAGCTCACGATATAACTATGCCCAGACATTAATTCGCACACACATGTAAACCAGTTTATCTAAGCTCACGATATAACTATGCCCAGACAATAATTCGCACACACATACAAACCAATTTATCTAAGCTCACGATATAACTATGCCCAGACAATAATTCGCACACACATACAAACCAATTTATCTAAGCTCACGATATAACTATGCCCAGACAATAATTCGCACACACATACAAACCAATTTATCTAAGCTCACGATATAACTATGTCCTGACATTAATTCGCACACACATACAAACCAATTTATCTAAGCTCACGATATAACTATGCCCAGACATTAATTCGCACACACATACAAACCAATTTATCTAAGCTCACGATATAACTATGCCCAGACATTAATTCGCACACGCATGTAAACCAATTTATCTAAGCTCACAATATAACTATGCCCAAACATTAATTCGCACATGCATGTAAACCAATTTATCTAAGCTCACGATATAACTCCATGTGCAAGTATCCAGCCCACTGCAGGCTATCCAACACATGTGTGACTGCCCGAGTTCAAGCAAACAGAAACCAGAAAAAAAAACACGAAGAAGGAATCAGAACGCGTATTTGATACAACCAGACAAGACAGGTGCAAATTTTTGGCCAGCTGGTCTTTGTCAAGCTTAGACGTCGGATCAGAAACAAACACACACCAGTGGGAGAATAGGACACACCTGGCAACCTACCACCCTTTTCATATTATGACTTCATTGTTTAAGTCCATATACCATTAGTTCTGATAGTTTGAGTATAAAAATTATCATATTATGATTTCATTGTTTAAGTCCATATACCATTATTTCTGTTAGGTTGTGTATAAAGCCCTGATATGGCTCTACGCAGTCGGCTGGGCTTTAAACAACAATAACAATAGCTTGAGTATAAAATTGTCACATTCGACCATCATTGTTTCAGTTCACACACCATTAGTTCTGAAAGCTTGAGCATAAAATTGTCATATTATGTCTTCATCGTTTAAATCCATATACCATTAGTTCTGATATCTTGAGTATCATCATCATCAAGTGCCTTCCCACATGGCGTTGGTGATCATGGCCTTCCATCTGTTTCTATCCCTTGTTGCTGTAAGCACATCTTCCACTATCTCTGTCTTCACTCTGCAAGTTCGTCCAATATATTTTCCCTGGGTCTACCTGGTGCTTTCTCTTTCCTGTTGTGACCAGGTGCTCCAATTCCCATTTCCTCATAAAATGGCAAATAAATGTCGCCTGTTTTTTCCTAATCTTCCTTATGAATGATCTTCTTGTGTCTGCTGTCCATCAAGACTGTCTTGTTTGTCTTCTTCACTGTCCATGGAACTCTCAACATTCTTCTTAGAAACCACATCTCAGCTGCCTCAATCTTGTTCTGGCTTTGCTTGTTGACTGTCCACGCCTCACAAATGTATAACATTATCGGTTCTACATTACATTCAAGAACTCTCTTCCTGATGTTGATTAGCATTTGTTGGTAAGAATGCTTTTCATCTTCTTGAATGCTCTTTTGACTTGGCTGATTCTGCTGGATGTTTCTGATGTGCATCTGCCGTCTGGTGAAATGATCGTTTTCCAAATATTTAAACTTATCAACCTGTCTCAAGGCTGTGCCGTTCGCTGCTATTTTGCATGAGGGGATTTCATGTTTTTTACTTATCACCATGACTTCAGTCTTCTTGCTGTTTACTTTCAACCCCATACCTTTGCTTTCTATTTCTAGTATATTCACAAGGTTGTGTAGGTCCCTTTCATTCTCTGCAATTAGCACGGTGTCATCTGCATAGGGAATGTTGTTTATGATTTTTCCTCCAACCTTTAATCCCGGGTCTTCTTCTAGGTTTCTCATGATGTTTTCGCTGTAAAATGAAAACAGATCTGGTGACAAAACACAAACTTGTCTGACTCCTCTTTTGATATTTTGGAAAGAGCTTATATCGTTCTCTATTCTCATTGCAGCTATTTGTTCCCAATACATATTTCTGATTTCTCGTGGGTCTTTTCCATCAATATTGAATCTTTCTAGTTGGTTGATCAATTCTTCATGTCTCATCCTATCGAAAGCCTTGGTATAATCAACAAAGCATAAATATAAATCCTTATTCATCTCGATTGACCTCTCTATGATAGTTCTTGGATTATATGGCATGAAAAGTTCCTTTCCTTTCCACAAATACACACTGTTCTTCTGCTATTTCTCTTTTGATTCTATTCCTTGTCCTCATCATGATTATTCTTAATAGGATTTTTGTTATATGACTCATCAAGCTGATTGTTCCATGGAGTTTGCATTCTATAGCCCTTGTTTTCTTCTGAAATGCAATGAATATTGGTTTTGACATGTCTTTGGGGATTTTTCCAGTGTAATAAATCCCATTTAGGAGACTTATTTTTTCAATACCAAATTCCTATAGGGCTTCAATCATCTCTGTAGTAATGTTGTCTGGTCCTGGGACTTTTCCTGATTTCATCTTTTTCAGTGCTGCTCTAACTTCATCTTTCATTATGGATGCTCCTTCAACGTTCATTCTTATAATGTGTTCTTCGTTTCTGTCATCTTCAAAAAGGTCTTTAATGCACTCTCCCCATATGTCTAATATTTCGTCTTTTTCCATGATAAGCGTACCATCTTTCGATTTTAAGCAACCAGTTGATGTGCATGTATTTTTCCTGTGGACAATTTCTTCAATTCGTCCGTTTTGTGTCGTTCTTCTATTTCTTTGCATTTTGTTTTCAGCCAGGCTACCATAGCTTCATTGCACCTAA
>JAPXFY010000034.1:18571024-18581024 GCA_030674185.1 Monoplex corrugatus
CACGCACATAGACATACACACATAGACACGCACATACACACATACATACATACACACCCACACGCGCATATACACAGATACACACACACACACACATACACACACACACACACATAAACATACACACACACAAACACACACACACAGGGTGCGGGGTCAAGGTTGAGCCGCCTCGCAGGCACGGCAGCCTCGGTCTTCGATTTGTCTGCTTTGTTGCTGTTTCCAGAGGGTGTTTTGTTCTGAAAGTTGTTGAGTGTGGTTTTTGATGTGCCAACGACGATGTGGTGGTTCTACCATGCACCGGTTCCTGCCAAGGTACTGTTCATTTGTTTTGTGGTCCTCCAACTTGGCCGGTTGAACCCTTTTTGCTTTCCGCCATATTCTTCGTCTTCTTCACTGCACGTGAACTCTAACCTGCCTTTTGTAAATGGACCACACATTCCTTTCTCGCCGCAACCTGACTTGACCCTTGACCCCTTGATCTTTGACCCCTCAAGCAGCTACAACACTCGCTCCTCTCCATTATTTATGCTGCTACACGCGTGATCAGTTGTTAGCTGAAAACACCGGTACAGGCGCCCGCCTCGACTCTGCTCTTTCTGCGCACTTGAAGTCCCTTGGAATAGGCTGCCACCTGCCTAGGACGCGATCCAGCCGTGGGGGGAGAAGGAAGTGCCGCATGATCGGCGTCGTCTGTGGCACCGCCCATGCCGCCCCTGTTTCTGCAGAGAGAGGACCCGGTCTGCCGACTGCTACATCAGACGACTTTTACCACCCACGTCGTCACGGCACCGACCTCTCCAATCTCATAACCATCCCCCTGCAGGCTTCTGCTGCCCTCCCTGATCAGCTGTCAGTGGGGGTTTTCAACGCCCATTCGGTCGACTGCCAAACAGCGCGACGCTCAGCCATCTCTGATTTCATCGTGGAGCACGACTTGGACATCATGATGCTAACGGAAACGTGGCTCCGCCCCAGTGACGATGCCAAGTGCCAGGACTTGACACCGCCCGGCTACACCATGCTCTCCTTTCCCAGGACTTTCACCTCCTCTGTGCGACGTGGTGGAGGCATCGGCTTTTCCTAAAGGACTGCCTTGCCAAACACTGCACTGCCTCAACTGACTTCCCTTTTCCTCATCTGTCATTTGAAGTCGCCCAAGTCAATCTGACAAAAATCGATCCTCGTTTGTCTTTTGTTCTTGTTTACAGGCCACCTCCCAGCAAACGAAACAAACTGACTCATTCCATGTTTTTTGATGAAGTGCCAGACTTTTTGGAATATTGTTCAAATTGTCATTCGAATGTTGTTCTTTGTGGAGATTTTAATATTCATTTTGATGATTGTGCAAACTCTAACACTAAAAGATTCAGAGAACAGCTTAACTTGTTTAGTCTTATTCAAACAGTCACTGAACCTACCCACTCAGAAGGCCATACGTTAGACCTTGTTATTGTGAAAGACAGTGATAAATTGATTGTGTCCAGTCATATCAACTCTGACCTAACTTCTGACCATTTTTCTGTTTTGTCAAAACTTTCTGTCCCAAAACCAAAACGCTCTGACCAGTTCACAAGCTTTCGTCAGCTAAGGAATATTGACAGTGATCAGTTTTCCATTGATCTCATGACATCTATCAAGCCTGAAACATCCCTCTCTGATCTAAATGAAACTTTGTTAAATACGCTAGATGTTCATGCGCCTATTCGCCGGCGACGCGTCCGCGGCAACAAAACCAGTCCCTGGTACAGCGCTGTGGCTGCCGAGATGCGTGAACTAAAAAGAGAGCGCAGAAAGGCAGAGCGCGCGTGGCGCGCATCGCACTTGACCGTCCACAAACAAATCTACGATGTAGCCAAAGCAAAAGTTATTGACCTTGTTCAACGCGCAAAAACCTCTTTCTATTCTTCTCTTGTGTCCACTGCAACATCTTGTAAACAAATGTTCCAAACCACTTCTTTTCTGCTCGGAAAATCTAAGCCGAAGCTGTTGCCGAACAACGTAACTGATATTTGTTCTCTTCCAAATCTATTTGCAGATTTCTTCAAAAAGAAAATCGTTGATATTCGCAACACTTTTCCTGCACCGACTGCTCACACAGACATGGCCCAGCAAACTTTGCGTTTTCTGGCATTCCTTTTTCTGACTTCCGTCCCGTCTCCAAAGTCGAAGTACGCAAGGTAATTTTACAGGCAACACCCAAGTCATGCGAGTTGGACCCGTTGCCAACTTCCCTCCTTGTGAAACATATAGACACTCTTTTGCCCACCATCACGAATATTTTCAATCACTCCTTGTCTACCGGTACATTCCCTACTGAATTTAAAACTGCACTTGTGAAACCACTCCTGAAAAAGAATAATCTCGACCCAAATGAGCTAAAGAACTATAGACCTATTTCAAACCTTCCGTTTCTGTCCAAAATCATTGAACGTCTAATCCTTCATCAGCTTTCTTCTTACCTCACTGCTAACAATCTGCTAAGTCCTTTTCAATCAGCCTATAGAGCAGGCCATAGCACCGAAACTGTCCTTCTGCGAGTCGTAAATGATCTTTTGACATCTCTAGATGAAAACAAAATTTCCGTTCTTCTTCTTTTGGATCTTTCAGCCGCATTTGATACTATTGACCATAGTATCCTCCTCCACCGTCTGGAACACGTCTTTGGTATCAAAGGCTGTGCACTCGACTTGTTCTCGTCCTATCTATCAAATCGAAAACAGTTTGTTGTTGTAAACAACTCCCGTTCACACGAAACAACCCTGGATTTTGGTGTCCCGCAGGGCTCCGTACTGGGCCCTGTTCTTTTCTCACTATACACGACTCCACTTTCAAATCTTATCACTGATCATTCTATTCGTCATCAAATGTTTGCTGATGATACACAGTTAAACAACTCTGAATCCCCTTCAAATTACTCTTCACTTATTCAATCATTGCAAGACTCTGTTTCTGACATAAAAACCTGGATGGACGATAGTCGCCTCAAGCTAAACCAAGGAAAAACCGAAGCAATGCGCTTTTCTCCCAGTCCTGCTATCTCTTCTGACCTTCCCTCTAACATTCGTTTCGAAGATTCTATTGTTGATTTCTCTGAACAGTCACGCTATCTTGGATTCTTTCTTGATTCTCATCTAACTATGAAACATCAGATCATGAAAACGTGTCAGGCCGCATACATCCAACTCCGACAAATCAGTTCCATACGTCATTACCTCACATATGAAGCAACAAAAACACTTGTAACTGCTTGTATTCTGTCCAGATTAGATTATTGCAACTCCTTACTTCTCGGCTGTCCCAAGACTCTTCTCAAACCCCTTCAACAGGTTCAAAACTCTGCAGCCAAATTAATTTTCAAAGCTCGCAAATCACACCATTGCACACCTCTCTTTAAACAACTCCACTGGCTTCCGATCGAACAAAGAATTAAGTACAAATCTGCTTGTATTTCTTTTCATGTCATCTCGGGCACTGCTCCAGCGTATATATCTGATCTATTTCAAGTCTATGTTCCTTCTCGTTCTTTACGTTCCGCTTCTGACGACAGAATATTCCGTGTCCCCGGATTCAATAGAAAGCAACATGGTGGTCGTTCCTTCTCATACTCTGCTGCTGTTGAGTGGAATTCCCTGCCTCACTCTCTCCGCCACAGCCCCTCTCTCTCTTCCTTTAAGTCCAACCTGAAAACTCATTTATTCCGCCAGTACTTTTGAAACCTGAATTTTCTTGTTCTATTGTATGCGTGCGTGGGTGTGTGTGCGTGTGGGTGCGCGCGTGGGTGTTTGTGTGTGGGTGTGTTTGTGTGTGCGTGTGTGTGTCTGCATTCGTTGCTGCACACGCGTGCATGCCTGCATGTATGTGTTTATGTGTATTTCTTGTATTATGTATTTTGTTGAAAATGTGCTCTCCCCTCCCATTTCACCACTTTACTCCTCCTTTTCAAATTTGTGAAGCGCTTTGAGTCCATAGAAAGCGCTATAAAAATCTCCATACTTACTTACTTACTTACACACACACACACACACACACACACACAACACACATACACACACACACACATAAACACACACACACACATACACACACACACACATACAACACACACACACACACACACACACACACACACACACATAAACACACACACATACACACATACACACAACACACACACATACACACACACACACACACACACACACACACACACAACACACACACACACACACACACACACACACACACACACACACACACACACACACACACACACACACACCATGTTTGTATTCAAGTCGAACATAATTTCTTTATCATCATTACTAATTTAATGTTTCAAAAGAGAAAAGACAAGAAGAAGAAATAAAAATCGGTTCATAAATGATTATGACATACTTTATGTGCACGTGTGTGCGCGCGCTTGAGTGTGTCTGTGTGTCTATATGTGTATGTGCGTATGTCTTTGTCAGTGTGTGTGCATGTGTGTGTGTCTGTGTATGTATGTGTATGTGTGTGTGTGTGTGTGTGTGTGTGTGTGTATGTATGTGTATGTGTGTGTGGGGGGGGGGGGTTCGTTCCTTGATCTAATGCCTTTTCGCTATGAGTGGTGTTAGACGGAAACAAACAACAGTGGAGCATGAAAGTGGGGGGGGGGGGGGGGAGCGGACAGAGGGGAACAGAGTAAGAGACAGAAAATTTGTAAAAGGAAGCGGCAAGTTCTTAAGAAAAAGGAATATGGATGAACAGAGAAATGGAACAAGAACAACGCTAACATCAATAATGTGAAGGAAAAATTGTCACACAAAAAAAGACCAAAATCACCACCACCAACAACAAAAAAATCATAACCTTAAAGTAACGCATTAACAGGACTGTGAACCAATGATTCTGAAATTTTAACTAACAACACTTTTCCATAAGCCTGCTCATCGGGAACCTCCTCGCAACACCTTTCCCGAAGTTGAACATTACATCAACAAATGCCACCAAGAAATAGACTGTCTCAACATGGGACCCAAGAAATATTCCAACATCTCCAAAGAAGAAAGTGACGCACTACACTCAAAAACAGAGACGACATTGTCATCAAACCAGCAGACAAGGGGGGTGCGATTGTAGTCTGGGACAGACATCTGTATATAAAGGAAGCCCAGAAACAACTCCATCATCACGCTTTCTACAAAAAGTTGGACAAACCTGCACACATGACCAATCATGCCAAGATATCCAAACTTATCAACAATCTCATAACCTCTAAGCAGCTGCCCCCCACTGCCAGACTACTCATCAAACAACTTCCAGTCCAATCACTTTTTATTTACTTCCCAAAATACATAAAGCCAACAATCCTGGCCGTCCTATCGTGTCAGCTTGCAACTGCCCAACTGAAAACATTTCTCAGTTTCTTGACCACATTTTGCAACCTATAGTCCAGTCTTTGCCTACCTTCATCAAAGACACTAACCATACATTGAATCTGATTCAAATAATAAATGAAGACCACACCTTCAAACCCCAATACCTGTTCACTTTGGATGTGACCTCTTTGTATACCACATACCCCACTCCGACAGGTTAAAAGCTCTCCAGCATTTTCTGGACAAACGACGTGATCAAACATTGTCTACTGCAACCCTCGTCCGACTTGCGGAGCTGGTCCTGACAATGAATACATTTTCGTTTGGCAATGAGACGTTCTCGCAAGTTAGCGGAGTCGCCAAGGGTACAAAGATGGGCCCCAGCTATGCCTGTCTGTTCATGGGATATTTGGAGGAACAATGAAGCCCGGAAAAAAGTCAACTCTGTCTCTCGGCCAAATGCCCTCCATTCGAAGCCCAAAGCTGCCACAGAGGATCGGCCAATCCTCAGTCTAGTTTACCACCCGTCCATGTACCTCGTAAAAAGGATCATCTTGTCCAACTGGAACATTCTGCGATCCAGTCCCACTACAGGTGAAACCTTTGACCAGCGCCCTTTGATCTTCTACAAGAGAGACACAAATCTCCGTGACTTGCTGGTGCATTCAAATCTCAGCAAACCAGTCAGCCAACCTCCAGGAACCTCTCCATGCAACAAACCTAGATGCAAGACATGTCCTTTCTTGTGCACAGCCACCACAGTCAAAGGCCCCAAATCTCATATGAGAATTACAAAACATTTCAACTGTCAAACTTATAACATTGTCTACTTGATCAGCTGCTCTAAATGTTCCCAACAGTATATTGGTGAAACTGGACGCACCCTTGACACACGTTTCAAAGAACACTTGGCTGATATCCGCATCAAAGGGATAAAACTATCCCCAATCACTTCAACCAATCAGACCACTCAATCAATGACATCCAAGTGAAAGGTCTGTGGCTTCTATACAATAACAGCACCATAGATAGGAAAGACAGAGAATCCCACCTCATAAATAAACTTGGAACACGCAAACCATATGGTCTTAATGAAAAACCATAAATAATCCATTGCGCAACAGAATTCAGACATGCCGTTTCATGTTTCTTCCTGTTCCCAGGCCTACCAGATTCATGGCACTGGGCACAATCTACTCCCTTACCTCTTGGGTCTGCCTGTGCCTTCTTCAGAACAGGGCTATACCGATATATCATGGCCACTTTTCAAAATTGCAGAACTCATCTCACTTCCCTTTTGACATCATAGTTGCCTCCCCTCTCCCCACTTCTTACTACTGCTCATGAGGACATGGGCATTCCATTTCTTACCCACTGGACGAGGCGTCAGGGAAGTTTTTGGTCCCGTTTTTATTATCCATTGTTTGGTGTTTGTGATCTGTTTGTGACCGTGCGTTCGCGCTTGACAAAGGCTAGTTGGCCGAAAATTTGCGCTTGTTTTGTTTTGTTTTGTTGGATACGCGCTTATATTGGTTTTCTTGTTCTTCTGGTTCCTGTTTGCTTGGGCGCGGGCAGTCACACTTGTTTTGGATCATCTAACACTTGATCAGATATTACTTCTTTAAAATGCGTTTCAGGATAGTTTCTTTGTGTAAACATCTTTGGTAAAAAGGAACGAAGCTTACTGCAGTAAAATAAACAGTGATACAATGTGAACTGTTCACCGCAAACACATTCAACTTTTTTACAATATTTCGTTTTCAAAGCGTTTAGTTGAATACGAAAATATACGGCAACAATCAATCTCAAATGATGTAGCGACGAATAATGCAAATTTTTTTACAGATATTTTGAACTGAAAGCTGGATTGTTTTTTGAGACACAAACTTGTCATTTAAATATTCATGAAACGAATCCGTGATGCTAATTCTAGCAAGTTGTAAGCTTCTTTTACTGAGGTATTAACATGTAATTCTAAGGAATTTTCGGAATGGAATTCACCGATTTTAGTTGCTCTGTCAACTACGTCGTTGCCGTGAAGACCAACGTGAGAAGGCACCCAGCATAAACTGATTTCTGAGCCATTCATCTTTAAACAATGTATTAGATGATTTGCCTCAATAATTAAACCAGGTCTTGTGTCTGTACCGAAAGACTGTAAGGCATATAATACAGATTTTAAATCAACAAAGAGAATTACTTTGAAAGACGCAAGCTGAAGGCTTATTAGATAATGTAACGCTTGAACAACAGCAACTAATTCTTCTGTTAATATAAATAGATTTGCCTTAATGAAAAAAAAACTTTTTTTGTATTAAATTTTGAACATAAAATGCTGCTCCGGCACTCTCATTTGCTAAGACTGATCCATCGGTAAAAATGTGGAGGTGGGTATGGTACTTTTCATCGACGTGTTTATAAGCTGTGGATACTGTAATGTTGACATTATTATCTTTTTAGCGTCTACATAATCTAGATCAAATATGGCCTTTAGCATTTCCCATGTAGGGATGGGCGTTATCGTTGGTTTCTCAGCTATTTCATCCATAGTTATGTTGGACTGTTTGATCAGGTCAGATATGTAAGTTCCGGTTGTAATTTGTGATGAAATGTTTCTTGCTCGTTTTGGAAAGTCAATATCAGACCTGATTTTAATTTCTTTGCTTACAAAATTATACGCTTGTGAAGTAGTTCTATTTGCAAACTGTGCAGTAGCTAGCTCACGATGGTCGTTTAGAGGTAGAATTCCAGCAACTTTGTATGTTTCCAGAGTAGAAGCATGAGCTGGTACACCTAGTGCAATTTTAAGACTTTTGCAGTCCAAGCTCTGAGTCTTTTTTAGTAAATATTTAGGTGCATTGAAAAAAAAAACCTTCTTGCGTGTAGAATAATTTAGACCTGACCAGCGCTGTTGACCAATGAATCAGTATATTTGTAACCATTCTCCAGGATAATTTGCTTATCATCTTTAGAAAATTTAGGGGTTTTCTCGCTTTTCTTAAAATATAATCAAAATGGACATCCCAGCTTAATTTCGACATTATGTAAACTCCCAGATATTTTACGACCTGTTTGTAATTTAACACTTCACCAAGCAATTTGAAAGTAGGCAAGTTATTTGAGTTACCACTGGGATCGAACAGCATCATGTTGGTTTTAACTGCTGACAACGACAGACCATTTTCTAACATATAGTTTCCAAGATTATCAAGATCAAATTGATACAACTTCCTTATGTAATTCTGCGTTCTCTGTGGATTTGTCCTTTTCACAGTGATATTCATCCAGATGCATATATCATCAGCATACTGCCTAAAAATGACGATTTGAAAGAGCTGGTTTAGGAAGATCCTGTATAAGGATATTAAATAAAATGGGTGCTATCACTGGACCTTGTGGATTCCCCATGTCGAGGCGTCCTTTAAAGTAGAATAACTAGCTCCCACTCTAGCCTGAATTGTTCTATTGGCTAAAAAAGACAATGTAATTATACCTATTGCCAGATAAACCAATAGATTTCAGCTTGGACACTAAACGTTTATGCCAAACTTGATCGTAAGCTTTTTTTACATTAAAGAAAGTAGCAAAAGATTTTTTTTTGTGGGCCAACTGTTGTTTGATCTGAGTTGTAAGTTTAACCAGATGCTCAACTGCGGATCTCTCTTTTCTGAAACCTATCTGGTTTACTGGAATAACGTTATATTCATCACAGTCGTGTAAAAGTCTGTTTAATATCAATCTTTCCATTAGTTTGCTCGTGTGGGACGTCAAAGCAACGGGTCTGTAACTTTTTATTGGTTTTCGATTTTTCCACTTTTAATATTGCCAGATTTGTGGTATAGTTACGCTAACCCAGCATTTCTGGAAAAAAATTTTATAGGAAAATAAGATAGTTTTCAGGAAGATGTTTAATCAATTCAGTCGAAACTGCATGAACACCTACCGAACCACTTTTGTTGTGCAGACACAGTATTGTGTTTTTTAGCTCTTCTAAGGTGATTGGAGAATTAAATCAGAGATCATTATGGGGGACTGGATCAGTATAGATTGGGTTTTTAATCTTCCGTTTCTCTGTAACGTTTGCAGTCAGGAGATAAACCTTTTGCTTTACTGTTTTCAGCAAATAGATCCACAAAAGTTACTGCTTTGTCCATGTCTGAAGGAAATGTGTTACATGTTTCAATCATTTTGGACACCTCGGTAAGTTGGTGCCATTTTTCATTTGTTTCATTTTCGTCCAGACTTTATTAAATCTTTGAAATCTGAAATTTCTTTTGAAAAGAATGGTGCCCAATAATCTTTCTTTACTTCAGCGATGATTTTGTTAGATTGGATGTTAGCTTTGTTCATTTCCACATGATCTTCTGGTTTCCGGCTTTTGATGTAGATTTTGAATTTCTCCCTTATACATGAACTGCTTTCTCACATGCCTCTGTCCACCAAACATTACCCAATCGGTTATTGGACCTACAAGTTTTGAGTTTCGGAATCTATAGGTCTGCAGGGGTTAGAATTGACTCTTGGAATTTAGAAAACATAATGCCTTCATTTTCACCTCCATAATGTCTGTAATCTTGATTAGCAAGAGCAGTTTGAATAAGGAACAGTTTGCACGCCTGAAATTATATTTTGAAATAATA
>JAPXFY010000034.1:18591024-18598524 GCA_030674185.1 Monoplex corrugatus
CATTGTATTTATCTCCGAAACTTGGCTTAACCCCCTTGGTCACGAACCCATACATGCGAGCTCACTCCGAGTGGGTATAGGCTTGCTTCTTTCCATCGCCCATCCCGAGGTGGTGGTATCGCCATCCTCTACAACGACTCACTCCATTCCCGCCTATCTTTCTCGCAGTCTCTGCCTTTCTCCCATCCTTCTTTTGAGCACGTTGAAGTATCCTTCCAATCCACCCCTCACCCCATCACCTTCTCCTGTGTCTATCGACCTCCACCTAGCTCTGCCAATAAGCTCACCACATCCATGTTTCTCTCTGACTTTGACCAACTACTTGACTACTACTGCCTCTTACCTGGAAATCTCATCATTCTAGGTGACATCAATGTCCACTACGACAACACTCACCGTTATGACACAAGACATATCATCAACTCTCTGTCCAATCACAATATGACACAACATATTTCTGACCCAACCCATAAAAAAGGTCACATTCTTGACTGGATCATTTCTCGTGATCACCACAATTCAGCTACTGACAACTGCCTAGTTCTTTCTACCCGTCTAACTTCAGCCCTTCCATCTGACCACTCTGCAATTCTCTGTTCTCTTGACATTTCTCCTCCTTCCCGTACCACGCGCACAGTGACTCGACGCAATCTCAAATCTATTGACCTCTCCACATTTTCATCTGATGCCTCCCGCCTCCTTTCTGAAAAGTCACACAACCTTGCCGATGAATGCTATACTACTCTCCACCATCTTCTGGACACTCATGCTCCAGCCACAACTCGTCTTTTACCTGACCGCCCCCCTACCCCCTGGCTCACTCATGAGATTGCCTGTGCAAAACGTGCACGCCGCAGATCAGAGCGCCGCTGGCGCAAATCCAAACTCACTGTACATAGGCAACTTTTCCAAGCCTCTAAAACAAAAGTATCCACCCTCATTGCATCTGCAAAAACAAACTATTTCCAAACCAAAATCCTGAATGCCTCTTCTTCAAGAGAACTCTTTACAACCATGAATCATCTCCTTGGCACACGAAAAGATTTACCTCTCCCAACAAAACACACAAATGAAGAACTCCCATCTGTATTCTCCAAGTATTTCACCACCAAAATACAAACTCTTCGTGACAGGCTTGACAGGACACCCTGTCAACCATGCCCACCTGACCCTTCCTTCTCTGGCACACCTCTTACTACTTTTACCCCAGTCTCACAAGAAGAAATTCTCAACACAATCAGATCCATGTCGTTCAAAACCTGCGAACTGGATCCTCTTCCAGGTTCTCTCTACTCTGACTGTCTCCCTACTCTCCTCCCATTCATCACTGACATCACCAACACTTCTCTTCAAACTGGAACTGTCCCAGATTCTTTCAAGTCTGCTATTGTTCACCCTCTCCTCAAGAAATACAATATAGACCCAAATGAACTGAAAAATTACCGGCCTATCTCTAATCTCTCTTTCTTGTCAAAACTGCTTGAAAAAGTTGTCCTCAACCAGCTGAACTCTCACCTGTCTGCCAACAATCTTCTCAATCCTTTCCAGTCAGCCTACCGCCAGTGCCATAGCACTGAAACTGCCCTGCTACACATTCTCAACAATCTCCTCCTTGCAACTGATACTGGCAAAGTCTCTCTCCTCACACTCCTTGATCTGTCTGCAGCCTTTGATACCATTGATCATGGTATTCTCCTTTCTAGACTTCATCATACTTTTGGCATCTCTGACATTGCTCTCTCCTTTTTCACTTCATATCTGTCAAACAGAAAACAAACTGTTCTCATTAATGGTACTTACTCTCAACCTGCATGCCTGACCTGTGGTGTTCCACAAGGATCTGTTCTTGGCCCTGTTCTTTTCACTCTTTACACCTCCCCCCTGTCCACCATCATCAACTCCCACTCTATAAAACACCACTTCTATGCTGATGACACCCAACTTCAAGACAGTGACACACCAGACAATATACAGCGCCTGTTGACTCGCACCACTGAGTGTTACTCGGACATTAAGAACTGGATGACATTCAATAAACTTCAGCTTAATGACGACAAGACAGAAGCTATCCTCATTGGCACCCGTCAGAAACTTTCTCAGCTGCCTCCTCTTTCTCTCCCATTATGTAACACATCAGTCCCAATTTCTGATTCAGCTAAAAACCTTGGTGTCTGCATTGACTCTACCCTCTCCATGAACAACTTTGTTTCTCAAACTGCCAGATCTTGCTACTTTCACCTCCATCGTATAAGCTTGATCAGGAAGTATCTCTCTGTGGAAACAACTGCAAAACTCGTTCTCTCCTTCATAATGTCTCGCATTGACTATTGCAATTCACTCCTGTCTGGTCTTCCTGCCTCCACCATTCACATCCTACAGCGCATTCAAAACAATGCTGCACGCCTTGTACTCAAAAAGAAAAAAGCTGACCACATATCTCCTCTCCTGGCACAACTTCACTGGCTCCCTGTATCAAAGCGCATACAGTACAAACTAGACACCATGTGCTACAAAAGCCTCAATAACGCAGCCCCCCATTACCTGTCAAGCCTACTTGAGATCTATGTTCCCTCACGTACCTCCGCTCTGCCTCTGATCCTCGACTTTTCGCTTTCCACGCACTAAGTTCAATACCTATGGTCCACGAGCCTTCTCTGTTTCTGGTCCACTTTCCTGGAACAAACTTCCTCTCTCTGTCCGTCAGCAACCTACTTTTGTCTCCTTCAAGTCCGCTCTCAAAACTCACCTTTTCTCCTCTGCATAAAATCCTGACCTCACTCATCCCCCTCTGTAGCCTGTCTCCACTCGGAGGGGAATCACATTGTAATATATATTTGTATATAATATGTTCTCTATAATTTTCCATTGCTTTTATTCTTTTCCCCATTTATAGCCATGTGTAAGTGTGTGTGTGCGCGCGTGCGTAAGTGTATGTTCAGCGCTTAGATTTGATATTTATCGAGATTTTGCGCTATATAAATATTGTAATTATTATTAATTATTATTATTATTATCAGTTCCTTTTTAGGTTTTTGCGCTTTAACCACGAGGTGAAAACCCTTCAGCCCAGCGACTGCCATGTCCTACTGCCTGGCTGACGGCAACTGACTGTGTCAGTGTGTGTGTTTCTACATGAACAGTGTCATTGTGTTTGTCTGACAGCAAATGGCTGGCAGCAACAGGCCGGTTTTAGTGTGAAGGCACTTTCATGACAGAGAGAGAGAGGGAGAGAGAGACAGAAAGAGAGACAGAGAGAGTAACAGAGAGAGAGAAAGAGAGAGAGAGTGAAAGGGAGAAAAAGAGAGTGTGTGTGACAGAGAAAGAGAGAATGAGAGTGAAAGAGACACAGAGAAAGGGGCACACACAGAGTGAAAGAGAGAGAGGGGAGAGAGAGAGAGGGGAGAGAGAGAGAGTGAAAGAGAAAGAGAGAGTGAGAACGTGAGAGAGACAAAGAGAGAACGATAGAGAGAGAGAGAGAGTGAAAGGGAGAAAGGCAGAAAAGAGGGAGAGAGAGAGAGAGAGTGAAAGGGAGAAAGCAGAAAAGGGAGAGAGAGAGAGAGAGAGAGTGAAAGGGAGAAAGGCAGAAAGAGGGGAGAGAGAAGAGAGAGAGGAAGAGTGAAAAGGGAGAAAGGAGAAGAGAGGCAAGAGAGAGAGAGAGTGAAGGAGAAAGCAGAAAGAGGGAGAGAGAGAGAGAGTGAAAGGGAGAAAGGCAGAAAGAGGGAGAGAGAGAGAGAGAGGAAGGGAGAAAGGCAGAAGAGGGAGAGAGAGAGAGAGTGAAAGGGAGAAAGGCAGAAAGAGAGAGAGAGAGAGAGAGAGTGAAAGGGAGAAAGGCAGAAAGAGGGAGAGAGAGAGAGAGAGTGAAAGGGAGAAAGGCAGAAAGAGAGAGAGAGAGGAGAGAGAGAGAGTGAAAGGGAGAAAGGCAGAAAGAGGGAGAGAGAGAGAGAGAGAGTGAAAGGGAGAAAGGCAGAAAAGAGGGAGAGAGTGAAAGGGAGAAAGAGAGAGAGGAGAGAGTGAAAGGGAGAAAGGCAGAAAGAGGGAGAGAGAGAAGAGAGAGAGTGAAAGGAGAAAGGCAGAAAGAGGGAAGAGAGAGAGAGTGAAAGGGAGAAAGGCAGAAAGAGGAGAGAGAGAGAGAGAGTGAAAGGGAGAAAGGCAGAAAGAGGAGAGAGAGAGAGAGTGAAAGGGAGAAAGGCAGAAAGAAGAGAGAGAGAGAGAGAGAGAGAGTGAAAGGGAGAAAGGCAGAAAGAGAGGAGAGAAGAGAGAGAGTGAAAGGAGAAAGGCAGAAAGGAGAGAGAGAGAGGAGAGAGAGAGGAGAGTGAAAGGGAGAAAGGCAGAAAGAGGAGAGAGAGAGAGAGAGAGTGAAAGGGAGAAAGGCAGAAAGAGGGAGAGAGAGAGAGTGAAAGGGAGAAAGGCAGAAAGGAGAGAGAGAGAGAGAGAGAGAGTGAAAGGGAGAAAGGCAGAAAGAGGGAGAGAGAGAGAGAGAGAGTGAAAGGGAGAAAGGCAGAAAGAGGAGAGAGAGAGAGAGAGAGAGAGTGAAAGGGAGAAAGGCAGAAAGAGGGAGAGAGAAAAGAAGTGAAAGGGAGAAAGGCAGAAAGAGGGAGAGAGAGAGAGAGAGTGAAAGGGAGAAAGGCAGAAAGAGAGAGAGAGAGAGAGTGAAAGGGAGAAAGGCAGAAAGAGGGAGAGAGGAGAGAGTGAAAGGGAGAAAGGCAGAAAGAGAGAGAGAGAGAGAGAGAGAGGAGTGAAAGGGAGAAAGGCAGAAAGAGGAGAGAGAGAGAGAGAGTGAAAGGGAGAAAGGCAAGAAAGAGGGAGAGAGAGAGAGAGGTGAAAGGGAGAAAGGCAGAAAGAGGGAGAGAGAGAGAGTGAAAGGGAGAAAGGCAAAAGGAGAGAGAGAGGAGTGAAAGGAAAAGAGAAGAAGAGAGAGAGAGAGAGTGAAAGGGAGAAGGAGAAGGAGAAGAGAGTGAGGAGAGAGAGAGAGAGAGAGAGAGTGAAAGGGAGAAAGGCAGAAAGAGAGAGAGAGAGAGAGTGAAGGGAGAAAGGCAAGAAAGAGGGAGAGAGAGAGAGTGAAGGGAGAGAAAGGCAGAGAAGAGGTAAAGAGAGAGAGAAGAGTGAAAGGGAGAAAGGCAGAAGAGAGAGAGAGAGAGAGAGAGTGAAAGGGAGAAAGGCAGAAAGAGAGAGAGAGAGAGAGTGAAGGAGAGAGGAGAAAGGGAGAGAAGGTGAAAGGAGAGAGAAGAGAGAGAGAGTGAAAGGGAAAGGCAGAAAGAGAGAGAGAGAGAGAGTGAAAGGGAGGAAAGGACAGAAAGAGGAGAGAGAGAGAGAGAGAGTGAAAGGGAGAAAGGCAGAAAGAGAGAGAGAGAGAGGAGTGAAAGGGAGAAAGGCAGAAAGAGGGAGAGAGAGAGAGAGAGGTGAAAGGGAGAAAGGCAGAAAGAGATAGAGAGAGGAGAGTGAAAGGGAGAAAGGCAGAAAGAGAGAGGAGAGGAGAGAGAGAGTGAAGGAAAGGAGAAGAAAGAGAGAGTGAAAGGGAGAAGGCAGAAAGAGGAGAGTGAAGAGAGAGAGAGTGAAGGGAGAAAGGCAGAGAGAGGATGGAGAGAGAGAGAGTGAAAGGGAGAAAGGCAGAAAGAGGAGAGAGAGGAGAGAGAGTGAAAGGGAGAAAGGCAGAAAGAGGAGAGAGAGAGGAGGAGAGGAAAGGGAGGAAAGGAAAGGCAGAAAGAGGGAGAGAGAGAGAGTGAAAGGGAGAAAGGCAGAAAGAGGGAGAGAGAGAGAGAAGTGAAAGGGAGAAAGGCAGAAGAGGGAGAGAGAGAGAGTGAAAGGGAGAAAGGCAGAAAGAGGGAGGAGAGAGAGAGTGAAAGGGAGAAAGGCAGAAAGAGGGAGAGAGAGAGAGTGAAAGGGAGAAAGGCAGAAAGAGGGAGAGAGAGAGGAGAGAGAGAGTGAAAGGGAGAAAGGCAGAAAGAGGGAGAGAGAGAGAGAGAGATGAAAGGGAGAAAGCAGAAAGAGGAGAAGAGAAGAGAGAGATGAAGGAGAAAGCAGAAAGAGGGAGAGAGAGAGAGAGAGAGAGAGTGAAAGGGAGAAAGGCAGAAAGAGGGAGAGAGAGAGAGAGAGTGAAAGGGAGAAAGGCAGAAAGAGGGAGAGAGAAGAGAGAGAGTGAAAGGGAGAAAGGCAGAAAGAGGGAGAGAGAGAGAGAGAGAGTGAAAGGGAGAAAGGCAGAAAGAGGGAGAGAGAGAGAGTGAAAGGGAGAAAGGCAGAAAGAGGGAGAGAGAGAGTGAAGAGGAGGAGAAAGGCAGAAAGAGGGGAGAGAGAGAGAGTGAAAGGGAGAAAGGCAGAAAGAGGGAGGGAGAGAGAGAGAGAGAGTGAAAGGGAGAAAGGCAGAAAGAGGAGAGAGAGAGAGAGAGTGAAAGGGAGAAAGGCAGAAAGAGGGAGAGAGAGAGAGAGAGTGAAAGGGAGAAAGGCAGAAAGAGGGAGAGAGAGAGAGAGAGAGTGAAAGGGAGAAAGGCAGAAAGAGGGGAGAGAGAGAGAGAGAAGGGAGAGAGAGAGAGAGATGAAAGGGAGAAAGGCAGAAAGAGGGAGAGAGAGGAGAGAGAGTGAAAGGGAGAAAGGCAGAAAGAGGGAGAGAGAAGAGAGTGAAAGGGAGAAAGGCAGAAAGAGGGAGAGAGATGAGTGAAAGGGAGAAAGGCAGAAAGAGGGAGAGGAGAGAGAGAGAGAGAGAGTGAAAGGGGAAAGGCAGAAAGAGGGAGAGAGAGAGAGAGAATGAAAGGGAGAAAGGCAGAAAGAGGGAGAGAGAGAGAGAGAGAAAGAGAGTGAAAGAGACAGAGTGAAAGAGAAAGAGAGTGAAAGAGAGAGAGGGAGGGAGAGAATAAGAGAGAGAGACAGAGAGACAGATAGATATACATATATAGATAGATAGATAGATAGATAGATAGATAGATAAACAGACAGGTAGATAGAGAGAGAGTGAAAGAGAGAGAGTAAAAGAGAGAGATTGAAAGAGAGAAAGATAGAGAAAGAGACTAAAAGAGAGAGATTGAAAGAGAGAAAGAGAGCGATAGAGAACAAATAAGAAAGAAAGAGAGAGACAGAGAGACAGACTGACAGACAGTCAGAGAGAGAGAGAGAAAGAGAGAGAAAAGAGAGTGTGAGAAAGAGAAATAAAGAGTAAGACTAGAGTGAGAGAGAGACAAAGAGAGACAGAGAGAGACAGAGAGAGAAAGAGAAAAAGATAAAGAGTAAGACTAGAGTGAGAGAGAGACAAAGAGAGACAGAGAAAGACAAAGAGAGAAAGACAAAGAGAGAAATAGAGAGAGGGAGAGAGAGGCAAGATATAACCTCAGGCTGGGATGTATTGAATGTGGCATGCTGATAATTAGTTTTGAGTTATTAACAGTTAAGCCACGTTATAACTGACCCTTGTGGAAAAAGCACAAGGTTAGACAGATCGACTAACTGATTGATTAATCTATCATCATCATCATCATCATCATCATCATCATCATGTGCCCTGCCGCATGGCGT
>JAPXFY010000034.1:18603524-18608524 GCA_030674185.1 Monoplex corrugatus
AAAAAAAAACCAGCTTTGACAGGCAAACATACAAACATTCACTCATATAGAGAAAGAAACAAGATGGGACTAGACAAAATTCCGTATTTTCAAAGGTTATTGACAAAGCAATATGTTTTTTATTCTTTATTCAGCTTTCGCTGTTGCAAAAAGGAAAACTACATGTAAATGTATTGAAAAAGTGTACATAAAAAAATTATATACATATGTGTGTGTGTATACATATAGACAGACAGAAAGATAGATAGATAGATAGATAGATAGATAGGTAGATAGATAGACAGATAGAGATAGATAGATAGATAGATAGACAGATAGATAGATAGATAGATAGATAGATAGATAGACAGATAGATAGATAGGTAGATAGATAGATAGATAGATAGATAGTTAGATAGATAGATAGATAGATAGATAGGTAGATAGATAGATAGGTAGATAGATAGATAGATAGATAAAAAGATAGATAGATAGATAGGTAGATAGATAGATAGACAGACAGACAGAGAGATAGATAGATAGATAGATAGATAGATAGACAGATAGATAGACAGTCAGAATGATAGATAGATAGATAGATAGATAGACACACAGACAGATAGATAGATAGACAGATAGATAGATAGATAGATAGATAGACAGACACATACATACATACATACATACATACATACATACATACATACATACATACATACATAGACAGACAGATAGATGGATGGATAGATAGATATAGATATATAGATATACGTATGAATATATATTATATATAGAGAGAGAGAGAGATGTATATATATATATATATGTATATAATGGTATACAATATCTGGAATAATAATAATAATAATAATAATATATTTTATTTATATAGCGCAAAATCTTGACAAAATCAAATCTAAGCGCTGAGCGTATACATGCACACATACCTACATACATATGAGCGTATACATGGATACATACATGCTTACATACTTACATACATAAATCTAAGCTGAGCGTATACATGCATACATACATACATACATAAATCTAAGCGTATACATACATACATACATACGTACGCACATGCATACATAACAACTACAATATCTATACAGCGCAAATCTCGACAAAATCAAATCCAAGCGCCGAAAAGACACACACGCACACACGCACGCACGCACGCACACACACACACACACACACACACACACACACACACACACACACACACACACCCCACACACACAAACACACATGCATGGCCACAAATGGGGAGAAAAGAATAAAAGCAATAAAAGCAAGAATAAAACCAATGGAAAACCACAGAGAGCACATCATATACAATTATATATTAAAACAAAGTGATTCCCCTCCGAGCGGAGACAGGCTGCAGAGGGGGGTTGAGTGAGGTTAGGATTTTATGCAGAGGAGAAAAGGTGAGTTTTGAGAGCGGACTTGAAGGAGGCAAAAGTAGGTTGCTGACGGACTGAGAGAGGAAGTTTGTTCCAGCAGAGTGGACCAGAAACAGAGAAGGCTCGTGGACCATAGGTATTGAGCTTAGTGCGTGGAAAGCGAAACGTCAGAGGATCGGAGGCAGAGCGGAGGGTACGTGAGGGAACATAGATCTCAAGTAGGCTTGACAGGTAATCGGGGGCTGCGTTATTTAGGCTTTTGTAGCACATGGTGTCTAGTTTGTACTGTATGCGCTTTGATACAGGGAGCCAGTGAAGTTGTGCCAGGAGAGGAGATATGTGGTCAGCTTTTTTCTTTTTGAGTACAAGGCGTACAGCATTGTTTTGAATGCGCTGTAGGATGTGAATGGTGGAGGCAGGAAGACCAGACAGGAGTGAATTGCAATAGTCAATGCGAGACATTATGAAGGAGAGAACGAGTTTTGCAGTTGTTTCGACAGAGAGATACTTCCTGATCAGGCTTATACGATGGAGATGATAGTAGCAAGATCTGGCAGTTTGAGAAACAAAGTTGTTCATGGACAGGGTAGAGTCAATGCAGACACCAAGGTTTTTAGCTGAATCAGAAATTGGGACTGATGTGTTACATAATGGGAGAGAAAGAGGAGGCAGCTGGGAAAGTTTCTGACGGGTGCCAATGAGGATAGCTTCGGTCTTGTCGTCATTAAGCTGAAGTCTATTGTGTGTCATCCAGTTCTTAATGTCCGAGTAACACTCAGTGGTGCGAGTCAACAGGCGCTGTATATTATCAGGTGAGTCACTATCTTGAAGTTGGGTGTCATCAACATAGAAGTGGTGTTTTATAAGTGGAGTTGATGATGGTGGACAGGGGGGAGGTATAAAGAGTGAAAAGAACAGGGCCAAGGACAGATCCTTGTGGAACACCACAGGTCGGGTATGCAGGTTGAGAGTAAGTGCCATTGATGAGAACAGTTTGTTTTCTGTTTGATAAATACGAAGTGAAAAAGGAGAGAGCAATGTCAGAGATGCCAAAAGTATGATGAAGTCTAGAAAGGAGAATACCATGGTCAATGGTATCGAAAGCTGCAGACAGATCAAGGAGTGTGAGGAGAGAGACTTTGCCAGTATCAGTTGCAAGGAGGAGATTGTTGAGAATGTGTAGTAGGGCAGTTTCAGTGCTATGGCACTGGCGGTAGGCTGACTGGAAAGGATTGAGGAGATTGTTGGCAGACAGGTGAGAGTTCAGCTGGTTGAGGACGACTTTTTCAAGGAGTTTTGACAAGAAAGAGAGATTAGAGATAGGCCGGTAATTTTTCAGTTCATTTGGGTCTAAATTGTGTTTCTTGAGGAGAGGGTGAACAATAGCAGACTTGAAAGAATCTGGGACAGTTCCAGTTTGAAGAGAAGTGTTGATGATGTCAGTGATGAATGGGAGGAGAGTAGGGAGACAATCGGAGTAGAGAGAACCTGGAAGAGGATCCAGTTCGCAGGTTTTGAACGACATGGATCTGATTGTGTTGAAAATTTCTTCTTGTGAGACTGGGGTAAAAGTAGTGAGAGGTGTGCCAGAGAAGGAAGGGTCAGGTGGGCATGGTTGACAGGGTGTCCTGTCAAGCCTGTCACGAAGAGTTTGTATTTTGGTGGTGAAATACTTAGAGAATACAGATGGGAGTTCTTCATTTGTATGTTTTGTTGGGAAAGGTAAGTCTTTTCGTGTGCCAAGGAGATGATTCATGGTTGTAAAGAGTTCTTTTGAAGAAGAGGCATTCAGGATTTTGGTTTGGAAATAGCTTGTTTTTGCAGATGCAATGAGGGTGGATACTTTTGTTTTAGAGGCTTGGAAAAGTTGCCTGTGTACAGTGAGTTTGGATTTGCGCCAGCGGCGCTCTGCTCTGCGGCGGGCACGTTTTGCACAGGCAATCTCATGAGTGAGCCAGGGGGTAGGGGGGCGGTCAGGTAAAAGACGGGTTGTGGCTGGAGCATGAGTGTCCAGAAGATGGTGGAGAGTAGTATAGAATTCATCGGCAAGGTTATGTGACTTTTCAGAAAGGAGACGGGAGGCATCAGATGAAAATGTGGAGAGGTCGATAGATTTGAGATTGCGTCGAGTCACTGTGCGCGTGGTACGGGAAGGAGGAGAAATGTCAAGAGAACAGAGAATTGCAGAGTGGTCAGATGGAAGGGCTGAAGTTAGACGGGTAGAAAGAACTAAGCAGTTGTTAGTAGCTGAATTGTGGTGATCACGAGAAATGATCCAGTCAAGAATGTGACCTTTTTGATGGGTTGGTTCAGAAATGTGTTGAGTCATATTGTGATTGGACAGAGAGTTGATGATATGTCTTGTGTCATAACGGTGAGTGTTGTCATAGTGGACATTGATGTCACCTAGAATGATGAGATTTCCAGGTAAGAGGCAGTAGTGGTCAAGCAGTTGGTCAAAGTCAGAGAGAAACGTGGATGTGGTGAGTTTGTTGGCAGAGCTAGGTGGAGGTCGATAGACACAGGAGAAGGTGATGGGGTGAGGGGTGGATTGGAAGGATACTTCAACGTGCTCGAAAGAAGGATGGGAGAAAGGCAGAGACTGCGAGAAAGATAGGCGGGAATCATCATCATCATCATCAGGTGCCCTGCCGCATGGCGTTGGCGATCATGGACTTCCATCTATCTCTATCTCTCGTTGCCCCTAGCATCTCCCCCACCCTCCTCGTCCCCAGCCACTCTGCAAGTCCGTCCAGCATTTTCTCCCTGGGTCTACCTGGTGCTCTCTTTCCCTCCAGCTTTCCCGTTGTGACCAGGTGCTCCAAATCCCCCTTCCTCATAAAATGGTCTATAAATGTTGCTTGTCTTTTCCTAGTCTTCCTTATGAGTGATCTACTTGTCATGATTTATTTTTCTGTTTCTGTCCATGATAACCTGGGAAAAATTACGATGGTGGTTTCCCGTTGCCTTCCATCGGTTTGTGAATGATAAGCCATAAAATATACACGTACACAGTTATAAGTAAAATAACAGCAACAGACAAACATGATAATGTAATTTTGTGTTTACATCCTCACAAAAATAATATACTTTTTACACATTTGTCGGTCTTGCATTTATAAACCAACGATTCTGTAAGCATTGCAGTACGATAATAAGATAAGATATTTTATCAGTTCTTACATTTCGACCAACACCAGTTCACAAGAAACACCACGAGGGTGCGGATGAGATCCGGAGCACCAATGCCTCGCCACTCTCGGGACACTCACCTCCCAAGCTTCTGACGCCAATCGAGAGCTCGGGAGGTGAGTGTCCCAAGTGTTTTGATCAACGCCAAACATTACAAGGTTTGGTGAGATTTAAACGTTAAAGATATTTTCGATTTTTTTTTTTTTTTTTTTTTTATTGAATAACTGTTCTATTAAGTTCCAGAATTACGGACACAATAACTGTCCTAACAGAAATGCTCAATAGAGTCTTTTGTATTATTACACCAAGTACAATTTGTCGTAGTAGCTATACCCACTGCGTTTAAAATGATACTGGAAGCTAAATCTTCTTTCGGATTCATACAAATGTATCGTAAGTTTGAACAAGATTGAG